>OX451737.1:795334405-796584405 GCA_948472305.1 Vicia faba | reverse complement strand
AACAAAAATATCGACAACAGACTACCTTCCATAATGACAAGGCTACCATCCATTAGATTAACAAAAATCTAGTCAACAGATTACCTTCCATAATGACAAGGCTACCATCCATTGGAGTAACAGAAATCACAACGACATACTACCTTCCATAATGACAAGGCTACCATCAATTAGAGTAACAAAAATCGGGACAAAAGACTACCTTCCATAATGACAGGACTACCATCCATTGGAGTAACAAAAATGTCAACAAGAGACTACCTTCCATAATGACAAGGCTACCATCCATTGGAGTAACAAAAATCTCGACAACAGACTACCTTCCATAATGACAAGGCTACCATCCATTGGAGTAACAAAGATATCGACAACTTACTACCTTCCATAATGACAAGGCTACAATCCAATGGAGTAACAAAAATATCGACAACAGACTACCTTCCATAATGACAAGGCTACCATCCATTAGAGTAACAAAAATCTGGACAACAAACTACCTTCCATAAAGACAAGGCTACCATCCATTGGAGTAACAGAAATCACAATGACATACTACCTTCCCTAATGACAAGGCTTCCATCCAATAGCGTAACAAAAATCGGGACAAAAGACTACTTTTCATAATGACAGGGCTACCATCCATTAAAGTAACAAAGATATCGACAAAATACTACCTTCCATAATGACAAGGCTATAATCCATTGGAGTAACAAAAATCACGACAACAGACTACCTTCCATAATGACAAGGTTACCATCCATTGGAATAACAAAAATCTCGACAACAAACTACCTTCCATAATGACAAGGCTACCATCCAATGGAGTAACAAAAATATAGACAACATACTACATTCCATAATGACAAGGCTACCATCCATTGGAGTAACAAAAATCTCGACAATAGACTACCTTCCATAATGACAAGCATACCATACATTGGAGTAACAAAAATCTCGACAACAAACTACCTTTCTTAATGACAAGTGTACAATCCATTAGAATAACAAAAGACTACCTTCCATAATGACAAGGCTACCATCCATTAGAGTAAAAAAAATCTGGACAACAGACTACCTTCCATAATGACAAGGCTACCATCCATTGGAGTAACAGAAATCACATAGACATACTACCTTCCATAATGAAAAGGCTTCCATCCATTAGCGTAACAAAAATCGGGACAAAAGAATACCTTCCATAATGACAAGACTACCATCCATTGGAGTAACAAAAATGTCAACAAGAGAGTACCTTCCAAAATGACAAGGCTACCATCCATTGGAGTAACAAAAATCTCGACAACAGACTACCTTCCATAATGAGAAGGCTACCATCCATTGGAGTAACATAGATATCAACAACATACTACCTTCCATAATGACAAGGCTACAATCCATTGGAGTAACAAAAATCACGACAACAGACTACCTTCCATAATGACAAGGCTACCATCTATTGGAATAACAAAAATATCGACAACAGACTTCCTTCCATAATGACAAGGCTACCATCCATTAGAGTAAGAAAACTCAAGACAATAGACTACCTTCCATAATTACAAGGCTACCATCCATTAGAATAAGAAAAATATCGACAACAGACTACCTCCCATAATGACAAGGCTACCATCCATTAGAGTAATAAAAATCAGAACAACATACTACCTTCCATAATGACAGGGCTACCATCCATTGGAGTAACAAAAATTTCAACAGGAGACTACCTTCCATAATAACAAGGCTACCATCCATTAAAGTAACAAAGATATCGACAACATACTACCTTCCATAATGACAATGCTACAATCCATTGGAGTAACAAAAATCACGACAACAGACTACCTTCCATAATGAAAAGGCTACCATCCATTGGAATAACAAAATCTCGACAACAGACTACCTTCCATAATGACAAGGCTACCATCCAATGGAGTAACAAAAGTCTAGACAACAGATTACCTTCCATAATGACAAGTCTACAATCCATTAGAATAACAAAAATCTCGACAACAGACTACCTTCCATAATGACAAAGCTACAATCCAATGGAGTAACAAAAATCTCGACAACAAACTACCTTTCATAATGACAAGGCTACCATCCATTAGAGTAACAAAAATCTGGACAACAGACTACCTTCCATAATGACAAGGCTTCCATCCATTGGAGTAAATGAAATCACAACGACATACAACCTTCCATAATGACAAGGCCACCATACATTGGAGTAACAAAAATTTCAACAATAGACTACCTTCCATAATGACAAGGCAACCATCCATTAAAGTAACAAAGATATCGACAACATACTACCTTCCATAATGACAAGGCTACAATCCATTGGAGTAACAAAAATCACGACAACAAACTACCTTCCAAATGACAAGGTTACCATCCATTTGAATAACAAAAATCTCGACAACAGACTACCTTCCATCATAACAAGGCTAACATCCAATGGAGTAACAAAAATCTAGACAACAGACTACCTTTCATAATGACAAGGCTCCCATCCATTAGAGTAACAAAAATCTAGACAACAGACTACCTTCCATAATGACAAGGCTGCCATCCATTGGAGTAAAAGGAATCACAACGACAGACAACCTTCCATAATGACAAGGCTACCATTCATTAGAGTAACAAAAATTTCAACAAGAGACTACCTTCCATAATGACAAGGCTACCATCCATTAAAGTAACAAAGATATCGACAACATACTACCTTCCATAATGACAAGTTACAATCCATTGGAGTAACAAAAATCACGACAACAGACTACCTTCCAAATGACAAGGTAAACATCCATTGGAATAACAAAAATCTCGACAACAGACTACCTTCCATAATGACAAGGCTACCATCCAATGGAGTAACACAAATCTAGACAACAGACTACATTCCATAATGACAAGGCTACCATCCATTAAAGTAACAAAGATATCAACAACATACTACCTTCCATAATGACAAGGCTACCATCCATTTGAGTAACAAAAATAGGGACAACAGACTACCTTCCATAATGACAAGGATGCCATCCATTGGAGTAACAAAAATCTCGACAACAAACTACCTACTATAATGACAAGGCTACCATCCATTGGAGTAACAAAGATATCGACAACATACTACCTTCCATAATGACAAGGCTACAATCCAATGGAGTAACCAAAATATCGACAACAGACTACCTTCCATAATGACAAGGCTACCATCCATTAGATTAACAAAAATCTGGTCAACAGACTACCTTCCATAATGACAAGGCTACCATCCATTGGAGTAACAGAAATCACAACGACATACTACCTTCCATAATGACAAGGCTACCATCAATTAGAGTAACAAAAATCGGGACAAAAGACTACCTTCCATAATGACAGGACTACCATCCATTGGAGTAACAAAAATGTCAACAAGAGACTACCTTCCATAATGACAAGGCTACCATCCATTGGAGTAACAAAAATCTCGACAACAGACTACCTTCCATAATGACAAGGCTACCATCCATTGGAGTAACAAAGATATCGACAACTTACTACCTTCCATAATGACAAGGCTACAATCCAATGGAGTAACAAAAATATCGACAACAGACTACCTTCGATAATGACAAGGCTACCATCCATTAGAGTAACAAAAATCTGGACAACAAACTACCTTCCATAAAGACAAGGCTACCATCCATTGGAGTAACAGAAATCACAATGACATACTACCTTCCCTAATGACAAGGCTTCCATCCAATAGCGTAACAAAAATCGGGACAAAAGACTACTTTTCATAATGACAGGGCTACCATCCATTAAAGTAACAAAGATATCGACAACATACTACCTTCCATAATGACAAGGCTATAATCCATTGGAGTAACAAAAATCACGACAACAGACTACCTTCCATAATGACAAGGTTACCATCCATTGGAATAAAAAAAATCTCGACAACAAACTACCTTCCATAATGACAAGGCTACCATCCATTGGAGTACAAAAATATAGACAACAGACTACATTCCATAATGACAAGGCTACCATCCATTGGAGTAACAAAAATCTCGACAATAGACTACCTTCCATAATGACAAGCATACCATACATTGGAGTAACAAAAATCTCGACAACAAACTACCTTTCTTAATGACAAGTGTACAATCCATTAGAATAACAAAAGACTACCTTCCATAATGACAAGGCTACCATCCACTAGAGTAAAAAAAATCTGGACAACAGACTACCTTCCATAATGACAAGGCTACCATCCATTGGAGTAACAGAAATCACATAGACATACTACCTTCCATAATGAAAAGGCTTCCATCCATTAGCATAACAAAAATCGGGACAAAAGAATACCTTCCATAATGACAAGACTACCATCCATTGGAGTAACAAAAATGTCAACAAGAGAGTACCTTCCAAAATGACAAGGCTACCATCCATTGGAGTAACAAAAATCTCGACAACAGACTACCTTCCATAATGAGAAGGCTACCATCCATTGGAGTAACATAGATATCAACAACATACTACCTTCCATAATGACAAGGCTACAATCCATTGGAGTAACAAAAATCACGACAACAGACTACCTTCCATAATGACAAGGCTACCATCTATTGGAATAACAAAAATATCGACAACAGACTTCCTTCCATAATGACAAGGCTACCATCCATTAGAGTAAGAAAACTCAAGACAATAGACTACCTTCCATAATTACAAGGCTACCATCCATTAGAATAAGAAAAATATCGACAACAGAATACCTCCTATAATGACAAGGCTACCATCCATTAGAGTAATAAAAATCAGAACAACATACTACCTTCCATAATGACAGGGCTACCATCCATTGGAGTAACAAAAATTTCAACAGGAGACTACCTTCCATAATGACAAGGCTACCATCCATTAAAGTAACAAAGATATCGACAACATACTACCTTCCATAATGACAATGCTACAATCCATTGGAGTAACAAAAATCACGACAACAGACTACCTTCCATAATGACAAGGCTACCATCCATTGGAATAACAAAATCTCGACAACAGACTACCTTCCATAATGACAAGGCTACCATCCAATGGAGTAACAAAAGTCTAGACAACAGATTACCTTCCATAATGACAAGTCTACAATCCATTAGAATAACAAAAATCTCGACAACAGACTACCTTCCATAATGACAAAGCTACAATCCGATGGAGTAACAAAAATCTCGACAACAAACTACCTTTCATAATGACAAGGCTACCATCCATTAGAGTAACAAAAATCTGGACAACAGACTACCTTCCATAATGACAAGGCTTCCATCCATTGGAGTAAATGAAATCACAACGACATACAACCTTCCATAATGACAAGGCCACCATACATTGGAGTAACAAAAATTTCAACAATAGACTACCTTCCATAATGACAAGGCAACCATCCATTAAAGTAACAAAGATATCGACAACATACTACCTTCCATAATGACAAGGCTACAATCCATTGGAGTAACAAAAATCACGACAACAAACTACCTTCCAAATGACAAGGTTACCATCCATTGGAATAACAAAAATCTCGACAACAGACTACCTTCCATCATAACAAGGCTACCATCCAATGGAGTAACAAAAATCTAGACAACAGACTACCTTTCATAATGACAAGGCTCCCATCCATTAGAGTAACAAAAATCTAGACAACAGACTACCTTCCATAATGACAAGGCTGCCATCCATTGGAGTAAAAGGAATCACAACGACAGACAACCTTCCATAATGACAAGGCTACCATTCATTAGAGTAACAAAAATTTCAACAAGAGACTACCTTCCATAATGACAAGGCTACCATCCATTAAAGTAACAAAGATATCGACAACATACTACCTTCCATAATGACAAGTTACAATCCATTGGAGTAACAAAAATCACGACAACAGACTACCTTCCAAATGACAAGGTAAACATCCATTGGAATAACAAAAATCTCGACAACAGACTACCTTCCATAATGTCAAGGCTACCATCCAATGGAGTAACAAAAATCTAGACAACAGACTACATTCCATAATGACAAGGCTACCATCCATTAAAGTAACAAAGATATCAACAACATACTACCTTCCATAATGACAAGGCTACCATCCATTTGAGTAACAAAAATAGGGACAACAGACTACCTTCCATAATGACAAGGATGCCATCCATTGGAGTAACAAAAATCTCGACAACAAACTACCTACTATAATGACAAGGCTACCATCCATTGGAGTAACAAAGATATCGACAACATACTACCTTCCATAATGACAAGGCTACAATCCAATGGAGTAACAAAAATATCGACAACAGACTACCTTCCATAATGACAAGGCTACCATCCATTAGATTAACAATAATCTGGTCAACAGACTACCTTCCATAATGACAAGGCTACCATCCATTGGAGTAACAGAAATCACAACGACATACTACCTTCCATAATGACAAGGCTACCATCAATTAGAGTAACAAAAATCGGGACAAAAGACTACCTTCCATAATGACAGGACTACCATCCATTGGAGTAACAAAAATGTCAACAAGAGACTACCTTCCATAATGACAAGGCTACCATCCATTGGAGTAACAAAAATCTCGACAACAGACTACCTTCCATAATGACAAGGCTACCATCCATTGGAGTAACAAAGATATCGACAACTTACTACCTTCCATAATGACAAGGCTACAATCCAATGGAGTAACAAAAATATCGACAACAGACTACCTTCCATAATGACAAGGCTACCATCCATTAGAGTAACAAAAATCTAGACAACAAACTACCTTCCATAAAGACAAGGCTACCATCCATTGGAGTAACAGAAATCACAATGACATACTACCTTCCCTAATGACAAGGCTTCCATCCAATAGCGTAACAAAAATCGGGACAAAAGACTACTTTTCATAATGACAGGGCTACCATCCATTAAAGTAACAAAGATATCGACAACATACTACCTTCCATAATGACAAGGCTATAATCCATTGGAGTAACAAAAATCACGACAACAGACTACCTTCCATAATGACAAGGTTACCATCCATTGGAATAACAAAAATCTCGACAACAAACTACCTTCCATAATGACAAGGCTACCATCCAATGGAGTACAAAAATATAGACAACAGACTACATTCCATAATGACAAGGCTACCATCCATTGGAGTAACAAAAATCTCGACAATAGACTACCTTCCATAATGACAAGCATACCATACATTGGAGTAACAAAAATCTCGACAACAAACTACCTTTCTTAATGACAAGTGTACAATCCATTAGAATAACAAAAGACTACCTTCCATAATGACAAGGCTACCATCCATTAGAGTAAAAAAAATCTGGACAACAGACTACCTTCCATAATGACAAGGCTACCATCCATTGGAGTAACAGAAATCACATAGACATACTACCTTCCATAATGAAAAGGCTTCCATCCATTAGCGTAACAAAAATCGGGACAAAAGAATACCTTCCATAATGACAAGACTACCATCCATTGGAGTAACAAAAATGTCAACAAGAGAGTACCTTCCAAAATGACAAGGCTACCATCCATTGGAGTAACAAAAATCTCGACAACAGACTACCTTCCATAATGAGAAGGCTACCATCCATTGGAGTAACATAGATATCAACCCATACTACCTTCCATAATGACAAGGCTACAATCCATTAGAGTAACAAAAATCACGACAACAGACTACCTTCCATAATGACAAGGCTACCATCTATTGGAATAACAAAAATATCGACAACAGACTTCCTTCCATAATGACAAGGCTACCATCCATTAGAGTAAGAAAACTCAAGACAATAGACTACCTTCCATAATTACAAGGCTACCATCCATTAGAATTAGAAAAATATCGACAACAGACTACCTCCCATAATGACAAGGCTACCATCCATTAGAGTAATAAAAATCAGAACAACATACTACCTTCCATAATGACAGGGCTACCATCCATTGGAGTAACAAAAATTTCAACAAGAGACTACCTTCCATAATGACAAGGCTACCATCCATTAAAGTAACAAAGATATCGACAACATACTACCTTCCATAATGACAATGCTACAATCCATTGGAGTAACAAAAATCACGACAACAGACTACCTTCCATAATCACAAGGCTACCATCCATTGGAATAACAAAATCTCGACAACAGACTACCTTCCATAATGACAAGGCTACCATCCAATGGAGTAACAAAAGTCTAGACAACAGATTACCTTCCATAATGACAAGTCTACAATCCATTAGAATAACAAAAATATCGACAACAGACTACCTTCCATAATGACAAAGCTACAATCCAATGGAGTAACAAAAATCTCGACAACAAACTACCTTTCATAATGACAAGGCTACCATCCATTAGAGTAACAAAAATCTGGACAACAGACTACCTTCCATAATGACAAGGCTTCCATCCATTGGAGTAAATGAAATCACAACGACATACAACCTTCCATAATGACAAGGCCACCATACATTGGAGTAACAAAAATTTCAACAATAGACTACCTTCCATAATGACAAGGCAACCATCCATTAAAGTAACAAAGATATCGACAACATACTACCTTCCATAATGACAAGGCTACAATCCATTGGAGTAACAAAAATCACGACAACAAACTACCTTCGAAATGACAAGGTTACCATCCATTGGAATAACAAAAATCTCGACAACAGACTACCTTCCATCATAACAAGGCTACCATCCAATGGAGTAACAAAAATCTAGACAACAGACTACCTTTCATAATGACAAGGCTCCCATCCATTAGAGTAACAAAAATCTAGACAACAGACTACCTTCCATAATGACAAGGCTGCCATCCATTGGAGTAAAAGAAATCACAACGACAGACAACCTTCCATAATGACAAGGCTACCATTCATTGGAGTAACAAAAATTTCAACAAGAGACTACCTTCCATAATGACAAGGCTACCATCCATTAAAGTAACAAAGATATCGACAACATACTACCTTCCATAATGACAAGTTACAATCCATTGGAGTAACAAAAATCACGACAACAGACTACCTTCCAAATGACAAGGTAAACATCCATTGGAATAACAAAAATCTCGACAACAGACTACCTTCCATAATGACAAGGCTACCATCCAATGGAGTAACAAAAATCTAGACAACAGACTACATTCCATAATGAAAAGGCTACCATCCATTGGAGTAACAAAAATCTCAACAATAGACTACCTTCCATAATGAGAAGGCTACCATCCATTGGAGTAACATAGATATCAACAACATACTACCTTCCATAATGACAAGGCTACAATCCATTGGAGTAACAAAAATCACGACAACAGACTACCTTCCATAATGACAAGGCTACCATCTATTGGAATAACAAAAATATCGACAACAGACTTCCTTCCATAATGACAAGGCTACCATCCATTAGAGTAAGAAAACTCAAGACAATAGACTACCTTCCATAATTACAAGGCTACCATCCATTAGAATTAGAAAAATATCGACAACAGACTACCTCCCATAATGACAAGGCTACCATCCATTAGAGTAATAAAAATCAGAACAACATACTACCTTCCATAATGACAGGGCTACCATCCATTGGAGTAACAAAAATTTCAACAAGAGACTACCTTCCATAATGACAAGGCTACCATCCATTAAAGTAACAAAGATATCGACAACATACTACCTTCCATAATGACAATGCTACAATCCATTGGAGTAACAAAAATCACGACAACAGACTACCTTCCATAATCACAAGGCTACCATCCATTGGAATAACAAAATCTCGACAACAGACTACCTTCCATAATGACAAGGCTACCATCCAATGGAGTAACAAAAGTCTAGACAACAGATTACCTTCCATAATGACAAGTCTACAATCCATTAGAATAACAAAAATATCGACAACAGACTACCTTCCATAATGACAAAGCTACAATCCAATGGAGTAACAAAAATCTCGACAACAAACTACCTTTCATAATGACAAGGCTACCATCCATTAGAGTAACAAAAATCTGGACAACAGACTACCTTCCATAATGACAAGGCTTCCATCCATTGGAGTAAATGAAATCACAACGACATACAACCTTCCATAATGACAAGGCCACCATACATTGGAGTAACAAAAATTTCAACAATAGACTACCTTCCATAATGACAAGGCAACCATCCATTAAAGTAACAAAGATATCGACAACATACTACCTTCCATAATGACAAGGCTACAATCCATTGGAGTAACAAAAATCACGACAACAAACTACCTTCCAAATGACAAGGTTACCATCCATTGGAATAACAAAAATCTCGACAACAGACTACCTTCCATCATAACAAGGCTACCATCCAATGGAGTAACAAAAATCTAGACAACAGACTACCTTTCATAATGACAAGGCTCCCATCCATTAGAGTAACAAAAATCTAGACAACAGACTACCTTCCATAATGACAAGGCTGCCATCCATTGGAGTAAAAGAAATCACAACGACAGACAACCTTCCATAATGACAAGGCTACCATTCATTGAAGTAACAAAAATTTCAACAAGAGACTACCTTCCATAATGACAAGGCTACCATCCATTAAAGTAACAAAGATATCGACAACATACTACCTTCCATAATGACAAGTTACAATCCATTGGAGTAACAAAAATCACGACAACAGACTACCTTCCAAATGACAAGGTAAACATCCATTGGAATAACAAAAATCTCGACAACAGACTACCTTCCATAATGACAAGGCTACCATCCAATGGAGTAACAAAATTCTAGACAACAGACTACATTCCATAATGACAAGGCTACCATCCATTGGAGTAACAAAAATCTCAACAATAGACTACCTTCCATAATGACAAGCGTACCATACATTGGAGTAACAAAAATCTCGACAACAAACTACCTATGTTAAAGACAAGTGTACAATCCATTAGAACAACAAAAATCTCGACAACAAACTACCTTCCATAATGAGAAGGCTACAATCCAATGGAGTAACAAAAATCACGACAATAGACTACCTTCCATAATTACAAGTCTACCATCCATTGGAGTCACAAAAATCTGAACAACAGACTACCTTCAATAATGACAAGGATACCATCCATTAGAGTAACAAAAATCGGGATAACAAACTACCTTCCTAAATGACAGGACTACCATCCATTGGAGTAGCAAAAATGTCAACAAGAGACTACCTTCCATAATGACAAGGCTACCATCCATTGGAGTAACGAAAATCTTTGCAACAAACTACCTTCCATAATGAGAAGGCTACCATCCATTAGAGTAAGAAAAATCACGACAACAGACTACCTTCAATAATGACAAGGCTACCATCAATTGGAATAACAAAAATCTCGACAACAGGCTACCTCCCATAATGACGACATCCATTGGAGTAACAAAAATCTCGACAACAGACTACCTTCCATAATGACAAGTCTACAATCCATTGGAATAAAAAAAATCTCGACAACAGACTACCTTCTATAATGACAAAGCTACAATCCAATGGAGTAACAAAAGTCTCGAAAATAGACTACCTTTCATAATGAGAAGGCTACCATCCATTAGAGTAACAAAAATCTGGACAACAGACTACCTTCCATAATGACAAGGCTACCATCCATTGGAGTAACAGAAATCTCAACCACAGACAACCTTCCATAATGACAAGGCTACCATCCATTAGAGTAATAAAAATCAGAACAACATACTACCTTCCATAATGACAGGGCTACCATCCAATGGAGTAACAAAAATTTCAACAAGAGACTACCTTCCATAATGACAAGGCTACCATCCATTAAAGTAACAAAGATATCGACAACATACTACCTTCCATAATGACAATGCTACAATCCATTGGAGTAACAAAAATCACGACAACAGACTACCTTCCATAATGACAAGGCTACCATCCATTGGAATAACAAAATCTCGACAACAGACTACCTTCCATAATGACAAGGCTACCATCCAATGGAGTAACAAAAGTCTAGACAACAGACTACATTCCATAATGACAAGGCTACCATCCATTGGAGTAACAAAAATCTCGACAATAGAATACCTTCCATAATGACAAGCATACCATGCATTGGAGTAACAAAAATCTCGACAACAAACTACCTTCCATAATGATAAGTGTACAATCCATTAGAATAACAAAAATTTCGACAATAGACTACCTTCCATAATGAAAAGGCTACAATCCAATGGAGTAACAAAAATCTGAACAACAGACTACCTTCAATAATGACAAGGCTACCATCCATTAGAGTAACAAAAATCGGGATAACCAACTACCTTCCATAATGACAGGACTACCATCCATTGGAGTAACAAAAATGTCAACAAAAGACTACCTTCCATAATCACAAGGCTACCATCCATTGGAGTAACCAAAATCTTGGCAACAGACTACCTTCCATAATGAGAAGGCTACCATCCATTGGAGTAACAAAAATCTCGACAACAGACTACCTCCCATAATTACAAGGCTACCATCCATTAGAGTAACAAAAATCTCGACAACAGACTACCTTCTATAATGACAAGGCTACCATCCATTGGAGTATCAAAGATATCAACAACATACTACCTTCCATAATGACAAGGCTACAATCCAATGGAGTAACAAAAATATCGACAACAAACTACCTTCCATAATGACAAGGCTACCATCCGTTGGAGTAACAAAAATCTGGACAACAAACTACATTCCATAATGACAAGGCTACCATCCATTGTAGTAACAGAAATCACAACGACATACTACCTTCCATAATGACAAGGCTACCATCCATTAGAGTAACAAAAATCGGGACAAAAGACTACCTTCCATAATGACATGACTACCATCCATTGGAGTAACAAAGATATCGACAACATACTACCTTCCATAATGACAAGGCTACAATCCATTGTTGTAACAAAAATCACGACAACAGACTACCTTCCATAATGACAAGGTTACCATCCATTGGAATAACAAAAATATGGACAACAAACTACCTTCCATAATGACAAGGCTACCATCCAATGGAGTAACAAAAATATCGACAATAGACTACCTCCCATAATTACAAGGATACCATCCATTAGAGTAACAAAAATCTGGACAACAGACTACCTTCCCTAATGACAAGGCTACCATCCATTGGAGTATCAGAAATCACAACGACATACTACCTTCCCTAATGACAAGGCTACCATCCATTAGCGTAACAAAAATCGGGACAAAAGACTACCTTGCATAATGACAGGGCTACCATCCATTAAAGTAACAAAGATATCGACAACATACTACCTTCCATAATGACAAGGCTACAATCCATTGTTGTAACAAAAATCATGACAACAGACTACCTTCCAGAATGACAAGGTTACCATCCATTGGAATAAAAAAAATCTCGACAACAAACTACCTTCCATAATGACAAGGCTGCCATCCAACGGAGTAACAAAAATCTAGACAATAGACTACATTCCATAATGACAAGGCTACCATCCATTGGAGTAACAAAAATCTCGACAATAGACTACCTTCTATAATGACAAGCGTACCATACATTGGAGTAACAAAAATCTCGAAAACAAACTACCTTCCTTAATGACAAGTGTACAATCCATTAGAATAACAAAAGACTACCTTCCATAATGACAAGGCTACCTTCCATTAGAGTAAAAAAAATCTGGACAACAGACTACCTTCCATAATTATAAGGCTACCATCCATTGGAGTAACATAAATCACAATGACATACTACTTTCCATAATGAAAAGGCTTCCATCCATTAGCGTAACAAAAATCGGGACAAAAGACTACCTTCCATAATGACAAGACTACCATCCATTGGAGTAACAAAAATGTCAACAAGAGAGTACCTTCCATAATGACAAAGCTACCATCTATTGGAGTAACAAAAATCTCGACAACAGACTACCTTCCATAATGAGAAGGCTACCATCCATTGGAGTAACAAAGATATCAACAACATACTACCTTCCATAATGACAAGGCTACAATCCATTGGAGTAACAAAAATCAAGACAACATACTACCTTCCATAAAGACAAGGCTACCATCTATTGGAATAACAGAAATCTCGACAATAGACTTCCTTCCATAATGACAAGGCTACCATCCATAAGAGTAAGAAAAATCACGACAACAGACTACCTTCCATAATGACAAGGCTACCATCCATTAGAATAACAAAAATCTCGACAACAGACTACTTACCATAATGACAAGGGTACCATCCAATTGAGAAAGAAAAATCTCGACAACAGACTACCTTCCATAATGACAAGTCTACAATCCATTAGAATAACAAAAATCTCGACAACAGACTACCTTCCATAATGACAAAGCTACAATCCAATGGAGTAACAAAAATATCGACAACAGACTACCTTTCATAATGACAAGGCTACCATCCATTAGAGTAACAAAAATCTGGACAACTGACTACCTTCCATAATGACAAGGCTACCATCCATTGGGGTAACAGAAATCACAACGACAGACAACCTTCCATAATGACAAGGCTACCATTCATTGGAGTAACAAAAATTTCAACAAGAGACTACCTTCCATAATGACAAGGCTACCATCCATTAAAGTAACAAAGATATCGACAACATACTACCTTTCATAATTACAAGGCAACAATCCATTGGAGTAACAAAAATTGCGACAACAGACTACCTTCCATAATGACAAGGTTACCATCCATTGGAATAACAAAAATCTCGACAACAAACTACCTTCCATAACGACAAGGCTACCATCCAATGGAGTAACAAAAATCTAGACAACAGACTACATTCCATAATGACAAGGCTACCATCCATTGGAGTAACAAAAATCTCGACAATAGACTACCTTCCATAATGACAAGCGTACCATACATTGGAGTAACAAAAATCTCGACAACAAACTACCTTCCTTAATGATAAGTGTACAATCCATTAGAATAACAAAAGACTACCTTCCATAATGACAAGGCTACCATCCATTAGAGTAAAAAAAAACTGGACAACAGACTACCTTCGATAATGACAAGGCTACCATCCATTGGAGTAACAGAAATCACAACGACATACTACCTTCCATAATGAAAAGGCTTCCATCCATTAGCGTAACAAAAATCTGGACAAAAGACTACCTTCCATAATGACAAGACTACCATCCATTGGAGTAACAAAAATGTCAACAAGAGAGTACCTTCCATAATGACAAGGCTACCATCCATTGGAATAAAAAAATCTCGACAACAGACTACCTTCCATAATGAGAAGGCTACCATCCATTGGAGTAACAAAGATATCAACAACATACAACCTTCCATAATGACAAGGCTACAATCCATTGGAGTAACAAAAATCACGACAACAACCTACCTTCCATAATGACAAGGCTACCATCTATTGGAATAATAGAAATATGGACAACATACTTCCTTCCATAATGACAAGGCTACCATCCATTAGAGTAAGAAAAATCACGACAATAGACTACCTTCCATAATTACAAGGCTACCATCCATTAGAATAACAAAAATCTCGACAACAGACTACCTCCCATAATGACAAGGGTACCATCCATTGGAGTAACAAAAATCTCGACAACAGACTACCTTCCATAATGACAAGTCTACAATCCATTAGAATAAAAAAAATCTCGACAATAGACCACCTTCCATAATGACAAAGCTACAATCCAATGGAGTGACAAAAATCTCGACAACAGACTACCTTTCATAATGACAAGGCTACCATCCATTAGAGTAACAAAAATCTAGACAACAGACTACCTTCCATAATGACAAGGCTACCATCCATTGGAGTAACAGAAATCACAATGACATACAACCTTCCATAATGTCAAGGCTACCATTCATTGGAGTAACAAAAATTTCAACAAGAGACTACCTTCCATAATGACAAGGCTACCATCCATTAATGTAACAAAGATATCGACAACATACTACCTTCCATAATGACAAGGCTACAATCCATTGGAGTAACAAAAATCACGACAACAGACTACCTTCCATAATGACAAGGTTACCATCCATTGGAATAACAAAAATCTCGACAACAGACTACCTTCCATAATGACAAGGCTACCATCTAATGGAGTAACAAAAATCTAGACAACAGACTACATTCCATAATGACAAGGCTACCATCCATTGGAGTAACAAAAATCTCGAATATAGACTACCTTCCATAATGACAAGCGTACCATACATTGGAGTAACAAAAATCTCGACAACAAACTACCTTCCATAATGACAAGTGTATAATCCATTAGAATAACAAAAATCTCGACAACAAACTACCTTCCATAATGAGAAGGCTACAATCCAATGGAGTAACAAAAATCACGACAATAAACTACCTTCCATAATTACAAGTTTACCATCCATTGGAGAAACAAAAATCTGAAAAATAGACTACCTTCAATAATGACAAGGCTACCATCCATTAGAGTAACTAAAATCGGGATAACAGACTACCTTCCATAATGACAGGACTACCATCCATTGAAGTAACAAAAATGTCAACAAGAGACTACCTTCCATAATGAAAAGGCTACCATCCATTGGAGTAACGAAAATCTTGGCAACAGACTACCTTCCATAATGAGAAGGCTACCATCCATTGGAGTAACAAAAACTCAACAACAGACTACCTTCCATAATGAGAAGGCTACCATCCATTGGAGTAACAAAGATATCAACAACATACTACCTTCTATAATGATAAGGCTACCATCCATTTGAGTAACAAAAATCGGGACAACAGACTACCTTCGATAATGACAAGGCTGCCATCCATTGGAGTAACAAAAATATCAACAAGAGACTACCCTCCATAATGACAAGGCTACCATCCATTGGAGTAACAAAAATCTCGACAACAGACTACCTTCAATAATGACAAGGCTACCATCCATTGGAGTAACAAAGATATCGACAACATACTACCTTCCATAATGACAAGGCTACAATCCAATGGAGTAACAAAAATATCGACAACAGACTACCTTCCATAATGAAAAGGCTACCATCCATTAGAGTAACAAAAATCTGGAAACAGACTACCTTCCATAATGACGAGGCTACCATCCATTGGAGTAACAGAAATCACAATGACATACTACCTTCCATAATGACAAGGCTACCATCCATTAGAGTAACCAAAATCAGGACAAAAGACTACCTTCCATAATGACAGGACTACCATCCATTGGAGTAACAAAAATGTCAACAATAGACTACCTTCCATAATGACAAGGCTACCATCCATTGGAGTAACAAAAATCTCGACAACAGACTACCTTCCATAATGACAAGGCTACCATCCATTGGAGTAACAAAGATATCGACAACTTACTACCTTCCATAATGACAAGGCTATAATCCAATTGACTAACAAAAATATCGACAACAGACTACCTTCCATAATTACAAGGCTACCATCCATTAGAGTAAAATAAATCTGGACAACAGACTACCTTTTATAATGACAAGGCTACCATCCATTGGAGTAACAGAAATCACAATGACATACTACCTTCCCTAATGACAAGGCTTCCATCCATTAGCGTAACAAAAATCGGGACAAAAGACTAACTTCCATAATGACAGGGCTACCATCCATTAAAGTAACAAAGATATCGACAACATACTACCTTACAAAATGACAAGGCTACAATCCAATGGAGTAAGAAAAATCACGACAACAGACTACCTTCCATAATGACAAGGTTACCATCCATTGGAATAACAAAAATATCGACAACAAACTACCTTCCATAATGATAAGGCTACCATCCAATGGAGTAACAAAAATCTAGACAACAGACTACATTCCATAATGACAAGGCAACCATCCATTGGAGTAACAAAAATATCGACAATAGACTACCTTCCATAATGACAAGCGTACCATACATTGGAGTAACAAAAATCTCGACAACAAACTACCTTCCTTAATGATAAGTGTACAATCCATTAGAGTAACAAAAGACTACCTTCCATAATGACAAGGCTACCATCCATTAGAGTAAAAAAAATCTGGACAACAAACTACCTTCCATAATGACAAGGCTACCATCCATTGGAGTAACAGAAACCACAACGACATACTACCTTCCATAATGAAAAGGCTTCCATCCATTAGCGTAACGAAAATCGGGACAAAAGACTACCTTCCATAATGACAAGACTACCATCCATTGGAGTAACAAAAATGTCAACAAGAGAGTACCTTCCATAATGACAAGGCTACCATCCATTGGAATAACAAAAATCTCGACAACAGACTACCTTCCATAATGAGAAGGCTACAATCCATTGGAGTAACAAAAATCACGACAACAGACTACCTTCCATAATGACAAGGGTACCATCCATTGGAGTAACAAAAATCTCGACAACATACTACCTTCCATAATGACAAGTCTACAATCCATTAGAATAATAATAATCTCGACAATAGACCACCTTCCATAATGAAAAAGCTACAATCAAATGGAGTGACAAAAATCTCGATAACATACAACCTTTCATAATGACAAGGCTACAATCCATTGGAGTAACAAAAATCAGGACAACAGCCTACCTTCCATAATGACAAGGCTACCATCTATTGGAATAACAGAAATATCGACAACAGACTTCCTTCCATAATGACAAGGCTACCATCCATTAGAGTAAGAAAAATCACGACAACAGACTACCTTCCATAATTACAAGGCTACCATCCATTAGAATAACAAAAATCTCGACAACAGACTACCTCCCATAATGACAAGGGTACCATCCATTGGAGTAACAAAAATCTCGACAACATACTACCTTCCATAATGACAAGTCTACAATCCATTAGAATAATAATAATCTCGACAATAGACCACCTTCCATAATGAAAAAGCTACAATCAAATGGAGTGACAAAAATCTCGATAACAGACTACCTTTCATAATGACAAGGCTACCATCCATTAGAGTAACAAAAATTTGGACAACAGACTACCTTCCATAATGACAAGGCTACCATCCATTGGAGTAACAGAAATCACAACGACATACAACCTTCCATAATGACAAGGCTACCATTCATTGGAGTAACAAAAATTTCAACAAGAGACTACATTCCATAATGACAAGGCTACCATCCATTAAAGTAACAAAGATATCGACAACATACTACCTTCCATAATGAAAAGGCTACAATCCATTGGAGTAACAAAAATCACGACAACAGACTACCTTCCATAATGACAAGGTTACCATCCATTGGAATAAAAAAAATCTCGACAACAGACTACCTTCCATAATGACAAGGCTACCATCTAATGGAGTAACAAAAATCTAGACAACAGACTACATTCCATAATGACAAGGCTACCATCCATTGGAGTAACAAAAATCTCGACAATAGACTACCATCCATAATGACAAGCGTACCATACATTGGAGTAACAAAAATCTCGACAACAAACTACTTTCCATAACAAAAATGTCAACAACAGACTACCTTCCATAATAACAAGGCTACCATCCATTGGAGTAACGAAAATCTTGGCAACAGACTACCTTCCATAATGAGAAGGCTACCATCCATTGGAGTAACAAAGATATCAACAACATACTACCTTCTATAATGACAAGGCTACCATCCATTTGAGTAACAAAAATCGGGACAACAGACTACCTTACATAATGACAAGGCTGCCATCCATTGGAGTAACAAAAATATCAACAAGAGACTACCCTCCATACTGACAAGGCTACCATCCATTGGAGTAACAAAAAACTCGACAACAGACTACCTTCTATAATGACAAGGCTACCATCCATTGGAGTAACAAAGATATCGACAACATACTACCTTCCATAATGACAATGCTACAACCAATGGAGTAACAAAAATATCGACAACAGACTACGTTCCATAATGACAAGGCTACCATCCATTAGAGTAACAAAAATTTGGACAACAAACTACCTTCCATAATGACAAGGCTACCATCCATTGGAGTAATAAAAATCACAACGACATACTACCTTCCATAATGACAAGGCTACCATCCATTAGAGTAACGAAAATCAGGACAAAAGACTACCTTCCATAATGACAGGACTACCATCCATTGGAGTAACAAAAATGTCAAACAGAGACTACCTTCCATAATTACAAGGCTACCATCCATTGGAGTAACAAAAATCTCGACAACAGACTACCTTCCATAATGACAATGCTACCATCCATTGGAGTAACAAATATATCGACAACTTACAACCTTCCATAATGACAAGGCTACAATCCAATGGAGTAACAAAATATCGACAACAGACTACCTTCCATAATGACAAGGCTACCATCCATTAGAGTAACAAAAATCTGGACAATAGACTACCTTCCATAATGACAAGGCTATCATCCATTGGAGTAACAGAAATCACAATAACTTACTACCTTCCCTAATGACAAGGCTTCCATCCATTAGCATAACAAAAATAGGGACAAAAGACTACCTTTCATAATGACAGGGCTACCATCCATTAAAGTAACAAAGATATCGACAACATACTACCTTCCATAATGACAAGGCTACAATCCATTGGAGTAACATAAATCACGACAACAGACTACCTTCCATAATGACAAGGTTACCATCCATTGGAATAACAATAATCTCGACAACTAACTACCTTCCATAATGACAAGGCTACCATCCAATGGAGTAACAAAAATCTAGACAACAGACTACATTCCATAATGACAAGGCTACCATCCATTGGAGTAACAAAAATATCGACAATAGACTACCTTCCATAATGACAAGTGTACCATACATTGGAGTAACAAAAATCTCGACAACAAACTACCTTCCTTAATGACAAGTGTACAATCCATTAGAATAACAAAATACTACGTTCCATAATGACAAGGCTACCATCCATTAGAGTAAAAAAAATCTGGACAACAGACTACCTTCCATAATGACAAGGCTACCATCCATTGGACTAACCAAAATCTCGACAACAGACTACCTTTCGTAATTACAAGGCTACCATCCATTGAAATAAAAAAAATCTAGACAACAAACTACCTTCCATAATGACTAGGCTACCATCCATTGGAGTAACAAAGATATCGACAACGGACTACCTTTCATAATGACAAGGATACCATCCATTGGAGTAACAAAAATCTCGACATTAGACTACCTTTCATAATGACAAGGCTACCATCCATTGGAATAACAAAAATCTCAACAACAATCTACCTTCCATAATAACAAGGCTTCCATCAAATGGAGTAACAAAAATCTCGACAATAGACTATCTTCCATAATGACAAGGCTACCATCCGTTGGAGTAAAAAAAATATCGACAACAGACTACCTTCCATAATGACAAGAATACCATCCATTGTAGTAAAACAAATATCCACAAGAGACAACCTTCCATAAGGACAAGGCTACCATCCATTGGAGTAACAAAAATATCGACAATAGACTACCTTCCATAATGACTAGGCTACCATCCATTGGAGTAACAAAGATATGGACAACGGACTATCTTTCATAATGACAAGGATACCATCCATTGGACTAACAAAAATCTTGACAACAGACTACCTTCCATAATGACAAGGCTACCATCCATTGTAGTAATAAAGATATCGACAACATACTACCTTTCATAATGACTAGGCTATCATCCATTGGAGTAACAAAGATATCGATAATTGACTACCTTTCATAATGACAAGGATACCATCCATTGGAGTAACAAAAATCTCGACAACAGACTACCTTACATAATGACAAGGCTACCATCCATTGTAGTAAGAAAGATATCGACAACATACTACCTTCCATAATGACAAGGCTACCATCCATTAGAGTAACAAAAATCTCTTAAACAGACTACCTTCAATAATGAGAAGGCTACCATCCATTGTAGTAACAAAAATCTCGACAACATACTACCTTCCATAATGACAAGGCTTCCATCCAATGAATGAAAAAAAATATCGACAACAGACTACCTTCCATAATGACAAGGGTACCATCGATTTGAGTAAAAAAAATATCCACACGAGACTACCTTCCATAATGACAAGGCTACAATCCATTGTAGTAACCAAAATCTCGACAACAGACTACCTTCCATAATTACAAGGCTACCATCCATTGTAATAACAAAAATCTAGACATCAAACTACCTTCCATAATGACTAGGCTACCATCCATTGGAGTAACAAAGATATCGACAACAGACTACCTTCCATAATGACAAGGATACCATCCATTGGAGTAACAAAAATCTCGACATTAGACTACCTTCCATAATGACAAGGCTACCATCAATTGGAATAACAAAAATCTCAATAACAAGCTACCTTCCATAATAACAAGGCTTCCATCAAATGGAGTAACAAAAATCTTGACAATAGACTATCTTCCATAATGATAAGGCTACCATCAATTTGTAGTAAAAAAAATCTCGACAACTGACTACCTTCCATAATGACAAGGCTACCATCCATTGAAGTAACAAAAATCTCGACAAAAGACTATCTTCCATAATGACTAGGCTACCATCCATTGGAGTGACAAAGATATCGACAACGGATTACCTTTCATATTGACAAGGATACCATCCATTGGAGTAACAAAAATCTCGACAACATACTACCTTCCATAATGACAAGGCAACCATCCATTGTAGTAACAAAGATATCGACAACATACTACCTTCCATAATGACAAGGCTACCATCCATTAGAGTAACAAAAATCTCTACAACAGACTACCTTCCTTAATGATAAGGCTACCATCCATTGTAGTACCAAAAATCTCGACAACAGACTACCTTCCATAATGACAAAGCTTTCATCCAATGAATGAACAAAAATCTCGACAATAGACTCCTTCCATAATGACAAGGCTACCATCCATTGGAGTAACAAAAATATCGACAACAAACTACCTTTCATAAAGACAAGAATACCATCCATTGGAGTAACAAAAATATCCATAAGAGACAACCTTCCATAATGACAAGGCTACCATCCATCGGAGTAACAAAAATATCGACAACAGACTACCTTCCATAATGACAAGGGTACCATCCATTGGAGTAACAAAAATATCCACAAGAGACAACCTTCCATAATGACAAGGCTACAATCCATCGGAGTAACAAAAATATTGACAAATGACTACCTTCCATAATGACAAGGCTACCATCCATTATAGTAACAAAAATCTCGACAACAGACTACCTTCCATAATGACAAGGCTACCATCCATTATAATAACAAACATCTCGACAACAGACTACCTTCCATAATGACAAGGCTACCATCCAATGGAGTAACAAAAATCTCGATAACAGACTACCTTCCATAATGAATAGGCTACCATCCATTGGAGTAACAAAGATATCGACAATGGACAACCTTTCATAATGACAAGGATACCATCCATTGGAGTAAGAAAAATCTCGACAATAGACAACCTTACATAATGACAAGGATACCATCCATTGGAGTAACAAAAATCTCGACAACAGACTAACTTGCATTATTACAAGGCTACCATTCATTGTAGTAACAAAGATATTGACACGGACTACCTTCAATAATGTCAAGGTTACCATCCATTAGAGTAACAAACATCACGACAACAAAATACCTTCCATAATGACAAGGCTACCATCAATTGTAATAACAAAAATATCGACAACAGACTACCTTCCATAATGACAAGAATACCATCCATTGGAGTAACAAAAATCATGACAATAGACTATCTTCCATAATGATAAGGCTACCATCAATTGGAGTAAAAATATCTCGACAACCGACTACCTTCCATAATGACAAGGCTACCATCCAATGGAGGAAAAATAATCTCGACAACATACTACCTTCCATAATGACAAGGCTACCATCCATTGAAGTAACAAAAATCTCGACAAAAGACTATCTTCCATAATGACTAGCCTACCATCCATTGGATTGACAAAGATATCGACAACGGACTACCTTTCATAATGACAAGGAAACAATCCATTGGAGTAACAAAAATCTCGACAACAGACTACCTTCCATAATGACAAGGCTACCATCCATTGTAGTAACAAAGATATCGACAACATACTACCTTCCATAATGACAAGGCTACCATCCATTGGAGTAACAAAGATATCGACAACAGACTACCTTTCATAATGACAAGGATACCATGCATTATAATAACAAAAATATCGACAACAAACTACCTTCCATAATGACAAGGGTACCATCCATTGGAGTAACAAAAATATTGACAAGAGACAACATTCCATAATTACAAGGCTACCATCCATTGGAGTAACAAAAATATCGACAAATGACTAACTTCCATAATGACAAGGCTACCATCCATTATAGTAACAAAAATATCGACAACAGATTACCTTCCATAATGACAAGGCTACCATCCATTGTAGCAACAAACATCTCGACAACATACTACCTTCCATATTGACAAGGCTACCATCCAATGGAGTAAAAAAAATCTCGATAACAGACTACCTTCCATAATGAATAGGCTACCATCCATTGGAGTAACAAAGATATCGACAATGGACTACCTTTCATAATGACAAGGATACCATCCATTGGAGTAACAAAAATCTCGACAACAGACTACCTTACATAATGACAAGGCTACCATCCATTAGAGTAACAAAAATATCTACAACAGAGTACCTTCCATAATGACAAGGCTACCATCCATTGTAGTAACAAAAATCTCGAGAACAGACTACCTTCCATAAAAACAAGGATTCCATCCAATGAATGAACAAGAATCTCGACAATAGACTATCTTCCATAATGACAAGGCTACCATCAATTGGAGTAACACAAATTTCGACAACAGACTACCTTCCATAATGACAAGGGTAGCATCCATTGGAGTAACAAAAATATCCACAAGAGACAACCTTCCATAATGACAAGGCTACAATCCATTGGAGTCACAAAAATCTCGACAACAGACTACCTTCCATAATGACAAGGCTACCATCCATTGTAGTAACAAAAATCTCTATAACAGACTACCTTCCATAATTACAAAGCTACCGTCCATTAGAGTAACAGAAATCACAACGACAGACAACCTTCCATAATGACAAGGCTACCATCCATTTGAGTAACAAAAATCGGGACAACAGACTACCTTCCATAATGACAAGGCTACCATCCATTATAGTAAAAAAAATCTCGACAAATAGACTACCTTCCATAATGACAAGGCTACCATCCATTGTAGTTACAAACATCTCGACAATAGACTACCTTCATTAATGACAAGGCTACCATCCAATGGAGTAACAAAAATCTCGATAACATACAACCTTCCATAATGAATAGGCTACCATCCATTGGAGTAACAAAGATATCGACAATGGACAACCTTTCATAATGACAAGGATACCATCCATTGGAGTAACAAAAATCTCGACAACAGACTACCTTACATAATGACAAGGATACCATCCATTGGAGTAACAAAAATCTCGACAACAGACTAACTTGCATTATTACAAGGCTACCATTCATTGTAGTATCAAAGATATTGACACGGACTACCTTCAATAATGTCAAGGTTACCATCCATTAGAGTAACAAACATCACGACAACAAAATACCTTCCATAATGACAAGGCTACCATCAATTGTAATAACAAAAATATCGACAACAGACTACCTTCCATAATGACAAGAATACCATCCATTAGAGTAACAAAAATCATGACAATAGACTATCTTCCATAATGATAAGGCTACCATCAATTGGAGTAAAAAAATCTCGACAACCGACTACCTTCCATAATGACAAGGGTACCATCCATTGGAGTAACAAAAATATCCACAAGAGACAACCTTCCATAATGACAAGGCTACCATCCAATGGAGGAAAAATAATCTCGACAACATACTACCTTCCATAATGACAAGGCTACCATCCATTGAAGTAACAAAAATCTCGACAAAAGACTATCTTCCATAATGACTAGCCTACCATCCATTGGAGTGACAAAGATATCGACAACGGACTACCTTTCATAATGACAAGGAAACAATCCATTGGAGTAACAAAAATCTCGACAACAGACTACCTTCCATAATGACAAGGCTACCATCCATTGTAGTAACAAAGATATCGACAACATACTACCTTCCATAATGACAAGGCTACCATCCATTGGAGTAACAAAGATATCGACAACAGACTACCTTTCATAATGACAAGGATACCATGCATTATAATAACAAAAATATCGACAACAAACTACCTTCCATAATGACAAGGGTACCATCCATTGGAGTAACAAAAATATTGACAAGAGACAACATTCCATAATTACAAGGCTACCATCCATTGGAGTAACAAAAATATCGACAAATGACTAACTTCCATAATGACAAGGCTACCATCCATTATAGTAACAAAAATATCGACAACAGATTACCTTCCATAATGACAAGGCTACCATCCATTGTAGCAACAAACATCTCGACAACATACTACCTTCCATATTGACAAGGCTACCATCCAATGGAGTAAAAAAAATCTCGATAACAGACTACCTTCCATAATGAATAGGCTACCATCCATTGGAGTAACAAAGATATCGACAATGGACTACCTTTCATAATGACAAGGATACCATCCATTGGAGTAACAAAAATCTCGACAACAGACTACCTTACATAATGACAAGGCTACCATCCATTAGAGTAACAAAAATATCTACAACAGAGTACCTTCCATAATGACAAGGCTACCATCCATTGTAGTAACAAAAATCTCGAGAACAGACTACCTTCCATAAAAACAAGGATTCCATCCAATGAATGAACAAGAATCTCGACAATAGACTATCTTCCATAATGACAAGGCTACCATCAATTGGAGTAACACAAATTTCGACAACAGACTACCTTCCATAATGACAAGGGTAGCATCCATTGGAGTAACAAAAATATCCACAAGAGACAACCTTCCATAATGACAAGGCTACAATCCATTGGAGTCACAAAAATCTCGACAACAGACTACCTTCCATAATGACAAGGCTACCATCCATTGTAGTAACAAAAATCTCTATAACAGACTACCTTCCATAATTACAAAGCTACCGTCCATTAGAGTAACAGAAATCACAACGACAGACAACCTTCCATAATGACAAGGCTACCATCCATTTGAGTAACAAAAATCGGGACAACAGACTACCTTCCATAATGACAAGGCTACCATCCATTATAGTAAAAAAAATCTCGACAAATAGACTACCTTCCATAATGACAAGGCTACCATCCATTGTAGTAACAAACATCTCGACAATAGACTACCTTCATTAATGACAAGGCTACCATCCAATGGAGTAACAAAAATCTCGATAACATACAACCTTCCATAATGAATAGGCTACCATCCATTGGAGTAACAAAGATATCGACAATGGACAACCTTTCATAATGACAAGGATACCATCCATTGGAGTAACAAAAATCTCGACAACAGACTACCTTACATAATGACAAGGATACCATCCATTGGAGTAACAAAAATCTCGACAACAGACTAACTTGCATTATTACAAGGCTACCATTCATTGTAGTATCAAAGATATTGACACGGACTACCTTCAATAATGTCAAGGTTACCATCCATTAGAGTAACAAACATCACGACAACAAAATACCTTCCATAATGACAAGGCTACCATCAATTGTAATAACAAAAATATCGACAACAGACTACCTTCCATAATGACAAGAATACCATCCATTAGAGTAACAAAAATCATGACAATAGACTATCTTCCATAATGATAAGGCTACCATCAATTGGAGTAAAAAAATCTCGACAACCGACTACCTTCCATAATGACAAGGGTACCATCCATTGGAGTAACAAAAATATCCACAAGAGACAACCTTCCATAATGACAAGGCTACCATCCAATGGAGGAAAAATAATCTCGACAACATACTACCTTCCATAATGACAAGGCTACCATCCATTGAAGTAACAAAAATCTCGACAAAAGACTATCTTCCATAATGACTAGCCTACCATCCATTGGAGTGACAAAGATATCGACAACGGACTACCTTTCATAATGACAAGGAAACAATCCATTGGAGTAACAAAAATCTCGACAACAGACTACCTTCCATAATGACAAGGCTACCATCCATTGTAGTAACAAAGATATCGACAACATACTACCTTCCATAATGACAAGGCTACCATCCATTGGAGTAACAAAGATATCGACAACAGACTACCTTTCATAATGACAAGGATACCATGCATTATAATAACAAAAATATCGACAACAAACTACCTTCCATAATGACAAGGGTACCATCCATTGGAGTAACAAAAATATTGACAAGAGACAACATTCCATAATTACAAGGCTACCATCCATTGGAGTAACAAAAATATCGACAAATGACTAACTTCCATAATGACAAGGCTACCATCCATTATAGTAACAAAAATCTCGACAACAGACTACCTTCCATAATGACAAGGCTACCATCCATTGTAGCAACAAACATCTCGACAACAGACTACCTTCCATATTGACAAGGCTACCATCCAATGGAGTAAAAAAAATCTCGATAACAGACTACCTTCCATAATGAATAGGCTACCATCCATTGGAGTAACAAAGATATCGACAATGGACTACCTTTCATAATGACAAGGATACCATCCATTGGAGTAACAAAAATCTCGACAACAGACTACCTTACATAATGACAAGGCTACCATCCATTAGAGTAACAAAAATATCTACAACAGAGTACCTTCCATAATGACAAGGCTACCATCCATTGTAGTAACAAAAATCTCGAGAACAGACTACCTTCCATAAAAACAAGGATTCCATCCAATGAATGAACAAGAATCTCGACAATAGACTATCTTCCATAATGACAAGGCTACCATCAATTGGAGTAACACAAATTTCGACAACAGACTACCTTCCATAATGACAAGGGTAGCATCCATTGGAGTAACAAAAATATCCACAAGAGACAACCTTCCATAATGACAAGGCTACAATCCATTGGAGTCACAAAAATCTCGACAACAGACTACCTTCCATAATGACAAGGCTACCATCCATTGTAGTAACAAAAATCTCTATAACAGACTACCTTCCATAATTACAAAGCTACCGTCCATTAGAGTAACAGAAATCACAACGACAGACAACCTTCCATAATGACAAGGCTACCATCCATTTGAGTAACAAAAATCGGGACAACAGACTACCTTCCATAATGACAAGGCTACCATCCATTATAGTAAAAAAAATCTCGACAAATAGACTACCTTCCATAATGACAAGGCTACCATCCATTGTAGTAACAAACATCTCGACAATAGACTACCTTCATTAATGACAAGGCTACCATCCAATGGAGTAACAAAAATCTCGATAACATACAACCTTCCATAATGAATAGGCTACCATCCATTGGAGTAACAAAGATATCGACAATGGACAACCTTTCATAATGACAAGGATACCATCCATTGGAGTAACAAAAATCTCGACAACAGACTACCTTACATAATGACAAGGATACCATCCATTGGAGTAACAAAAATCTCGACAACAGACTAACTTGCATTATTACAAGGCTACCATTCATTGTAGTATCAAAGATATTGACACGGACTACCTTCAATAATGTCAAGGTTACCATCCATTAGAGTAACAAACATCACGACAACAAAATACCTTCCATAATGACAAGGCTACCATCAATTGTAATAACAAAAATATCGACAACAGACTACCTTCCATAATGACAAGAATACCATCCATTAGAGTAACAAAAATCATGACAATAGACTATCTTCCATAATGATAAGGCTACCATCAATTGGAGTAAAAAAATCTCGACAACCGACTACCTTCCATAATGACAAGGGTACCATCCATTGGAGTAACAAAAATATCCACAAGAGACAACCTTCCATAATGACAAGGCTACCATCCAATGGAGGAAAAATAATCTCGACAACATACTACCTTCCATAATGACAAGGCTACCATCCATTGAAGTAACAAAAATCTCGACAAAAGACTATCTTCCATAATGACTAGCCTACCATCCATTGGAGTGACAAAGATATCGACAACGGACTACCTTTCATAATGACAAGGAAACAATCCATTGGAGTAACAAAAATCTCGACAACAGACTACCTTCCATAATGACAAGGCTACCATCCATTGTAGTAACAAAGATATCGACAACATACTACCTTCCATAATGACAAGGCTACCATCCATTGGAGTAACAAAGATATCGACAACAGACTACCTTTCATAATGACAAGGATACCATGCATTATAATAACAAAAATATCGACAACAAACTACCTTCCATAATGACAAGGGTACCATCCATTGGAGTAACAAAAATATTGACAAGAGACAACATTCCATAATTACAAGGCTACCATCCATTGGAGTAACAAAAATATCGACAAATGACTAACTTCCATAATGACAAGGCTACCATCCATTATAGTAACAAAAATCTCGACAACAGACTACCTTCCATAATGACAAGGCTACCATCCATTGTAGCAACAAACATCTCGACAACAGACTACCTTCCATATTGACAAGGCTACCATCCAATGGAGTAAAAAAAATCTCGATAACAGACTACCTTCCATAATGAATAGGCTACCATCCATTGGAGTAACAAAGATATCGACAATGGACTACCTTTCATAATGACAAGGATACCATCCATTGGAGTAACAAAAATCTCGACAACAGACTACCTTACATAATGACAAGGCTACCATCCATTAGAGTAACAAAAATATCTACAACAGAGTACCTTCCATAATGACAAGGCTACCATCCATTGTAGTAACAAAAATCTCGAGAACAGACTACCTTCCATAAAAACAAGGATTCCATCCAATGAATGAACAAGAATCTCGACAATAGACTATCTTCCATAATGACAAGGCTACCATCAATTGGAGTAACACAAATTTCGACAACAGACTACCTTCCATAATGACAAGGGTAGCATCCATTGGAGTAACAAAAATATCCACAAGAGACAACCTTCCATAATGACAAGGCTACAATCCATTGGAGTCACAAAAATCTCGACAACAGACTACCTTCCATAATGACAAGGCTACCATCCATTGTAGTAACAAAAATCTCTACAACAGACTACCTTCCATAATTACAAAGCTACCATTAGAGTAACAGAAATCACAACGACAGACAACCTTCCATAATGACAAGGCTACCATCCATTTGAGTAACAAAAATCGGGACAACAGACTACCTTCAATAATGACAAGGCTACCATCCATTATAGTAAAAAAAATATCGACAACAGACTACCTTCCATAATGACAAGGCTACCATCCATTGTAGTAACAAACATCTCGACAATAGACTACCTTCATTAATGACAAGGCTACCATCCAATGGAGTAACAAAAATCTCGATAACATACAACCTTCCATAATGAATAGGCTACCATCCATTGGAGTAACAAAGATATCGACAATGGACAACCTTTCATAATGACAAGGATACCCTCCATTGGAGTAACAAAAATCTCGACAACAGACTACCTTACATAATGACAAGGATACCATCCATTGGAGTAACAAAAATCTCGACAACAGACTAACTTGCATAATTACAAGGCTACCATTCATTGTAGTAACAAAGATATTGACACAGACTACCTTCAATAATGTCAAGGTTACCATCCATTAGAGTAACAAACATCACGACAACAAAATACCTTCCATAATGACAAGGCTACCATCAATTGGAATAACAAAAATCTCAATAACAAACTACCGTCCATAATAACAAGGCTTCCATCAAATGGAGTAACAAAAATCTTGACAATAGACTATCTTCCATAATGATAAGGCTACCATCAATTGGAGTAAAAAAAATCTCGACAACCGACTACCTTCCATAATGACAAGGGTACCATCCATTGGAGTAACAAAAATATCCACAAGAGACAACCTTCCATAATGACAAGGCTACCATCCATTGGAGGAACAATAATCTCGACAACATACTACCTTCCATAATGACAAGGCTACCATCCATTGAAGTAACAAAAATCTCGACAAAAGACTATCTTCCATAATGACTAGCCTACCATCCATTGGAGTGACAAAGATAACGACAACGGACTACCTTTCATAATGACAAGGATACAATTCATTGGAGTAACAAAAATCACGACAACAGACTACCTCCCTTAATGACAAGGCTACCATCCATTGTAGTAACAAAGATATCGACAACATAATACCTTCCATAATGACAACGCTACCATCCATTGGAGTAACAAAGATATCGACAACAGACTACCTTTCATAATGACAAGGATACCAAGCATTATAATAACAAAAATCTCGACAATAAACTATCTTCCATAATGACAAGGCTACCATCCATTGGAGTAATAAAAATATCGACAACAAACTACCTTCCATAATGACAAGGGTACCATCCATTAGAGTAACAAAAATATTGACAAGAGACAACATTCCATAATTACAAGGCTACCATCCATTGGAGTAACAAAAATATCGACAAATGACTAACTTCCATAATGACAAGGCTATCATCCATTATAGTAAAAAAAATCTCGACAACAGACTACCTTCCATAATGACAAGGCTACCATCCATTGTAGCAACAAACATCTCTACAACAGACTACCTTCCATAATGACAAGGCTACCATCCAATGGAGTAACAAAAATCTCGATAACAGACTACCTTCCATAATGAATAGGCTACCATCCATTGGAGTAACAAAGATATCGACAATGGACTACCTTTCATAATGACAAGGATACCATCCATTGGAGTAACAAAAATCTCGACAACAGACTACCTTACATAATGACAAGGCTACCATCCATTAGAGTAACAAAAATCTCTACAACAGAGTACCTTCCATAATGACAAGGCTACCATCCATTGTAGTAACAAAAATCTCGAGAACAGACTACCTTCCATAAAGACAAGGCTTCCATCCAATGAATGAACAAGAATCTCGACAATAGACTATCTTCCATAATGACAAGGCTACCATCCATTGGAGTAACAAAAATATCGACAACAGACTACCTTCCATAATGACAAGGGTACCATCCATTGGAGTAACAAAAATATCCACAAGAGACAACCTTCCATAATGACAAGGCTACAATCCATTGGAGTCACAAAAATCTCGACAACAGACTACCTTCCATAATGACAAGGCTACCATCCATTGTAGTAACAAAAATCTCTACAACAGACTACCTTCCATAATTACAAAGCTACCATTAGAGTAACCGAAATCACAACGACAGACAACCTTCCATAATGAAAAGGCTACCATCCATTTGAGTAACAAAAATCGGGACAACAGACTACCTTCCATAATGACAAGGCTACCATCCATTATAGTAAAAAAAATATCGACAACAGACTACCTTCCATAATGACAAGGCTACCATCCATTGTAGTAACAAACATCTCGACAATAGACTACCTTCATTAATGACAAGGCTACCATCCAATGGAGTAACAAAAATCTCGATAACATACAACCTTCCATAATGAATAGGCTACCATCCATTGGAGTAACAAAGATATCGACAATGGACAACCTTTCATAATGACAAGGATACCATCCATTGGAGTAACAAAAATCTCGACAACAGACTACCTTACATAATGACAAGGATACCATCCATTGGAGTAACAAAAATCTCGACAACAGACTAACTTGCATAATTACAAGGCTACCATTCATTGTAGTAACAAAGATATTGACACAGACTACCTTCAATAATGTCAAGGTTACCATCCATTACAGTAACAAACATCACGACAACAAAATACCTTCCATAATGACAAGGCTACCATCAATTGGAATAACAAAAATCTCAATAACAAACTACCTTCCATAATAACAAGGCTTCCATCAAATGGAGTAACAAAAATCTTGACAATAGACTATCTTCCATAATGATAAGGCTACCATCAATTGGAGTAAAAAAAATCTCGACAACCGACTACCTTCCATAATGACAAGGGTACCATCCATTGGAGTAACAAAAATATCCACAAGAGACAACCTTCCATAATGACAAGGCTACCATCCATTGGAGGAACAATAATCTCGACAACATACTACCTTCCATAATGACAAGGCTACCATCCATTGAAGTAACAAAAATCTCGACAAAAGACTATCTTCCATAATGACTAGCCTACCATCCATTGGAGTGACAAAGATAACGACAACGGACTACCTTTCATAATGACAAGGATACAATCCATTGGAGTAACAAAAATCACGACAACAGACTACCTCCCTTAATGACAAGGCTACCATCCATTGTAGTAACAAAGATATCGACAACATAATACCTTCCATAATGACAACGCTACCATCCATTGGAGTAACAAAGATATCGACAACAGACTACCTTTCATAATGACAAGGATACCAAGCATTATAATAACAAAAATCTCGACAATAAACTATCTTCCATAATGACAAGGCTACCATCCATTGGAGTAATAAAAATATCGACAACAAACTACCTTCCATAATGACAAGGGTACCATCCATTGGAGTAACAAAAATATTGACAAGAGACAACATTCCATAATTACAAGGCTACCATCCATTGGAGTAACAAAAATATCGACAAATGACTAACTTCCATAATGACAAGGCTATCATCCATTATAGTAAAAAAAATCTCGACAACAGACTACCTTCCATAATGACAAGGCTACCATCCATTGTAGCAACAAACATCTCGACAACAGACTACCTTCCATAATGACAAGGCTACCATCCAATGGAGTAACAAAAATCTCGATAACAGACTACCTTCCATAATGAATAGGCTACCATCCATTGGAGTAACAAAGATATCGACAATGGACTACCTTTCATAATGACAAGGATACCATCCATTGGAGTAACAAAAATCTCGACAACAGACTACCTTACATAATGACAAGGCTACCATCCATTAGAGTAACAAAAATCTCTACAACAGAGTACCTTCCATAATGACAAGGCTACCATCCATTGTAGTAACAAAAATCTCGAGAACAGACTACCTTCCATAAAGACAAGGCTTCCATCCAATGAATGAACAAGAATCTCGACAATAGACTATCTTCCATAATGACAAGGCTACCATCCATTGGAGTAACAAAAATATCGACAACAGACTACCTTCCATAATGACAAGGGTACCATCCATTGGAGTAACAAAAATATCCACAAGAGACAACCTTCCATAATGACAAGGCTACAATCCATTGGAGTCACAAAAATCTCGACAACAGACTACCTTCCATAATGACAAGGCTACCATCCATTGTAGTAACAAAAATCTCTACAACAGACTACCTTCCATAATTACAAAGCTACCGTCCATTGGAGTAACAGAAATCACAACGACAGACAACCTTCCATAATGACAAGGCTACCATCCATTTGAGTAACAAAAATCGGGACAACAAACTACCTTCCATAATGACAAGGCTAGCATCCATTGGAGTAACAAAAATATCAACAAGAGACTACCTTCCATAATGACAAGGCTACCATCCATTGGAGTAACAAAAATCTCAACAACAGACTACCTTCCATAATGACAAGGATACCATCCATTGGAGTAACAAAGACATCACCATAATACTACCTTCCATAATGACAAGGCTACCATCCATTGGAATAACCAAACTCTCGACAACAGACTACCTTCCATAATGACAAGGATACCATCCATTGGAGTAACAAAAATCTCGACAACAGACTAACTTCCATAATTACAAGGCTACCATTCATTGTAGTAACAATAATATGGACACATACTACCTTCAATAATGTCAAGGTTACCATCCATTAGAGTAACCGATATTACAAAGACAAACAACCTTCCATAATGACAAAGCTATCGTCCATTGGAGTAACAAAAATCTCGACAATAGACTACCTTCCATAATGAAAAGGCTACAATCCAATGGAGTAACAAAAATCTCGACAAAAGACTACCTTCCATAATGACAAGTCTACCTTCCATTGCAGTAACAAAAATCTCGACAACAAAATACCTTCCATATTGACAAGGCTACCATCCATTGGAGTAACAGAAATTACAAAGACAAACAACCTTCCATAATGACAAAGCTATCGTCCATTGGAGTAACAAAAATCTCGACAATAGACTACCTTCCATAATGACAAGGCTACCATCCATTAGAGTAACAAAAATCTCTACAACAGAGCACCTTCCATAATGACAAGGCTATCATCCATTGTAGTAACAAAAATCTCGACAACATACTACCTTCCATAAAGACATGGCTTCCATCCAATGAATGAACAAAAATCTCGAAAATAGACTATCTTCCATCATGACAAGGCTACCATCCATTGGAGTAATAAAAATATCGACAAAAAACTACCTTCCATAATAACAAGGGTACCATCCATTAGAGTAACAAAAATATCCACAAGAGACAACCTTCCATAATGACAAGTCTACAATCCATTAGAGTAACAAAAATCTCGACAACAGACTACATTCCATAATGACAAGGCTACCATCCATTGTAGTAACAAAAATCTCTACAATAGACTCCCTTCCATAATTACAAGGCTACCATCCATTGGAGTAACAGAAATCACAACGACAGACAACCTTCCATAATGACAAGGCTACCATCCATTTGAGTAACAAAAATCGGGACAATAGACTACCTTCCATAATGACAAGGCTAGCATCCATTGGAGTAACAAAAATATCAACAAGACACTACCTTCCATAATGACAAGGCTACCATCCATTGGAGTAACAAAAATCTCGACAACAGACTACCTTCCATAATGACAAGGATACCATCCATTAGAGTAACAAAGATATCAACAACATAATACGTTCCATAATGACAAGGCTACCATCCATTGGAATAACAAAAATATCGACAATAGATTACCTTCCATAATGACAAGGCTACAATCCAATGGAGTAACAAAAATCTCGACAACAGACTACCTTCCATAATGACAAGTCTACCTTTCACTAGAGTAACAAAAATCTCAACAACATAATACCTTCCATATTGACACGGCTACCATCCATTGGAGTAACATAAATTACAACGACAAACAACCTTCTATAATGACAAAGCTACCGTCCTTTGGAGTAACAAAAATCTCGACAACAGACTACCTTCCATAATGACAAGGCTACCATCCATTTGAGTAACAAAGATATCGACAACAGACTACCTTCGATAATGACAAGGCTATAATCCAATGGAGTAACAAAAATATCGACAACAGACTACCTTCCATAATGACAAGGCTACCATCCATTGGAGTAACAAAGATATCGATAATAGACTACCTTCCATAATGACTAGGCTACTATCCATTGGAGTAACAAAGATATCGAAAACGAACTATCTTTCATAATGACAAGGATACCATCCATTGGAGTAACAAAAATATCGACAACAGACTACCTTCCATAATGACAAGGATACCATCCATTGTAGTAATAAAGATATCGACAACATACTACCTTTCATAATGATTAGGCTACCATCCATTGGAGTAAAAAAGATATTGATAATGGACTACCTTTCATAATGACAAGGATACCATCCATTGGAGTAACAAAAATCTCGACAACAGACTACCTTCAATAATGACAAGGCTACCATCCATTGTAGTAACAAAAATCTCGACAATAGACTACCTTCCATAATGACAAGGCTTCCATCCAATAAAGGAGAAAAATATCGACAACAGACTACCTTCCATAATGACAAGGGTACCATCCATTTGAGTAACAAAAATATCCACAAGAGACAACCTTCCATAATGACAAGGCTACAATCCATTGGAGTAACAAAAATCTCGACAACAGACTACCTTCCATAAAGACAAGGCTACCATCCATTGTAGTAAAAAAATCTCTACAACATACTACCTTCCATAAATACAAGGCTACCATCCATTGTAGTAACAAAAATGTCGACAATAGACTACCTTCCATAATGACAAGGCTACCATACATTTGAGTAACAAAAATCTCGACCACAAACTACATTCAATAATGACTAGGCAAACATCCATTGGAGTAACAAAGATATTGACAATGGAATACCTTTCATAATGACAAGGATACCACCCATTGGAATAACAAAACTCTCGACAACAGACTACCTTCCATAATGACAAGGATACCATCCATTGGAGTAACAAAAATCTCGACAACAGACTAACTTCCATAATTACAAGGCTACCATTCATTGTAGTAACAAAGATATTGACACAGACTACCTTCAATAATGTCAAGGTTACCATCCATTAGAGTAAAAAAATCACGGAAACAAAATACCTTCCATAATGACAAGGCTACCATCAATTGGAATAACAAAAATCTCAATAACAAACTACTTTCCATAATAACAAGGCTTCCATCAAATGGAGTAACAAAAATCTTGACAATAGACTATCTTCCATAATGATAAGGCTACCATCAATTGGAGTAAAAAAAATCTCCACAACCGACTACCTTCCATAATGACAAGGGTACCATCTGGTGGAGTAACAAAAATATCCACAAGAGACAACCTTCCATAATGACAAGGCTACCATCCATTGGAGGAACAATAATCTCGACAACATACTACCTTCCATAATGACAAGGCTACCATCCATTGGAGTAACAAAAATCTCGACAAAAGACTATCTTCCATAATGTAGGCTACCATCCATTGGAGTGACAAAGATATCGACAACGGACTACCTTTCACAATGACAAGGATACCATCCATTGGAGTAACAAAAATCTAGACAACAGACTACCTTCCATAATGACAAGGCTACCATCCATTATAGTAACAAAGATATCGAGAACATACTACCTTCCATAATGACAAGGCTACCTTCCATTGGAGTAACAAAGATATCAACAATAGACTACCTTTCATAATGACAAGGATACCATGCATTATAATAACAAAAATCTCGACAATAAACTATCTTCCATAATGACAAGGCTACCATCCATTTGAGTAATAAAAATATCAACAATAGACTACCTTCCATAATGACAAGGGTACCATCCATTGGAGTAACAAAAATATCGACAAGAGACAACATTCCATAATTACAAGGCTACCATCCATTGGAGTAACAAAAATATCGACAAATGACTACCTTCTATAATGACAAGGCTACCATCCATTGTAGTAACAAAAATCTCGACAACAGACTACCTTCCATAATGACAAGGCTACCATCCATTGTAGTAACAAACATCTCGACAACAGACTACCTTCCATTGGAGTAACACAAATCTCGACAACAGACTACCTTCCATAAGGACAAGGCTTCCATCCAATGAATGAACAAAAATCTCGACAATAGACTATCTTCCATAATGACAAGGCTACCATCCATTGGAGTAACAAAAATATCGACAACAGACTACCTTCCATAATGACAAGGGTACCATCCATTTGAGTAACAAAAATATCCAAAAGAGACAACCTTCCATAATGACAAGGCTACATTCCATTGGAGTAACAAAAATCTCGACAACAGACTACCTTCCATAATGACAAGGCTACCATCCATTGTAGTAACAAAAATCTCTACAACAGACTACCTTCCATAATTACAAGGCTACCATCCATTGTAGTAACAAAAATCTCGACAACAGACTACCTTCCATAATGAAAAGGCTACCATCCATTGGAGTAACAAAAATCTCTACAACGGACTACCTTTCATAATGACAAGGATACCATCCATTGGAATAACAAAACTCTCGACAACGGACTACCTTCCATAATGACAAGGATACCATCCATTGGTGTAACAAAAATCTCGACAACAGACTACCTTCCATAATTACAAGGCTACAATTCATTGTAGTAACAAAGATATTGACACAGACTACCTTCAATAATGTCAAGGATACCATCCATTAGAGTAACAAAAATAACGACAACAGAATACCTTCCGTAATGATAAGGCTACCATCCATTAGAATAACAGAAATCTCAACAACAAACTACCTTCCATAATAACAAGGCTTCCATCAAATGGAGTAACAAAAATCTTGACAATAGACTATCTTCCATAATTACAAGGCTACCATCAATTGGAGTAAAAAAATCTCGACAACCGACTACCTTCCATAATGACAAGGTTACCATCCAGTGGAGTAACATAAATATCCACAAGAGACAACCTTCCATAATGACAAGGCTACCATCTATTGGAGGAACAATAATCTCGACAACATACTACCTTCCATAATGACAAGGCTACCATCCATTGGAGTAACAAAAATCTCGACAACAGACTATCTTCCATAATGACTAGGCTACCATCCATTGTAGTAACAAAGATATCGACAACATACTACCTTCCATAATGACTAGGCTACCATCCATTGGAGTAATAAAGATATCGACAACAGACTACCTTTCATAATGACAAGGATACCATCCATTATAATAACAAAAATCTCGAAAATAGACTACCTTCCATAATGACCACGCTACCATCCAATGGAGTAACAAAAATCTCGAAAACAGACTACTTTCCATAATGACAAGGCTACCATCTATTAGAGTAACAAAAATCTCGACAACAGACTACATTCCATAATGACAAGGCTACCATCCATTGTAGTAACAAAAATCTCTACAATAGACTCCCTTCCATAATTACAAGGCTACCATCCATTGGAGTAACAGAAATCACAACGACAGACAACCTTCCATAATGACAAGGCTACCATCCATTTGAGTAACAAAAATCGGGACAATAGACTACCTTCCATAATCACAAGGCTAGCATCCATTGGAGTAACAAAAATATCAACAAGAGACTACCTTCCATAATGACAAGGCTACCATCCATTGGAGTAACAAAAATCTCGACAACAGACTACCTTCCATAATGACAAGGATACCATCCATTAGAGTAACAAAGATATCAACAACATAATACGTTCCATAATGACAAGGCTACCATCCATTGGAATAACAAAAATCTCGACAATAGATTACCTTCCATAATGACAAGGCTACAATCCAATGGAGTAACAAAAATCTCGACAACAGACTACCTTCCATAATGACAAGTCTACCTTCCACTAGAGTAACAAAAATCTCAACAACATAATACCTTCCATATTGACACGGCTACCATCCATTGGAGTAACATAAATTACAACGACAAACAACCTTCTATAATGACAAAGCTATCGTCCATTGGAGTAACAAAAATCTCGACAACAGACTACCTTCCATAATGACAAGGCTACCATCCATTTGAGTAACAAAGATATCGACAACAGACTACCTTCGATAATGACAAGGCTACAATCCAATGGAGTAACAAAAATATCGACAACAAACTACCTTCCATAATAACAAGGCTACCATCCATTGGAGTAACAAAGATATCGATAATAGACTACCTTCCATAATGACTAGGCTACCATCCATTGGAGTAACAAAGATATCGAAAACGAATTATCTTTCATAATGACAAGGATACCATCCATTGGAGTAACAAAAATATCGACAACAGACTACCTTCCATAATGACAAGGCTACCATCCATTGTAGTAATAAAGATATCGACAACATACTACCTTTCATAATGATTAGGCTACCATCCATTGGAGTAAAAAAGATATTGATAATGGACTACCTTTCATAATGACACGGATACCATCCATTGGAGTAACAAAAATCTCGACAACAGACTACCTTACATAATGACAAGGCTACCATCCATTGTAGTAACAAAGATATCGACAACATACTACCTTACATAATGACAAGGCTACCATCCATTAGAGTAACAAAAATCTCTTAAACAGACTACCTTCAATAATGAGAAGGCTACCATCCATTGTAGTAACAAAAATCTCGACAATAGACTACCTTCCATAATGACAAGGCTTCCATCCAATGAATGAAGAAAAATATCGACAACAGACTACCTTCCATAATGACAAGGGTACCATCCATTTGAGTAACAAAAATATCCACAAGAGACAACCTTCCATAATGACAAGGATACAATCTATTGGAGTAACAAAAATCTCGACAACAGACTACCTTCCATAAAGACAAGGCTACCATCCATTGTAGTAAAAAAAATCTCTACAACAGACTTCCTTCCATAAATACAAGGCTACCATCCATTGTAGTAACAAAAATGTCGACAATAGACTACCTTCCATAATGACAAGGCTACCATACATTTGAGTAACAAAAATCTCGACCACAAACTACCTTCAATAATGACTAGGCTAACATCCATTGGAGTAACAAAGATATTGACAATGGACTACCTTTCATAATGACAAGGATACCACCCATTGGAATAACAAAACTCTCGACAACAGACTACCTTCCATAATGACAAGGATACCATCCATTGGAGTAACAAAAATCTCGACAACAGACTAACTTCCATAATTACAAGGCTACCATTCATTGTAGTAACAAAGATATTGACACAGACTACCTTCAATAATGTCAAGGTTACCATCCATTAGAGTAAAAAAAATCACGGAAACAAAATACCTTCCATAATGACAAGGCTACCATCAATTGGAATAACAAAAATCTCAATAACAAACTACTTTCCATAATAACAAGGCTTCCATCAAATGGAGTAATAAAAATCTTGACTATAGACTATCTTCCATAATGATAAGGCTACCATCAATTGGAGTAAAAAAAATCTCGACAACCGACTACCTTCCATAATGACAAGGGTACCATCTGGTGGAGTAACAAAAATATCCACAAGAGACAACCTTCCATAATGACAAGGCTACAATCCATTGGAGGAACAATAATCTCGACAACATACTAACTTCCATAATGACAAGGCTACCATCCATTGGAGTAACAAAAATCTCGACAAAAGACTATCTTCCATAATGAATAGGCTACCATCCATTGGAGTGACAAAGATATCAACAACGGACTACCTTTCACAATGACAAGGATACCATCCATTGGAGTAACAAAAATCTCGACAACAAACTATCTTCCATAATGACAAGGCTACCATCCATTATAGTAACAAAGATATCGAGAACATACTACCTTCCATAATGACAAGGCTACCATCCATTGGAGTAACAAAGATATCGACAACAGACTACCTTTCATAATGACAAGGATACCATGCATTATAATAACAAAAATCTCGACAATAAACTATCTTCCATAATTACAAGGCTACCATCAATTGGAGTAAAAAAATCTCGACAACTGACTACCTTCCATAATGACAAGGGTACCATCCAGTGGAGTAACATAAATATCCACAAGAGATAACCTTCCACAATGACAAGGCTACCATCTATTGGAGGAACAATAATCTCGACAACATACTACCTTCCATAATGACAAGGCTACCATCCATTGGAGTAACAAAAATCTCGACAACAGACTATCTTCCATAATGACTAGGCTACCATCCATTGTAGTAACAAAGATATCGACAACATACTACCTTCCATAATGACTAGGCTACCATCCATTGGAGTAATAAAGATATCGACAACAGACTACCTTTTATAATGACAAGGATACCATCCATTATAATAACAAAAATCTCGACAATAGACTCCCTTCCATAATGACCACGCTACCATCCAATGGAGTAACAAAAATCTCGAAAATAGACTACTTTCCATAATGACAAGGCTACCATATATTAGAGTAACAAAAATCTAGTCAAGAGACTACCTTCCACAATGACAAGGCTACCATCCATTGGAGTAACAAAAATATCGATAACAGACTACCTTCCATAATGACAAGGTTACCATCCATTGGAGTAACAAAGATATCGACAACATACTACCCTCCATAATGACAAGGCTACCAGTCATTGGAGTAACAAAAATCACGACAAAAGACTACCTTCCATAATGACAAGGCTACCATCCATTAGAGGATAAAAAAATTTGACAACAGACTACCTTCCATAATGACAAGGCTACCATCCATTGGAGTAACAAAAATTTCGACAACAAATTAACTTCCATAATGACTAGGCTACTTCCATTAGAGTAACAAACTTATCGACACCATGCTACCTTCCATAATGACAAGGATACAATCCATTGGAGTAACAAAGATATCGACAACATACTACCTTCCATAATGACAAAGTTACCATCAATTGGAGTAACAAAGATATCGACAACATATTACCTTCCATAATGACAAGGCTACCAGTCATTGGAGTAACAAAAATCACGACAAAAGACTACCTTCCATAATGACAAGGCTGCCATTCATTGGAATAACAAAAATCTCTAAAACTGACTACCTTCCATAATGACAAGGCTACCATCCATTGGAGTAACAAAAATCTCGACAACAGACTACCTTCCATAATGACTAGGCTACCATCAATTGGAATAACAAAAATCTCGACAACAGGCTACCTTCCGAAACGACATGGCTACCATCCATTAGAGTAACAAAAATATCAACAAGAGACTACCTTACATAATTACAAGGCTACCATCCAATAGAGTAACAAAAATGTCGACAACAAACTACCTTCCATAATGACAAGGCTACCATCCACTGGAGTAACAAAAATCTCGAAAACAAACTACCTTCCATAATGACTAGGCTACCATCCATTAGAATAACAAAAATCTCGACAACAGACTACCTTCCATAATGACTAGGCTACCATCCATTTGAGTAACAAAGATATCGATAACATACTTCCTTCCATAATGACAAGGCTACAATCCAATGTAGTAACAAAAATCACGACAACAGACTACTTTCCTTAATGATAAGGCTACCATCCATTGGAGTAACAAAAATCTCGACAACAAACCACCTTCCATAATGACTAGGCTACCATCCATAGGAGTAAAAAAGATATCGACAACAGACTACCTTTCATAATGACAAGGCTTCCATCAATTGGAATAACAAAAATCTCGACAACAGGCTACCTTCCAAAACGACAAGGATACCATCCATTAGAGTAACAAAAATGTCGACAACAAACTACCTTCCATAAAATAAGGCTACCATCCATTGGATTAACAAAAATATCGAAAACAGACTACCTTCCATAATGACAAGGCTACCATACATTATAGTAACAAAAATATGAACAACAGACTACCTTCCATAATGACAAGGCTAGCATCCATTGGAGTAACAAAAATCACATCAACAAACTATCTTCCATAATGACAAGGCTTCCATCCATTGGAGTAACACAAATCTCTACAACATACTACCTTCCATAATGACTAGGCTACCATCCATTGGAGTAACAAAGATATCGACAACAGACTACCTTCCATAATGGCAATTCTATCACCCATTGGAGTAACAAAAATAACGACAACAGACTTCCTTCCATAATGACAAGGGTGCCATCCATTAGAATAACAAAAATCTCGACAAACTACTACCTTCCATAATTACAAGGCTACCATCCAATGGAGTATCAAAAATCTCGACAATAGACTATCTTCCATAATGACAAGGCTACCATCCATTGGAGTAACAAAGATATCGACAACGGACTACCTTTCATAATGACAAGGATACCTTCCATTGGAGTAACAAAAATCTCGACAACAGACTACCTTCCATAATGACAAGGCTACCATCCATTGTAGTAACAAGGATATCGACAACATACTATCTTCCATAATGACAAGGCTACCATCCATTGGAGTAACAAATATATCGAAAACGGACTACCTTTCATAATGACAAGGATACCATCCATTATAATAACAAAAATCTCGACAATAAACTATCTTCCATAATGACAAGGCTACCATCCATTGGAGTAATAAAAATATCGACAACAGACTACCTTCCATAATGATAAGGCTACCATCCATTGTAGTAACAAAAATATCAACAATAGACTACCTTCCATAATGACAAGGCTACCATCCAATGGAGTAACAAAAATCTCGACAACAGACTACCTTCCATAATGACAAGGCTACCATCCATTTGAGTAACAAAGATATCGATAACATACTTCCTTCCATAATGTCAAGGCTACAATCCAATGTAGTAACAAAAATCACGACAACAGACTACCTTCCATAATGATAAGGCTACCATCCATTGGAGTAACAAAAATCTCGACAACAAACCACCTTCCATAATGACTAGGCTACCATCCATAGGAGTAAAAAAGATATCGACAACAGACTACCTTTCATAATGACAAGGATACCATCCATTATAATAACAAAAATCTCGACAATAAACTATCTTCCATAATGACAAGGCTACCATCCATTGGAGTAATAAAAATATCGACAATTGACTACCTTCCATAATGACAAGGCTACCATCCATTGTAGTAACAAAAATCTCGACAACAGACTACCTTCCATAATGACAAGGCTACCATCCATTGTAGTAACAAACATCTCGACAACATACTACCTTCTATAATGACAAGGCTACCATCAAATGGAGTAACAAAAATCTCGATAACAGACTACCTTCCATAATGACTAGGCTACCATCCATTGGAGTAACAAAGATATCGACAATGGACTACCTTTCATAATGACAAGGATACCATCCATTGGAGTAACAAAAATCTCGACAACACACTACCTTACTTAATGACAAGGCTTCCATCCGTTGTAGTAACAAATATATCGACAACGTAGTACCTTCCATAATGATAAGGCTACCATCCATTAGAGTAACAAAAATCTCTACAACAAAGTACCTTCCATAATGACAAGGCTACCATCCATTGTAGTAACAAAAATATCGACAATAGAATACCTTCCATAAAGACAAGGCATCCATCCAATGAATGAACAAAAATCTCGACAATAGACTATCTTTCATAATGACAAGGCTACCATCCATTGGAGTAACAAAAATATCGACAACAGACTACCTTCCATAATGACAAGGGTACCATCCATTGGAGTAACAAAAATATCCACAAGAGACAACCTTCCATAATGACAAGGCTACGATCCATTGGAGTAACAAAAATCTCGACAACATACTACTTTAAATAATGACAAGGCTACCATCCATTGTAGTAACAAAAATCTCTACAACAGACTACCTTCCATAATTACAAGGCTACCATCCATTGTAGTAACAAAAATCTCAACAACAGACTAACTTCCAAAATGACAAGGATACCATCCATTGGAGTAACAAAAATCTCGACAACAGACTACCTTCCATAATTACAAGGCTACCATTCATTGTAGTTACAAAGATATTGACACAGACTACCTTCAATAATGTCAAGGATACCATCCATTAGAGTAACAAATATCACGACAACAGAATACCTTCCGTAATGATAAGGCTACCATCCATTAGAATAACAAAAATCTTAACAACAAACTACCTTCCATAATAACAAGGCTTCCATCAAATGGAGTAACAAAAATCTTGACAATAGACTATCTTCCATAATGACAAGGCTACCATCAATAGGAGTAAAAAAATCTCGACAACCGACTACCTTCCATAATGACAAGGGTACCATCCAATGGAGTAACATAAATATCAACAAGAGACAACCTTCCATAATGACAAGGCTACCATCCATTGGAGGAACAATAATCTCGACAACATACTACCTTCCATAATGACAAGGCTACCATCCATTGGTGTAACAAAAATCTCGACAATAGACTATCTTCCATAATGACTAGGCTACCATCCATTGGAGTAACAAAGATATCGACAACGGACTACCTTTCATAATGACAAGGATATCATCCATTGGAGTAACAAAAATCTCGACAACAGACTACCTTCCATAATGACTAGGCTACCATCCATTGTAGTAACAAAGATATCGACAGCATACTACCTTCTATAATGGCTAGGCTACCATCCATTGGAGTAACAAAGATATCGACAACAGACTACCTTCCATAATGACCATGCTACCATCCAATGGAGTAACAAAAATCTCGAAATCAGACTACATTCCATAATGACAAGGCCACCATCTATTAGAGTAACAAAAATATGGTCAAGAGACTACCTTCCATAATGACAAGGCTACCATCCATTGGAGTAACAAAAATATCAACAAAAGACTACCTTCCATAATGACAAGGTTACCATCCATTGCAGTAATAAAGATATCGACAACATCCTACCTTCTATAATGACAAGGCTACCAGTCATTGGAGTAACAAAAATCCGACAAAAGACTACTTTCCATAATGACAAGGCTACCATCCATTAGAGAATAAAAAATTTTGACAACAGACTACCTTCCATAATGACAAGGCTACCATCCATTGGAGTAACAAAAATTTAGACAACAAACAAACTTCCATAATGACTAGGCTACTTCCATTAGAGTAACAAAGATATTGACACCATGCTACTTTCCATAATGACAAGTATACAATCCATTGGAGTAACAAAGATATCGACAACATACTACCTTCCATAATGACAAGGTTACCATCCATTGGAATAACAAAGATATCGACAACATACTACCATCCATAATTACAAGGCTACCAGTCATTGGAGTAACAAAAATCACGACAAAAGACTACCTTCCATAATGACAAGGCTGCCATTCATTGGAATAACAAAAATCTCGACAACTGACTACCTTCCATAATGACAAGGCTACCATCCATTGGAGTAACAAAAATCTCGACAACAGACTACCTTCCATAATGACTAGGCTACCATCCATTGGAGTAAAAAATATATCGATAACATACTACCTTCCATAATGACAAGACTACAATCCAATGTAGTAACAAAAATCTCGACAACAGACTACCTTCCATAATGATAAGGCTACCATCCATTGGAGTAACAAAAATCTCGACAACAGACTACCTTTCATATTGACTAGGCTACCATCCATAGGAGAAACAAAGATATCGACAACAGACTACCTTTCATAATGACAAGGCTACCATCAATTGGAATAACAAAAATCTCGACAACATGCTACCTTCCGAAATGACATGGCTACCATCCATTAGAGTAACTAAAATATCAACAAGAGACGACCTTCCATAATGACAAGGCTACCATCTAATAGAGTAACAAAAATCTCGACAACAGACTACCTTCCATAATGACAAGGTTACCATCCATTGGAGTAACAAAAATCTCGACAACATACTACCTTCCATAATGACTAGGCTACCATCCATTGGAGTAACAAAGATATCGACAATAGACTACCTTTCATAATGACAACGCTACCGTCAATTGGAATAACAAAAATCTCGACAACAGAGTACATTCTATAATGACTAGGATATAATCCATTGGAGTAACAAAGATATTGACAACATACTACCTTCCATAATGGAAATTCTACCATCCATTGGAGTAACAAAAATAACGACAACAGACTTCCTTCCATAATGACAAGGGTGCCATCCATTAGAATAACAAAAATCTCGACAAACTACTACCTTCCATAATGACAAGGCTACCATCCAATGGAGTATCAAAAATCTCGACAATAGACTATCTTCCATAATGACTAGGCTACCATCCATTGGAGTAACAAAGATATCGACAACGGACTACCTTTCATAATGACAAGGATACCATCCATTGGAGTAACAAAAATCTCGACAACAGACTACCTTCCCTAATGACAAGGCTACCATCCATTGTAGTAACAAGGATATCGACAACATACTACCTTCCATAATGACAAGGCTACCATCCATTGGAGTAACAAATATATCGACAACGGACTACCTTTCATAATGACAAGGATACCATCCATTATAATAACAAAAATCTCGACAGTAAACTATCTTCCATAATGACAAGGCTACCATCCATTGGAGTAATAAAAATATTGACAACACACTACCTTCCATAATGACAAGGGTACCATCCATTGGAGTAACAAAAATCTTGACAACATACTACCTTCCATAATTACAAGGCTACCATCCATTGGAGTAACAAAAATATCGACAAATGACTACCTTCCATAATGACAAGGCTACCATCCATTGTAGTAACAAAAATCTCGACAACAGACTACCTTCCATAATGACAACGCTACCATCCATTGTAGTAACAAACATCTCGACAACCGACTACCTTCTATAATGACAAGGATACCATCCAATGGAGTAACAAAAATCTCGACAACAGACTACCTTAAAAAATGACAAGGCTACCATCCATTGTAGTAACAAAGATATGGACAACATACTACCTTCCATAATGACAAGGCTACCATCCATTAGAATAACCAAAATCTCTACAACAAAGTACCTTACATAATGACAAGGCTACCATCAATTGTAGTAACAAAAATCCCCACAACAGACTACCTTCCATAAAGACAAGGCTTCCATCCAATGAATGAACAAAAATCTCGACAATAGACTATCTTCCATAATGACAAGGCTACCATCCATTGGAGTAACAAAAATATCGACAACAGACTACCTTCCATAATGACAAGGGTACCATCCATTGGAGTAACAAAAAAATCCACAAGGGACAACCTTCCATAATGACAAGGCTACAATCCATTGGAGTAACAAAATTCTCGACAACATACTACCTTCAATAATGACAAGGCTACCATCCATTGTAGTAACAAAAATCTCTACAATAGACTACCTTCCATAATTACAAGGCTACCATCCATTGTAGTAACAAAAATATCGACAACAGACTACCTTCCATAATGATAAGGCTACCATCCATTTGAGTAACAAAAATCTCTACAATAGACTACCTTCCATAATGACTAGGCTACCATCCATAGAAGTAAAAAAGATATCGACAACAGACTACCTTTCATAATGACAAGGCTACCATCAATTGGAATAACAAAAATCTGGACAACAGGCTACCTTCCAAAACGACAAGGCTACCATCCATTAGAGTAACAAAAATATCAACAAGAGACTACTTCCATAATGACAAGGCTACCATCCAATAGAGTAACAAAAATGTCGACAACAAACTACCTTCCATAATGACAAGGTTACCATCCACTAGAGTAACAAAAATCTCGAAAACAGACTACTTTCCATAACGACTAGGACTACCTTCCATAATGACAAGGCTACCATACATTATAATAACAAAAATATGAACAACAGACTACCTTCCATAATGACAAGGCTAGCATCCATTGGAGTAACAAAAATCACAACAACAGACTACCTTCCATAATGACAAGGCTACAATCTATTGGTGTAACAAAAATCTCGATAATAGACTACCTTCCATAATGACAAGGCTACCATCCATTGGAGTAACAAAAATCTCGACAACATATTACCTTCCATCATGACAAGGCTACCATCCATTGGAGTAACAAAAATCTCTACAACATACTACCTTCCATAATGACTAGGCTACCATCCATTGGAGTAACAAAGATATCGACAACAGACTACCTTTCATAATGACAACGCTACCATCAAATGGAATAACAAAAATCACGACAACAGACTAAATTCTATAATGACTAGGATATCATCCATTGGAGTAACAAAGATATCGACAACATACTACCTTCCATAATGGAAATTCTACAATCCATTGGAGTAACAAAAATAACGACAACAAACTTCCTTCCACAATGACAAGGGTGCCATCCATTAGTATAACAAAAATCTCGAAAAACTACTACCTTGCATAATGACAAGGCTACCATCCAATGGAGTATCAAAAATCTCGACAATAGACTATCTTCCATAATGACTAGGCTACCATCCATTGGAGTAACAAAGATATCGACAATGGACTACCTTTCATAATGACAAGGATACCATCCATTGGAGTAACAAAAATCTCGACAACCAACTACCTTGCATAATGACAAGGCTACCATCAATTGTAGTAACAAGGATATCGACAACATACTACCTTCCATAATGACAAGGCTACCATCCATTGGAGTAATAAAGATATCGACAACGGACTACCTTTCATAATGATAAGGATACCATCCATTGGAGTAACAAAAATATCCACAAGAGACAACATTTTATATTTACAAGGCTACCATCCATTGGAGTAACAAAAATATCGACAAATGACTACCTTCAATAATGATAAGGCTACCATCCATTGTAGTAACAAAAATCTCGACAACAGACTACCTTCCATAATGACAAGGCTACCATCCATTGTAGTAACAAACATCTCGATAACAGACTACCTTCTATAATGACAAGGCTACCATCCAATGGAGTAACAAAAATCTCGATAACAGACTACCTTCCATAATGACTAGGCTACCATCCATTGGAGTAACAAAGATATCGACAATGGACTACCTTTCATAATGACAAGGATACCATCCGTTGGAGTAACAAAAATCTCGACAACAGACTACCTTACATAATGACAAGGCTACCATTCGTTGTAGTAACAAAGATATCGACAACATACTACCTTCCATAATGACAAGGCTACCATCCATTAGAGTAACAAAAATCTCTACAACAGAGTACCTTCCATAATGACAAGGCTACCATCCATTGTAGTAACAAAAATCTCGACAACAGACTACCTTCTGTAAAGACAAGGCTTCCATCCAATGAATGAAGAAAAATCTCGACAATAGACTATCTTCCATAATGACAAGGCTACCATCCATTTGAGTAACAAAAATATCGACAACAGACTACCTTCCATAATGACAAGGGTACCATCCATTGGAGTAACAAAAATATCCACAAGAGACAACCTTCCATAATGACAAGGCTACAATCCATTGGAGTAACAAAAATCTCGACAACATACTACCTTCAATAATGACAAGGCTACCATCCATTGTAGTAACAAAAATCTCTACAACAGACTTCCTTCCATAATTACAAGGCTACCATCCATTGTAGTAACAAAAATCTCGACAATAGACTACCTTTCATAATGACAAGGCTACCATCCATTGGAGTAACAAAAATCTTGACAACATACTACCTTCCATAATTACAAGGCTACCATCCATTGGAGTAACAAAAATATCGACAAATGACTACCTTCCATAATGACAAGGCTACCATCAATTGTAGTAACAAAAATCTCGACAACAGACTACCTTCCATAATGACAACGCTACCATCCATTGTAGTAACAAACATCTCGACAACAGACTACCTTCTATAATGACAAGGCTACCATCCAATGGAGTAACAAAAATCTCGATAACAGACTACCTTCCATAATGACTAGTCTACCATCCATTGGAGTAACAAAGATATCGATAATGGACTACCTTTCATAATGACAAGAATACCATCCATTGGAGTAACAAAAATCTCGACAACAGACTACCTTACAAAATGACAAGGCTACCATCCATTGTAGTAACAAAGATATCGACAACATACTACCTTCCATAATGACAAGGCTACCATCCATTAGAATAACAAAAATCTCTACAACAAAGTACCTTCCATAATGACAAGGCTACCATCAATTGTAGTAACAAAAATCCCGACAACAGACTACCTTCCAAAACGACAAGGCTACCATCCATTAGAGTAACAAAAATATCAACAAGAGACTACCTTCCATAATGACAAGGCTACCATCCAATAGAGTAACAAAAATGACGACAACAGACTACCTTCCATAATGACAAGGTTACCATCCACTAGAGTAACAAAAATCTCGAAAACAGACTACTTTCCATAACGACTAGGACTGCCTTCCATAATGACAAGGCTACCATACATTATAGTAACAAAAATATGAACAACAGACTACCTTCCATAATGACAAGGCTAGCATCCATTGGAGTAACAAAAATCACAACAACAGACTACCTTCCATAATGACAAGGCTACAATCTATTGGTGTAACAAAAATCTCGATAACAGACTACCTTCCATAATGACAAGGCTACCATCCATTGGAGTAACAAAAATCTTGACAACATACTCCCTTCTATAATTACAAGGCTACCATCCATTGGAGTAACAAAAATATCGACAAATGACTACCTTCCATAATGACAAGGCTACCATCCATTGTAGTAACAAAAATCTCGACAACAGACTACCTTCCATAATGACAAGGCTACCATCCATTGTAGTAACAAGGATATCGACAACATACTACCTTCCATAATGACAAGGCTACCATCCATTGGAGTAACAAATATATCGACAACGGACTACCTTTCATAATGACAAGGATACCATCCATTATAATAACAAAAATCTCGACAGTAAACTATCTTCCATAATGACAAGGCTACCATCCATTGGAGTAATAAAAATATTGACAACAGACTACCTTCCATAATGACAAGGGTACCATCCATTGGAGTAACAAAAATCTTGACAACATACTACCTTCCATAATTACAAGGCTACCATCCATTGGAGTAACAAAAATATCGACAAATGACTACCTTCCATAATGACAAGGCTACCATCCATTGTAGTAACAAAAATCTCGACAACAGACTACCTTTCATAATGACAACACTACCATCCATTGTAGTAACAAATATCTCGACAACCGACTACCTTCTATAATGACAAGGATACCATCCAATGGAGTAACAAAAATCTCGACAACAGACTACCTTAAAAAATGACAAGGCTACCATCCATTATAGTAACAAAGATATCGACAACATACTACCTTCCATAATGACAAGGCTACCATCCATTAGAATAACAAAAATCTCTACAACAAAGTACCTTACATAATGACAAGGCTACCATCAATTGTAGTAACAAAAATCCCGACAACAGACTACCTTCCATAAAGACAAGGCTTCCATCCAATGAATGAACAAAAATCTCGACAATAGACTATCTTCCATACTGACAAGGCTACCATCCATTGGAGTAACAAAAATATCAACAACAGACTACCTTCCATAATGACAAGGGTACCATCCATTGGAGTAACAAAAATATCCACAAGAGACAACCTTCCATAATGACAAGGCTACAATCCATTGGAGTAACAAAAATCTCGACAACATACTACCTTCAATAATGACAAGGATACCATCCATTGTAGTAACAAAAATCTCTACAATAGACTACCTTCCATAATTACAAGGCTACCATCCATTGTAGTAACAAAAATATCGACAACAAACTACCTTCCATAATGATAAGGCTACCATCCATTTGAGTAACAAAAATATCTACAATAGACTACCTTCCATAATGACTAGGCTACCATCCATAGAAGTAAAAAAGATATCGACAACAGACTACCTTTCATAATGACAAGGCTACCATCAATTGGAATAACAAAAATCTCGACAACAGGCTACCTTCCAAAACGACAAGGCTACCATCCATTAGAGTAACAAAAATATCAACAAGAGACTACTTCCATAATGACAAGGCTACCATCGAATAGAGTAACAAAAATGTCGACAACAAACTACCTTCCATAATGACAAGGTTACCATCCACTAGAGTAACAAAAATCTCGAAAACAAACTACTTTCCATAACGACTAGGACTACCTTCCATAATGACAAGGCTACCATACATTATAGTAAAAAAAATATGAACAACAGACTACCTTCCATAATGACAAGGCTAGCATCCATTGGAGTAACAAAAATCACAACAACAGACTACCTTCCATAATGACAAGGCTACAATCTATTGGTGTAACAAAAATCTCGATAACAGACTACCTTCCATAATGACAAGGCTACCATCCATTGGAGTAACAAAAATCTCGACAACATACTACCTTCCATCATGACAAGGCTACCATCCATTGGAGTAACAAAAATCTCTACAACATACTACCTTCCATAATGACTAGGCTACCATCCATTGGAGTAACAAAGATATCGACAACAGACTACCTTTCATAATGACAACGCTACCATCAATTGGAATAACAAAAATCACAACAACAGACTAAATTCTATAATGACTAGGATATCATCCATTGGAGTAACAAAGATATCGACAACATACTACCTTCCATAATGGAAATTCTACAATCCATTGGAGTAACAAAAATAACGACAACAAACTTCCTTCCATAATGACAAGGGTGCCATCCATTAGTATAACAAAAATCTCGAAAAACTACTACCTTGCATAATGACAAGGCTACCATCCAATGGAGTATCAAAAATCTCGACAATAGACTATCTTCCATAATGACTATGCTACCATCCATTGGAGTAACAAAGATATCGACAATGGACTACCTTTCATAATGACAAGGATACCATCCATTGGAGTAACAAAAATCTCGACAACAAACTACCTTGCATAATTACAAGGCTACCATCCATTGTAGTAACAAGGATATCGACAACATACTACCTTCCATAATGACAAGGCTACCATCCATTGGAGTAATAAAGATATCGACAACAGACTACCTTTCATAATGATAAGGATACCGTCCATTGGAGTAACAAAAATATCCACAAGAGACAACATTTTATATTTACAAGGCTACCATCCATTGGCGTAACAAAAATATCGACAAATGACTACCTTCAATAATGATAAGGCTACCATCCATTGTAGTAACAAAAATCTCGACAACAGACTACCTTCCATAATGACAAGGCTACCATCCATTGTAGTAACAAACATCTCGATAACAGACTACCTTCTATAATGACAAGGCTACCATCCAATGGAGTAACAAAAATCTCGATAACAGACAACCTTCCATAATGACTAGGCTACCATCCATTGGAGTAACAAAGATATCGACAATGGACTACCTTTCATAATGACAAGGATACCATCCGTTGGAGTAACAAAAATCTCGACAACAAACTAGCTTACATAATGACAAGGCTACCATCCGTTGTAGTAACAAAGATATCGACAACATACTACCTTCCATAATGACAAGGCTACCGTCCATTAGAGTAACAAAAATCTCTACAACAGAGTACCTTCCATAATGACAAGGCTACCATCCATTGTAGTAACAAAAATCTCGACAACAGACTACCTTCCGTAAAGACAAGGCTTCCATCCAATGAATGAAGAAAAATCTCGACAATAGACTATCTTCCATAATGACAAGGCTACCATCCATTGGAGTAAAAAAAATATCGACAACAGACTACCTTCCATAATGACAAGGGTACCATCCATTGGAGTAACAAAAATATCCACAAGAGACAACCTTCCATAATGACAAGGCTACAATCCATTGGAGTAACAAAAATCTCGACAATATACTACCTTTAATAATGACAAGGCTACCATCCATTGTAGTAACAAAAATCTCTACAACAGACTTCCTTCCATAATTACAAGGCTACCATCCATTGTAGTAACAAAAATCTCGACAATAGACTACCTTTCATAATGACAAGGCTACCATCCATTGGAGTAACAAAAATCTTGACAACATACTACCTTCCATAATTACAAGGCTACCATCCACTGGAGTAACAAAAATATCGACAAATGACTACCTTCCATAATGACAAGGCTACCATCCATTGTAGTAACAAAAATCTCGACAACCGACTACCTTCCATAATGACAACGCTACCATCCATTGTAGTAACAAACATCTCGACAACAGACTTCCTTCTATAATGACAAGGCTACCATCCAATGGAGTAACAAAAATCTCGATAACAGACTACCTTCCATAATGACTAGTCTAACATTCATTGGAGTAACAAAGATATCGATAATGGACTACCTTTCATAATGACAAGGATACCATCCATTGGAGTAACAAAAATCTCGACAACAGACTACCTTACAAAATGACAAGGCTACCATCCATTGTAGTAACAAAGATATCGACAACATACTACCTTCCATAATGACAAGGCTACCATCCATTAGAATAACAAAAATCTCTACAACAGAGTACCTTCCATAATGACATGGCTACCATCAATTGTAGTAACAAAAATCCCGACAACAGACTACCTTCCAAAACGACAAGGCTACCATCCATTAGAGTAACAAAAATATCAACAAGAGACTACCTTCCTTAATGACAAGGCTACCATCCAATAGAGTAACAAAAATGTCGACAACAAACTACCTTCCATAATGACAAGGTTACCATCCACTAGAGTAACAAAAATCTCGAAAACAGACTACTTTCCATAACGACTAGGACTACCTTCCATAATGACAAGGCTACCATACATTATAGTAACAAAAATATGAACAACAGACTACCTTCCATAATGACAAGGCTAGCATCCATTGGAGTAACAAAAATCACAACAACAGACTACCTTCCATAATGACAAGGCTACAATCTATTGGTGTAACAAAAATCTCGATAACAGACTTCCTTCCATAATGACAAGGCTACCATCCATTGGAGTAACAAAAATCTTGACAACATACTCCCTTCCATAATTACAAGGCTACCATCCATTGGAGTAACAAAAATATCGACAAATGACTACCTTCCATAATGACAAGGCTACCATCCATTGTAGTAACAAAAATCTCGACAACCGACTACCTTCCATAATGACAACGCTACCATCCATTATAGTAACAAACATCTCGACAACAGACTACCTTCTATAATGACAAGGCTACCATCCAATGGAGTAACAAAAATCTCGATAACAGACTACCTTCCATAATGACTAGGATACCATCCATTGGAGTAACAAATATATCGACAATGGACTACCTTTCATAATGACAAGGATACCATCCATTGGAGTAACAAAAATCTCGACAACAGACTACCTTACAAAATGACAAGGCTACCATCCATTGTAGTAACAAAGATATCGACAACATACTACCTTCCATAATGACAAGGCTACCATCCATTAGAATAACAAAAATCTCTACAACAGAGTACCTTCCATAATGACAAGGCTACCATCAATTGTAGTAACAAAAATCCCGACAACAAACTACCTTCCATAAAGACAAGGCTTCCATCCAATGAATGAACAAAAATCTCGACAATAGACTATCTTCCATAATGACAAGGCTACCATCCATTGGAGTAACAAAAATATCGACAACAGACTACCTTCCATAATGACAAGGGTACCATCCATTGGAGTAACAAAAATATCCACAAGAGACAACCTTCCATAATGACAAGGCTACAATCCATTGGAGTAACAAAAATCTCGACAACATACTACCTTCAATAATGACAAGGCTACCATCCATTGTAGTAACAAAAATCTCTACAACAGACTACCTTCCATAATTACAAGGCTACCATCCATTGTAGTAACAAAAATATCGACAACAAACTACCTTCCATAATGATAAGGCTACCATCCATTTGAGTAACAAAAATCTCTACAATAGACTACCATCCATAATGACTAGGCTACCATCCATAGAAGTAAAAAAGATATCGACAACAGACTACCTTTCATAATGACAAGGCTACCATCAATTGTAATAACAAAAATCTCGACAACAGGCTACCTTCCAAAACGACAAGGCTACCATCCATTAGAGTAACAAAAATATCAACAAGAGACTACCTTCCATAATGACAAGGCTACCATCCAATAGAGTAACAAAAATGTCGACAACAAACTACCTTCCATAATGACAAGGTTACCATCCACTAGAGTAACAAAAATCTCGAAAACAGACTACTTTCCATAACGACTAGGACTACCTTCCATAATGACAAGGCTACCATACATTATAGTAACAAAAATATGAACAACAGACTACCTTCCATAATGACAAGGCTAGCATCCATTGGAGTAACAAAAATCACAACAATAGACTACCTTCCATAATGACAAGGCTACAATCTATTGGTGTAACAAAAATCTCGATAACAGACTACCTTCCATAATGACAAGGCTACCATCCATTGGAGTAACAAAAATCTCGACAACATACTACCTTCCATCATGTCAAGGCTACCATCCATTGGAGTAACAAAAATCTCTACAACATACTACCTTCCATAATGACTAGGCTACCATCCATTGGAGTAACAAAGATATCGACAACAGACTACCTTTCATAATGACAACGCTACCATCAATTGGAATAACAAAAATCACGACAACAGACTAAATTCTATAATGACTAGGATATCATCCATTGGAGTAACAAAGATATCGAAAACATACTACCTTCCATAATGGCAATTCTACCATCCATTGGAGTAACAAAAATAATGACAACAAACTTCCTTCCATAATGACAAGGGTGCCATCCATTAGTATAACAAAAATCTCGAAAAACTACTACCTTCCATAATGACAAGGCTACCATCCAATGGAGTATCAAAAATCTCGACAATAGACTATTTTCCATAATGACTAGGCTACCATCCATTGGAGTAACAAAGATATCGACAATGAACTACCTTTCATAATGACAAGGATACCATCCATTGGAGTAACAAAAATCTCGACAACAAACTACCTTCCATAATGACAAGGCTACCATCCATTATAGTAACAAGGATATCGACAACATACTACCTTCCATAATGACAAGGCTACCATCCATTGGAGTAATAAAGATATCGACAACGGACTACCTTTCATAATGATAAGGATACCATCCATTATAATAACAAAAATCTCGACAATAAACTATCTACCATAATGACAAGGCTACCATCCATTGGAGTAATAAAAATATCGACAACAGACTACCTTCCATAATGACAAGGGTACCATCCATTGGAGTAACAAAAATATCCACAAGAGACAACATTTTATATTTACAAGGCTACCATCCATTGGAGTAACAAAAATATCGACAAATGACTACCTTCCATAATGACAAGGCTACCATCCATTGTAGTAACAAAAATCTCGACAACAGACTACCTTCCATAATGACAAGGCTACCATCCATTGTAGTAACAAACATCTCGACAACAAACTACCTTCTATAATGACAAGGCTACAATCCAATGGAGTAACAAAAATCTCGATAACAGACTACCTTCCATAATGACTAGGCTACCATCCATTGGAGTAACAAAGATATCGACAATGGACTACCTTTCATAATGACAAGGATACCATCCGTTGGAGTAACAAAAATCTCAACAACAGACTACCTTACATAATGACAAGTCTACCATCCGTTGTTGTAACAAAGATATCGACAACATACTACCTTCCATAATGACAAGGCTACCATCCATTAGAAGAACAAAAATCTCTACAACAGAGTACCTTCCATAATGACAAGGCTACCATCCATTGTAGTAACAAAAATCTCGACAACAGACTACCTTCCGTAAAGACAAGGCTTCCATCCAATGAATGAACAAAAATCTTGACAATAGACAATCTTCCATAATGACAAGGCTACCATCCATTGGAGTAACAAAAATATCGACAACAGACTACCTTCCATAATGACAAGGGTATCATCCATTGGAGTAACAAAAATATCCACAAGAGACAACCTTCCATAATGACAAGGCTACAATCCATTGGAGTAACAAAAATCTCGACAACATACTACCTTCATTAATGACAAGGCTACCATCCATTGTAGTAACAAAAATCTCTACAACAGACTACCTTCCATAATTACAAGGCTACCATCCATTGTAGTAACAAAAATATCGACAATAGACTACCTTTCATAATGACAAGGCTACCATCCATTGGAGTAACAAAAATCTCGACAACAAACTACCTTCAATAATGACTAGGCTAACATCCATTGGAGTAACAAAGATATCGACAACAGACTACCTTTCAAAATGATAAGGATACCATCCATTGGAGTAACAAAAATCACGACAGCATAAATACCTTCCATAATGATAAGGCTACCATCCATTAGAATAACAAAAATCTCAAAATCAAACTACCTTCCATAATAACAAGGCTTCCATCAAATGGAGTAACAAAAATCTTGACAATAGACTATCTTCCATAATGACAAGGCTACCATCAATTGGAGTAAAAAAAATCTCGACAACCGACTACCTTCCATAATGACAAGGGTACCATCCAGTGGAGTAACATAAATATCCACAAGAGACAACCTTCAATAATGACAAGGCTACCATCCATTGGAGGAACAATAATCTCGACAACATACTACCTTCCATAATGACAAGGCTTCCATCCATTGGAGTAACAAAAATCTCGACAATAGACTATCTTCCAAATGACTAGGCTACCATCCATTGGACTAATAAAGATATCGACAACGGACTACCTTTCGTAATGACAAGGATACCATCCATTGGAGTAACAAAAATCTCGACAACAGACTACCTTCCATAATGACTAGGCTACCATCCATTGTAGTAACAAAGATATCAACAACATACTACCTTCCATAATGACTAGGCTACCAACCATTGGAGTAACAAAGATATCGACAACGGACTACCTTTCATAATGACAAGGATACCATCCATTATAATAACAAAAATCTCAACAACAGACTACCTTCCATAATGACAAGGCCACCATCCAATGGAGTAACAAAAATCTCAAAAATAGACTACCTTCCATAATGACAAGTCTTCCATCTATTCGAGTAACAAAAATCTGGTCAAGAGACTACCTTCCATAATGACAAGGCTACCATCCATTGGAGTAACAAAAATATCGACAACAGACTACCTACCATAATGGCAAGGCTACCATCCATTAGAGGATACAAATTTTTGACAACATACTACCCTCCATAATGGCAATTCTACCATCCATTGGAGTAACAAAACTCACGACAACAGACTTCCTTCCATAATGACAAGGGTGCCATCCATTAGAATAACAAAAATCTCGAAAAAATACTACCTTCCATAATAACAAGGCTACCATCCAATGGAGTAACAAAAATCTCGACAATAGACTACCTTCCATAATGACTAGGCTACCATTCATTGGAGTAACAAAAATCACGACAAAAGACTACCTTCCATAATGACTAGTCTACCATCCGTTGGAATAACAAAAATCTTGACAACAGACTACCTTCCATAATGACTAGGCTACCATTCAATGGAGTAACAAAAATTTCGAAAACAAACTACCTTCCATAATGACAAGGCTACCATCTATTAGAGTAACAAAAATATGGTCAAGAGACTACCTTCAATAATGACAAGGCTACCATCCATTGGAGTAACAAAAATATTGACAACAGACTACCTTCCATAATGGCAAGGCTACCATCCATTGGAGTAACAAAGATATCGACAACGGACTACCTTTCATAATGACAAGGATACCATCCATTATAATAACAAAAATCTCGATAACAGACTACCTTCCATAATGACAAGGCTACCATCCAATGGAGTAACAAAAATCTCGAACACAGACTACCTTCCATAATGACAAGGCTACCATCCATTGGAGTAAAGAAAAAATATTGACAACAGACTACCTTCCATAATGGCAAGGCTACCATCCATTAGAGGATAAATTTTTTTGCCAACAGACTACCTTCCATAATGACAAGGTTACCATCCATTGGAGTAACAAAAATCTCGACAACAAACTAACTTCCATAATGACTAGGCTAATTCCATTAGAGTAACATAGATATCGACACCAGGCTACCTTCCATAATGACAAGGATACAATCCATTGGAGTAACAAAGATATCGACAACATACTACCTTCCATAATGACAAGGTTACCATCCATTGGAGTAACAAAGATATCGACAACGTACTACCTTCCATAATGACAAGGCTACCAGTCATTGGAGTAACAAAAATCATGACAAAAGACTACCTTCCATAATGACAAGGCTGCCATTCATTGAAATAACAAAAATCTCGACAACTGACTACCTTCCATAATGACAAGGCTACCATCCATTGGAGTAACAAAAATCTCGACAACAGACAACCTTCCATAATGACTAGGCTACCATCCATTGGAGTAACAAAGATATCGATAACATACTACCTTCCATAATCACAAGGCTACAATTCAATGTAGTAACAAAAATCTCGACAACAGACTACTTTCCATAATGATAAGGCTACCATCCATTGGAGTAACAAAAATCTTGACAATAGACTACCTTCCATAATGACTAGGCTACCATCCATAGGAGTAACAAATATATCGACAACAGACTACCTTTCATAATGACAAGGCTACCATCAATTGGAATAACAAAAATCTCGACAACAGGCTACCATCCATTAGAGTAACAAAAACATCAACAAGAGACTACCTTCCATAATGACAAGGCTACCATCCAATAGAGTAACAAAAATGTCGACAACAAACTACCTTCCATAATGACTAGGCTACCATCCACTGGAGTAACAAAAATATCGAAAACATACTACCTTCATAATGACTAGGCTACCATCCATTGGAATAACAAAAAGATCGACAACAGACTACCTTCCATAATGACAAGGCTACCATACATTATAGTAACAAAAATATGAACAACAGACTACCTTCCATAATGACAAGGCTAGCATCCATTGGAGTAACAAAAATCATAACAACAGACTACCTTCCATAATGACAAGGCTATAATCTATTGGAGTAACAAAAATCTCGATAACAGACTACCTTCCATAATGACAAGGCTACCATCCATTGGAGTAACAAAAATATCGACAACATACTACCTTCCATAATGACAAGGCTACCATCCATTGGAGTAACAAAAATCTCGACAACATACTACCTTCCATAATGACTAGGCTACCATCCATTGGAGTAACAAAGATATCGACAACAGACTACCTTTCATAATGACAATGCTACCATCTATTGGAATAACAAAAATCTCGACAACAAAATACCTTCTATAATGACTAGAATATAGTCCATTGGAGTAACAAAGATATCGACAACATACTACCTTCCATAATGGCAATTCTACCATCCATTGGAGTAACAAAAATCACGACAACAGACTTCCTTCCATAATGACAAGGGTGCCATCCATTAGAATAAAAAAAATCTCGACAAAATACTACCTTCCATAATGACAAGGCTACCATCCAATGGAGTAACAAAAATCTCGACAATAGACTACCTTCCATAATGACTTGGCTACCATTCATTGGAGTAACAAAAATCACGACAAAACACTACCTTCCTTAATGACTAGTCTACCATCCATTGGAATAACAAAAATCTCGACAACAGACTACCTTCCATAATGACAAGGCTACCATCCAATGGAGTAACAAAAATATCGAAAACAAACTACCTTCCATAATGACAAGGCTACCATCTATTAGAGTAACAAAAATCTGGTCAAGAGACTACCTTCCATAATGACAAGGCTACCATCAATTGGAGTAACAAAAATATCAACAACAGACTACCTTCCATAATGGCAAGGCTAACATCTATTAGAGTATAAAAAATTTTGACAACAGACTAGCTTCCATAATGAGAAGGCTACCATCCATTGGAGTAACAAAAATCTCGATAACAAACTAACTTCCATAATGACTAGGCTACTTCCATTAGAGTAACAAAGATATCGACACCAGGCTATCTTCCATAATGACAAGGATACAATCCAACGGAGTAACAAAGATATCGACAACATACTACCTTCCATAATGATAAGGTTACCATCCATTGGAGTAACAAAGATATCGACAACGTACTACCTTCCAAAATGACAAGGCTACCAGTCATTGGAGTAACAAAAATCACGATAAAAGACTACCTTCCATAATGACAAGGCTGCCATCCATTGGAATAACAAAAATCATGACAACAGACTACCTTCCATAATGACATGGTTACCATCTATTGGAGTAACAAAAATCTGGACAACAGACTACCTTCCATAATGACAAGGTTACCATCCATTGGAGTAACAACGCTATCGACAACATTCTACCTTCCATAATGACAAGTCTACCATTCATTGGAATAACAAAAATCACAACAAAAGACTACCTTCCATAATGACAAGGCTACAATCCAATGTAGTAACAAAAATCTCGATAACAGACTACCTTCCATAATGATAAGGCTACCATCCATTGGAGTAACAAAAATATCGACAACAAACTACATTCCATAATGACTAGGCTACCATCCATTGGAGTAACAAAGATATCGACAACAGGATACCTTCCATAACGACAAGGCGACCATCCATTGGAGTAACAAAAATATCAATAAGAGACTACCTTCCATAATGACAAGGCTACCATCCAATAGAGTAAGAAAAATCTCGACAACAAAATACCTTCCATAATGACAAGGCTACCATCCATTGGAGTAAACAAAATCTCGAAAACCGACTACCTTCCATAATGACTAGGCTACCATCCATTGGAATAACAAAAATCTCGACAATAGACTACCTTCCATAATGATAAGGCTATCATACATTATAGTAACAAAAACTGAACAATAGACTACCTTCCATAATGACAAGGCTACCATCCATTGGAGTAACAAAAATCACAACAACAGACTACCTACCATAATGACAAGCCTACAATCTATTGGAGTAACAAAAATCTCGATAACATACTACCTTCCATAATGACAAGGCTACCGTCCATTGGAGTAACAAAAATCTCGACAACATACAACCTTCCATAATGACAAGGCTACCATCCACTGGAGTAACAAAAATCTCGAAAACATACTACCTTCATAATGACTAGGCTACCATCCATTGGAATAACAAAAAGATCGACAATAGACTACCTTCCATAATGACAAGGCTACCATACATTATAGTAACAAAAATGTGAACAACAGACTACCTTCCTTAATGACAAGGCTAGCATCCATTGGAGTAACAAAAATCAAAACAACAAACTACCTTCCATAATGACAAGGCTATAATCTATTGGAGTAACAAAAATCTCGATAACAGACTACCTTCCATAATGACAAGGCTGCCATCCATTGGAATAACAAAAATCATGACAACATACTACCTTCCATAATGACATGGTTACCATCTATTGGAGTAACAAAAATCTGGACAACAGACTACCTTCCATAATGACAAGGTTACCATCCATTGGAGTAACAACGCTATCGACAACATTCTACCTTCCATAATGACAAGTCTACCATTCATTGGAGTAACAAAAATCACAACAAAAGACTACCTTCCATAATGACAAGGCTACAATCCAATGTAGTAACAAAAATCTCGATAACAGACTACCTTCCATAATGATAAGGCTACCATCCATTGGAGTAACAAAAATATCGACAACAAACTACATTCCATAATGACTAGGCTACCATCCATTGGAGTAACAAAGATATCGACAACAGGATACCTTACATAACGACAAGGCTACCATCCATTGGAGTAACAAAAATATCAACAAGAGACTACCTTCCATAATGACAAGGCTACCATCTAATAGAGTAACAAAAATCTCGACAACAAAATACCTTCCATAATGACAAGGCTACCATCCATTGGAGTAAACAAAATCTCGAAAACCGACTACCTTCCATAATGACTAGGCTACCATCCATTGGAATAACAAAAATCTCGACAATAGACTACCTTCCATAATGACAAGGCTATCATACATTATAGTTACAAAAACTGAACAATAGACTACCTTCCATAATGACAAGGCTACCATCCATTGGAGTAACAAAAATCACAACAACAGACTACCTACCATAATGACAAGCCTACAATCTATTGGAGTAACAAAAATCTCGATAACAGACTACCTTCCATAATGACAAGGCTACCGTCCATTGGAGTAACAAAAATCTCGACAACATACAACCTTCCATAATGACAAGGCTACCATCCACTGGAGTAACAAAAATCTCGAAAACATACTACCTTCATAATGACTAGGCTACCATCCATTGGAATAACAAAAAGATCGACAACAAACTACCTTCCATAATGACAAGGCTACCATACATTATAGTAACAAAAATGTGAACAACAGACTACCTTCCATAATGACAAGGCTAGCATCCATTGGAGTAACAAAAATCACAACAACAAACAATCTTCCATAATGACAAGGCTATAATCTATTGGAGTAACAAAAATCTCGATAACAGACTACCTTCCATAATGACAAGGCTACCATCCATTGGAGTAACAAAAATATCGACAACATACTACCTTCCATAATGACAAGGCTACCATCCATTGGAGTAACAAAAATCTCGACAACATACTACCTTCCATAATGACTAGGCTACCATCCATTGGAGTAACAAAGATATCGACAACAGACTACCTTTCATAATGACAACGCTACCATCAATTGGAATAACAAAAATCTCGACAATAGACTACCTTATATAATGACTAGGATACCATCCATTGGAGTAACAAAGATATCGACAACATACTACCTTCCATAATTGCAATTCTACCATCCATTGGAGTAACAAAAATCACGACGCAAGACTTCCTTCCATAATGACAAGGGTTCCATCAATTAGAATAACAAAAATCTCGACAAAATACTACCTTCCATAATGACAAGGCTACCATCTAATGGAGTAACAAAAAACTCAACAATAAACTACCTTCCATAATGACTAGGCTACCATTCATTGGAGTAACAAAAATCACGACAAAAGACTACCTTCCTTAATGACTAGTCTACCATCCATTGGAATAACAAAAATCTCGACAACCGACTACCTTCCATAATGACAAGGCTACCATCCAATGGAGTAACAAAAATCTCGAAAACAAACTACCTTCCATAATTACAAGGCTACCATTTATTAGAGTAACAAAAATCTGGTCAAGAGACTACCTTCCATAATGACAACGCTACCATCAATTGGAATAACAAAAATCACGACAACAGACTAAATTCTATAATGACTAGGATATCATCCATTGGAGTAACAAAGATATCGAAAACATACTACCTTCCATAATGGCAATTCTACCATCCATTGGAGTAACAAAAATAATGACAACAAACTTCCTTCCATAATGACAAGGGTGCCATCCATTAGTATAACAAAAATCTCGAAAAACTACTACCTTCCATAATGACAAGGCTACCATCCAATGGAGTATCAAAAATCTCGACAATAGACTATTTTCCATAATGACTAGGCTACCATCCATTGGAGTAACAAAGATATCGACAATGAACTACCTTTCATAATGACAAGGATACCATCCATTGGAGTAACAAAAATCTCGACAACAAACTACCTTCCATAATGACAAGGCTACCATCCATTATAGTAACAAGGATATCGACAACATACTACCTTCCATAATGACAAGGCTACCATCCATTGGAGTAATAAAGATATCGACAACGGACTACCTTTCATAATGATAAGGATACCATCCATTATAATAACAAAAATCTCGACAATAAACTATCTACCATAATGACAAGGCTACCATCCATTGGAGTAATAAAAATATCGACAACAGACTACCTTCCATAATGACAAGGGTACCATCCATTGGAGTAACAAAAATATCCACAAGAGACAACATTTTATATTTACAAGGCTACCATCCATTGGAGTAACAAAAATATCGACAAATGACTACCTTCCATAATGACAAGGCTACCATCCATTGTAGTAACAAAAATCTCGACAACAGACTACCTTCCATAATGACAAGGCTACCATCCATTGTAGTAACAAACATCTCGACAACAAACTACCTTCTATAATGACAAGGCTACAATCCAATGGAGTAACAAAAATCTCGATAACAGACTACCTTCCATAATGACTAGGCTACCATCCATTGGAGTAACAAAGATATCGACAATGGACTACCTTTCATAATGACAAGGATACCATCCGTTGGAGTAACAAAAATCTCAACAACAGACTACCTTACATAATGACAAGTCTACCATCCGTTGTTGTAACAAAGATATCGACAACATACTACCTTCCATAATGACAAGGCTACCATCCATTAGAAGAACAAAAATCTCTACAACAGAGTACCTTCCATAATGACAAGGCTACCATCCATTGTAGTAACAAAAATCTCGACAACAGACTACCTTCCGTAAAGACAAGGCTTCCATCCAATGAATGAACAAAAATCTTGACAATAGACAATCTTCCATAATGACAAGGCTACCATCCATTGGAGTAACAAAAATATCGACAACAGACTACCTTCCATAATGACAAGGGTATCATCCATTGGAGTAACAAAAATATCCACAAGAGACAACCTTCCATAATGACAAGGCTACAATCCATTGGAGTAACAAAAATCTCGACAACATACTACCTTCATTAATGACAAGGCTACCATCCATTGTAGTAACAAAAATCTCTACAACAGACTACCTTCCATAATTACAAGGCTACCATCCATTGTAGTAACAAAAATATCGACAATAGACTACCTTTCATAATGACAAGGCTACCATCCATTGGAGTAACAAAAATCTCGACAACAAACTACCTTCAATAATGACTAGGCTAACATCCATTGGAGTAACAAAGATATCGACAACAGACTACCTTTCAAAATGATAAGGATACCATCCATTGGAGTAACAAAAATCACGACAGCATAAATACCTTCCATAATGATAAGGCTACCATCCATTAGAATAACAAAAATCTCAAAATCAAACTACCTTCCATAATAACAAGGCTTCCATCAAATGGAGTAACAAAAATCTTGACAATAGACTATCTTCCATAATGACAAGGCTACCATCAATTGGAGTAAAAAAAATCTCGACAACCGACTACCTTCCATAATGACAAGGGTACCATCCAGTGGAGTAACATAAATATCCACAAGAGACAACCTTCAATAATGACAAGGCTACCATCCATTGGAGGAACAATAATCTCGACAACATACTACCTTCCATAATGACAAGGCTTCCATCCATTGGAGTAACAAAAATCTCGACAATAGACTATCTTCCAAATGACTAGGCTACCATCCATTGGACTAATAAAGATATCGACAACGGACTACCTTTCGTAATGACAAGGATACCATCCATTGGAGTAACAAAAATCTCGACAACAGACTACCTTCCATAATGACTAGGCTACCATCCATTGTAGTAACAAAGATATCAACAACATACTACCTTCCATAATGACTAGGCTACCAACCATTGGAGTAACAAAGATATCGACAACGGACTACCTTTCATAATGACAAGGATACCATCCATTATAATAACAAAAATCTCAACAACAGACTACCTTCCATAATGACAAGGCCACCATCCAATGGAGTAACAAAAATCTCAAAAATAGACTACCTTCCATAATGACACGTCTTCCATCTATTCGAGTAACAAAAATCTGGTCAAGAGACTACCTTCCATAATGACAAGGCTACCATCCATTGGAGTAACAAAAATATCGACAACAGACTACCTACCATAATGGCAAGGCTACCATCCATTAGAGGATACAAATTTTTGACAACATACTACCCTCCATAATGGCAATTCTACCATCCATTGGAGTAACAAAACTCACGACAACAGACTTCCTTCCATAATGACAAGGGTGCCATCCATTAGAATAACAAAAATCTCGAAAAAATACTACCTTCCATAATAACAAGGCTACCATCCAATGGAGTAACAAAAATCTCGACAATAGACTACCTTCCATAATGACTAGGCTACCATTCATTGGAGTAACAAAAATCACGACAAAAGACTACCTTCCATAATGACTAGTCTACCATCCGTTGGAATAACAAAAATCTTGACAACAGACTACCTTCCATAATGACTAGGCTACCATTCAATGGAGTAACAAAAATTTCGAAAACAAACTACCTTCCATAATGACAAGGCTACCATCTATTAGAGTAACAAAAATATGGTCAAGAGACTACCTTCAATAATGACAAGGCTACCATCCATTGGAGTAACAAAAATATTGACAACAGACTACCTTCCATAATGGCAAGGCTACCATCCATTGGAGTAACAAAGATATCGACAACGGACTACCTTTCATAATGACAAGGATACCATCCATTATAATAACAAAAATCTCGATAATAGACTACCTTCCATAATGACAAGGCTACCATCCAATGGAGTAACAAAAATCTCGAACACAGACTACCTTCCATAATGACAAGGCTACCATCCATTGGAGTAAAGAAAAAATATTGACAACAGACTACCTTCCATAATGGCAAGGCTACCATCCATTAGAGGATAAATTTTTTTGCCAACAGACTACCTTCCATAATGACAAGGTTACCATCCATTGGAGTAACAAAAATCTCGACAACAAACTAACTTCCATAATGACTAGGCTAATTCCATTAGAGTAACATAGATATCGACACCAGGCTACCTTCCATAATGACAAGGATACAATCCATTGGAGTAACAAAGATATCGACAACATACTACCTTCCATAATGACAAGGTTACCATCCATTGGAGTAACAAAGATATCGACAACGTACTACCTTCCATAATGACAAGGCTACCAGTCATTGGAGTAACAAAAATCATGACAAAAGACTACCTTCCATAATGACAAGGCTGCCATTCATTGAAATAACAAAAATCTCGACAACTGACTACCTTCCATAATGACAAGGCTACCATCCATTGGAGTAACAAAAATCTCGACAACAGACAACCTTCCATAATGACTAGGCTACCATCCATTGGAGTAACAAAGATATCGATAACATACTACCTTCCATAATCACAAGGCTACAATTCAATGTAGTAACAAAAATCTCGACAACAGACTACTTTCCATAATGATAAGGCTACCATCCATTGGAGTAACAAAAATCTTGACAATAGACTACCTTCCATAATGACTAGGCTACCATCCATAGGAGTAACAAATATATCGACAACAGACTACCTTTCATAATGACAAGGCTACCATCAATTGGAATAACAAAAATCTCGACAACAGGCTACCATCCATTAGAGTAACAAAAACATCAACAAGAGACTACCTTCCATAATGACAAGGCTACCATCCAATAGAGTAACAAAAATGTCGACAACAAACTACCTTCCATAATGACTAGGCTACCATCCACTGGAGTAACAAAAATATCGAAAACATACTACCTTCATAATGACTAGGCTACCATCCATTGGAATAACAAAAAGATCGACAACAGACTACCTTCCATAATGACAAGGCTACCATACATTATAGTAACAAAAATATGAACAACAGACTACCTTCCATAATGACAAGGCTAGCATCCATTGGAGTAACAAAAATCATAACAACAGACTACCTTCCATAATGACAAGGCTATAATCTATTGGAGTAACAAAAATCTCGATAACAGACTACCTTCCATAATGACAAGGCTACCATCCATTGGAGTAACAAAAATATCGACAACATACTACCTTCCATAATGACAAGGCTACCATCCATTGGAGTAACAAAAATCTCGACAACATACTACCTTCCATAATGACTAGGCTACCATCCATTGGAGTAACAAAGATATCGACAACAGACTACCTTTCATAATAACAATGCTACCATCTATTGGAATAACAAAAATCTCGACAACAAAATACCTTCTATAATGACTAGAATATAGTCCATTGGAGTAACAAAGATATCGACAACATACTACCTTCCATAATGGCAATTCTACCATCCATTGGAGTAACAAAAATCACGACAACAGACTTCCTTCCATAATGACAAGGGTGCCATCCATTAGAATAAAAAAAATCTCGACAAAATACTACCTTCCATAATGACAAGGCTACCATCCAATGGAGTAACAAAAATCTCGACAATAGACTACCTTCCATAATGACTTGGCTACCATTCATTGGAGTAACAAAAATCACGACAAAACACTACCTTCCTTAATGACTAGTCTACCATCCATTGGAATAACAAAAATCTCGACAACAGACTACCTTCCATAATGACAAGGCTACCATCCAATGGAGTAACAAAAATATCGAAAACAAACTACCTTCCATAATGACAAGGCTACCATCTATTAGAGTAACAAAAATCTGGTCAAGAGACTACCTTCCATAATGACAAGGCTACCATCAATTGGAGTAACAAAAATATCAACAACAGACTACCTTCCATAATGGCAAGGCTAACATCCATTAGAGTATAAAAAATTTTGACAACAGACTAGCTTCCATAATGAGAAGGCTACCATCCATTGGAGTAACAAAAATCTCGATAACAAACTAACTTCCATAATGACTAGGCTACTTCCATTAGAGTAACAAAGATATCGACACCAGGCTATCTTCCATAATGACAAGGATACAATCCAACGGAGTAACAAAGATATCGACAACATACTACCTTCCATAATGATAAGGTTACCATCCATTGGAGTAACAAAGATATCGACAACGTACTACCTTCCAAAATGACAAGGCTACCAGTCATTGGAGTAACAAAAATCACGATAAAAGACTACCTTCCATAATGACAAGGCTGCCATCCATTGGAATAACAAAAATCATGACAACAGACTACCTTCCATAATGACATGGTTACCATCTATTGGAGTAACAAAAATCTGGACAACAGACTACCTTCCATAATGACAAGGTTACCATCCATTGGAGTAACAACGCTATCGACAACATTCTACCTTCCATAATGACAAGTCTACCATTCATTGGAATAACAAAAATCACAACAAAAGACTACCTTCCATAATGACAAGGCTACAATCCAATGTAGTAACAAAAATCTCGATAACAGACTACCTTCCATAATGATAAGGCTACCATCCATTGGAGTAACAAAAATATCGACAACAAACTACATTCCATAATGACTAGGCTACCATCCATTGGAGTAACAAAGATATCGACAACAGGATACCTTCCATAACGACAAGGCGACCATCCATTGGAGTAACAAAAATATCAATAAGAGACTACCTTCCATAATGACAAGGCTACCATCCAATAGAGTAAGAAAAATCTCGACAACAAAATACCTTCCATAATGACAAGGCTACCATCCATTGGAGTAAACAAAATCTCGAAAACCGACTACCTTCCATAATGACTAGGCTACCATCCATTGGAATAACAAAAATCTCGACAATAGACTACCTTCCATAATGATAAGGCTATCATACATTATAGTAACAAAAACTGAACAATAGACTACCTTCCATAATGACAAGGCTACCATCCATTGGAGTAACAAAAATCACAACAACAGACTACCTACCATAATGACAAGCCTACAATCTATTGGAGTAACAAAAATCTCGATAACATACTACCTTCCATAATGACAAGGCTACCGTCCATTGGAGTAACAAAAATCTCGACAACATACAACCTTCCATAATGACAAGGCTACCATCCACTGGAGTAACAAAAATCTCGAAAACATACTACCTTCATAATGACTAGGCTACCATCCATTGGAATAACAAAAAGATCGACAATAGACTACCTTCCATAATGACAAGGCTACCATACATTATAGTAACAAAAATGTGAACAACAGACTACCTTCCTTAATGACAAGGCTAGCATCCATTGGAGTAACAAAAATCAAAACAACAAACTACCTTCCATAATGACAAGGCTATAATCTATTGGAGTAACAAAAATCTCGATAACAGACTACCTTCCATAATGACAAGGCTGCCATCCATTGGAATAACAAAAATCATGACAACATACTACCTTCCATAATGACATGGTTACCATCTATTGGAGTAACAAAAATCTGGACAACAGACTACCTTCCATAATGACAAGGTTACCATCCATTGGAGTAACAACGCTATCGACAACATTCTACCTTCCATAATGACAAGTCTACCATTCATTGGAGTAACAAAAATCACAACAAAAGACTACCTTCCATAATGACAAGGCTACAATCCAATGTAGTAACAAAAATCTCGATAACAGACTACCTTCCATAATGATAAGGCTACCATCCATTGGAGTAACAAAAATATCGACAACAAACTACATTCCATAATGACTAGGCTACCATCCATTGGAGTAACAAAGATATCGACAACAGGATACCTTACATAACGACAAGGCTACCATCCATTGGAGTAACAAAAATATCAACAAGAGACTACCTTCCATAATGACAAGGCTACCATCTAATAGAGTAACAAAAATCTCGACAACAAAATACCTTCCATAATGACAAGGCTACCATCCATTGGAGTAAACAAAATCTCGAAAACCGACTACCTTCCATAATGACTAGGCTACCATCCATTGGAATAACAAAAATCTCGACAATAGACTACCTTCCATAATGACAAGGCTATCATACATTATAGTTACAAAAACTGAACAATAGACTACCTTCCATAATGACAAGGCTACCATCCATTGGAGTAACAAAAATCACAACAACAGACTACCTACCATAATGACAAGCCTACAATCTATTGGAGTAACAAAAATCTCGATAACAGACTACCTTCCATAATGACAAGGCTACCGTCCATTGGAGTAACAAAAATCTCGACAACATACAACCTTCCATAATGACAAGGCTACCATCCACTGGAGTAACAAAAATCTCGAAAACATACTACCTTCATAATGACTAGGCTACCATCCATTGGAATAACAAAAAGATCGACAACAAACTACCTTCCATAATGACAAGGCTACCATACATTATAGTAACAAAAATGTGAACAACAGACTACCTTCCATAATGACAAGGCTAGCATCCATTGGAGTAACAAAAATCACAACAACAAACAATCTTCCATAATGACAAGGCTATAATCTATTGGAGTAACAAAAATCTCGATAACAGACTACCTTCCATAATGACAAGGCTACCATCCATTGGAGTAACAAAAATATCGACAACATACTACCTTCCATAATGACAAGGCTACCATCCATTGGAGTAACAAAAATCTCGACAACATACTACCTTCCATAATGACTAGGCTACCATCCATTGGAGTAACAAAGATATCGACAACAGACTACCTTTCATAATGACAACGCTACCATCAATTGGAATAACAAAAATCTCGACAATAGACTACCTTATATAATGACTAGGATACCATCCATTGGAGTAACAAAGATATCGACAACATACTACCTTCCATAATTGCAATTCTACCATCCATTGGAGTAACAAAAATCACGACGCAAGACTTCCTTCCATAATGACAAGGGTTCCATCAATTAGAATAACAAAAATCTCGACAAAATACTACCTTCCATAATGACAAGGCTACCATCTAATGGAGTAACAAAAAACTCAACAATAAACTACCTTCCATAATGACTAGGCTACCATTCATTGGAGTAACAAAAATCACGACAAAAGACTACCTTCCTTAATGACTAGTCTACCATCCATTGGAATAACAAAAATCTCGACAACCGACTACCTTCCATAATGACAAGGCTACCATCCAATGGAGTAACAAAAATCTCGAAAACAAACTACCTTCCATAATTACAAGGCTACCATTTATTAGAGTAACAAAAATCTGGTCAAGAGACTACCTTCCATAATGACAACGCTACCATCAATTGGAATAACAAAAATCACGACAACAGACTAAATTCTATAATGACTAGGATATCATCCATTGGAGTAACAAAGATATCGAAAACATACTACCTTCCATAATGGCAATTCTACCATCCATTGGAGTAACAAAAATAATGACAACAAACTTCCTTCCATAATGACAAGGGTGCCATCCATTAGTATAACAAAAATCTCGAAAAACTACTACCTTCCATAATGACAAGGCTACCATCCAATGGAGTATCAAAAATCTCGACAATAGACTATTTTCCATAATGACTAGGCTACCATCCATTGGAGTAACAAAGATATCGACAATGAACTACCTTTCATAATGACAAGGATACCATCCATTGGAGTAACAAAAATCTCGACAACAAACTACCTTCCATAATGACAAGGCTACCATCCATTATAGTAACAAGGATATCGACAACATACTACCTTCCATAATGACAAGGCTACCATCCATTGGAGTAATAAAGATATCGACAACGGACTACCTTTCATAATGATAAGGATACCATCCATTATAATAACAAAAATCTCGACAATAAACTATCTACCATAATGACAAGGCTACCATCCATTGGAGTAATAAAAATATCGACAACAGACTACCTTCCATAATGACAAGGGTACCATCCATTGGAGTAACAAAAATATCCACAAGAGACAACATTTTATATTTACAAGGCTACCATCCATTGGAGTAACAAAAATATCGACAAATGACTACCTTCCATAATGACAAGGCTACCATCCATTGTAGTAACAAAAATCTCGACAACAGACTACCTTCCATAATGACAAGGCTACCATCCATTGTAGTAACAAACATCTCGACAACAAACTACCTTCTATAATGACAAGGCTACAATCCAATGGAGTAACAAAAATCTCGATAACAGACTACCTTCCATAATGACTAGGCTACCATCCATTGGAGTAACAAAGATATCGACAATGGACTACCTTTCATAATGACAAGGATACCATCCGTTGGAGTAACAAAAATCTCAACAACAGACTACCTTACATAATGACAAGTCTACCATCCGTTGTTGTAACAAAGATATCGACAACATACTACCTTCCATAATGACAAGGCTACCATCCATTAGAAGAACAAAAATCTCTACAACAGAGTACCTTCCATAATGACAAGGCTACCATCCATTGTAGTAACAAAAATCTCGACAACAGACTACCTTCCGTAAAGACAAGGCTTCCATCCAATGAATGAACAAAAATCTTGACAATAGACAATCTTCCATAATGACAAGGCTACCATCCATTGGAGTAACAAAAATATCGACAACAGACTACCTTCCATAATGACAAGGGTATCATCCATTGGAGTAACAAAAATATCCACAAGAGACAACCTTCCATAATGACAAGGCTACAATCCATTGGAGTAACAAAAATCTCGACAACATACTACCTTCATTAATGACAAGGCTACCATCCATTGTAGTAACAAAAATCTCTACAACAGACTACCTTCCATAATTACAAGGCTACCATCCATTGTAGTAACAAAAATATCGACAATAGACTACCTTTCATAATGACAAGGCTACCATCCATTGGAGTAACAAAAATCTCGACAACAAACTACCTTCAATAATGACTAGGCTAACATCCATTGGAGTAACAAAGATATCGACAACAGACTACCTTTCAAAATGATAAGGATACCATCCATTGGAGTAACAAAAATCACGACAGCATAAATACCTTCCATAATGATAAGGCTACCATCCATTAGAATAACAAAAATCTCAAAATCAAACTACCTTCCATAATAACAAGGCTTCCATCAAATGGAGTAACAAAAATCTTGACAATAGACTATCTTCCATAATGACAAGGCTACCATCAATTGGAGTAAAAAAAATCTCGACAACCGACTACCTTCCATAATGACAAGGGTACCATCCAGTGGAGTAACATAAATATCCACAAGAGACAACCTTCAATAATGACAAGGCTACCATCCATTGGAGGAACAATAATCTCGACAACATACTACCTTCCATAATGACAAGGCTTCCATCCATTGGAGTAACAAAAATCTCGACAATAGACTATCTTCCAAATGACTAGGCTACCATCCATTGGACTAATAAAGATATCGACAACGGACTACCTTTCGTAATGACAAGGATACCATCCATTGGAGTAACAAAAATCTCGACAACAGACTACCTTCCATAATGACTAGGCTACCATCCATTGTAGTAACAAAGATATCAACAACATACTACCTTCCATAATGACTAGGCTACCAACCATTGGAGTAACAAAGATATCGACAACGGACTACCTTTCATAATGACAAGGATACCATCCATTATAATAACAAAAATCTCAACAACAGACTACCTTCCATAATGACAAGGCCACCATCCAATGGAGTAACAAAAATCTCAAAAATAGACTACCTTCCATAATGACAAGTCTTCCATCTATTCGAGTAACAAAAATCTGGTCAAGAGACTACCTTCCATAATGACAAGGCTACCATCCATTGGAGTAACAAAAATATCGACAACAGACTACCTACCATAATGGCAAGGCTACCATCCATTAGAGGATACAAATTTTTGACAACATACTACCCTCCATAATGGCAATTCTACCATCCATTGGAGTAACAAAACTCACGACAACAGACTTCCTTCCATAATGACAAGGGTGCCATCCATTAGAATAACAAAAATCTCGAAAAAATACTACCTTCCATAATAACAAGGCTACCATCCAATGGAGTAACAAAAATCTCGACAATAGACTACCTTCCATAATGACTAGGCTACCATTCATTGGAGTAACAAAAATCACGACAAAAGACTACCTTCCATAATGACTAGTCTACCATCCGTTGGAATAACAAAAATCTTGACAACAGACTACCTTCCATAATGACTAGGCTACCATTCAATGGAGTAACAAAAATTTCGAAAACAAACTACCTTCCATAATGACAAGGCTACCATCTATTAGAGTAACAAAAATATGGTCAAGAGACTACCTTCAATAATGACAAGGCTACCATCCATTGGAGTAACAAAAATATTGACAACAGACTACCTTCCATAATGGCAAGGCTACCATCCATTGGAGTAACAAAGATATCGACAACGGACTACCTTTCATAATGACAAGGATACCATCCATTATAATAACAAAAATCTCGATAACAGACTACCTTCCATAATGACAAGGCTACCATCCAATGGAGTAACAAAAATCTCGAACACAGACTACCTTCCATAATGACAAGGCTACCATCCATTGGAGTAAAGAAAAAATATTGACAACAGACTACCTTCCATAATGGCAAGGCTACCATCCATTAGAGGATAAATTTTTTTGCCAACAGACTACCTTCCATAATGACAAGGTTACCATCCATTGGAGTAACAAAAATCTCGACAACAAACTAACTTCCATAATGACTAGGCTAATTCCATTAGAGTAACATAGATATCGACACCAGGCTACCTTCCATAATGACAAGGATACAATCCATTGGAGTAACAAAGATATCGACAACATACTACCTTCCATAATGACAAGGTTACCATCCATTGGAGTAACAAAGATATCGACAACGTACTACCTTCCATAATGACAAGGCTACCAGTCATTGGAGTAACAAAAATCATGACAAAAGACTACCTTCCATAATGACAAGGCTGCCATTCATTGAAATAACAAAAATCTCGACAACTGACTACCTTCCATAATGACAAGGCTACCATCCATTGGAGTAACAAAAATCTCGACAACAGACAACCTTCCATAATGACTAGGCTACCATCCATTGGAGTAACAAAGATATCGATAACATACTACCTTCCATAATCACAAGGCTACAATTCAATGTAGTAACAAAAATCTCGACAACAGACTACTTTCCATAATGATAAGGCTACCATCCATTGGAGTAACAAAAATCTTGACAATAGACTACCTTCCATAATGACTAGGCTACCATCCATAGGAGTAACAAATATATCGACAACAGACTACCTTTCATAATGACAAGGCTACCATCAATTGGAATAACAAAAATCTCGACAACAGGCTACCATCCATTAGAGTAACAAAAACATCAACAAGAGACTACCTTCCATAATGACAAGGCTACCATCCAATAGAGTAACAAAAATGTCGACAACAAACTACCTTCCATAATGACTAGGCTACCATCCACTGGAGTAACAAAAATATCGAAAACATACTACCTTCATAATGACTAGGCTACCATCCATTGGAATAACAAAAAGATCGACAACAGACTACCTTCCATAATGACAAGGCTACCATACATTATAGTAACAAAAATATGAACAACAGACTACCTTCCATAATGACAAGGCTAGCATCCATTGGAGTAACAAAAATCATAACAACAGACTACCTTCCATAATGACAAGGCTATAATCTATTGGAGTAACAAAAATCTCGATAACAGACTACCTTCCATAATGACAAGGCTACCATCCATTGGAGTAACAAAAATATCGACAACATACTACCTTCCATAATGACAAGGCTACCATCCATTGGAGTAACAAAAATCTCGACAACATACTACCTTCCATAATGACTAGGCTACCATCCATTGGAGTAACAAAGATATCGACAACAGACTACCTTTCATAATGACAATGCTACCATCTATTGGAATAACAAAAATCTCGACAACAAAATACCTTCTATAATGACTAGAATATAGTCCATTGGAGTAACAAAGATATCGACAACATACTACCTTCCATAATGGCAATTCTACCATCCATTGGAGTAACAAAAATCACGACAACAGACTTCCTTCCATAATGACAAGGGTGCCATCCATTAGAATAAAAAAAATCTCGACAAAATACTACCTTCCATAATGACAAGGCTACCATCCAATGGAGTAACAAAAATCTCGACAATAGACTACCTTCCATAATGACTTGGCTACCATTCATTGGAGTAACAAAAATCACGACAAAACACTACCTTCCTTAATGACTAGTCTACCATCCATTGGAATAACAAAAATCTCGACAACAGACTACCTTCCATAATGACAAGGCTACCATCCAATGGAGTAACAAAAATATCGAAAACAAACTACCTTCCATAATGACAAGGCTACCATCTATTAGAGTAACAAAAATCTGGTCAAGAGACTACCTTCCATAATGACAAGGCTACCATCAATTGGAGTAACAAAAATATCAACAACAGACTACCTTCCATAATGGCAAGGCTAACATCCATTAGAGTATAAAAAATTTTGACAACAGACTAGCTTCCATAATGAGAAGGCTACCATCCATTGGAGTAACAAAAATCTCGATAACAAACTAACTTCCATAATGACTAGGCTACTTCCATTAGAGTAACAAAGATATCGACACCAGGCTATCTTCCATAATGACAAGGATACAATCCAACGGAGTAACAAAGATATCGACAACATACTACCTTCCATAATGATAAGGTTACCATCCATTGGAGTAACAAAGATATCGACAACGTACTACCTTCCAAAATGACAAGGCTACCAGTCATTGGAGTAACAAAAATCACGATAAAAGACTACCTTCCATAATGACAAGGCTGCCATCCATTGGAATAACAAAAATCATGACAACAGACTACCTTCCATAATGACATGGTTACCATCTATTGGAGTAACAAAAATCTGGACAACAGACTACCTTCCATAATGACAAGGTTACCATCCATTGGAGTAACAACGCTATCGACAACATTCTACCTTCCATAATGACAAGTCTACCATTCATTGGAATAACAAAAATCACAACAAAAGACTACCTTCCATAATGACAAGGCTACAATCCAATGTAGTAACAAAAATCTCGATAACAGACTACCTTCCATAATGATAAGGCTACCATCCATTGGAGTAACAAAAATATCGACAACAAACTACATTCCATAATGACTAGGCTACCATCCATTGGAGTAACAAAGATATCGACAACAGGATACCTTCCATAACGACAAGGCGACCATCCATTGGAGTAACAAAAATATCAATAAGAGACTACCTTCCATAATGACAAGGCTACCATCCAATAGAGTAAGAAAAATCTCGACAACAAAATACCTTCCATAATGACAAGGCTACCATCCATTGGAGTAAACAAAATCTCGAAAACCGACTACCTTCCATAATGACTAGGCTACCATCCATTGGAATAACAAAAATCTCGACAATAGACTACCTTCCATAATGATAAGGCTATCATACATTATAGTAACAAAAACTGAACAATAGACTACCTTCCATAATGACAAGGCTACCATCCATTGGAGTAACAAAAATCACAACAACAGACTACCTACCATAATGACAAGCCTACAATCTATTGGAGTAACAAAAATCTCGATAACATACTACCTTCCATAATGACAAGGCTACCGTCCATTGGAGTAACAAAAATCTCGACAACATACAACCTTCCATAATGACAAGGCTACCATCCACTGGAGTAACAAAAATCTCGAAAACATACTACCTTCATAATGACTAGGCTACCATCCATTGGAATAACAAAAAGATCGACAACAGACTACCTTCCATAATGACAAGGCTACCATACATTATAGTAACAAAAATGTGAACAACAGACTACCTTCCTTAATGACAAGGCTAGCATCCATTGGAGTAACAAAAATCAAAACAACAAACTACCTTCCATAATGACAAGGCTATAATCTATTGGAGTAACAAAAATCTCGATAACAGACTACCTTCCATAATGACAAGGCTGCCATCCATTGGAATAACAAAAATCATGACAACATACTACCTTCCATAATGACATGGTTACCATCTATTGGAGTAACAAAAATCTGGACAACAGACTACCTTCCATAATGACAAGGTTACCATCCATTGGAGTAACAACGCTATCGACAACATTCTACCTTCCATAATGACAAGTCTACCATTCATTGGAGTAACAAAAATCACAACAAAAGACTACCTTCCATAATGACAAGGCTACAATCCAATGTAGTAACAAAAATCTCGATAACAGACTACCTTCCATAATGATAAGGCTACCATCCATTGGAGTAACAAAAATATCGACAACAAACTACATTCCATAATGACTAGGCTACCATCCATTGGAGTAACAAAGATATCGACAACAGGATACCTTACATAACGACAAGGCTACCATCCATTGGAGTAACAAAAATATCAACAAGAGACTACCTTCCATAATGACAAGGCTACCATCTAATAGAGTAACAAAAATCTCGACAACAAAATACCTTCCATAATGACAAGGCTACCATCCATTGGAGTAAACAAAATCTCGAAAACCGACTACCTTCCATAATGACTAGGCTACCATCCATTGGAATAACAAAAATCTCGACAATAGACTACCTTCCATAATGACAAGGCTATCATACATTATAGTTACAAAAACTGAACAATAGACTACCTTCCATAATGACAAGGCTACCATCCATTGGAGTAACAAAAATCACAACAACAGACTACCTACCATAATGACAAGCCTACAATCTATTGGAGTAACAAAAATCTCGATAACAGACTACCTTCCATAATGACAAGGCTACCGTCCATTGGAGTAACAAAAATCTCGACAACATACAACCTTCCATAATGACAAGGCTACCATCCACTGGAGTAACAAAAATCTCGAAAACATACTACCTTCATAATGACTAGGCTACCATCCATTGGAATAACAAAAAGATCGACAACAAACTACCTTCCATAATGACAAGGCTACCATACATTATAGTAACAAAAATGTGAACAACAGACTACCTTCCATAATGACAAGGCTAGCATCCATTGGAGTAACAAAAATCACAACAACAAACAATCTTCCATAATGACAAGGCTATAATCTATTGGAGTAACAAAAATCTCGATAACAGACTACCTTCCATAATGACAAGGCTACCATCCATTGGAGTAACAAAAATATCGACAACATACTACCTTCCATAATGACAAGGCTACCATCCATTGGAGTAACAAAAATCTCGACAACATACTACCTTCCATAATGACTAGGCTACCATCCATTGGAGTAACAAAGATATCGACAACAGACTACCTTTCATAATGACAACGCTACCATCAATTGGAATAACAAAAATCTCGACAATAGACTACCTTATATAATGACTAGGATACCATCCATTGGAGTAACAAAGATATCGACAACATACTACCTTCCATAATTGCAATTCTACCATCCATTGGAGTAACAAAAATCACGACGCAAGACTTCCTTCCATAATGACAAGGGTTCCATCAATTAGAATAACAAAAATCTCGACAAAATACTACCTTCCATAATGACAAGGCTACCATCTAATGGAGTAACAAAAAACTCAACAATAAACTACCTTCCATAATGACTAGGCTACCATTCATTGGAGTAACAAAAATCACGACAAAAGACTACCTTCCTTAATGACTAGTCTACCATCCATTGGAATAACAAAAATCTCGACAACCGACTACCTTCCATAATGACAAGGCTACCATCCAATGGAGTAACAAAAATCTCGAAAACAAACTACCTTCCATAATTACAAGGCTACCATTTATTAGAGTAACAAAAATCTGGTCAAGAGACTACCTTCCATAATGACAAGGCTACCATTAATTGGAGTAACAAAAATATCAACAACAGACTACCTTCCATAATGGAAAGGCTAACATCCATTAGAGTATAAAATTTTTTGACAACAGACTAGCTTCCATAATGAGAAGGCTACCATCCATTGGAGTAACAAAAATCTCGATAACAAACTAACTTCCATAATGACTAGGCTACTTCCATTAGAGTAACAAAGATATCGACACCAGGCTACCTTCCATAATGACAAGGATACAATCCAACGGAGTAACAAAGATATCGACAACATACTACCTTCCATAATGATAAGGTTACCATCCATTGGAGTTAAAATGATATCGACAATGTACTACCTTCCATAATGACAAGGCTACCAGTCATTGGAGTAACAAAAATCACGATAAAAGACTACCTTCCATAATGACAAGGCTACCATCCATTGGAATAACAAAAATCATGACAATAGACTACCTTCCATAATGACATGGTTACCATCTATTGGAGTAACAAAAATCTGGACAACAGACTACCTTCCATAATGACAAGGTTACCATCCATTGGAGTAACAACGCTATCGACAACATTCTACCTTCCATAATGACAAGTCTACCATTCATTGGAGTAACAAAAATCACAACAAAAGACTACCTTCCATAATGACAAGGCTACAATCCAATGTAGTAACAAAAATCTCGATAACAGACTACCTTCCATAATGATAAGGCTACCATCCATTGGAGTAACAAAAATATCGACAACAAACTACCTTCCATAATGACTAGGCTACCATCCATTGGAGTAACAAAGATATCGACAACAGGATACCTTCCATAATGACAAGGCTACCATCCATTGGAGTAACAAAAATATCAACAAGAGACTACCTTCCATAATGACAAGGCTACCATCCAATAGAGTAACAAAAATCTCGACAACAAAATACCTTCCATAATGACAAGGCTACCATCCATTGGAGTAAACAAAATCTCGAAAACCGACTACCTTCCATAATGACTAGGCTACCATCCATTGGAATAACAAAAATCTCGACAATAGACTACCTTCCATAATGACAGGGCTATCATACATTATAGTAACAAAAACTGAACAATAGACTACCTTCCATAATGACAAGGCTACCATCCATTGGAGTAACAAAAATCACAACAATAGACTACCTACCATAATAACAAGCCTACAATCTATTGGAGTAACAAAAATCTCGATAACAGACTACCTTCCATAATGACAAGGCTACCGTCCATTGGAGTAACAAAAATCTCGACAACATACAACCTTCCATAATGACAAGGCTACCATCCACTGGAGTAACAAAAATCTCGAAAACATACTACCTTCATAATGACTAGGCTACCATCCATTGGAATAACAAAAAGATCGACAACAGACTACCTTCCATAATGACAAGGATACCATACATTATAGTAACAAAAATGTGAACAACAGACTATCTTCCATAATGACAAGGCTAGCATCAATTGGAGTAACAAAAATCACAACAACAAACTACCTTCCATAATGACAAGGCTATAATCTATTGGAGTAACAAAAATCTCGATAACAGACTACCTTCCATAATGATAAGGCTACCATCCACTGGAGTAACAAAAATATCAAAAACATACTACCTTCCATAATGACAAGGCTACCATCCATTGGAGTAACAAAAATCTCGACAACATACTACGTTCCATAATGACTAGCCTACCATCCATTGGAGTAACAAAGATATCGACAACAGACTACCTTTCATAATGACAACGCTACCATCAATTGGAATAACAAAAATCTCGACAATAGACTACCTTATATAATGACTAGGATACCATCCATTGGAGTAACAAAGATATCGACAACATACTACCTTCCATAATTGCAATTCTACCATCCATTGGAGTAACAAAAATCACGACAACAGACTTCCTTCCATAATGACAAGGGTTCCATCAATTAGAATAACAAAAATCTTGACAAAATACTACCTTCCATAATGACAAGGCTACCATCTAATGGAGTAACAAAAATCTCGACAATAGACTACCTTCCATAATGACTAGGCTACCATTCATTGGAGTAACAAAAATCACGACAAAAGACTACCTTCCATAATAACTAGTCTACCATCCATTGGAATAACAAAAATCTCGACAACAGACTACCTTCCATAATGACAAGGCTACCATCCAATGGAGTAACAAAAATCTCGAAAACAAACTACCTTCCATAATGAAAAGGCTACAATCAATTAGAGTAACAAAAATTTGGTCAAGAGACTACCTTCCAAAATGACAAGGATACCATCAATTGGAGTAACAAAAATATCGACAACAGACTACCTTCCATAATGACAAGGCTACCATCCATTAGAGTAACAAAAATGTCGACAACCAACTAACTTCCATAAAGACTAGGCTACTTCCATTAGAGTAACAAAGATATCGACACCAGGCTACCTTCCATAATGACAAGGATACAATCCATTGGAGTAACAAAGATATCGATAACATACTACCTTCCATAATGACAAGGTTACCATCCATTGGAGTAACAAAGATATCGACAACATACTACCTTCCATAATGACAAGGTACCAGTCATTAGAGTAACAAAAATCACGGCAAAAGACTACCTTCCGTAATGACAAGGCTGCCATCCATTGGAATAACAAAAATCTAGACAACAGACTACCTTCCATAATGACAAGGTTCCCATCCATTGGAGTAACAAAAATCTCGACAACAGACTACCTTCCATAATGACAAGGTTACCATCCATTGGAGTAACAAAATTATTGACAACATACTACCTTCCATAATGACAAGTCTATCAGTCATTGGAGTAACAAAAATCATGACAAAAGACTACCTTCCATAATGACAAGGCTATAATCCAATGTAGTAACAAAAATCTCAACAACAGACTACCTTCCATAATGATAAGGCTACCATCCATTGGAGTAACAAAAATCTCGACAACAAACTACCTTCCATATTGACTAGGCTACCATCCATTGGAGTAACAAAGATATTGACAACAGGCTACCTTCCATAACGACAAGGCTACCATCCATTGGAGTAACAAAAATATCAACGAGAGACTACCTTCCATAATGACAAGGCTACCATCCAATAGAGTAACAAAAATCTCGACAACAAACTACATTCCATAATGACAAGGCTACCATCCATTGGAGTAAACAAAATCTCGAAAACCGACAACCTTCCATAATGACTAGGCTACCATCCATTGGAATAACAAAAATCTCGACAATAGACTACCTTCCATAATGACAAGGCTACCATACATTATAGTAACAAAAATCTGAACAACAGACTACCTTACATAATGACAAGGCTACCATCCATTGGAGTAACAAAAATCACAACAACAGACTACCTTCCATAATAACAAGGCTACAATCTATTGGAGTAACAAAAATCTTGATAACAGACTACCTTCCATAATGACAAGGCTACCATCCATTGGAGTAACAAAAATCACGACAACATACTACCTTCCATAATGACAAGGCTACCATCCATTGGAGTAACAAAAATCTCGACAACATACTTCCTTCCATAATGACTAGGCTACCATCCATTGGAGTAACAAAGATATCGACAAAAGACTACCTTTCATAATGACAACGCTACCATCAATTGGAATAACAAAAATCTCGACAACAGACTACCTTCCATAATGATTAGGATACCATTCATTGGAGTAACAAAGATATCGATAACATACTACCTTCCATAATGGCAATGCTACCATCCATTGGAGAAACAAAAATCATGACAAAAGACTTCCTTCCACAATGACAAGGCTACCATCCAATGGAATAACAAAAATATTGACAACAGACTACCTTCCATAATGACAAGGCTACCATCCATTGGAGTAACAAAAATCTCGACAACAGACTACCTTCCATAATGACAAGGCTACAATCTATTGGAGTAACAAAAATGTCGACAATAGACTACCTTCAATAATGACTAGGCTACCATCATATGGAGTAACAAAGATATCAACAAAAGACTACCTTCCATAATGACAAGGCTACAATCCATTGGAGTAACAAAAATATCGACAACATACTACCTTCAATAATGACAAGGCTACCATCCATTGTAGTAACAAAAATCTCGACAACAGACTACCTTCCATAATGACTAGGATACCATTCATTGGAGTAACAAAGATATCGATAACATACTATCTTCCATGATGGCAATGCTACCATCCATTGGAGCAACAAAAATCATGACAACAGACTTCCTTCCATAATGACAAGGCTACCATCCATTGGAATAACAAAAATATTGACAACAGACTACCTTCCAAAATGACATGGCTAACATCCATTGGAGTAACAAAAATCTCGACAACAGACTACCTTCCATAATGACAAGGCTACCATCCATTGGAGTAACAAAAATATCGACAACAGACTACCTTCCATAATGACAAGGCTACCATCCATTAGAGTAACAAAAATGTCGACAACCAACTAACTTCCATAAAGACTAGGCTACTTCCATTAGAGTAACAAAGATATCGACACCAGGCTACCTTCCATAATGACAAGGATACAATCCATTGGAGTAACAAAGATATCGATAACATACTACCTTCCATAATGACAAGGTTACCATCCATTGGAGTAACAAAGATATCGACAACATACTACCTTCCATAATGACAAGGTACCAGTCATTAGAGTAACAAAAATCACGGCAAAAGACTACCTTCCGTAATGACAAGGCTGCCATCCATTGGAATAACAAAAATCTAGACAACAGACTACCTTCCATAATGACAAGGTTCCCATCCATTGGAGTAACAAAAATCTCGACAACAGACTACCTTCCATAATGACAAGGTTACCATCCATTGGAGTAACAAAATTATTGACAACATACTACCTTCCATAATGACAAGTCTATCAGTCATTGGAGTAACAAAAATCATGACAAAAGACTACCTTCCATAATGACAAGGCTATAATCCAATGTAGTAACAAAAATCTCAACAACAGACTACCTTCCATAATGATAAGGCTACCATCCATTGGAGTAACAAAAATCTCGATAACAAACTACCTTCCATATTGACTAGGCTACCATCCATTGGAGTAACAAAGATATTGACAACAGGCTACCTTCCATAACGACAAGGCTACCATCCATTGGAGTAACAAAAATATCAACGAGAGACTACCTTCCATAATGACAAGGCTACCATCCAATAGAGTAACAAAAATCTCGACAACAAACTACATTCCATAATGACAAGGCTACCATCCATTGGAGTAAACAAAATCTCGAAAACCGACAACCTTCCATAATGACTAGGCTACCATCCATTGGAATAACAAAAATCTCGACAATAGACTACCTTCTATAATGACAAGGCTACCATACATTATAGAACCAAAAATCTGAACAACAGACTACCTTACATAATGACAAGGCTACCATCCATTGGAGTAACAAAAATCACAACAACAGACTACCTTCCATAATAACAAGGCTACAATCTATTGGAGTAACAAAAATCTTGATAACAGACTACCTTCCATAATGACAAGGCTACCATCCATTGGAGTAACAAAAATCACGACAACATACTACCTTCCATAATGACAAGGCTACCATCCATTGGAGTAACAAAAATCTCGACAACATACTTCCTTCCATAATGACTAGGCTACCATCCATTGGAGTAACAAAGATATCGACAAAAGACTACCTTTCATAATGACAACGCTACCATCAATTGGAATAACAAAAATCTCGACAACAGACTACCTTCCATAATGATTAGGATACCATTCATTGGAGTAACAAAGATATCGATAACATACTACCTTCCATAATGGCAATGCTACCATCCATTGGAGCAACAAAAATCATGACAACAGACTTCCTTCCACAATGACAAGGCTACCATCCAATGGAATAACAAAAATATTGACAACAAACTACCTTCCATAATGACAAGGCTACCATCCATTGGAGTAACAAAAATCTCGACAACAGACTACCTTCCATAATGACAAGGCTACCATCTATTGGAGTAACAAAAATGTCGACAATAGACTACCTTCAATAATGACTAGGCTACCATCATATAGAGTAACAAAGATATCAACAAAAGACTACCTTCCATAATGACAAGGCTACAATCCATTGGAGTAACAAAAATCTCGACAACATACTACCTTCAATAATGACAAGGCTACCATCCATTGTAGTAACAAAAATCACGACAACAGACTACCTTCCATAATGACTAGGATACCATTCATTGGAGTAACAAAGATATCGATAACATACTATCTTCCATGATGGCAATGCTACCATCCATTGGAGCAACAAAAATCATGACAACAGACTTCCTTCCATAATGACAAGGCTACCATCCATTGGAATAACAAAAATATTGACAACAGACTACCTTCCAAAATGACATGGCTAACATCCATTGGAGTAACAAAAATCTCGACAACAGACTACCTTCCATAATGACAAGGCTACCATCCATTGGAGTAACAAAAATATCGACAACAGACTACCTTTCATAATGACAAGGGTACCATCCATTGGAGTAACAAAAATATCCACAAGAGACAACCTTCCATAATGACAAGGCTACAATCCATTGGAGTAACAAAAATCTCGACAACATACTACCTTCAATAATGACAAGGCTACCATCCATTGTAGTAACAAAAATCTCTACAACAGACTACCTTCCATAATTACAAGGCTACCATCCATTGTAGTAACAAAAATATCAACAATAGACTACCTTCCATAATGATAAGGCTACCATCCATTTGAGTAACAAAAATCTCGACAATAGACTACCTTCCCTAATGACTAGGCTACCATCCATAGGAGTAAAAAAGATATCGACAACAGACTACCTTTCATAATGACAAGGCTACCATCAATTGGAATAACAAAAATCTCGACAACAGGGTACCTTCCAAAACGACAAGGCTACCATCCATTAGAGTAACAAAAATATCAACAAGAGACTACCTTCCATAATGACAAGGCTACCATCCAATAGAGTAACAAAAATGTCGACAACAAACTACCTTTCAATGACAAGGTTACCATCCACTGGAGTAACAAAAATCTCGAAAACAGACTACTTTCCATAACGACTAGGCTACCATCCATTGGAATAACAAAAATATCGACAACAGACTACCTTCCATAATGACAAGGCTACCATACATTAGAGTAACAAAAATATGAAGAACAAACTACCTTCCATAATGACAAGGCTAGCATCCATTGGAGTAACAAAAATCACAACAACGGACTACCTTCCATAATGACAAGGCTACAATCTATTGGTGTAACACAAATCTCGATAACAGACTACCTTCCATAATGACAAGGCTACCATCCATTGGAGTAACAAAAATCTCGAAAACATACTACCTTCCATCATGACAAGGCTACCATCCATTTGAGTAACAAAAATCTCGACAACATACTACCTTCCATAATTACTAGGCTACCATCCATTGGAGTAATAAAGATATCGACAACAGACTACCTTTCATAATGACAACGCTACCATCAATTGGAATAACAAAAATCACGACAACAGACTAAATTCTATAATGACTAGGATATCATCCATTGGAGTAACAAAGATATCGACAACATACTACCTTCCATAATGGCAATTCTACCATCCATTGGAGTAACAAAAATAACGACAACAAACTTCCTTCCATAATGACAAGGGTGCCATCCATTAGTATAACAAAAATCTCGAAAAACTACTACCTTCCATAATGACTAGGCTACCATCCATTGGAGTAACAAAGATATCGACAATGGACTACCTTTCATAATGACAAGGATACCATCCATTGGAGTAACAAAAATCTCGGAAACAAACTACCTTCCATAAAGACAAGGCTACCATCCATTTGAGTAATAAAAATATCGACAACAGACTACCTTCCATAATGACAAGGGTACCATCCATTGGAGTAACAAAAATATCCACAAGAGACAACATTTTATATTTACAAGGCTACCATCCATTGGAGTAACAAAAATATCGACGAATGACTACCTTCCATAATGACAAGGCTACCATCCATTGTAGTAACAAAAATCTCGACAACAGACTACCTTCCATAATGACAAGGCTACCATCCATTGTAGTAACAAACATCTCGACAGCAGACTACCTTCTATAATGACAAGGCTACCATCCAATGGAGTAACAAAAATCTCGATAACAGACTACCTTCCATAATGACTAGGCTACCATCCATTGGAGTAACAAAGATATCGAAAATGGTCTACCTTTCATAATGACAAGGATACCATCCGTTGGAGTAACAAAAATCTCGACAACAGACTACCTTACATAATGACAAGGCTACCGTCTGTTGTAGTAACAAAGATATCGACAACATACTACCTTCCATAATGACAAGGCTACCATCCATTAGAGTAACAAAAATCTCTACAACAGAGTACCTTCCATAATGACAAGGCTACCATCCATTGTAGTAACAAAAATCTCGACAACAGACTACCTTCCGTAAAGACAAGGCTTCCATCCAATGAATGAACAAAAATCTCGACAATTGACTATCTTCCATAATGACAATGCTACCATCCATTGGAGTAACAATAATATCGACAACAGACTACCTTCCATAATGACAAGGGTACCATCCATTGGAGTAACAAAAATATGCACAAGAGACAACCTTCCATAATGACAAGGCTACCATCCATTGGAGTAACAAAAATCACGACAACATACTACCTTCAATAATGACAAGGCTACCATCCATTGGAGTAACAAAAATCTCGACAACATACTTCCTTCCATAATGACTAGGCTACCATCCATTGGAGTAACAAAGATATCGACAAAAGACTACCTTTCATAATGACAACGCTACCATCAATTGGAATAACAAAAATCTCGACAACAGACTACCTTCCATAATGATTAGGATACCATTCATTGGAGTAACAAAGATATCGATAACATACTACCTTCCATAATGGCAATGCTACCATCCATTGGAGCAACAAAAATCATGACAACTGACTTCCTTCCACAATGACAAGGCTACCATCCAATGGAATAACAAAAATATTGACAACAGACTACCTTCCATAATGACAAGGCTACCATCCATTGGAGTAACAAAAATCTCGACAACAGACTACCTTCCATAATGACAAGGCTACCATCTATTGGAGTAACAAAAATGTCGACAATAGACTACCTTCAATAATGACTAGGCTACCATCATATGGAGTAACAAAGATATCAACAAAAGACTACCTTCCATAATGACAAGGCTACAATCCATTGGAGTAACAAAAATCTCGACAACATACTACCTTCAATAATGACAAGGCTACCATCCATTGTAGTAACAAAAATCTCGACAACAGACTACCTTCCATAATGACTAGGATACCATTCATTGGAGTAACAGAGATATCGATAACATACTATCTTCCATGATGGCAATGCTACCATCCATTGGAGCAACAAAAATCATGACAACAGACTTCCTTCCATAATGACAAGGCTACCATCCATTGGAATAACAAAAATATTGACAACAGACTACCTTCCAAAATGACATGGCTAACATCAATTGGAGTAACAAAAATCTCGACAACAGACTACCTTCCATAATGACAAGGCTACCATCCATTGGAGTAACAAAAATATCGACAACAGACTACCTTCCATAATGACAAGGGTACCATCCATTGGAGTAATAAAAATATCCACAAGAGACAACCTTCCATAATGACAAGGCTACAATCCATTGGAGTAACAAAAATCTAGACAACATACTACCTTCAATAATGACAAGGCTACCATCCATTGTAGTAACAAAAATCTCTACAACAGACTACCTTCCATAATTACAAGGCTACCATCCATTGTAGTAACAAAAATATCAACAATAGACTACCTTCCATAATGATAAGGCTACCATCCATTTGAGTAACAAAAATCTCGACAATAGACTACCTTCCATAATGACTAGGCTACCATCCATAGGAGTAAAAAAGATATCGACAACAGACTACCTTTCATAATGACAAGGCTACCATCAATTGGAATAACAAAAATCTCGACAACAGGGTACCTTCCAAAACGACAAGGCTGCCATCCATTAGAGTAACAAAAATATCAACAAGAGACTACCTTCCATAATGACAAGGCTACCATCCAATAGAGTAACAAAAATGTCGACAACAAACTACCTTCCAATGACAAGGTTATCATCCACTGGAGTAACAAAAATCTCGAAAACAGACTACTTTCCATAACGACTAGGCTACCATCCATTGGAATAACAAAAATATCGAGAACAGACTACCTTCCATAATGACAAGGCTTCCATACATTAGAGTAACAAAAATATGAACAACAGACTACCTTCCATAATGACAAGGCTAGCATCCATTGGAGTAACAAAAATCACAACAACAAACTACCTTCCATAATGACAAGGCTACAATCTATTGGTGTAACAAAAATCTCGATAACAGACTACCTTCCATAATGACAAGGCTACCATCCATTGGAGTAACAAAAATCTAGACACCAGACTACCTTCCATAATGACAAGGGTACCATCATTGGAGTAACAAAAATATCCACAAGAGACTACCTTCCATAATGATAAGGCTATAATCCATTGGAGTATAACAAATCTCGAAAACAGACTACCTTCCATAATGACAAGGCTACCATCAATTGGAATAACAAAAATCACGACAACAGACTAAATTCTATAATGACTAGGATATCATCCATTGGAGTAACAAAGATATCGACAACATACTACCTTCCATAATGGCAATTCTACCATCCATTGGAGTAACAAAAATAACGACAAAAAACTTCCTTCCATAATGACAAGGGTGCCATCCATTAGTATAACAAAAATCTCGAAAAACTACTACCTTCCATAATGACAAGGCTACCATCCAATGGTGTATCAAAAATCTCGACAATAGACTATCTTCCATAATGACTAGGCTACCATCCATTGGAGTAACAAAGATATCGACAATGGACTACCTTTCATAATGACAAGGATACCATCCATTGGAGTAACAAAAATCTCGGAAACAAACTACCTTCCATAATGACAAGGCTACCATCCATTTGAGTAATAAAAATATCGACAACAGACTACCTTCCATAATGACAAGGGTACCATCCATTGGAGTAACAAAAATATCCACAAGAGACAACATTTTATATTTACAAGGCTATCATCCATTGGAGTAACAAAAATATCGACGAATGACTACCTTCCATAATGACAAGGCTACCATCCATTGTAGTAACAAAAATCTCGACAACAGACTACCTTCCATAATGACAAGGCTACCATCCATTGTAGTAACAAACATCTCGACAGCAGACTACCTTCTATAATGACAAGGCTACCATCCAATGGAGTAACAAAAATCTCGATAACAGACTACCTTCCATAATGACTAGGCTACCATCCATTGGAGTAACAAAGATATCGACAATGGTCTACCTTTCATAATGACAAGGATACCATCCGTTGGAGTAACAAAAATCTCGACAACAGACTACCTTACATAATGACAAGGCTACCGTCTGTTGTAGTAACAAATATATCGACAACATACTACCTTCCATAATGACAACGCTACCATCCATTAGAGTAACAAAAATCTCTACAACAGAGTACCTTCCATAATGACAAGGCTACCATCCATTGTAGTAACAAAAATCTCGACAACAGACTACCTTCCGTAAAGACAAGGCTTCCATCCAATGAATGAACAAAAATCTCGACAATAGACTATCTTCCATAATGACAATGCTACCATCCATTGGAGTAACAATAATATCGACAACAGACTACCTTCCATAATGACAAGGGTACCATCCATTGGAGTAACAAAAATATGCACAAGAGACAACCTTCCATAATGACAAGGCTACAATCCATTGGAGTAACAAAAATCTCGACAACATACTACCTTCAATAATGACAAGGCTACCATCCATTGTAGTAACAAAAATCTCTACAACAGACTACCTTCCATAATTACAAGTCTACCATCCATTGTAGTAACATAAATCTCGACAATAGACTAGCTTCCATAATGACAAGGCTACCATCCATTGGAGTAACAAAAATCTCGACAACAAACTACCTTCAATAGTGACTAGGCTAACATCCATTGGAGTAACAAAGATATCAACAACAGACTACCTTTCATAATGATAAGGATACCATCCATTGGAGTAACAAAAATCACGACAGCAGAATACCTTCCATAATGATAAGGATACCATCCATTAGAATAACAAAAATCTCAAAAACAAACTACCTTCCATAATAACAAGGCTTCCATCAAATGGAGTAACAAAAATCTTGACAATAGACTATCTTCCATAATGACAAGGATACCATCAATTGGAGTAAAAAAAATCTCGACAACAGACTACCTTCCATAGTGACAAGGGTACCATCCAGTGGAGTAACATAAATATCCACAAGAGACAACCTTCAAAAATGACAAGGCTACCATCCATTAGAGGAACAATAATCTCGACAACATACTACCTTCCATAATGACAAGGCTACCATCCATTGGAGTAACAAAAATCTCGACAATAGACTATCTTCCATAATGACTAGGCTACCATCCATTGGAGTAACAAAGATATCGACAACGGACTACCTTTCATAATGACAAGGATACCATCCATTGGAGTAAAAAAAATCTCGACAACAGACTACCTTCCATAATGACTAGGCTACCATCCATTGTAGTAACAAAGATATCGACAACATACTACCTTCCATAATGACTAGGCTACCAACCATTGGAGTAACAAAGATATCGACAACGGACTACCTTTCATAATGACAAGGATACCATCCATTATAATAACAAAAATATCGACAACAGACTACCTTCCATAATGACAAGGCTACCATCCAATGGAGTAACAAAAATCTCGAAAACAGACTACCTTCCATAATGACAAGTCTACCATCTATTCGAGTAACAAAAATCTGGTCAAAAGACTACCTTCCATAATGACAAGGCTACCATCCATTGGAGTAACAAAATTATCGACAACAGACTACCTACCATAATGGCAAGGCTACCATCCATTAGAGGATACAAATTTTTGACAACATACTACCTTCCATTGGAGTAACAAAACTCACGATAACAGACTTCCTTCCATAATGACAAGGGTTCCATCCATTAGAATAACAAAAATCTCGACAAAATACTACCTTCCATAATGACAAGGCTACCATCCAATGGAGTACCAAAAATCTCGACAATAGACTACCTTCCATAATGACTAGGCTACCATTCATTGGAGTAACAAAAATCACGACAAAAGACTACCTTCCATAATGACTAGTCTACCATCCGTTGGAATAAAAAAAATCTCGACAACAGACTACCTTCCATAATGACAAGGCTACCATCCAATGGAGTAACAAAAATCTCGAAAACAAACTACCTTCCATAATGACAAGGCTACCATCTATTAGAGTAACAAAAATATGGTCAAGAGACTACCTTCCATAATGACAAGGCTACTATCCATTGGAGTAAAAAAAATATTGACAACAGACTACCTTCCATAATCTCAAGGCTACCATCCAATGGAGTAACAAAAATGTTGACAGCAGACTACCTTCCATAATGATAAGGGTACCATCCATTGGAGTAACAAAATTTTCCACAAGAGACAACTGTCCATAATGACAAGGCTACCATCCATTGAAGTAACAAAAATCACGACAACATACTACCTTCCATAATGACAAGGCTACCATCCATTGGAGTAACAAAAATATCGACAAAACACTACCTTCCATAATGAAAAATCTACCATCCATTGGCGTAACAAAAATCTGAACAACTGACTACCATCCTTAATGAAAAGGCCACTATCCATTGGAGTAACATAAATCACAACGACAAACTACCTTCCACTATAACAAGGCTACCATCCATTGCAGTAAAAAAAATCATGACAACATACTACCTTCCAGAATGACAAGGCTACCATCCATTGTTGTAACAAAAATCTAGATAACATACTACCTTCCATAATGACAAGGCTACCATCCATTGGAGTAACAAAAATCCCGACAATAGATTACCTTCCGTAATTAAAGGGCTACCATCAATTGGAGTAACTAAAATCTAGACAACAGACTACCTTTCCATAATGACAAGGTTACCATCCATTGGAGTAACAAAAATCTTGACACCAGACTACCTTCCATAATGACAAGGGTACCATCATTGGAGTAACAAAAATATCCACAAGAGACTACCTTCCATAATGATAAGGCTATAATCCATTGGAGTATAACAAATCTCGAATACAGACTACCTTCCATAATGACAAGGCTACCATCCATTGGAGTAACAAAATTCTCGGCAACAGACTACCTTCCTTAATGACTAGGCTACCATCCATTGGAGTAACAAAGATATCGACAACAGACTACCTTCCATAATGACAAGGCTATAATCCATTGTAGTAAAAAAATCTCGACAACAGAATACATTCCATAATGACAAGGCTACCATCCATTGGAGTAACAAAAATCATGACAACAGACTATCTTCCGTAATGACAAGGCTACCATCCATTGGAATAACAAAAATATCGACAACAGACTACCTTCTGTAATGACAAGGCTACCATCAATTATAGTAACAAAAATCTCGACAAAAGATTACCTTCCATAATGACAAGGCTACCGTCCATTGGAGTAACAAAAATCTCGACAACAGACTACCTTCAATAATGACAAGGCTACCATCCATTGGAGTAACAAAAATCATAACAACAGACAACCTTCCACAATGAAAAGGCTACCATCCATTGCAGTAACAAAAATCTCGACAACATACTACTTTCCCTAATGACAAGGCTACCATCCACTGTAGTAACAAACATATCGACAACAAACTACCTTCCATAATGACAAGTCTACGATCCATTGGAGTAACAAAAATCACGACAATAGACAACCTTCCATAATGACAAGGCTACCATCCATTGGAATAGCAAAAATATCGACAACAAACTACCTTCCATACTGACAAGGCTTCCATCCAATGGAGTAATTAAAATATTGACAATAAAATATCTTCCATAATAACAAGGCTACCATCCATTGGAGTAAAAAAAATCTCGACAACAGACTACCTTCCATAATGACAAGGGTACCATCCATTGGAGTAACAAAAATTTCAACAACAGACTACCTTCCAAAATGACAAGGCTACCATCCATTGGAGTAACAAAAATCTTGACAGCAGACTACCTTCCATAATGACAAGGCTACAATACATCGTAGTAAAAAAGATATCGACAACAAACTACCTTCAATAATGACAAGGCTACCATCCATTGGAGTAACAAAAATATCGACAAAGCACTACCTTCCATAATGAAAAATCTACCATCCATTGGAGTAACAAAAATCTGAACAACTGACTACCATCCTTAATGAAAAGGCCAATATCCATTGGAGTAACATAAATCACAACGACAAACTACCTTCCACTATGACAAGGCTACCATCCATTGCAGTAAAAAAAATCATGACAACATACTACCTTCCAGAATGACAAGGCTACCATCCATTGTTGTAACAAAAATCTAGATAACATACTACCTTCCATAATGACAAGGCTACCATCCATTCGAGTAACAAAAATCCCGACAATAGATTACCTTCCGTAATTACAAGGCTACCATCAATTGGAGTAACTAAAATCTAGACAACAGACTACCTTTCCATAATGACAAGGCTACCATCCATTGGAGTAACAAAAATCTTGACAGCAGACTACCTTCCATAATGGAAAGGGTACCATCATTGGAGTAACAAAAATATCCACAAGAGACTACCTTCCATAATGATAAGGCTATAATCCATTGGAGTATAACAAATCTCGAAAACAGACTACCTTCCATAATGACAAGGCTACCATCCATTGGAGTAACAAAATTCTCGGCAACAGACTACCTTCCTTAATGACTAGGCTACCATCCATTGGAGTAACAAAGATATCGACAACAGACTACCTTCCATAACGACAAGGCTATAATCCATTGTAGTAACAAAAATCTCGACAACAGAATACCTTCCATAATGACAAGGCTACCATCCATTGGAGTAACAAAAATCATGACAACAGACTATCTTCCGTAATGACAAGGTTACCATCCATTGGAATAACAAAAATATCGACAACAGACTACCTTCCGTAATGACAAGGCTACCATCCATTATAGTAACAAAAATCTCGACAACAGATTACCTTCCATAATGACAAGGCTACCGTCCATTGGAGTAACAAAAATCTCGACAACAGACTACCTTCAATAATGACAAGGCTACCATCCATTGGAGTAACAAATATCATAACAACAGACTACCTTCCACAATGAAAAGGCTACCATCCATTGCAGTAACAAAAATCTCGACAACATACTACCTTCCATAATGACAAGGCTACCATCCACTGTAGTAACAAACATATCGACAACAAACTACCTTCCATAATGACAAGGCTACGATCCATTGGAGTAAAAAAAATCACGACAATAGACAACCTTCCATAATGACAACGCTACCATCCATTGGAATAACAAAAATATCGACAACAAACTACCTTCCATACTGACAAGGCTTCCATCCAATGGAGTAATAAAAATATTGACAATAAAATATCTTCCATAATAACAAGGCTACCATCCATTGGAGTAAAAAAAAATCTCGACAACAGACTACCTTCCATAATGACAAGGGTACCATCCATTGGAGTAACAAAAATTTCAACAACAGACTACCTTCCAAAATGACAAGGCTACCATCCATTGGAGTAACAAAAATCTTGACAGCAGACTACCTTCCATAATGACAAGGCTACAATACATCGTAGTAAAAAAGATATTGACATAAAACTACCTTCAATAATGACAAGGCTACCATCCATTGGAGTAACAAAAATATCGACAAAACACTACCTTCCATAATGAAAAATCTACCATCCATTGGAGTAACAAAAATCTGAACAACTGACTACCATCCTTAATGAAAAGGCCACTATCCATTGGAGTAACATAAATCACAACGACAAACTACCTTCCACTATGACAAGGCTACCATCCATTGCAGTAAAAAAAATCATGACAACATACTACCTTCCAGAATGACAAGGCTACCATCCATTGTTGTAACAAAAATCTAGATAACATACTACCTTTCATAATGACAAGGCTACCATCCATTGGAGTAACAAAAATCCCGACAATAGATTACCTTCCGTAATTACAAGGCTACCATCAATTGGAGTAACTAAAATCTAGACAACAGACTACCTTTCCATAATGACAAGGCTACCATCCATTGGAGTAACAAAAATCTTGACAGCAGACTACCTTCCATAATGAAAAGGGCACCATCATTGGAGTAACAAAAATATCCACAAGAGACTACCTTCCATAATGATAAGGCTATAATCCATTGGAGTATAACAAATCTCGAAAACAGACTACCTTCCATAATGACAAGGCTACCATCCATTGGAGTAACAAAATTCTCGGCAACAGACTACCTTCCCAAATGACAAGGCTACCATCCATTGGAGTAACAAAAATCTTGACAGCAGACTACCTTTCATAATGACAAGGCTACAATACATCGTAGTAAAAAAGATATCGACAACAAACTACCTTCAATAATGACAAGGCTACCATCCATTGGAGTAACAAAAATCACGACAACAAACTACCTTCAATAATGACAAGGCTACCATCCATTGGACTAACAAAAATCTCGACAACAGACTACCTTCCATAATGACAAGGGTAACATCCATTGGAGTAACAAAAATTTCCACAAGAGACAACCTTTCATAATGACAAGGCTACCATCCATTGTAGTAACAAAATTCACGATAACAGACTACCTTCCATAATGACAAGGCTACCATCCATTGCAGTAACAAAAATTTTGAAAACAGACTACCTTCAATAATTACAAGGCTACCATCCATTGTAGTAACAAAGATATCAACAACATACTACCTTCCCTAATGACAAGGCTACAATCCATTGGAGTAACAAAAGTCACGACAACAGACTACCTTCCATAATTACAAGGCTACCATCCATTGGAATAACAAAAATCTCGACAACTGACTACCTTCCGTAATGACAAGGCTACCATCCGTTGGAATAACAAAAATATCGACAACAAACTACCTTCCGTAATGACAAGGCTACCATCCATTATAGTAACAAAAATCTCGACAACAGACTACCTTCCATAATGATAAGGCTACCATCCATTGGAGTAACAAAAATCTCGACAACAGACTACCTTCAATAATGACAAAGCTACCATCCATTGGAGTAACAAAAATCATAACAACAGACTACCTTCCACAATGACAAGGCTACCATCCATTGCAGTAACAAAAATCTCGACAACATACTACCTTCCATAATGACAAGGCTACCATCCACTGTAGTAACAAACATATCGACAACAAACTACCTTCCATAATGACAAGGCTACGATCTATTTGAGTAACAAAAATCACGACAATATACTACCTTCCATAATGACAAGGCTACCATCCATTGGAGTAAAAAAAATCTCGACAACAAACTACCTTCCATAATGACAAGGGTACCATCCATTGGAGTAACAAAAATTTCAACAACAGACTACCTTCCAAAATGACAAGGCTACCATCCATTGGAGTAACAAAAATCTTGACAGCAGACTACCTTCCATAATGACTTGGCTACAATACATCGTAGTAAAAAAGATATCAACAACAAACTACCTTCAATAATGACAAGGCTACCATCCATTAGAGTAACAAAAATCACGTCAACAAACTACCTTCCATAGTGACAAGGCTACCATCAATTGGAGTAACAAAAATCTCGACAACAAACTACCTCCCATAATGACAAGGGTAACATCCATTGGAGTAACAAAAATTTCCACAAGAGACAACCTTTCATAATGACAAGGCTACCATCCATTGGAGTAACCAAATTTACGACAATAGACTACCTTCCATAATGACAAGGCTACCATCCATTACAGTAACAAAAATCTTGAAAACAGACTACCTTCCATAATTACAAGGCTACCATCCATTGTAGTAACAAAGATATCAACAACATACTACCTTCCCTAATGAAAAGGCTACCATCCATTGGAGTAAAAAAAGTCACGACAACAGACTACCTTCCATAATGACAAGGCTACCATCCATTGGAATAACAAAAATCTCGACAACTGACTACCTTTCATAATGACAAGGGTTCCATCAAATGGAGTAATAAAAATATCAACAATAGAATATCTTCCATAATAACAAGGCTACCATCCATTGGAGTAACAAAAATATCGACAACAGACAAACTTCCATAATGACAAGGCTACCATCCATTGGAGTAATAAAAATCTCGACAACAGACTACCTTCAATAATGACAAGGCTACCATCCATTGGAGTAACAAAAATCACAACAACAGACTACCTTCCACAATGACAAGGCTACCATCTATTGCAGTAACAAAAATCTCGATAACATAATACCTTCCATAATGACAAGGCTACCATCCACTGTAGTAACAAACATATCGACAACAAACTACCTTCCATAATGACAAGGCTACGATCCATTGGAGTAACAAAAATCACGACAATAGATTACCTTCCATAATGACAAGGCTACCATCCATTGGAATAACAAAAATCTCGACAACAAACTACCTTCCATAATGACAAGGCTTCCATCCAATGGAGTAATAAAAATATTGACAATAAAATATCTTCCATAATAATAAGGCTACCATCCATTGGAGTAAAAAAAATCTCGACAACAGACTACCTTCCATAATGACAAGGGTACCATCCATTGGAGTAACAAAAATTTCAACAACATACTACCTTCCAAAATGACAAGGCTACCATCCATTGGAGTAACATAAATCTTGACAACAGACTACCTTCCATAATGACAAGGCTACAATACATCGTAGTAAAAAAGATATCAACAACAAACTACCTTCAATAATGACAAGGCTACCATCCATTTGAGTAACAAAAATTACGACAAAAAACTACCTTCCATAATGACAAGGCTACCATCCATTGGAGTAACAATAATCTCGACAACAGACTACCTTCCATAATGACAAGGGTAACATCCATTGGAGTAATCAAAATTTCCACAAGAGACAACCTTTCATAATGACAAGGCTACCATCCATTGGAGTAACAAAATTAACGACAACAGACTACCTTCCATAATGACAAGGCTACCATCCATTGCAGTAACAAAAATCTTGAAAATAGACTACCTTCCATAATTACAAGTCTACCATCCATTGTAGTAACAAAGATATCAACAACATACTACCTTCCCTAATGACAAGGCTACCATCCATTGGAGTAACAAAAGTCACGACAACAGACTACCTTCCATAATGACAAGGCTACCATCCTTTGGAATATCAAAAATCTCGACAACTGACTACCTTCCGTAATGACAAGGCTACCATCCATTGGAATAACAAAAATATCGACAACAGACTACCTTCCGTAATGACAAGGCAACCATCCATTATAGTAACAAAAATATCGACAACAGACTACCTTCCATAATGACAAGGGTATTATCCATTGCAATAACAAAAATCTCGACAACAAACAACCTTCCATAATGACAAGGCTACCATCCATTGTAGTAACAAAGATATCGACAACATACTACCTTCCCTAATGACAAGGCTACCATCCATTGGAGTAACAAAAATCACGACAACAGACTACCTTCCATAATGACAAGGCTAACATCCATTGGAGTAACAAAAATCTCGACAATTGACTACCTTCCATAATGACAAGGCTACCATCAAGTGTAGTAACAAAGATATCGACAACATACTAAATTCCATATTGACAAGGCTACGATCCATTGAAGTAAAAAAAATCACGACAACATACTACCTTCCATAATGACAAGGCTACCATCCATTGGAATAACAAAAATCTCGACAACAGACTACCTTCCATAATGACAAGGGTTCTATCCAATGGATTAATAAAAATATCAACAATAGAATATCTTCCATAATGACAAGGCTACCATCGATTAGAGTAACAAAAATCTTGACAACAGACTACCTTCCATAATGACAAGGGTACCATCCATTGGAGTAACAAAAATTTCCACAAGAGACAACCTTCCATGTGACAAGGCTACCATCCAATGGAGTAACAAAAATCACGACAACATACTACCTTCCATAATGACAAGGCTACCATCAATTCGAATAACAAAAATATCAACAACACACTACCTTCCATAATGAAAAGGCTACCATCCAATGGAGTAACAAAAAAATATCGACAATAGACTACCTTCCATAATGACAAGTCTATCATCCATTGGCGGAACAAAAATTTGAATTGACTACCGTCCTTAATGACAAGACTACCATCCATTGGAGTAACAAAAATCATGACAACAGACTACCTTCCATAACGACAAGGCTACCATCCATTGGAATATTAAAAATATCGACAACATACTACCTTCAATAATGACAAGCCTACCATCCATTGTAGTAACAAAATACCCGACAACAGACTACCTTCCATAATGATAAGGCTACCATCCATTGGAGTAAAAAAAATCTCGACAACAGACTACCTTCCATAATGACAAGGCTACCATCCATTGGAGTAACAGAAATCACAACAACATATTACCTTCCATAATGACAAGGCTACCATCCATTACAGTAACAATAATCTAGACAACAAACAACCTTCCATAATAACAAGGCTACCATCCATTGTAGTAACAAAGATATCGACAACATACTACCTTCCATAATGACAAGGCTACCATCCATTGGAGTAACAAAAATGACGACAACAAACTACCTTCCATTTTGACAAGCCTACCATCCATCGTAGTAACAAAAATATTGACAACTGACTACCTTCCATAATGACAAGGCTACCATCCATTGGAGTAACAAAAATCTCGACAACAGACTACCTACCATAATGACAAGGCTACCATCCATTGGAGTAATAGAAATCAAAACAACATATTACCTTCCATAATGACAAGGCTACCATCCATTGCAGTAACCAAAATCTAGACAACAAACAACCTTCCATAATGACAAGGCTACCATACATTGTAGTAACAAAGATATCGACAACATACTATCTTCCATAATGACAAGGATACCATCCATTGGAGTAACAAAAATCACGACAACAGACTACCTTCCATAATGACAAGGCTACCATCCATTGGAGTAAAAAAAATCTAGACAACAGACTACCTTCCATAATGACAAGGGTAACATCCATTGGAGTAACAAAAATTTCCACAAGATACAACCTTCCATAATGACAAGGCTACCATCCTTTGGTGTAACAAAATTCACGACAACAGACTACCTTCCAAAATGACAAGGCTACCATCCACTGCAGTAACAAAAATCTTGAAAACAGACTACCTTCCATAATGACAAGGCTACCATCCATTGTAGTAACAAAGATATCAACAACATACTACCTTCCCTAATGACAAGGCTACCATACAATGGAGTAACAAAAATCACGACAACAGACTACCTTCCATAATGACAAGGGTACCATCCATTGGAGTAACAAAAATTTCAACAACAGACTACCTTCCAAAATGACAAGGCTACCATCCATTGGAGTAACAAAAATCTTGACAGCAGACTACCTTCCATAATGACTTGGCTACAATACATCGTAGTAAAAAAGATATCAACAACAAACTACCTTCAATAATGACAAGGCTACCATCCATTAGAGTAACAAAAATCACGACAACAAACTACCTTCCATAGTGACAAGGCTACCATCCATTGGAGTAACAAAAATGTCGACAACATACTACCTCCCATAATGACAAGGGTAACATCCATTGGAGTAACAAAAATTTCCACAAGAGACAACCTTTCATAATGACAAGGCTACCATCCATTGGAGTAACCAAATTTACGACAATAGAGTACCTTCCATAATGACAAGGCTACCATCCATTACAGTAACAAAAATCTTGAAAACAGACTACCTTCCATAATTACAAGGCTACCATCCATTGTAGTAACAAAGATATCAACAACATACTACCTTCCCTAATGAAAAGGCTACCATACATTGGAGTAACAAAAGTCACGACAACAGACTACCTTCCATAATGACAAGGCTACCATCCATTGGAATAACAAAAATCTCGACAACTGACTAACTTCCATAATGACAAGGGTTCCATCAAATGGAGTAATAAAAATATTGACAATAGAATATCTTCCATAATAACAAGGCTACCATCCATTGGAGTAACAAAAATATCGACAACAGACTACCTTCCATAATGACAAGGCTACCATCCATTGGAGTAATAAAAATCTCGACAACAGACTACCTTCAATAATGACAAGGCTACCATCCATTGGAGTAACAAAAATCATAACAACAGACTACCTTCCACAATGACAAGGCTACCATCCATTGCAGTAACAATAATCTCGATAACATACTACCTTCCATAATGACAAGGCTACCATCCACTGTAGTAACAAACATATCGACAACAAACTACCTTCCATAATGACAAGGCTACGATCCATTGGAGTAACAAAAATCACGACAATAGATTACCTTCCATAATGACAAGGCTACCATCCATTGGAATAACGAAAATCTCGACAACAAACTACCTTCCATAATGACAAGGCTTCCATCCAATGGAGTAATAAAAATATTGACAATAAAATATCTTCCATAATAACAAGGCTACCATCCATTGGAGTAAAAAAAATCTCGACAACAGACTACCTTCCATAATGACAAGGGTACCATCCATTGGAGTAACAAAAATTTCAACAACAGACTACCTTCCAAAATGACAAGGCTACCATCCATTGGAGTAACAAAAATCTTGACAGCAGACTACCTTCCATAATGACTTGGCTACAATACATCGTAGTAAAAAAGATATCAACAACAAACTACCTTCAATAATGACAAGGCTACCATCCATTAGAGTAACAAAAATCACGACAACAAACTACCTTCCATAGTGACAAGGCTACCATCCATTGGAGTAACAAAAATGTCGACAACATACTACCTCCCATAATGACAAGGGTAACATCCATTGGAGTATAACAAATCTCGAATACAGACTACCTTCCATAATGACAAGGCTACCATCCATTGGAGTAACAAAATTCTCGGCAACAGACTACCTTCCTTAATGACTAGGCTACCATCCATTGGAGTAACAAAGATATCGACAACAGACTACCTTCCATAATGACAAGGCTATAATCCATTGTAGTAAAAAAATCTCGACAACAGAATACATTCCATAATGACAAGGCTACCATCCATTGGAGTAACAAAAATCATGACAACAGACTATCTTCCGTAATGACAAGGCTACCATCCATTGGAATAACAAAAATATCGACAACAGACTACCTTCTGTAATGACAAGGCTACCATCAATTATAGTAACAAAAATCTCGACAAAAGATTACCTTCCATAATGACAAGGCTACCGTCCATTGGAGTAACAAAAATCTCGACAACAGACTACCTTCAATAATGACAAGGCTACCATCCATTGGAGTAACAAAAATCATAACAACAGACAACCTTCCACAATGAAAAGGCTACCATCCATTGCAGTAACAAAAATCTCGACAACATACTACTTTCCCTAATGACAAGGCTACCATCCACTGTAGTAACAAACATATCGACAACAAACTACCTTCCATAATGACAAGTCTACGATCCATTGGAGTAACAAAAATCACGACAATAGACAACCTTCCATAATGACAAGGCTACCATCCATTGGAATAACAAAAATATCGACAACAAACTACCTTCCATACTGACAAGGCTTCCATCCAATGGAGTAATTAAAATATTGACAATAAAATATCTTCCATAATAACAAGGCTACCATCCATTGGAGTAAAAAAAATCTCGACAACAGACTACCTTCCATAATGACAAGGGTACCATCCATTGGAGTAACAAAAATTTCAACAACAGACTACCTTCCAAAATGACAAGGCTACCATCCATTGGAGTAACAAAAATCTTGACAGCAGACTACCTTCCATAATGACAAGGCTACAATACATCGTAGTAAAAAAGATATCGACAACAAACTACCTTCAATAATGACAAGGCTACCATCCATTGGAGTAACAAAAATATCGACAAAGCACTACCTTCCATAATGAAAAATCTACCATCCATTGGAGTAACAAAAATCTGAACAACTGACTACCATCCTTAATGAAAAGGCCAATATCCATTGGAGTAACATAAATCACAACGACAAACTACCTTCCACTATGACAAGGCTACCATCCATTGCAGTAAAAAAAATCATGACAACATACTACCTTCCAGAATGACAAGGCTACCATCCATTGTTGTAACAAAAATCTAGATAACATACTACCTTCCATAATGACAAGGCTACCATCCATTCGAGTAACAAAAATCCCGACAATAGATTACCTTCCGTAATTACAAGGCTACCATCAATTGGAGTAACTAAAATCTAGACAACAGACTACCTTTCCATAATGACAAGGCTACCATCCATTGGAGTAACAAAAATCTTGACAGCAGACTACCTTCCATAATGGAAAGGGTACCATCATTGGAGTAACAAAAATATCCACAAGAGACTACCTTCCATAATGATAAGGCTATAATCCATTGGAGTATAACAAATCTCGAAAACAGACTACCTTCCATAATGACAAGGCTACCATCCATTGGAGTAACAAAATTCTCGGCAACAGACTACCTTCCTTAATGACTAGGCTACCATCCATTGGAGTAACAAAGATATCGACAACAGACTACCTTCCATAACGACAAGGCTATAATCCATTGTAGTAACAAAAATCTCGACAACAGAATACCTTCCATAATGACAAGGCTACCATCCATTGGAGTAACAAAAATCATGACAACAGACTATCTTCCGTAATGACAAGGTTACCATCCATTGGAATAACAAAAATATCGACAACAGACTACCTTCCGTAATGACAAGGCTACCATCCATTATAGTAACAAAAATCTCGACAACAGATTACCTTCCATAATGACAAGGCTACCGTCCATTGGAGTAACAAAAATCTCGACAACAGACTACCTTCAATAATGACAAGGCTACCATCCATTGGAGTAACAAATATCATAACAACAGACTACCTTCCACAATGAAAAGGCTACCATCCATTGCAGTAACAAAAATCTCGACAACATACTACCTTCCATAATGACAAGGCTACCATCCACTGTAGTAACAAACATATCGACAACAAACTACCTTCCATAATGACAAGGCTACGATCCATTGGAGTAAAAAAAATCACGACAATAGACAACCTTCCATAATGACAACGCTACCATCCATTGGAATAACAAAAATATCGACAACAAACTACCTTCCATACTGACAAGGCTTCCATCCAATGGAGTAATAAAAATATTGACAATAAAATATCTTCCATAATAACAAGGCTACCATCCATTGGAGTAAAAAAAAATCTCGACAACAGACTACCTTCCATAATGACAAGGGTACCATCTATTGGAGTAACAAAAATTTCAACAACAGACTACCTTCCAAAATGACAAGGCTACCATCCATTGGAGTAACAAAAATCTTGACAGCAGACTACCTTCCATAATGACAAGGCTACAATACATCGTAGTAAAAAAGATATTGACATAAAACTACCTTCAATAATGACAAGGCTACCATCCATTGGAGTAACAAAAATATCGACAAAACACTACCTTCCATAATGAAAAATCTACCATCCATTGGAGTAACAAAAATCTGAACAACTGACTACCATCCTTAATGAAAAGGCCACTATCCATTGGAGTAACATAAATCACAACGACAAACTACCTTCCACTATGACAAGGCTACCATCCATTGCAGTAAAAAAAATCATGACAACATACTACCTTCCAGAATGACAAGGCTACCATCCATTGTTGTAACAAAAATCTAGATAACATACTACCTTTCATAATGACAAGGCTACCATCCATTGGAGTAACAAAAATCCCGACAATAGATTACCTTCCGTAATTACAAGGCTACCATCAATTGGAGTAACTAAAATCTAGACAACAGACTACCTTTCCATAATGACAAGGCTACCATCCATTGGAGTAACAAAAATCTTGACAGCAGACTACCTTCCATAATGAAAAGGGCACCATCATTGGAGTAACAAAAATATCCACAAGAGACTACCTTCCATAATGATAAGGCTATAATCCATTGGAGTATAACAAATCTCGAAAACAGACTACCTTCCATAATGACAAGGCTACCATCCATTGGAGTAACAAAATTCTCGGCAACAGACTACCTTCCCAAATGACAAGGCTACCATCCATTGGAGTAACAAAAATCTTGACAGCAGACTACCTTTCATAATGACAAGGCTACAATACATCGTAGTAAAAAAGATATCGACAACAAACTACCTTCAATAATGACAAGGCTACCATCCATTGGAGTAACAAAAATCACGACAACAAACTACCTTCAATAATGACAAGGCTACCATCCATTGGACTAACAAAAATCTCGACAACAGACTACCTTCCATAATGACAAGGGTAACATCCATTGGAGTAACAAAAATTTCCACAAGAGACAACCTTTCATAATGACAAGGCTACCATCCATTGTAGTAACAAAATTCACGATAACAGACTACCTTCCATAATGACAAGGCTACCATCCATTGCAGTAACAAAAATTTTGAAAACAGACTACCTTCAATAATTACAAGGCTACCATCCATTGTAGTAACAAAGATATCAACAACATACTACCTTCCCTAATGACAAGGCTACAATCCATTGGAGTAACAAAAGTCACGACAACAGACTACCTTCCATAATTACAAGGCTACCATCCATTGGAATAACAAAAATCTCGACAACTGACTACCTTCCGTAATGACAAGGCTACCATCCGTTGGAATAACAAAAATATCGACAACAAACTACCTTCCGTAATGACAAGGCTACCATCCATTATAGTAACAAAAATCTCGACAACAGACTACCTTCCATAATGATAAGGCTACCATCCATTGGAGTAACAAAAATCTCGACAACAGACTACCTTCAATAATGACAAAGCTACCATCCATTGGAGTAACAAAAATCATAACAACAGACTACCTTCCACAATGACAAGGCTACCATCCATTGCAGTAACAAAAATCTCGACAACATACTACCTTCCATAATGACAAGGCTACCATCCACTGTAGTAACAAACATATCGACAACAAACTACCTTCCATAATGACAAGGCTACGATCTATTTGAGTAACAAAAATCACGACAATATACTACCTTCCATAATGACAAGGCTACCATATATTGGAGTAAAAAAAATCTCGACAACAAACTACCTTCCATAATGACAAGGGTACCATCCATTGGAGTAACAAAAATTTCAACAACAGACTACCTTCCAAAATGACAAGGCTACCATCCATTGGAGTAACAAAAATCTTGACAGCAGACTACCTTCCATAATGACTTGGCTACAATACATCGTAGTAAAAAAGATATCAACAACAAACTACCTTCAATAATGACAAGGCTACCATCCATTAGAGTAACAAAAATCACGTCAACAAACTACCTTCCATAGTGACAAGGCTACCATCAATTGGAGTAACAAAAATCTCGACAACAAACTACCTCCCATAATGACAAGGGTAACATCCATTGGAGTAACAAAAATTTCCACAAGAGACAACCTTTCATAATGACAAGGCTACCATCCATTGGAGTAACCAAATTTACGACAATAGACTACCTTCCATAATGACAAGGCTACCATCCATTACAGTAACAAAAATCTTGAAAACAGACTACCTTCCATAATTACAAGGCTACCATCCATTGTAGTAACAAAGATATCAACAACATACTACCTTCCCTAATGAAAAGGCTACCATCCATTGGAGTAAAAAAAGTCACGACAACAGACTACCTTCCATAATGACAAGGCTACCATCCATTGGAATAACAAAAATCTCGACAACTGACTACCTTTCATAATGACAAGGGTTCCATCAAATGGAGTAATAAAAATATCAACAATAGAATATCTTCCATAATAACAAGGCTACCATCCATTGGAGTAACAAAAATATCGACAACAGACAAACTTCCATAATGACAAGGCTACCATCCATTGGAGTAATAAAAATCTCGACAACAGACTACCTTCAATAATGACAAGGCTACCATCCATTGGAGTAACAAAAATCACAACAACAGACTACCTTCCACAATGACAAGGCTACCATCTATTGCAGTAACAAAAATCTCGATAACATACTACCTTCCATAATGACAAGGCTACCATCCACTGTAGTAACAAACATATCGACAACAAACTACCTTCCATAATGACAAGGCTACGATCCATTGGAGTAACAAAAATCACGACAATAGATTACCTTCCATAATGACAAGGCTACCATCCATTGGAATAACAAAAATCTCGACAACAAACTACCTTCCATAATGACAAGGCTTCCATCCAATGGAGTAATAAAAATATTGACAATAAAATATCTTCCATAATAATAAGGCTACCATCCATTGGAGTAAAAAAAATCTCGACAACAGACTACCTTCCATAATGACAAGGGTACCATCCATTGGAGTAACAAAAATTTCAACAACATACTACCTTCCAAAATGACAAGGCTACCATCCATTGGAGTAACATAAATCTTGACAACAGACTACCTTCCATAATGACAAGGCTACAATACATCGTAGTAAAAAAGATATCAACAACAAACTACCTTCAATAATGACAAGGCTACCATCCATTTGAGTAACAAAAATTACGACAAAAAACTACCTTCCATAATGACAAGGCTACCATCCATTGGAGTAACAATAATCTCGACAACAGACTACCTTCCATAATGACAAGGGTAACATCCATTGGAGTAATCAAAATTTCCACAAGAGACAACCTTTCATAATGACAAGGCTACCATCCATTGGAGTAACAAAATTAACGACAACAGACTACCTTCCATAATGACAAGGCTACCATCCATTGCAGTAACAAAAATCTTGAAAATAGACTACCTTCCATAATTACAAGTCTACCATCCATTGTAGTAACAAAGATATCAACAACATACTACCTTCCCTAATGACAAGGCTACCATCCATTGGAGTAACAAAAGTCACGACAACAGACTACCTTCCATAATGACAAGGCTACCATCCTTTGGAATATCAAAAATCTCGACAACTGACTACCTTCCGTAATGACAAGGCTACCATCCATTGGAATAACAAAAATATCGACAACAGACTACCTTCCGTAATGACAAGGCAACCATCCATTATAGTAACAAAAATATCGACAACAGACTACCTTCCATAATGACAAGGGTATTATCCATTGCAATAACAAAAATCTCGACAACAAACAACCTTCCATAATGACAAGGCTACCATCCATTGTAGTAACAAAGATATCGACAACATACTACCTTCCCTAATGACAAGGCTACCATCCATTGGAGTAACAAAAATCACGACAACAGACTACCTTCCATAATGACAAGGCTAACATCCATTGGAGTAACAAAAATCTCGACAATTGACTACCTTCCATAATGACAAGGCTACCATCAAGTGTAGTAACAAAGATATCGACAACATACTAAATTCCATATTGACAAGGCTACGATCCATTGAAGTAAAAAAAATCACGACAACATACTACCTTCCATAATGACAAGGCTACCATCCATTGGAATAACAAAAATCTCGACAACAGACTACCTTCCATAATGACAAGGGTTCTATCCAATGGATTAATAAAAATATCAACAATAGAATATCTTCCATAATGACAAGGCTACCATCGATTAGAGTAACAAAAATCTTGACAACAGACTACCTTCCATAATGACAAGGGTACCATCCATTGGAGTAACAAAAATTTCCACAAGAGACAACCTTCCATGTGACAAGGCTACCATCCAATGGAGTAACAAAAATCACGACAACATACTACCTTCCATAATGACAAGGCTACCATCAATTCGAATAACAAAAATATCAACAACACACTACCTTCCATAATGAAAAGGCTACCATCCAATGGAGTAACAAAAAAATATCGACAATAGACTACCTTCCATAATGACAAGTCTATCATCCATTGGCGGAACAAAAATTTGAATTGACTACCGTCCTTAATGACAAGACTACCATCCATTGGAGTAACAAAAATCATGACAACAGACTACCTTCCATAACGACAAGGCTACCATCCATTGGAATATTAAAAATATCGACAACATACTACCTTCAATAATGACAAGCCTACCATCCATTGTAGTAACAAAATACCCGACAACAGACTACCTTCCATAATGATAAGGCTACCATCCATTGGAGTAAAAAAAATCTCGACAACAGACTACCTTCCATAATGACAAGGCTACCATCCATTGGAGTAACAGAAATCACAACAACATATTACCTTCCATAATGACAAGGCTACCATCCATTACAGTAACAATAATCTAGACAACAAACAACCTTCCATAATAACAAGGCTACCATCCATTGTAGTAACAAAGATATCGACAACATACTACCTTCCATAATGACAAGGCTATCATCCATTGGAGTAACAAAAATGACGACAACAAACTACCTTCCATTTTGACAAGCCTACCATCCATCGTAGTAACAAAAATATTGACAACTGACTACCTTCCATAATGACAAGGCTACCATCCATTGGAGTAACAAAAATCTCGACAACAGACTACCTACCATAATGACAAGGCTACCATCCATTGGAGTAATAGAAATCAAAACAACATATTACCTTCCATAATGACAAGGCTACCATCCATTGCAGTAACCAAAATCTAGACAACAAACAACCTTCCATAATGACAAGGCTACCATACATTGTAGTAACAAAGATATCGACAACATACTATCTTCCATAATGACAAGGATACCATCCATTGGAGTAACAAAAATCACGACAACAGACTACCTTCCATAATGACAAGGCTACCATCCATTGGAGTAAAAAAAATCTAGACAACAGACTACCTTCCATAATGACAAGGGTAACATCCATTGGAGTAACAAAAATTTCCACAAGATACAACCTTCCATAATGACAAGGCTACCATCCATTGGTGTAACAAAATTCACGACAACAGACTACCTTCCAAAATGACAAGGCTACCATCCACTGCAGTAACAAAAATCTTGAAAACAGACTACCTTCCATAATGACAAGGCTACCATCCATTGTAGTAACAAAGATATCAACAACATACTACCTTCCCTAATGACAAGGCTACCATACAATGGAGTAACAAAAATCACGACAACAGACTACCTTCCATAATGACAAGGGTACCATCCATTGGAGTAACAAAAATTTCAACAACAGACTACCTTCCAAAATGACAAGGCTACCATCCATTGGAGTAACAAAAATCTTGACAGCAGACTACCTTCCATAATGACTTGGCTACAATACATCGTAGTAAAAAAGATATCAACAACAAACTACCTTCAATAATGACAAGGCTACCATCCATTAGAGTAACAAAAATCACGACAACAAACTACCTTCCATAGTGACAAGGCTACCATCCATTGGAGTAACAAAAATGTCGACAACATACTACCTCCCATAATGACAAGGGTAACATCCATTGGAGTAACAAAAATTTCCACAAGAGACAACCTTTCATAATGACAAGGCTACCATCCATTGGAGTAACCAAATTTACGACAATAGAGTACCTTCCATAATGACAAGGCTACCATCCATTACAGTAACAAAAATCTTGAAAACAGACTACCTTCCATAATTACAAGGCTACCATCCATTGTAGTAACAAAGATATCAACAACATACTACCTTCCCTAATGAAAAGGCTACCATACATTGGAGTAACAAAAGTCACGACAACAGACTACCTTCCATAATGACAAGGCTACCATCCATTGGAATAACAAAAATCTCGACAACTGACTAACTTCCATAATGACAAGGGTTCCATCAAATGGAGTAATAAAAATATTGACAATAGAATATCTTCCATAATAACAAGGCTACCATCCATTGGAGTAACAAAAATATCGACAACAGACTACCTTCCATAATGACAAGGCTACCATCCATTGGAGTAATAAAAATCTCGACAACAGACTACCTTCAATAATGACAAGGCTACCATCCATTGGAGTAACAAAAATCATAACAACAGACTACCTTCCACAATGACAAGGCTACCATCCATTGCAGTAACAATAATCTCGATAACATACTACCTTCCATAATGACAAGGCTACCATCCACTGTAGTAACAAACATATCGACAACAAACTACCTTCCATAATGACAAGGCTACGATCCATTGGAGTAACAAAAATCACGACAATAGATTACCTTCCATAATGACAAGGCTACCATCCATTGGAATAACGAAAATCTCGACAACAAACTACCTTCCATAATGACAAGGCTTCCATCCAATGGAGTAATAAAAATATTGACAATAAAATATCTTCCATAATAACAAGGCTACCATCCATTGGAGTAAAAAAAATCTCGACAACAGACTACCTTCCATAATGACAAGGGTACCATCCATTGGAGTAACAAAAATTTCAACAACAGACTACCTTCCAAAATGACAAGGCTACCATCCATTGGAGTAACAAAAATCTTGACAGCAGACTACCTTCCATAATGACTTGGCTACAATACATCGTAGTAAAAAAGATATCAACAACAAACTACCTTCAATAATGACAAGGCTACCATCCATTAGAGTAACAAAAATCACGACAACAAACTACCTTCCATAGTGACAAGGCTACCATCCATTGGAGTAACAAAAATGTCGACAACATACTACCTCCCATAATGACAAGGGTAACATCCATTGGAGTAACAAAAATTTCCACAAGAGACAACCTTTCATAATGACAAGGCTACCATCCATTGGAGTAACCAAATTTACGACAATAGAGTACCTTCCATAATGACAAGGCTACCATCCATTACAGTAACAAAAATCTTGAAAACAGACTACCTTCCATAATTACAAGGCTACCATCCATTGTAGTAACAAAGATATCAACAACATACTACCTTCCCTAATGAAAAGGCTACCATACATTGGAGTAACAAAAGTCACGACAACAGACTACCTTCCATAATGACAAGGCTACCATCCATTGGAATAACAAAAATCTCGACAACTGACTAACTTCCATAATGACAAGGGTTCCATCAAATGGAGTAATAAAAATATTGACAATAGAATATCTTCCATAATAACAAGGCTACCATCCATTGGAGTAACAAAAATATCGACAACAGACTACCTTCCATAATGACAAGGCTACCATCCATTGGAGTAATAAAAATCTCGACAACAGACTACCTTCAATAATGACAAGGCTACCATCCATTGGAGTAACAAAAATCATAACAACAGACTACCTTCCACAATGACAAGGCTACCATCCATTGCAGTAACAATAATCTCGATAACATACTACCTTCCATAATGACAAGGCTACCATCCACTGTAGTAACAAACATATCGACAACAAACTACCTTCCATAATGACAAGGCTACGATCCATTGGAGTAACAAAAATCACGACAATAGATTACCTTCCATAATGACAAGGCTACCATCCATTGGAATAACGAAAATCTCGACAACAAACTACCTTCCATAATGACAAGGCTTCCATCCAATGGAGTAATAAAAATATTGACAATAAAATATCTTCCATAATAACAAGGCTACCATCCATTGGAGTAAAAAAAATCTCGACAACAGACTACCTTCCATAATGACAAGGGTACCATCCATTGGAGTAACAAAAATTTCAACAACATACTACCTTCCAAAATTAAAAGGCTACCATCCATTGGAGTAACATAAATCTTGACAGCAGACTACCTTCCATAATGACAAGGCTACAATACATCGTAGTAAAAAAGATATCAACAACAAACTACCTTCAATAATGACAAGGCTACCATCCATTGGAGTAACAAAAATTACGACAACAAACTACCTTCCATAATGACAAGGCTACCATCCATTGGAGTAACAAAAATATCGACAATAGACTACCTTCCATAATGACAAGGGTAACATCCATTGGAGTAACAAAAATTTCCACAAGAGACAACCTTTCATAATGACAAGGCTACCATCCATTGGAGTAACAAAATTCACGACAACAGACTACCTTCCATAATGACAAGGCTACCATCCATTGCAGTAACAAAAATCTTGAAAACAGACTACCTTCCATAATTACAAGGCTACCATCCATTGTAGTAACAAAGATATCAACAACATACTACCTTCCCTAATGACAAGGCTACCATCCATTGGAGTAACAAAAGTCACGACAACAGACTACCTTCCATAATGACAAGGCTACCATCCATTGGAATAACAAAAATCTCGACAACTGACTACCTTCCGTAATGACAAGGCTACCATCCATTATAGTAACAAAAATCTCGACAACAGACTACCTTCCATAATGACCAGGGTACTATCCATTGCAATAACAAAAATCTCGACAACAAACAACCTTCCATAATGACAAGGCTACCATCCATTGTAGTAACAAAGATATCGACAACATACTACCTTCCCTAATGACAAGGCTACCATCCATTGGAGTAACAAAAATCACGACAACAGACTACCTTCCATAATGACAAGGCTAACATCCATTGGAGTAACAAAAATCTCGACAATAGACTACCTTCCATAATGACAAGGCTACCATCCAGTGTAGTAACAAAGATATCGACAACATACTAAATTCCATATTGACAAGGCTACGATCCATTGAAGTAACAAAAATCACGACAACATACTACCTTCCATAATGACAAGGCTACCATCCATTAGAATAACAAAAATCTCGACAACAAACTACCTTCCATAATGACAAGGGTTCCATCCAATGGAGTAATAAAAATATCGACAATAGAATATCTTCCATAATGACAAGGCTACCATCGATTAGAGTAACAAAAATCTTGACAACAGACTACCTTCCATAATGACAAGGGTACCATCCATTGGAGTAACAAAAATTTCCACAAGAGACAACGTTCCATGTGACAAGGCTACCATCCAATGTAGTAACAAAAATCACGACAACATACTACCTTCCATAATGACAAGGCTACCATCCATTCGAATAACAAAAAAATATCAACAACACACTACCTTCCATAATGAAAAGTCTATCATCCATTGGCGGAACAAAAATTTGAACAGACTACCGTCCTTAATGACAAGACTACCATCCATTGGAGTAACAAAAATCATGACAACAGACTACCTTCCATAACGACAAGGCTACCATCCATTGGAATATTAAAAATATCGACAACATACTACCTTCAATAATGACAAGCCTACCATCCATTGTAGTAACAAAATACCCGACAACTGACTACCTTCCATAATGACAAGGCTACCATCCATTGGAGTAACAAAAATCTCGACAACAGACTACCTACCATAATGACAAGGCTACCATCCATTGGAGTAATAGAAATCAAAACAACATATTACCTTCCATAATGACAAGGCTACCATCCATTGCAGTAACCAAAATCTAGACAACAAACAACCTTCCATAATGACAAGGCTACCATACATTGTAGTAACAAAGATATCGACAACATACTATCTTCCATAATGACAAGGATACCATCCATTGGAGTAACAAAAATCATGACAACAGACATTCTTCCATAATGACAAGGCTACCATCCATTGGAGTAAAAAAAATCTAGACAACAGACTACCTTCCATAATGACAAGGGTAACATCCATTGGAGTAACAAAAATTTCCACAAGAGACAACCTTCCATAATGACAAGGCTACACTCCATTGGTGTAACAAAATTCACGACAACAGACTACCTTCCAAAATGACAAGGCTACCATCCATTGCAGTAACAAAAATCTTGAAAACAGACTACCTTCCATAATGACAAGGCTACCATCCATTGTAGTAACAAAGATATCAACAACATACTACCTTCCCTAATGACAAGGCTACAATACATTGGAGTAACAAAAATCACGACAACAGACTACCTTCAATAATGACAAGGCTAACATCCATTGGAATAACAAAAATCTCGACAACTGACTACTTTCCATAATGACAAGGCTTCCATCCAATGGAGTAATAAAAATATCGATAATAGAATATATTCCATAATAACAAGGCTACCATCCATTGGAGTAACAAAAATCTCGACAACAGACTACCTTCCATAATGACCAGGGTACCATCCATTGGAGTAACAAAAATTTCCACAAGAGACAACCTTCCATGATGAAAAGGCTACCATCCATTGGAGTAACAAAAATCACGACAACAGACTACCTTCCATAATGACAAGGCTACCATTCATTCGAATAACAAAAATATCAACAACACACTACCTTCCATAATGACAAGGCTACCATCCAATGGAGTAACAAAAATCTAGACAATAGACTACCTTCCATAATGACAAGTCTACCATTTATTGGCGTAACAAAGATCTAAACAACAGACTACCGTCTTTAATGACAAGGCTACCATCCATTGGAGTAACAAAAATCTCGATAATAGACTACCTTCCTTAATGACTAGGCTACCATCCATTGGAGTAAGAGAAATCACAACAACAGACTACCTTCCATAATGACAAGGCTATCATCCATTGCAGTAACAAAAATCTCGACAACAGACAACCTTCCATAATGACAAGGCTACCATCCATTGTAGTAACAAAGATATTGACAACATACTTCCTTCCATAATGACAAGGCTACCATCCATTGGAGTAACAAAAATCTCGACAACATACTACCTTCCATAATGACAAGGCTACCATCCATTGTTGTAACAAAAATCTAGACAACAGACTACCTTCCATAATGAATAGGCTACCATCCATTGGAGTAACAAAAATCCCGACAATAGAATACCTTCCAAAATGACAAGGCTACCATCCATAATGACAATGCTATTATCCATTGTAGTAACAAAAATCTCGACAATAGAATAGCTTCCATAATGACATAGCTACAATCCATTGGAGTAACAAAAATCACAACAACAGACTAACTTCCATAATGAAAACGCTACCATCCATTGGAGTAACAAAAATCACGACAACAAACTACCTTCTATAATGACAAGGCTACCATCCTTTGGAGTAACAAAAATCTCGACAACAAACTACCTTCCATAATGACAAGGGTACCATCCATTGGTGTAACCAAAATTTCCACAAGAGACAAACTTCCATAATGACAAGGCTACAATCCATTGGAGTAACAAAAATCAGGACAACATACTACTTTTCATAATGACAAGGCTACCATCCATTGCAGTAACAAAAATCTTGACAACAGACTACTTTCCATAATGACAAGGCTTCCATCCATTGTAGTAACAAAGATATCAACAACATACTACCTTCCATAATGACAAGGCTACCAATCATTGGAGTAACAAAAATCACGACAACAGACTAACTTCCCTAAAGACAAGGCTACCATCCATTGGAGTAACAAAAATCTCGACAACAGGCTACCTTCCATAATGACAAGGGTACCATCCATTGGAGTAACAAAAATTTCCACAAGAGACAACCTTCAATGATGACAAGGCTACCATCCATTGGAGTAATAAAAATCATGACAACAGACTACCTTCCATAATGACAAGGCTACCATCCATTCGAATAACAATAAATACCAACAACACAATACCTTCAATAATAAAAAATCTCTACAATAGACTACCTTCCATAATGAAAAATCTACCATCCATTGGCGTAACAAAAATTTGAACAACAAACTACCGTCCTTAATGACAAGGCTACCATCCATTGGAGTAACAAAAATCTCGACAACAGACTACCTTCCATAATGACAAGGCTACCATCCATTGGAGTAACAGAAATCACAATAACAGACTACCTTCCATAATGACAAGGCTACCATCCATTGTAGTAACAAAGATATCGACAACATACTACCTACAATAATGACAAGGCTACCATCCATTGGAGTAACAAAAATGACGACAACAAACTACCTTCCATATTGACAAGCCTACCATCCATCGTAGTAACAAAAATATTGACAACTGACTACCTTCCATAATGACAAGGCTACCATCCATTGGAGTAACAAAAATCTCGACAACAGACTATCTACCATAATGACAAGGCTACCATCCATTGGAGTAATAGAAATCAAAACAACATATTACCTTCCATAATGACAAGGCTACCATCCATTGCAGTAACCAAAATCTAGACAACAAACAACCTTCCATAATGACAAGGCTACCATACATTGTAGTAACAAAGATATCAATAACATACTATCTTCCATAATGACAAGGATACCATCCATTGGAGTAACAAAAATCACGACAACAGACTACCTTCCATAATGACAAGGCTACCATCCATTGGAGTAAAAAAAATCTAGACAACAGACTACCTTCCATAATGACAAGGGTAACATCCATTGGAGTAACAAAAATTTCCACAAGAGACAACCTTCCATAATGACAAGGCTACCATCCATTGGTGTAAAAAAATTCACGACAACAGACTACCTTCCAAAATGACAAGGCTACCATCCATTGCAGTAACAAAAATCTTGAAAACAGACTACCTTCCATAATGACAAGGCTACCATCCATTGTAGTAACAAAGATATCAACAACATACTACCTTCCCTAATGACAAGGCTACCATACATTAGAGTAACAAAAATCACGACAACAGACTACTTTCCATAATGACAAGGCTAACATCCATTGGAATAACAAAAATCTCGACAACTGACTACTTTCCATAATGACAAGGCTTCCATCCAATGGAGTAATAAAAATATCGATAATAGAATATATTCCATAATAACAAGGCTACCATCCATTGGAGTAACAAAAATCTCGACAACAGACTACCTTCCATAATGACCAGGGTACCATACATTCGAATAACAAAAATATCAACAACACACTACCTTCCATAATGACAAGGCTACCATCCAATGGAGTAACAAAAATCTAGACAATAGACTACCTTCCATAATGACAAGTCTACCATTTATTGGCGTAACAAAGATCTAAACAACAGACTACCGTCTTTAATGACAAGGCTACCATCCATTGGAGTAACAAAAATCTCGATAATAGACTACCTTCCATAATGACTAGGCTACCATCCATTGGAGTAAGAGAAATCACAACAACAGACTACCTTCCATAATGACAAGGCTATCATCCATTGCAGTAACAAAAATCTCGACAACAGACAACCTTCCATAATGACAAGGCTACCATCCATTGTAGTAACAAAGATATTGACAACATACTACCTTCCATAATGACAAGGCTACCATCCATTGCAGTAACAAAAATCTTGAAAACAGACTACCTTCCATAATGACAAGGCTACCATCCATTGTAGTAACAAAGATATCAACAACATACTACCTTCCCTAATGACAAGGCTACCATACATTGGAGTAACAAAAATCACGACAACAGACTACTTTCCATAATGACAAGGCTAACATCCATTGGAATAACAAAAATCTCGACAACTGACTACTTTCCATAATGACAAGGCTTCCATCCAATGGAGTAATAAAAATATCGATAATAGAATATATTCCATAATAACAAGGCTACCATCCATTGGAGTAACAAAAATCTCGACAACAGACTACCTTCCATAATGACCAGGGTACCATCCATTGGAGTAACAAAAATTTCCACAAGAGACAACGTTCCATGATGAAAAGGCTACCATCCATTGGAGTAACAAAAATCACGACAACAGACTACCTTCCATAATGACAAGGCTACCATACATTCGAATAACAAAAATATCAACAACACACTACCTTCCATAATGACAATGCTACCATCCAATGGAGTAACAAAAATCTAGACAATAGACTACCTTCCATAATGACAAGTCTACCATTTATTGGCGTAACAAAGATCTAAACAACAGACTACCGTCTTTAATGACAAGGCTACCATCCATTGGAGTAACAAAAATCTCGATAATAGACTACCTTCCATAATGACTAGGCTACCATCCATTGGAGTAAGAGAAATCACAACAACAGACTACCTTCCATAATGAGAAGGCTATCATCCATTGCAGTAACAAAAATCTCGACAACAGACAACCTTCCATAATGACAAGGCTACCATCCATTGTAGTAACAAAGATATTGACAACATACTTCTTTCCATAATGACAAGGCTACCATCCATTGGAGTAACAAAAATCTCGACAACATACTACCTTCCATAATGACAAGGCTACCATCCATTGTTGTAACAAAAATCTAGACAACAGACTACCTTCCATAATGAATAGGCTACCATCCATTGGAGTAACAAAAATCCCGACAATAGAATACCTTCCAAAATGACAAGGCTACCATCCATAAAGACAATGTTATTATCCATTGTAGTAACAAAAATCTCGACAATAGAATAGCTTCCATAATGACATAGCTACAATCCATTGGAGTAACAAAAATCACAACAACAGACTAACTTCCATAATGAAAACGCTACCATCCATTGGAGTAACAAAAATCACGACAACAAACTACCTTCTATAATGACAAGGCTACCATCCTTTGGAGTAACAAAAATCTCGACAACAAACTACCTTCCATAATGACAAGGGTACCATCCATTGGTGTAACCAAAATTTCCACAAGAGACAAACTTCCATAATGACAAGGCTACAATCCATTGGAGTAACAAAAATCAGGACAACATACTACTTTTCATAATGACAAGGCTACCGTCCATTGCAGTAACAAAAATCTTGACAACAGACTACTTTCCATAATGACAAGGCTTCCATCCATTGTAGTAACAAAGATATCAACAACATACTACCTTCCATAATGACAAGGCTACCAATCATTGGAGTAACAAAAATCACGACAACAGACTAACTTCCCTAAAGACAAGGCTACCATCCATTGGAGTAACAAAAATCTCGACAACAGGCTACCTTCCATAATGACAAGGGTACCATCCATTGGAGTAACAAAAATTTCCACAAGAGACAACCTTCAATGATGACAAGGCTACCATCCATTGGAGTAATAAAAATCATGACAACAGACTACCTTCCATAATGACAAGGCTACCATCCATTCGAATAACAATAAATACCAACAACACAATACCTTCAATAATGAAAAATCTCTACAATAGACTACCTTCCATAATGAAAAATCTACCATCCATTGGTGTAACAAAAATTTGAACAACAAACTACCGTCCTTAATGACAAGGCTACCATCCATTGGAGTAACAAAAATCTCGACAACAGACTACCTTCCATAATGACAAGGCTACCATCCATTGGAGTAATAGAAATCACAATAACAGACTACCTTCCATAATGACAAGGCTACCATCCATTGTAGTAACAAAGATATCGACAACATACTACCTTCCATAATGACAAGGCTACCATCCATTGGAGTAACAAAAATGACGACAACAAACTACCTTCCATATTGACAAGCCTACCATCCATCGTAGTAACAAAAATATTGACAACTGACTACCTTCCATAATGACAAGGCTACCATCCATTGGAGTAACAAAAATCTCGACAACAGACTACCTACCATAATGACAAGGCTACCATCCATTGGAGTAATAGAAATCAAAACAACATATTACCTTCCATAATGACAAGGCTACCATCCATTGCAGTAACCAAAATCTAGACAACAAACAACCTTCCATAATGACAAGGCTACCATACATTGTAGTAACAAAGATATCGATAACATACTATCTTCCATAATGACAAGGATACCATCCATTGGAGTAACAAAAATCAAGACAACAGACTACCTTCCATAATGACAAGGCTACCATCCATTGGAGTAAAAAAATCTAGACAACAGACTACCTTCCATAATGACAAGGGTAACATCCATTGGAGTAACCAAAATTTCCACAAGAGACAACCTTCCATAATGACAAGGCTACCATCCATTGGTGTAAAAAAATTCACGACAACAGACTACCTTCCAAAATGACAAGGCTACCATCCATTGCAGTAACAAAAATCTTGAAAACAGACTACCTTCCATAATGACAAGGCTACCATCCATTGTAGTAACAAAGATATCAACAACATACTACCTTCCCTAATGACAAGGCTACCATACATTGGAGTAACAAAAATCACGACAACAGACTACTTTCCATAATGACAAGGCTAACATCCATTGGAATAACAAAAATCTCGACAACTGACTACCTTCCATAATGACAAGGTTTCCATCCAATGGAGTAATAAAAATATCGACAATAGAATATATTCCATAATAACAAGGCTACCATCCATTGAAGTAACAAAAATCTCGACAACAGACTACCTTCCATAATGACCAGGGTACCATCCATTGGAGTAACAAAAATTTCCACAAGAGACAACCTTCCATGATGAAAGGCTACCATCCTTTGGAGTAACAAAAATCACGACAATAGACTACCTTCCATAATGACAAGGCTACCATACATTCGAATAACAAAAATATCAACAACACACTACCTTCCATAATGACAAGGCTACCATCCAATGGAGTAACAAAAATCTAGACAATAGACTACCTTCCATAATGACAAGTCTACCATTTATTGGCGTAACAAAGATCTGAACAACAGACTACCGTCTTTAATGACAAGGCTACCATCCATTGGAGTAACAAAAATCTCGACAATAGACTACCTTCCATAATGACTAGGCTACCATCCATTGGAGTAAGAGAAATCACAACAACAGACTACCTTCCATAATGACAAGGCTATCATCCATTGCAGTAACAAAAATCTCGACAACAGACAACCTTCCATAATGACAAGGCAACCATCCATTATAGTAACAAAAATCTCGACAACAGACTACCTTCCATAATGACCAGGGTACTATCCATTGCAATAACAAAAATCTCGACAACAAAAAACCTTCCATAATGATAAGGCTACCATCCATTGTAGTAACAAAGATATCGACAACATACTACCTTCCCTAATGACAAGGCTACCATCCATTGGAGTAACAAAAATCATGACAACAGACTACCTTCCATAATGACGAGGCTAACATCCATTGGAGTAACAAAAATCTCGACAATAGACTACCTTCCATAATGACAAGGCTACCATCCAGTGTAGTAACAAAGATATCGACAACATACTAAATTCCATATTGACAAGGCTACGATCCATTGAAGTAACAAAAATCACGACAACATACTACCTTCCATAATGACAAGGCTACCATCCATTGGAATAACAAAAATCTCGACAACAGACTACCTTCCATAATGACAAGGGTTCCATCCAATGGAGTAATAAAAATATCGACAATAGAATATCTTCCATAATGACAAGGCTACCATCGATTAGAGTAACAAAAATCTTGACAACAGACTACCTTCCATAATGACAAGGGTACCATCCATTGGAGTAACAAAAATTTCCACAAGAGACAACCTTCCATGTTACAAGGCTACCATCCAATGGAGTAACAAAAATCACGACAACATACTACCTTCCATAATGACAAGGCTACCATCCATTCGAATAACAAAAATATCAACAACACACTACCTTCCATAATGAAAAGGCTACCATCCAATGGAGTAACAAAAAAATATCGACAATAGACTACCTTCCATAATGACAAGTCTACCATTTATTGGCGTAACAAAGATCTAAACAACAGACTACCGTCTTTAATGACAAGGCTACCATCCATTGGAGTAACAAAAATCTCAATAATAGACTACCTTCCATAATGACTAGGCTACCATCCATTGGAGTAAGAGAAATCACAACAACAGACTACCTTCCATAATGACAAGGCTATCATCCATTGCAGTAACAAAAATCTCGACAACAGACAATCTTCCATAATGACAAGGCTACCATCCATTGTAGTAACAAAGATATTGACAACATACTTCCTTCCATAATGACAAGGCTACCATCCATTGGAGTAACAAAAATCTCGACAACATACTACCTTCCATAATGACAAGGCTACCATCCATTGTTGTAACAAAAATCTAGACAACAGACTACCTTCCATAATGAATAGGCTACCATCCATTGGAGTAATAAAAATCCCGACAATAGAATACCTTCCAAAATGACAAGGCTACCATCCATAATGACAATGCTATTATCCATTGTAGTAACAAAAATCTCGACAATAGAATAGCTTCCATAATGACATAGCTACAATCCATTGGAGTAACAAAAATCACAACAACAGACTAACTTCCATAATGAAAAGGCTACCATCCATTGGAGTAACAAAAATCACGACAACAAACTACCTTCTATAATGACAAGGCTACCATCCTTTGGAGTAACAAAAATATCGACAACAAACTACCTTCCATAATGACAAGGGTACCATCCATTGGTGTAACCAAAATTTCCACAAGAGACAAACTTCCATAATGACAAGGCTACAATCCATTGGAGTAACAAAAATCAGGACAACATACTACTTTTCATAATGACAAGGCTACCATCCATTGCAATAACAAAAATCTTGACAACAAACTACTTTCCATAATGACAAGGCTTCCATCCATTGTAGTAACAAAGATATCAACAACATACTACCTTCCATAATGACAAGGCTACCAATCATTGGAGTAACAAAAATCACGACAACAGACTAACTTCCCTAAAGACAAGGCTACCATCCATTCGAGTAACAAAAATCTCGACAACAGGCTACCTTCCATAATGACAAGGGTACCATCCATTGGAGTAACAAAAATTTCCACAAGAGACAACCTTCAATGATGACAAGGCTACCATCCATTGGAGTAATAAAAATCATGACAACAGACTACCTTCCATAATGACAAGGCTACCATCCATTCGAATAACAATAAATACCAACAACACAATACCTTCAATAATGAAAAATCTCTACAATAGACTACCTTCCATAATGAAAAATCTACCATCCATTGGCGTAACAAAAATTTGAACAACAAACTACCGTCCTTAATGACAAGGCTACCATCAATTGGAGTAACAAAAATCTCGACAACAGACTACCTTCCATAATGACAAGGCTACCATCCATTGGAGTAACAGAAATCACAATAACAGACTACCTTCCATAATGACAAGGCTACCATCCATTGTAGTAACAAAGATATCGACAACATACTACCTTCCATAATGACAAGGCTACCATCCATTGGAGTAACAAAAATGACGACAACAAACTACCTTCCATATTGACAAGCCTACCATCCATCGTAGTAACAAAAATATTGACAACTGACTACCTTCCATAATGACAAGGCTACCATCCATTGGAGTAACAAAAATCTCGACAACAGACTACCTACCATAATGACAAGGCTACCATCGATTGGAGTAATAGAAATCAAAACAACATATTACCTTCCATAATGACAAGCTACCATCCATTGCAGTAACCAAAATCTAGACAACAAACAACCTTCCATAATGACAAGGCTACCATACATTGTAGTAACAAAGATATCGATAACATACTATCTTCCATAATGACAAGGATACCATCCATTGGAGTAACAAAAATCACGACAACAGACTACCTTCCATAATGACAAGGCTACCATCCATTGGAGTAAAAAAAATCTAGACAACAGACTACCTTCCATAATGACAAGGGTAACATCCATTGGAGTAACAAAAATTTCCACAAGAGACAACCTTCCATAATGACAAGGCTACCATCCATTGGTGTAAAAAAATTCACGACAACAGACTACCTTCCAAAATGACAAGGCTACCATCCATTGCAGTAACAAAAATCTTGAAAACATACTACCTTCCATAATGACAAGGCTACCATCCATTGTAGTAACAAAGATATCAACAACATACTACCTTCCCTAATGACAAGGCTACCATACATTGGAGTAACAAAAATCACGACAACAGACTACTTTCCATAATGACAAGGCTAACATCCATTGGAATAACAAAAATCTCGACAACTGACTACCTTCCATAATGACAAGGTTTCCATCCGATGGAGTAATAAAAATATCGACAATAGAATATATTCCATAATAACAAGGCTACCATCCATTGGAGTAACAAAAATCTCGACAACAGACTACCTTCCATATTGACCAGGGTACCATCCATTGGAGTAACAAAAATTTCCACAAGAGACAACCTTCCATGATGAAAAGGCTACCATCCTTTGGAGTAACAAAAATCACGACAACAGACTACCTTCCATAATGACAAGGCTACCATACATTCGAATAACAAAAATATCAACAACACACTACCTTCCATAATGACAAGGCTACCATCCAATGGAGTAACAAAAATCTAGACAATAGACTACCTTCCATAATGACAAGTCTACCATTTATTGGCGTAACAATGATCTGAACAACAGACTACCGTCTTTAATGACAAGGCTACCATCCATTGGAGTAACAAAAATCTCGACAATAGACTACCTTCCATAATGACTAGGCTACCATCCATTGGAGTAAGAGAAATCACAACAACAGACTACCTTCCATAATGACAAGGCTATCATCCATTGCAGTAACAAAAATCTCGACAATAGACAACCTTCCATAATGACAAGGCAACCATCCATTATAGTAACAAAAATCTCGACAACCGACTACCTTCCATAATGACCAGGGTACTATCCATTGCAATAACAAAAATCTCGAAAACAAAAAACCTTCCATAATGACAAGGCTACCATCCATTGTAGTAACAAAGATATCGACAACATACTACCTTCCCTAATGACAAGGCTACCATCCATTGGAGTAACAAAAATCACGACAACAGACTACCTTCCATAATGACAAGGCTAACATCCATTGGAGTAACAAAAATCACGACAACAGACTACCTTCCATAATGACAAGGCTACCATCTAGTGTAGTAACAAAGATATCGACAACATATTAAATTCCATATTGACAAGGCTACGATCCATTGACGTAACAAAAATCACGACAACATACTACCTTCCATAATGACAAGGCTACCATCCATTGGAATAACAAAAATCTCGACAATAGACTACCTTCCATAATGACAAGGGTTCCATCCAATGGAGTAATAAAAATATCGACAATAGAATATCTTCCATAATGACACGGCTACCATGGATTAGAGTAACAAAAATCTTGACAACAGACTACCTTCCATAATGACAAGGGTACCATCCATTGGAGTAACAAAAATTTCCACAAGAGACAACCTTCCATGTGACAAGGCTACCATCCAATGGAGTAACAAAAATCACGACAACATACTACCTTCCATAATGACAAGGCTACCATCCATTCGAATAACAAAAATATGAACAACACACTACCTTCCATAATGAAAAGGCTACCATCCAATGGTGTAACAAAAAAATATCGACAATAGACTACCTTCCATAATGACAAGTCTATCATCCATTGGCGGAACAAAAATTTGAACAGACTACCGTCCTTAATGACAAGACTACCATCCATTGGAGTAACAAAAATCATGACAACAGACTACCGTCCATAACGACAAGGCTACCATCCATTGGAATATTAATAATATCGACAACATACTACCTTCAATAATGACAAGCCTACCATCCATTGTAGTAAAAAAATACCCGACAACAGACTACCTTCCATAATGACAAGGCTACCATCCATTGGAGTAAAAAAAATCTCGACAACAGACTACCTTCCATAATGACAAGGCTACCATCCATTGGAGTAACAGAAATCACAACAACATATTACCTTCCATAATGACAAGGCTACCATCCATTACATTAACAATAATCTAGACAACAAACAACCTTCCATAATGACAAGGCTACCATCCATTGTAGTAACAAAGATATCGACAACATACTACCTTCCATAATGACAAGGCTACCATCCATTGGAGTAACAAAAATGACGACAACAAACTACCTTCCATATTGACAAGCCTACCATCCATCGTAGTAACAAAAATATTGACAACTGACTACCTTCCATAATGACAAGGCTACCATCCATTGGAGTAACAAAAATCTCGACAAGAGACTACCTACCATAATGACAAGGCTACCATCCATTGGAGTAATAGAAATCAAAACAACATATTACCTTCCATAATGACAAGGCTACCATCCATTGCAGTAACCAAAATCTAGACAACAAACAACCTTCCATAATGACAAGGCTACCATACATTGTAGTAACAAAGATATCGATAACATACTATCTTCCATAATGACAAGGATACCATCCATTGGAGTAACAAAAATCACGACAACAGACTACCTTCCATAATGACAAGGCTACCATGCATTGGAGTAAAATAAATCTAGACAACAGACTACCTTCCATAATGACAAGGGTAACATCCATTGGAGTAACAAAAATTTCCACAAGAGACAACCTTCCATAATGACAAGGCTACCATCCATTGGTGTAACAAAATTCATGACAACAGACTACCTTCCAAAATGACAAGGCTACCATCCATTGCAGTAATAAAAATCTTGAAAACAGACTACCTTCCATAATGACAAGGCTACCATCCATTGTAGTAACAAAGATATAAACAACATACTACCTTCCAAAATGACAAGGCTAACATCCATTGGAATAACAAAAATCTCGACAACTGACTACCTTCCATAATTACAAGGCTTCCATCCAATGGAGTAATAAAAATATCGACAATAGAATATATTCCATAATAACAAGGTTACCATCCATTGGAGTAACAAAAATCTCGACAACAGACTACCTTCCATAATGACCAGCGTACCATCCATTGGAGTAACAAAAATTTCCACAAGAGACAACCTTGTTTGATGAAAAGGCTACCATCCATTGGAGTAACAAAAATCACGACAACAAACTACCTTCCATAATGACAAGGCTACCATACATTCGAATAACAAAAATATCAACAACACACTACCTTCCATAATGACATGGCTACCATCCAATGGAGTAACAAAAATCTAGACAATAGACTACCTTCCATAATGACAAGTCTACCATTTATTGGCGTAACAAAGATCTGAACAATAGACTACCGTCTTTAATAACAAGGCTACCATCCATTGGAGTAACAAAAATCTCGACAATAGACTACCTTCCATAATGACTAGTCTACCATCCATTGGAGTAAGAGAAATCACAACAACAGACTACCTTCCATAATGACAATGCTATCATCTATTGCGGTAACAAAAATCTCGACAACAGACAACCTTCCATAATGACAAGGCTACCATCCATTGTAGTAACAAAGATATTGACAACATACTTCCTTCCATAATGACAAGGCAACCATCCATTGTTGTAACAAAAATCTCGACAACATACTACCTTCCATAATGACAAGGCTACCATCCATTGTTGTAACAAAAATCTAGACAACAGACTACCTTCCATAATGAATAGGCTACCATCCATTGGAGTAACAAAAATCCCGACAATAGAATACCTTCCAAAATGACAAGGCTACCATCCATAATGACAATGCTACTATCCATTGTAGTAACAAAAATCTCGACAATAGAATAGCTTCCATAATGACATAGCTACAATCCATTGGAGTAACAAAAATCACAACAACAGACTAACTTCCATAATGACAAGGGTACCATCCATTGGTGTAACCAAAATTTCCACAAGAGACAAACTTCCATAATGACAAGGCTACAATCCATTGGAGTAACAAAAATCGGGACAACAGACTACTTTTCATAATGACAAGGCTACCATCCATTGCAGTAACAAAAATCTTGACAACAGACTACTTTCCATAATGACAAGGCTTCCATCCATTATAGTAACAAAGATATCAACAACATACTACCTTCCATAATGACAAGGCTACCAATCATTGGAGTAACAAAAATCACGACAACAGACTAACTTCCCTAAAGACAAGGCTACCATCCATTGGAGTAACAAAAATCTCGACAACAGGCTACCTTCCATAATGACAAGGGTACCATCCATTGGAGTAACAAAAATTTCCACAAGAGACAACCTTCAATGATGACAAGTCTTCCATCCATTGGAGTAATAAAAATCATGACAACAGACTACCTTCCATAATGACAAGGCTACCATCCATTCGAATAACAATAAATATCAATAACACAATAGCTTCAATAATGAAAAATCTCTACAATAGACTACCTTCCATAATGAAAAATCTACCATCCATTGGCGTAACAAAAATTTGAACAACAAACTACCGTCCTTAATGACAAGGCTACCATCCATTGGAGTAAAAAAATCTCGACAACAGACTACCTTCCATAATGACAAGGGTACCATCCATTGGAGTAACAGAAATCACAATAACAGACTACCTTCCATAATGACAAGGCTACCATCCATTGCAGTAAAAAAAATCTCGACAACATACTACCTTCCATAATGACAAGGGTACCATACATTGGAGTAATAAAATTTCCATAAGAGACAACCTTCCATGATGACGAGGCTACCATCCATTGGAGTAACAAAAAGTCACGATAATAGACTTCCTTCCATAATGACAAGGGTGCCATCCATTAGAATAACAAAAATCTCGACAAAATACTACCTTCCATAATGACAAGGCTACCATCCAATGGAGTAACAAAAATCTCGACAATAGACTACCTTCCATAATGACTAGGCTACCATTCATTGGAGTAACAAAAATCACGACAAAAGAATACCTTCCATAATGACTAGTCTACAATCCGTTGGAATAAAAAAAATCTCGACAACAGACTACCTTCCATAATGACAAGGCTACCATCCAATGGAGTAACAAAAATCTCGAAAACAAACTACCTTCCATAATGACAAGGCTACCATCTATTAGAGTAACAAAAATATGGTCAAGAGACTACCTTCCATAATGACAAGGCTACTATCCATTGGAGTAACAAAAATATTGACAACAGACTACCTTCCATAATCTCAAGGCTACCATCCAATGGAGTAACAAAAATGTTGACAGCAGACTACCTTCCATAATGATAAGGGTACCATCCATTGGAGTAACAAAAGTTTCCACAAGAGACAACCTTCCATAATGACAAGGCTACCATCCATTGAAGTAACAAAAATCACGACAACATACTACCTTCCATAATGACAAGGCTACCATCCATTGGAGTAACAAAAATATCGACAAAACACTACCTTCCATAATGAAAAATCTACCATCCATTGGAGTAACAAAAATATGAACAACTGACTACCTTCCTTAATGAAAAGGCCACTATCCATTGGAGTAACATAAATCACAACGACAAACTACCTTCCACTATGACAAGGCTACCATCCATTGCAGTAAAAAAAATCATGACAACATACTACGTTCCAGAATGACAAGGCTACCATCCATTGTTGTAACAAAAATCTAGATAACATACTACCTTCCATAATGACAAGGATACCATCCATTGGAGTAACAAAAATCCCGACAATATACTACCTTCCGTAATTACAAGGCTACCATCAATTGGAGTAACTAAAATCTAGACAACATACTACCTTTCCATAGTGACAAGGATACCATCCATTGGACTAACAAAAATCTTGACAGCAGACTACCTTCCATAATGACAAGGGTACCATCATTGGAGTAACAAAAATATCCACAAGAGACTACCTTCCATAATGATAAGGCTATAATCCATTGGAGTATAACAAATCTCGAAAACAGACTACCTTCCATAATGACAAGGCTACCATCCATTGGAGTAACAACATTCTCGGCAACAGACTACCTTCCTTAATGACTAGGCTACCATCCATTGGAGTAACAAAGATATCGACAACAGACTACCTTCCATAACGACAAGGCTATAATCCATTGTAGTAACAAAAATCTCGACAACAGAATACCTTCCATAATGACAAAGCTACCATCCATTGGAGTAACAAAAATCATGACAACAGACTATCTTCCGTAATGACAAGGCTACCATCCATTGGAATAACAAAAATATCGACAACAGACTACCTTCGGTAATGACAAGGCTACCATCCATTATAGTAACAAAAATCTCGACAACAGATTACCTTCCATAATGACAAGGCTACCGTCCATTGGAGTAACAAAAATCTCGACAATAGACTACCTTCAATAAAGACAAGGCTACCATCCATTGGAGTAACAAAAATCATAACAACAGACTACCTTCCACAATGAAAAGGCTACCATCCATTGCAGTAACCAAAATCTCGACAACATACTACCTTCCATAATGACAAGGCTACCATCCACTGTAGTAACAAACATATCGACAACAAACTACCTTCCATAATGACAAGGCTACGATCCATTGGAGTAACAAAAATCACGACAATAGACAACCTTCCATAATGACAAGGCTACCATCCATTGGAATAACAAAAATATCGACAACAAACTACCTTCCATACTGACAAGGCTTCCATCCAATGGAGTAATAAAAATATTGACAATAAAATATCTTCCATAATAACAAGGCTACCATCCATTGGAGTAAAAAAAATCTCGACAACAGACTACCTTCCATAATGACAAGGGTACCATCCATTGGAGTCACAAAAATTTCAACAACAGACTACCTTCCAAAATGACAAGGCTACCATCCATTGGAGTAACAAAAATCTTGACAGCAGACTACCTTCCATAATGACAAGGCTACAATACATCGTAGTAAAAAAGATATCGACAACAAACTACCTTCAATAATGACAAGGCTACCATCCATTGGAGTAACAAAAATATCGACAAAACACTACCTTCCATAATGAAAAATCTACCATCCATTGGAGTAACAAAAATCTGAACAACTGACTACCATCCTTAATGAAAAGGCCACTATCCATTGGAGTAACATAAATCACAACGACAAACTACCTTCCACTATGACAAGGCTACCATCCATTGCAGTAAAAAAAATCATGACAACATACTACCTTCCAGAATGACAAGGCTACCATCCATTGTTGTAACAAAAATCTAGATAACATACTACCTTCCATAATGACAAGGCTACCATCCATTAGAGTAACAAAAATCCCGACAATAGATTACCTTCCGTAATTACAAGGCTACCATCAATTGGAGTAACTAAAATCTAGACAACTGACTACCTTTCCATAATGACAAGGCTACCATCCATTGGAGTAACAAAAATCTTGACAGCAGACTACCTTCCATAATGACAAGGGTACCATCATTGGAGTAACAAAAATATCCACAAGAGACTACCTTCCATAATGATAAGGCTATAATCCATTGGAGTATAACAAATCTCGAAAACAGACTACCTTCCATAATGACAAGGCTACCATCCATTGGAGTAACAAAATTCTCGGCAACAGACTACCTTCCTTAATGACTAGGCTACCATCCATTGGAGTAACAAAGATATCGACAACAGACTACCTTCCATAACGACAAGGCTATAATCCATTGTAGTAACAAAAATCTCGACAACAGAATACCTTCCATAATGAGAAGGCTACCATCCATTGGAGTAACAAAAATCATGACAACAGACTATCTTCCGTAATGACAAGGTTACCATCCATTGGAATAACAAAAATATCGACAACAGACTACCTTCCGTAATGACAAGGCTACCATCCATTATAGTAACAAAAATCTCGACAACAGATTACCTTCCATAATGACAAGGCTACCGTCCATTGGAGTAACAAAAATCTCGACAACAGACTACCTTCAATAATGACAAGGCTACCATCCATTGGAGTAACAAATATCATAACAACAGACAACCTTCCACAATGAAAAGGCTACCATCCATTGCAGTAACAAAAATCTCGACAACATACTACCTTCCATAATGACAAGGCTACCATCCTCTATAGTAACAAACATATCGACAACAAACTACCTTCCATAATGACAAGGCTACGATCCATTGGAGTAACAAAAATCACGACAATAGAGAACCTTCCATAATGACAAGGCTACCATCCATTGGAATAACAAAAATATCGACAACAAACTACCTTCCATACTGATAAGGCTTCCATCCAATGGAGTAATAAAAATATTGACAATAAAATATCTTCCATAATAACAAGGCTACCATCCATTGGAGTAAAAAAAATCTCGACAACAGACTACCTTCCATAATGACAAGGGTACCATCCATTGGAGTAACAAAAATTTCAACAACAGACTACCTTCCAAAATGACAAGGCTACCATCCATTGAAGTAACAAAAATCTTGACAGCAGACTACCTTCCATAATGACAAGGCTACAATACATCGTAGTAAAAAAGATATCGACAACAAACTACCTTTAATAATGACAAGGCTACCATCCATTGGAGTAACAAAAATATCGACAAAACACTACCTTCCATAATGAAAAATCTACCATCCATTGGAGTAACAAAAATCTGAACAACTGACTACCATCCTTAATGAAAAGGCCACTATCCATTGGAGTAACATAAATCACAACGACAAACTACCTTCCACTATGACAAGGCTACCATCCATTGCAGTAAAAAAAATCATGACAACATACTACCTTCCAGAATGACAAGGCTACCATCCATTGTTGTAACAAAAATCTAGATAACATACTACCTTCCATAATGACAAGGCTACCATACATTGGAGTAACAAAAATCCCGACAATAGATTACCTTCCGTAATTACAAGGCTACCATCAATTGGAGTAACTAAAATCTAGACAACAGACTACCTTTCCATAATGACAAGGCTACCATCCATTGGAGTAACAAAAATCTTGACAGCAGACTACCTTCCATAATGAAAAGGGTACCATCATTGGAGTAACAAAAATATCCACAAGAGACTACCTTCCATAATGATAAGGCTATAATCCATTGGAGTATAACAAATTTCGAAAACAGACTACCTTCCATAATGACAAGGCTACCATCCATTGGAGTAACAAAATTCTCGGCAACAGACTACCTTCCAAAATGACAAGGCTACCATCCATTGGAGTAACAAAAATCTTGACAGTTGACTACCTTTCATAATGACAAGGCTACAATACATCATAGTAAAAAAGATATCGACAACAAACTACCTTCAATAATGACAAGGCTACCATCCATTGGAGTAACAAAAATCACGACAACAAACTACCTTCCATAATGACAAGGCTATCATCCATTGGAGTAACAAAAATCTCGACAACAGACTACCTTCCATAATGACAAGGGTAACATCCATTGGAGTAACAAAAATTTCCACAAGAGACAACCTTTCATAATGACAAGGCTACCATCCATTGTAGTAACAAAATTCACGACAACAGACTACCTTCCATAATGACAAGGCTACCATCCATTGCAGTAACAAAAATCTTGAAAACAGACTACCTTCAATAATTACAAGGCTACCATCCATTGTAGTAACAAAGATATCAACAACATACTACCTTCCCTAATGACAAGGCTACCATCCATTGGAGTAACAAAAGTCACGACAACGGACTACCTTCCATAATTACAAGGCTACCATCCATTGGAATAACAAAAATCTCGACAACTGACTACCTTCCGTAATTACAAGGCTACCATCCATTGGAATAACAAAAATATCGACAACAGACTACCTTCCGTAATGACAAGGCTACCATCCATTATAGTAACAAAAATATCGACAACAGACTACCTTCCATAATGATAAGGCTACCATCCATTGGAGTAACAAAAATCTCGACAACAGACTACCTTCAATAATGATAAGGCTACCATCCATTGGAGTAACAAAAATCATAACAACAGACTACCTTCCACAATGACAAGGCTACCATCCTTTGCAGTAACAAAAATCTCGACAACATACTACCTTCCATAATGACAAGGCTACCATCCACTGTAGTAACAAACATATCGACAACAAACTACCTTCCATAATGACAAGGCTACGATCCATTGGAGTAACAAAAATCACGACAATAGACTACCTTCCATAATGACAAGGCTACCATCCATTGGAGTAAAAAAAATCTCGACAACAGACTACCTTCCATAATGAAAAGGGTACCATCCATTGGAGTAACAAAAATTTCAACAACAAACTACCTTCCAAAATGACAAGGCTACCATCCATTGGAGTAACAAAAATCTTGACAGCAGACTACCTTCCATAATGACTTGGCTACAATACATCGTAGTAAAAAAGATATCGACAACAAACTACCTTTAATAATGACAAGGCTACCATCCATTGGAGTAACAAAAATATCGACAAAACACTACCTTCCATAATGAAAAATCTACCATCCATTGGAGTAACAAAAATCTGAACAACTGACTACCATCCTTAATGAAAAGGCCACTATCCATTGGAGTAACATAAATCACAACGACAAACTACCTTCCACTATGACAAGGCTACCATCCATTGCAGTAAAAAAAATCATGACAACATACTACCTTCCAGAATGACAAGGCTACCATCCATTGTTGTAACAAAAATCTAGATAACATACTACCTTCCATAATGACAAGGCTACCATACATTGGAGTAACAAAAATCCCGACAATAGATTACCTTCCGTAATTACAAGGCTACCATCAATTGGAGTAACTAAAATCTAGACAACAGACTACCTTTCCATAATGACAAGGCTACCATCCATTGGAGTAACAAAAATCTTGACAGCAGACTACCTTCCATAATGAAAAGGGTACCATCATTGGAGTAACAAAAATATCCACAAGAGACTACCTTCCATAATGATAAGGCTATAATCCATTGGAGTATAACAAATTTCGAAAACAGACTACCTTCCATAATGACAAGGCTACCATCCATTGGAGTAACAAAATTCTCGGCAACAGACTACCTTCCAAAATGACAAGGCTACCATCCATTGGAGTAACAAAAATCTTGACAGCTGACTACCTTTCATAATGACAAGGCTACAATACATCATAGTAAAAAAGATATCGACAACAAACTACCTTCAATAATGACAAGGCTACCATCCATTGGAGTAACAAAAATCACGACAACAAACTACCTTCCATAATGACAAGGCTACCATCCATTGGAGTAACAAAAATCTCGACAACAGACTACCTTCCATAATGACAAGGGTAACATCCATTGGAGTAACAAAAATTTCCACAAGAGACAACCTTTCATAATGACAAGGCTACCATCCATTGTAGTAACAAAATTCACGACAACAGACTACCTTCCATAATGACAAGGCTACCATCCATTGCAGTAACAAAAATCTTGAAAACAGACTACCTTCAATAATTACAAGGCTACCATCCATTGTAGTAACAAAGATATCAACAACATACTACCTTCCCTAATGACAAGGCTACCATCCATTGGAGTAACAAAAGTCACGACAACGGACTACCTTCCATAATTACAAGGCTACCATCCATTGGAATAACAAAAATCTCGACAACTGACTACCTTCCGTAATGACAAGGCTACCATCCATTGGAATAACAAAAATATCGACAATAGACTACCTTCCGTAATGACAAGGCTACCATCCATTATAGTAACAAAAATATCGACAACAGACTACCTTCCATAATGATAAGGCTACCATCCATTGGAGTAACAAAAATCTCGACAACAGACTACCTTCAATAATGATAAGGCTACCATCCATTGGAGTAACAAAAATCATAACAACAGACTACCTTCCACAATGACAAGGCTACCATCCATTGCAGTAACAAAAATCTCGACAACATACTACCTTCCATAATGACAAGGCTACCATCCACTATAGTAACAAACATATCGACAACAAACTACCTTCCATAATGACAAGGCTACGATCCATTGGAGTAACAAAAATCACGACAATAGACTACCTTCCATAATGACAAGGCTACCATCCATTGGAGTAAAAAAAATCTCGACAATAGACTACCTTCCATAATGACAAGGGTACCATCCATTGGAGTAACAAAAATTTCAACAACAGACTACCTTCCAAAATGACAAGGCTACCATCCATTGGAGTAACAAAAATCTTGACAGCAGACTACCTTCCATAATGACTTGGCTACAATACATCGTAGTAAAAAAGATATCAACAACAAACTACCTTCAATAATGACAAGGCTACCATCCATTAGAGTAACAAAAATCACGACAACAAACTACCTTCCATAGTGACAAGGCTACCATCCATTGGAGTAACAAAAATCTCGACAACAGACTACCTTCCATAATGACAAGGGTAACATCCATTGGAGTAACAAAAATTTCCACAAGAGACAACCTTTCATAATGACAAGGCTACCATCCATTGGAGTAACAAAATTCACGACAACAGACTACCTTCCATAATGACAAGGCTACCATCCATTGCAGTAACAAAAATCTTGAAAACAGACTACCTTCCATAATTACAAGGCTACCATCCATTGTAGTAACAAAGATATCAACAACATACTACCTTCCCTAATGACAAGGCTACCATACATTGAAGTAACAAAAGTCACGACAACAGACTACCTTCCATAATGACAAGCCTACCATCCATTGGAATAACAAAAATCTCGACAACTGACTACCTTCCGTAATGACAAGGCTACCATCCATTGGAATAACAAAAATATCGACAACAGACTACCTTCCGTAATGACAAGGCAACCATCCATTATAGTAACGAAAATCTCGACAACAGACTACCTTCCATAATGACCAGGGTCTTATCCATTGCAATAACAAAAATCTCGACAACAAACAACCTTCCATAATGACAAGGCTACCATCCATTGTAGTAACAAAGATATCGACAACATACTACCTTCCATAATGACAAGACTACCATCCATTGGAGTAACAAAAATCATGACAACAGACTACCTTCCATAACGACAAGGCTACCATCCATTGGAATATTAAAAATATCGACAACATACTACCTTCAATAATGACAAGCCTACCATCCATTGTAGTAACAAAATACCCGACAATAGACTACCTTCCATAATGATAAGGCTACCATCCATTGGAGTAAAAACAATCTCGACAACAGACTACCTTCCATAATGACAAGGCTACCATCCATTGGAGTAACAGAAATCACAACAACATATTACCTTCCATAATGACAAGGCTACCATCCATTACAGTAACAATAATCTAGACAACAAACAACCTTCCATAATGACAAGGCTACCATCCATTGTAGTAACAAAGATATCGACAACATACTACCTTCCATAATGACAAGGCTACCATCCATTGGAGTAACAAAAATGACGACAACAAACTACCTTCCATATTGACAAGCCTACCATCCATCGTAGTAACAAAAATATTGACAACTGACTACCTTCCATAATGACAAGGCTACCATCCATTGGAGTAACAAAAATCTCGACAACAGACTACCTACCATAATGACAAGGCTACCATCCATTGGAGTAACAAAAATCAAAACAACATATTACCTTCCATAATGACAAGGCTACCATCCATTGCAGTAACCAAAATCTAGACAACAAACAACCTTCCATAATGACAAGGCTACCATACATTGTAGTAACAAAGATATCAACAACATACTATCTTCCATAATGACAAGGATACCATCCATTGGAGTAACAAAAATCACGACAACAGACTACCTTCCATAATGACAAGGCTACCATCCATTGGAGTAAAAAAAATCTAGACAACAGACTACCTTCCATAATGACAAGGGTAACATCCATTGGAGTAACAAAAATTTCCACAAGAGACAACCTTCCATAATGACAAGGCTACCATCCATTGGTGTAACAAAATTCATTACAACAGACTACCTTCCAAAATGACAAGGCTACCATCCATTGCAGTAACAAAAATCTTGAAAACAGACTACCTTCCATAATGACAAGGCTACAATCCATTGTAGTAACAAAGATATCAACAACATACTACCTTCCCTAATGACAAGGCTACCATACATTGGAGTAACAAAAATCACGACAACAGACTACCTTCCATAATGACAAGGCTAACATCCATTGGAATAACAAAAATCTCGACAACTGACTACCTTCCATAATGACAAGGCTTCCATCCAATGGAGTAATAAAAATATCGACAATAGAGTATATTCCATAATAACAAGGCTACCATCCATTGGAGTAATCAAAATCTCGACAACAGACTACCTTCCATAATGACCAGGGTACCATCCATTGGAGTAACAAAAATTTCTACAAGAGACAACCTTCCATGATGAAAAGGCTACAATCCATTGGAGTAACAAAAATCACGACAACAGACTACCTTCCATAATGACAAGGCTACCATACATTCGAATAACAAAAATATCAACAACACACTACCTTCCATAATGACAAGGCTACCATCCAATGGAGTAACAAAAATCTAGACAATAGACTACCTTCCATAATGACAAGTCTACCATTTATTGGCGTAACAAAGATCTGAACAACAGACTACCGTCTTTAATGACAAGGCTACCATCCATTGGAGTAACAAAAATCTCGACAATAGACTACCTTCCATAATGACTAGGCTACCATCCATTGGAGTAAGAGAAATCACAACAACAGACTACCTTCAATAATGACAAGGCTATCATCCATTGCAGTAACAAAAATCTCGACAACAAACAACCTTCCATAATGACAAGGCTACCATCCATTGTAGTAACAAAGATATTGACAACATACTTCCTTCCATAATGACAAGGCTACCATCCATTGGAGTAACAAAAATCTCGACAACATACTACCTTCCATAATGACAAGGCTACCATCCATTGTTGTAACAAAAATCTAGACAACAGACTACCTTCCATAATGAATAGGCTACCATCCATTGGAGTAACAAAAATCCCGACAATAGAATACCTTCCAAAATGACAAGGCTACCATCCATAATGACAATGCTACTATCCATTGTAGTAAAAAAAATCTCGACAATAGAATAGCTTCCATAATGACATAGCTACAATCCATTGGAGTAACAAAAATCACAACAACAGACTAACTTCCATAATGAAAAGGCTACCATCCATTGGAGTAACAAAAATCACGACAACAAACTACCTTCTATAATGACAAGGCTACCATCCTTTGGAGTAACAAAAATCTCGACAACAAACTACCTTCCATAATGACAAGGGTACCATCCATTGGTGTAACCAAAATTTCCACAAGAGAAAAACTTCCATAATGACAAGGCTACAATCCATTGGAGTAACAAAAATTAGGACAACAGACTACCTTTCATAATGACAAGGCTACCATCCATTCGAATAACAATAAATATCAACAACACAATACCTTCAATAATGAAAAATCTCTACAATAGACTACCTTCCATAATGAAAAATCTACCATCCATTGGCGTAACAAAAATTTGAACAACAAACTACCGTCCTTAATGACAAGGCTACCATCCATTGGAGTAACAAAAATCTCGACAACAGACTACCTTCCATAATGACAAGGCTACCATCCATTGGAGTAACAGAAATCAAAATAACAGACTACCTTCCATAATGACAAGGCTACCATTCATTGCAGTAAAAAAAATCTCGACAACATACTACCTTCCATAATGACAAGGGTACCATCCATTGGAGTAATAAAATTTCCATAAGAGACAACCTTCCATGATGACGAGGATACCATCCATTGGAGTAACAAAAATCACGACAACAGACTACCTTCCATAATTACATGGCTACCATCCATTCGAATAAAAAAATATCAAAAACACACTACCTTCCATAATGACAAGGCTACCATCCATTGGCATAACAAAAATCTGAACAACAGACTACCGTCCTTAATGACAAGGCTACCATCCATTGAAGTAAAAAAAATCTCGACAACAGACTACCTTCCATAATGACCAGGGTACTATCCATTGGAGTAACCAAAATTTCCACAAGAGACAACCTTCCATGATGAAAAGGCTACCATCCATTGGAGTAACAAAAATCATGACAACAGACTACCTTCCATAATGACAAGGCTACCATCCATTCGAATAACAAAACTATCAACAACACACTACCTTCCATAACGACAACGCTACCATCCAATGGAGTAACAAAAATCTAGATAATAGACTACCTTCTATAATCACAAGTCTACCATTTATTGGCGTAACAAAGATCTGAACATCAGACTACCGTCTTTAATGACAAGGCTACCATCCATTGGAGTAACAAAAATTTCGACAATAGACTACCTTCCATAATGACTAGGCTACCATCCATTGGAGTAAGAGAAATCACAACAACAGACTACCTTCCATAATGACAAGGCTATCATCCATTGCAGTAACAAAAATCTCGACAACAGACAACCTTCCATAATGACAAGGCTACCATCCATTGTAGTAACAAGGATATCGACAACATACTTCCTTCCATAATGACAAGGCTACCATCCATTGGAGTAACAAAAGTCTCGACAACATACTACCTTCCATAATGACAAGGCTACCATCCATTGTTGTAACAAAAATCTAGACAACAGACTACCTTCCATAATGAATAGGCTACCATCCATTGGAGTAACAAAAATCCCGACAATAGAATACCTTCCAAAATGACAAGGCTACCATCCATAATGACAATGCTACTATCCATTGTAGTAACAAAAATCTCGACAATAGAATAGCTTCCATAATGACATAGCTACAATCCATTGGAGTAACAAAAATCACAACAACAGACTAACTTCCATAATGAAAAGGCTACCATCCATTGGAGTAACAAAAATCACGACAACAAACTACCTTCTATAATGACAAGGCTACCATCCTTTGGAGTAACAAAAATCTCGAAAACAAACTACCTTCCATAATGACAAGGGTACCATCCATTGGTGTAACCAAAATTTCCACAAGAGACAAACTTCCATAATGACAAGGCTACAATCCATTGGAGTAACAAAAATTAGGACAACAGACTACCTTTCATAATGACAAGGCTACCATCCATTCGAATAACAATAAATATCAACAACACAATACCTTCAATAATGAAAAATCTCTACAATAGACTACCTTCCATAATGAAAAATCTACCATCCATTGGCGTAACAAAAATTTGAACAACAAACTACCGTCCTTAATGACAAGGCTACCATCCATTGGAGTAACAAAAATCTCGACAACAGACTACCTTCCATAATGACAAGGCTACCATCCATTGGAGTAACAGAAATCAAAATAACAGACTACCTTCCATAATGACAAGGCTACCATTCATTGCAGTAAAAAAAATCTCGACAACATACTACCTTCCATAATGACAAGGGTACCATCCATTAGAGTAATAAAATTTCCATAAGAGACAACCTTCCATGATGACGAGGATACCATCCATTGGAGTAACAAAAATCACGACAACAGACTACCTTCCATAATTACATGGCTACCATCCATTCGAATAAAAAAATATCAAAAACACACTACCTTCCATAATGACAAGGCTACCATCCATTGGCATAACAAAAATCTGAACAACAGACTACCGTCCTTAATGACAAGGCTACCATCCATTGAAGTAAAAAAAATCTCGACAACAGACTACCTTCCATAATGACCAGGGTACTATCCATTGGAGTAACCAAAATTTCCACAAGAGACAACCTTCCATGATGAAAAGGCTACCATCCATTGGAGTAACAAAAATCATGACAACAGACTACCTTCCATAATGACAAGGCTACCATCCATTCGAATAACAAAACTATCAACAACACACTACCTTCCATAACGACAACGCTACCATCCAATGGAGTAACAAAAATCTAGATAATAGACTACCTTCTATAATCACAAGTCTACCATTTATTGGCGTAACAAAGATCTGAACATCAGACTACCGTCTTTAATGACAAGGCTACCATCCATTGGAGTAACAAAAATTTCGACAATAGACTACCTTCCATAATGACTAGGCTACCATCCATTGGAGTAAGAGAAATCACAACAACAGACTACCTTCCATAATGACAAGGCTATCATCCATTGCAGTAACAAAAATCTCGACAACAGACAACCTTCCATAATGACAAGGCTACCATCCATTGTAGTAACAAGGATATCGACAACATACTTCCTTCCATAATGACAAGGCTACCATCCATTGGAGTAACAAAAGTCTCGACAACATACTACCTTCCATAATGACAAGGCTACCATCCATTGTTGTAACAAAAATCTAGACAACAGACTACCTTCCATAATGAATAGGCTACCATCCATTGGAGTAACAAAAATCCCGACAATAGAATACCTTCCAAAATGACAAGGCTACCATCCATAATGACAATGCTACTATCCATTGTAGTAACAAAAATCTCGACAATAGAATAGCTTCCATAATGACATAGCTACAATCCATTGGAGTAACAAAAATCACAACAACAGACTAACTTCCATAATGAAAAGGCTACCATCCATTGGAGTAACAAAAATCACGACAACAAACTACCTTCTATAATGACAAGGCTACCATCCTTTGGAGTAACAAAAATCTCGACAACAAACTACCTTCCATAATGACAAGGGTACCATCCATTGGAGTAACAAAAATTAGGACAACAGACTACCTTTCATAATGACAAGGCTACCATCCATTCGAATAACAATAAATATCAACAACACAATACCTTCAATAATGAAAAATCTCTACAATAGACTACCTTCCATAATGAAAAATCTACCATCCATTGGCGTAACAAAAATTTGAACAACAAACTACCGTCCTTAATGACAAGGCTACCATCCATTGGAGTAACAAAAATCTCGACAACAGACTACCTTCCATAATGACAAGGCTACCATCCATTGGAGTAACAGAAATCAAAATAACAGACTACCTTCCATAATGACAAGGCTACCATCCATTGCAGTAAAAAAAATCTCGACAACATACTACCTTCCATAATGACAAGGGTACCATCCATTGGAGTAATAAAATTTCCATAAGAGACAACCTTCCATGATGATGAGGCTACCATCCATTGGAGTAACAAAAATCACGACAACAGACTACCTTCCATAATTACATGGCTACCATCCATTCGAATAAAAAAATATCAAAAACACACTACCTTCCATAATGACAAGGCTACCATCCATTGGCATAACAAAAATCTGAACAACAGACTACCGTCCTTAATGACAAGGCTACCATCCATTGGAGTACAAAAAATCTCGACAACAGACTACCTTCCATAATGACCAGGGTACTATCCATTGGAGTAACCAAAATTTCCACAAGAGACAACCTTCCATGATGAAAAGGCTACCATCCATTGGAGTAACAAAAATCACGACAACAGACTACCTTCCATAATGACAAGGCTACCATCCATTCGAATAACAAAAATATCAACAACACACTACCTTCCATAACGACAACGCTACCATCCAATGGAGTAACAAAAATCTAGACAATAGACTACCTTCTATAATCACAAGTCTACCATTTATTGGCGTAACAAAGATCTGAACAACAGACTACCGTCTTTAATGACAAGGCTACCATCCATTGGAGTAACAAAAATTTCGACAATAGACTACCTTCCATAATGACTAGGCTACCATCCATTGGAGTAAGAGAAATCACAACAACAGACTACCTTCCATAATGACAAGGCTATCATCCATTGCAGTAACAAAAATCTCGACAACAGACAACCTTCCATAATGACAAGGCTACCATCCATTGTAGTAACAAGGATATCGACAACATACTTCCTTCCATAATGACAAGGATACCATCCATTGGAGTAACAAAAGTCTCGACAACATACTACCTTCCATAATGACAAGGCTACCATCCATTGTTGTAACAAAAATCTAGACAACAGACTACCTTCCATAATGAATAGGCTACCATCCATTGGAGTAACAAAAATCCCGACAATAGAATACCTTCGAAAATGACAAGGCTATCATCCATTGGTGTAACTGAAATCTAGAAAACAGCCTACTTTCCATAATGACAATTCTACTATCCATTGGAGTAACAAAGATATCGACAAGAGACTACCTTCCATAACGACAATGCTATAATCCATTGTAGTAACAAAAATCTCGACAATAGAATAGCTTCCATAATGACATAGCTACAATCCATTGGAGTAACAAAAATCACAACAACAGACTACCTTCCATAATGAAAAGGCTACCATCCATTGGAGTAACAAAAATCACGACAACAAACTACCTTCTATAATGACAAGGCTACCATCCTTTGGAGTAACAAAAATCTCGACAACAAACTAACTTCCATAATGACAAGGGTACCATCCATTGGTGTAACAAAAATTTCCACAAGAGACAAACTTCCATAATGACAAGGCTACAATCCATTGGAGTAACAAAAATCAGGACAACAGACTACTTTTCATAATGACAAGGCTACCATCCATTGCAGTAACAAAAATCTTGACAACAGACTACTTTCCAAAATGACAAGGCTTCCATCCATTGTAGTAACAAAGATATCAACAACATACTACCTTCCATAATGACAAGGCTACCATCCAATGGAGTAACAAAAATCACGACAACAGACTAACTTCCCTAAAGACAAGGCTACCATCCATTGGAGTAACAAAAATCTCGACAACAGGCTACCTTCCATAATGACAAGGGTACCATCCATTGGAGTAACAAAAATTTCCACAAGAGACAACCTTCCATGATGACAAGGCTACCATCCATTGGAGTAATAAAGATCATGACAACAGACTACCTTCCATAATGACAAGGCTACCATCCATTCGAATAACAATAAATATCAACAACACACTACCTTCAATAATGAAAAATCTCTACAATATACTGCCTTCCATAATGAAAAATCTACAATCCATTGGCGTAACAAAAATTTGAACAACAAACTACCGTCCTTAATGACAAGGCTACCATCCATTGGAGTAACAAAAATCTCGACAACAGACTACCTTCCATAATGACAAGGGTACCATCCATTGGAGTAACAAAAATTTCCATAAGAGACAACCTTCCATGATGACGAGGCTACCATCCATTGGAGTAACAAAAATCACGACAACAGACTACCTTCCATAATGACATGGCTACCATCCATTCGAATAAAAAAAATATCAAAAACACACTACCTTCCATAATGACAAGGCTACCATCCATTGGCATAACAAAAATCTGAACAACAGACTACCGTCCTTAATGACAAGGCTACCATCCATTGGAGTAACAAAAATCACGACAACATACTACCTTCCATAATGACAAGGCTACCATCCATTGGAATAAGAGAAATCACAACAACAGACTACCTTCCATAATGACAAGGCTACCATCCATTGCAGTAACAAAATTCTCGACAACAAACAACCTTCCATAATGACAAGGCTACCATCCATTGTAGTAACAAAGATATCGATAACATACTACCTTCCATAATGACAAGGCTACCATCCATTGGAGTAACAAAAATCTCAACAACATACTACCTTCCATAATGACAAGGCTACCATCCATTGTTGTAACAAAAATCTAGACAACAGACTACCTTCCATAATGACAAGGCTACCATCCATTGGAGTAACAAAAATCCCGACAATAGACTACCTTCCATAATGACAAGGCTACCATCCATTGGAGTAACTAAAATCTAGACGACAGACTACCTTCCATAATGACAATGCTACCATCTATTGGAGTAACAAAGATATCGACAAGAGACTACCTTCCATAACGACAAGGCTACCATCCATTGGAGTAAAAAAAATCTCGACAACAGACTACCTTCCATAATGACAAGGGTAACATCCATTGGAGTAACCAAAATTTCCACAAGAGAGAACCTTCCATAATGACAAGGCTACATTCCATTGGAGTAACAAAAATCACGACAACAGACTACTTTTCATAATGACAAGGCTACCATCCATTGCAATAAAAAAAATCTTGACAACAGACTACTTTCCATAATGACAAGGCTTCCATCCATTGTAGTAACAAAGATATCAACAACATACTAACTTCCCTAAAGACAAGGCTACCATCCATCGGAATAACAAAAATCTCGACAACAAACTACCTTCCATAATGGCAAGGATTCCATCCAATGGAGTAATAAAAATATGGACAATAGAATATCTTCCATAATGACAAGGCTACCATCCATTGGAGTAACAAAAATATCGACAACAGACTACCTTCCATAATGACAAGGGTACCATCCAATGGAGTAACAAAAAGATTTCCACAAGAGACAACCTTCCATGATGACAAGGCTACCATCCATTGGAGTAATAAAAATCATGACAACAGACTACCTTCCATAATGACAAGGCTACCATCCATTCGAATAACAATAAATATCAACAACACACTACCTTAAATAATGACAAGGCTACCATCCAATGGAGTAACAAAAATCTCTACAATAGACTACCTTCCATAATGAAAAATCTACCATCCATTGGCGTAACAAAAATTTGAATAACAAACTACCGTCCTTAATGACAAGGCTACCATCCATTGGAGTAACAAAAATATCGACAACAGACTACCTTCCATAATGACAAGGCTACCATCCATTGGAGTAACAGAAATCACAATAACAGACTACCTTCCATAATAACAAGGCTACCATCCATTGTAGTAACAAAAATCTCGACAACATACTACCTTCCATAATGACAAGGGTACCATCCATTGGAGTAACAAAAATTTACATAAGAGACAACCTTCCATGATGATGAGGCTACCATCCATTGGAGTAAAAAAAATCTCGACAACAGACTACCTTCCATAATGACAAGGGTAACATCCATTGGAGTAACAAAAATTTCCACAAGAGACAACCTTCCAAAATGACAAGGCTACAATCCATTGCAGTAACAAAAATCTCGACAACAGACAACTTTCCATAATGACAAGGCTACCATCCATTGTAGTAACAAAGATATCGATAACATACTACCTTCCATAATGACAAGGCTACCATCCATTGGAGTATCAAAAATCTCAACAACATAATACCTTCCATAATGACAAGGCTACCATCCATTGTTGTGACAAAAATCTAGACAACAGACTATCTTCCATAATGACAAGGCTACCATCCATTGGAGTAACAAAAATCCCGACAATAGACTACCTTCCATAATGACAAGGCTACCATCCATTGGAGTAACTGAAATCTAGATGACACACTACCTTCCATAATGACAATGCTACCACCCATTGGAGTAACAAAGATATCGACAAGAGACTACCTTCCATAACGACAATGCTACAATCCATTGTAGTAACAAAAATCTTGACAATAGAATAGCTTTCATAATGACAAGGCTACCATCCATTGCAGTAAAAAAAATCTTGACAACAGACTACTTTCCATAATGACAAGGCCTCCATCCATTGTAGTAACAAAGACATCAACAACATACTACCTTCCATAATGATAAGGCTACCATCCATTGGAGTAACAAAAATCACGACAACAGACTAACTTCCCTAAAGACAAGGCTATCATCCATTGGAATAACAAAAATATCGACAACAAACTACCTTCCATAATGGAAAGGATTCCATCCAATGGAGTAATAAAAATATCGACAATAGAATATCTTCCATAATGATAAGGCTACCATCCATTGGAGTAACAAAAATCTCGACTACAGACTACCTTCCATAATGACAAGGGTACCATCCATTGGAGTAACAAAAAGATTTCCACAAGAGACAACCTTCCATGATGACAAGGCTACCATCCATTAGAGTAATAAAAATCATGACAACAGACTACCTTCCATAATGACAAGGCTACCATCCATTCGAATAACAATAAATATCAACAACATACTACCTTAAATAATGACAAGGCTACCATCCAATGGAGTAACAAAAATCTCTACAATAGACTACCTTCCATAATGAAAAATCTACCATCCATTGGCGTAACAAAAATTTGAACAACAAACTACCGTCCTTAATGACAAGGCTACCAACCATTGGAGTAACAAAAATCTCGACAACAGACTACCTTCCATAATGACAAGGCTACCATCCATTGGAGTAACAGAAATCACAATAACAGACTACGTTCCATAATGACAAGGCTACCATCCATTGCAGTAACAAAAATCTCGACAACATACTACCTTCCATAATGACAAGGTTACCATCCGTTGGAGTAACAAAAATTTCAATAAGAGACAACCTTCCATGATGACGAGGCTACCATCCATTGGAGTAACAAAAATCACGACAACAGACGACCTTCCATAATAACATGGCTACCATCCATTCGAATAAAAAAATATCAAAAACACACTACCTTCCATAATGACAAGGCTACCATCCATTGCAGTAACAAAATTCTCGACAACAGACAACCTTCCATAATGACAAGGCTACCATCCATTGTAGTAACAAAGATATCGATAACATACTACCTTCCATAATGACAAGGCTACCATCCATTGGAGTAACAAAAATCTCAACAACATACTACCTTGCATAATCACAAAGCTACCATCCATTATTGTAACAAAAATCTAGACAACAGACTACCTTCCATAATGACAAGGCTACCATCCATTGGAGTAACAAAAATTCCGACAATAGACTACCTTCCATAATGACAAGGCTACCATCCATTGGAGTAACTAAAATCTAGATGACAGACTACCTTCCATAATGACAATGCTACCCTCCATTGGAGTAACAAAGATATCGACAAGTGACTACCTTCCATAACGACAAGGCTACCATCCATTGGAGTAAAAAAAATCTCGACAACAGACTACCTTCCATAATGACAAGGGTAACATCCATTGGAGTAACAAAAATTTACACAAGAGACAACCTTCCATAATGACAAGGCTACATTCCATTGGAGTAACAAAAATCACGACAACAGACTACTTTTCATAATGACAAGGCTACCATCCATTGCAGTAAAAAAAATCTTGACAACAGACTACTTTCCATAATGACAAGGCTTCCATCCATTGTAGTAACAAAGATATCAACAACATACTACCTTCCATAATGACAAGGCTACCATCCATTGGAGTAACAAAAATCACGACAACAGACTAACTTCCCTAAAGACAAGGCTATCATCCATTGGAATAATAAAAATCTCGACAACAAACTACCTTCCATAATGGAAAGGATTCCATCCAATGGAGTAACAAAAATATCGACAATAGAATATCTTCCATAATGACACGGCTACCATCCATTGGAGTAACAAAAATCTTGACTACAGAATACCTTCCATAATGGCAAGGGTACCATCCATTGGAGTAACAAAAAGATTTCCACAAGAGACAACCTTCCATGATGACAAGGCTACCATCCATTGGAGTAATAAAAATCATGACAATAGACTACCTTCCATAATGACAAGGCTACCATCCATTCAAATAACAATAAATATCAACAACACACTACCTTAAATAATGACAAGGCTACCATCCAATGGAGTAACAAAAATCTCTACAATAGACTACCTTCCATAATGAAAAATCTACCATCCATTGGCGTAACAAAAATTTGAACAACAAACTATCGTCCTTAATGACAAGGCAACCATCCATTGGAGTAACAAAAATCACGACAACAGACTACCCTCCATAATGACAAGGCTACCATCCATTGGAGTAACAGAAATCACAATAACAGACTACCTTCCATAATGACAAGGCTACCATCCATTGCAGTAACAAAAATCTCGACAACATACTACCTTCCATAATGACAAGGGTACCATCCGTTGGAGTAACAAAAATTTCCATAAGAGACAACCTTCCATGATGACGAGGCTACCATCCATTGGAGTAACAAAAATCACGACAACAGACTACCTTCCATAATAACATGGCTACCATCCATTCGAATAAAAAAAATATCAAAAACACACTACCTTCCATAATGACAAGGCTACCATCCATTGGCGTAACAAAAATCTAAACAACAGACTACCGTCCTTAATGGCAAGGCTACCATCCATTGGAGTAACAAAAATCTCGACAACAGACTACCTTCCATAATGACAAGGCTACCATCCATTGGAATAAGAGAAATCACAACAACAGAATACCTTCCATAATGACAAGGCTACCATCCATTACAGTAACAAAATTCTCGACAACAGACAACCTTCATTAATGATAAGGCTACCATCCATTGTAGTAACAAAGATATCGATAACATACTACCTTCCATAATGACAAGGCTACCATCCATTGGAGTAACAAAAATCTCAACAACATACTACCTTCCATAATGACAAGGCTACCATCCATTGTTGTATCAAAAATCTAGACAACAGACTACCTTCCATAATGACAAGGCTACCATTCATTGGAGTAACAAAAATCCCAACAATAGACTACCTTCCATAATGACAAGGCTATCATCCATTGGAGTAACTAAAATCTAGACGACAGACTACCTTCCATAATGACAATGCTACCCTCCATTGGAGTAACAAAGATATCGACAAGAGACTACCTTCCATAACGACAAGGCTACCATCCATTGGAGTAAAAGAAATCTCGACAACAGACTACCTTCCATAATGACAAGGGTAACATCCATTGGAGTAACAAAAATTTCCACAAGAGACAACCTTCCATAATGACAAGGCTACATTCCATTGGAGTAACAAAAATCACGACAACAGACTACTTTTAATAATGACAAGGCTACCATCCATTGCAGTAAAAAAAATCTTGACAACAGACTGCTTTCCATAATGACAAGGCTTCCATCCATTGTAGTAACAAAGATATCATCAACATACTACCTTCCATAATGACAAGGCTACCATCCATTGGAGTAACAAAAATTATGACAACAGACTAACTTCCCTAAAGACAAGGCTATCATCCATTGGAATAACAAAAATCTCGACAACAAACTACCTTCCATAATGGAAAGGATTCCATCCAATGGAGTAATAAAAATATCGACAACAGAATATCTTCCATAATGACAAGGCTACCATCCATTGGAGTAACAAAAATCTCGACAACAAACTACCTTCCATAATGACAAGGGTACCATCCATTGGAGTAACAAAAAGATTTCCACAAGAGACAACCTTCCATGATGACAAGGCTACCATCCATTGGAGTAATAAAAATCATGACAACAGACTACCTTCCATAAAGACAAGGCTACCATCCATTCAAATAACAATAAATATCAACAACACACTACCTTAAATAATGACAAGGCTACCATCCAATGGAGTAACAAAAATCTCTACAATAGACTACCTTCCATAATGAAAAATCTACCATCCATTGGCGTAACAAAAATTTGAACAACAAACTACCGTCCTTAATGACAAGGCTACCATCCATTGGAGTAACAAAAATCTCGACAACAGACTACCTTCCATAATGACAAGGCTACCATCCATTGGAGTAATAGGAAATCACAATAACAGACTACCTTCCATAATGACAAGGCTACAATCCATTGCAGTAACAAAAATCTCGACAACATACTACCTTCCATAATGACAAGGGTACCATCCGTTGGAGTAATAAAAATTTCCATAAGGGACAACCTTCCATGATGACGAGGCTACCATTCATTGGAGTAACAAAAATCACGACAACAGACTACCTTCCATAATAACATGGCTACCATCCATTCGAATAAAATAAATATCAAAAACACACTACCTTCCATAATGACAAGGCTACCATCCATTGGCGTAACAAAAATCTGAACAACAGACTACCGTCCTTAATGACAAGGCTACCATCCATTGGAGTAACAAAAATCTCGACAACAGACTACCTTCCATAATGACAAGGCTACCATCCATTGGAATAAGAGAAATCACAGCAACAGACTACCTTCCATAATGACAAGGCTACCATCCATTGCAGTTACAAAATTCTCGACAACAGACAACCTTCCATAATGACAAGGCTACCATCCATTGGAATAAGAGAAATCACAGCAACAGACTACCTTCCATAATGACAAGGCTACCATCCATTGCAGTAACAAAATTCTCGACAACAGACAACCTTCCATAATGACAAGGCTACCATCCATTGTAGTAACAAAGATATCGATAACATACTACCTTCCATAATGACAAGGCTACTATCCATTGGAGTAACAAAAATCTCAACAACATACTACCTTCCATAATGACAAGGCTACCATCCATTGTTGTAACAAAAATCTAGACAACAGACTACCTTCCATAATGACAAGGCTACCATCCATTGGAGTAACAAAAATCCCGACAATAGACTACCTTCCATAATGTCAAGGCTACCATCCATTGGAGTAACTAAAATCTAGACGACAGACTACCTTCCATAATGACAAGGCTACCATCCATTGGAGTAACAAAGATATCGACAAGAGACTACCTTCCATAATGACAAGGATACCGTCCATTGGAGTTAAAAAAATCTCGACAATAGACTACCTTCCATAATGACAAGGGTAACATCCATTGGAGTAACAAAAATTTCCACAAGAGACAACCTTCCATAATGACAAGGCTACATTCCATTGGAGTAACAAAAATCACGACAACATACTACTTTTCATAATGACAAGGCTACCATCCATTGCAGTAACAAAAATCTTGACAACAGACTACTTTCCAAAATGACAAGGCTTCCATCCATTGTAGTAACAAAGATATCAACAACATACTACCTTCCATAATGACAAGGCTACCATCCATTGGAGTAACAAAAATCACGACAACAAACTAACTTCCCTAAAGACAAGGCTATCATCCATTGGAATAACAAAAATCTCGACAACAAACTACCTTCCATAATGGCAAGGATTCCATCCAATGGAGTAATAAAAATATCGACAATAGAATATCTTCCATAATGACAAGGCTACCATCCATTGGAGTAACAAAAATATCGACAACAGACTACCTTCCATAATGACAAGGGTACCATCCATTGGAGTAACAAAAAGATTTCCACAAGAGACAACCTTCCATGATGACAAGGCTACCATCCATTGGAGTAATAAAATTCATGACAACAGACTACCTTCCATAATGACAAGGATAGCATCCATTCGAATAACAATAAATATCAACAACACACTACCTTAAATAATGACAAGGCTACCATCCAATGGAGTAACAAAAATCTCTACAATAGACTACCTTCCATAATGAAAAATCTACCATCCATTGGCGTAACAAAAATTTGAACAACAAACTATCGTCCTTAATGACAAGGCTACCATCCATTGGAGTAACAAAAATATCGACAATAGACTACCTTCCATAATGACAAGGCTACCATCCATTGGAGTAACAGAAATCACAATAATAGACTACCTTCCATTATGACAAGGCTACCATCCATTGCAGTAACAAAAATCTCGACAACATACTACCTTCCATAATGACAAGGGTACCATCCATTGGAGTAACAAAAATTTCCATAAGAGACAACCTTCCATGATGATGAGGCTAGCATCCATTGGAGTAAAAAAAATCTCGACAACAGACTACCTTCCATAATGACAAGGGTAACATCCATTGGAGTAACAAAAATTTCCACAAGAGACAACCTTCCAAAATGACAAGGCTACAATCCATTGCAGAAACAACAATCTCGACAACAGATAACCTTCCATAATGACAAGGCTACCATCCATTGTAGTAACAAAGATATCGATAACATACTACCTTCCATAATGACAAGGCTACCATCCATTGGAGTAACAAAAATCTCAACAACATAATACCTTCCATAATGACAAGGCTACCATCCATTGTTGTAACAAAAATCTAGATAACAGACTACCTTCCATAATGACAAGGCTACCATCCATTGGAGTAACAAAAATCCCGACAATAGACTACCTTCCATATTGACAAGGCTACCATCCATTGGAGTAACTGAAATCTAGACGACAGACTACCTTCCATAATGACAATGCTACCACCTATTGGAGTAACAAAGATATCGACAAGAGACTACCTTCCATAACGACAATGCTACAATCCATTGTAGTAACAAAAATCTTGTCAATAGAATAGATTTCATAATGACAAGGTTACCATTCATTGGAGTAACAAAAATCACGACAACAGACTACCTTCCATAATGAGAATGCTACATTCCATTGGAATATTAAAAATCTCGACAACAGACTACCTTCCATAATGAAAAGCCTGCCATCCATTGTAGTAACAAAAATCTCGACAAAAGACTACCTTCCTAAATGACAAGGCTATCATCCATTGGAGTAACAAAAATCTCGACAACAGACTACCTTCCATAATGATAAGGCTACCATCCATTGGAGTAACAGAAATCACAACAATAGACTACCTTCCATAATGACAAGGCTACCATCCATTGCAGTAACCAAAATCTCGACAATAGACAACCTTCATTAATGACAAGGCTACCATCCATTGTAGTAACAAAGATATCGACAACATACTACCTTCCATAATGACAAGGCTACCATCCATTGGAGTAACAAAAATCACGACAACAGACTACCTTCCATAATGACAAGGATACCATCCAATGGAGTAAAAAAAAACTCGACAACAGACTACCTTCCATAATGACAAGGGTAAAATCCATTGGAGTAACAAAAATTTCCAAAAGAGACAACCTTCCATAATGACAAGGGTACAATCCATTGCAGTAACAAAAATCACGACAACAGACCTCCTTCCATAATGACAAGGCTACCATCCATTGCAGTAAAAAAAAATCATGACAATAGAGTACCTTCCATAATGACAAGGCTACCATCCATCGTAGTAACAAAAATCACGACAATAGACCTCCTTCCATAATGACAAGGCTACCATCCATTGCAGTAAAAAAAATCATGACAATAGAGTACCTTCCATAATGACAAGGCTACCATCCATTGTAGTAACAAAGATATCAACAACATACTACCTTCCATAATGACAAGGCTACCATCCATTGGAGTAACAAAAATCACGACAACAGACTAACTTCCATAATGACAAGGCTAGCATCCATTGGAATAACAAAAATCACGACAACATACCTTTTTCCATAATGACAAGGCTACCATCCATTGCAGTAAAAAAAATCTCGACAAAAGACAACCTTCCATAATGATAAGGCTACCATCCATTGTAGTAACAAAGATATCGATAACATACTACCTTCCATAATGACAAGGCTACCATCAACTGGAGTAACAAAAATCTCGACAACATACTACCTTCCATAATGAAAAGGCTACCATCCATTATTGTAACAAAAATCTAGACAACAGACTACCTTCCATAATGACAATTCTACCTTCCATTGGAGTAACAAAGATATCGACAAGAGACTACCTTCCATAACGACAATGCTACAATCCATTCTAGTAACAAAAATCTCGACAATAGAATAGCTTCCATAATGACAAGGCTATCATCCATTGGAGTAACAAAAATCACGACAACAGACTACCTTCCATAATGACAAGGCTACATTCCATTCAAATATTAAAAATCTCGTCAATGGACTACCATCCATAATGAAAATCCTACCATCCATTGTAGTAATAAAAATATCGACAATAGAATATCTTCCATAATGACAAGGCTACCATCCATTGGAGTAACAAAAATCTTGACCACAGACTACCTTCCATTATGACAAGGGTACCATCCATTGGAGTAACAAAAATTTCCACAAGAGACAACCTTCCATGATGACAAAGCTACCATCTATTGGAGTAATAAAAATCATGACAACAAACTACCTTCCATAATGACAAGGCTACCATCCATTCAAATAACAATAAATATCAACAACACACTACCTTCAATAATGATAAGGCTACCATCCAATGGAGTAACAAAAATCTCTACAATAGACTACGTTCCATAATGAAAAATCTACCATCCATTGGTGTAACAAAAATTTGAACAACAAACTACCGTCCTTAATGACAAGGCTACCATCCATTGGAGTAACAAAAATCTCGACAATAGACTACCTTCCATAATGACAAGGCTACCATCCATTGGAGTAACAAAAATCACAATAACAGACTACCTTCCATAATGACAAGGCTACCATCCAATGCAGTAACAAAAATCTCGACAACAGACTACCTTCCATAATGACAAGGCTACCATCTATTGGAATAAGAGAAATCACAACAGCAAACTACCTTCCATAATGACAAGGCTACCATCCATTGCAGTAACAAAAATCTCGACAACAGACAACCTTCCATAATGACAAGGCTACCATCCATTGTAGTAACAAAGATATCGATAACATACTACCTTCCATAATGACAAGGCTACCATCCATTGGAGTAACAAAAATCTCAACAACATACTACCTTCCATAATGACAAGGCTACCATCCATTGTTGTAACAAAAACTAGACAACAGACTACCTTCAATAATGACAAGGATACCATCCATTGGAGTAACAAAAATCCCGACAACAGACTACCTTCCATAATGACAAAGATACCATCCATTGGAGTAACTGAAATCTAGACGACAGACTACCTTCAATAATGAAAATGCTACCATCCATTGGAGTAACAAAGATATCGACAAGAGACTACCTTCCATAATGACAAGGGTAACATCCATTGGAGTAACAAAAATTTCCACAAGAGACAACCTTCCATAATGACAAGGCTACATTCCATTGGAGTAACAAAAATCACGACAACAAACTACTTTTCATAATGACAAGGCTACCATCCATTGCAGTAACAAAAATCTTGACAACAGACTACTTTCCAAAATGACAAGGCTTCCATCCATTGTAGTAACAAAGATATCAACAACATACTACCTTCCATAATGACAAGGCTACCATCCATTGGAGTAACAAAAATCACGACAACAAACTAACTTCCCTAAAGACAAGGCTATCATCCATTGGAATAACAAAAATCTCGACAACAAACTACCTTCCATAATGGCAAGGATTCCATCCAATGGAGTAATAAAAATATCGACAATAGAATATCTTCCATAATGACAAGGCTACCATCCATTGGAGTAACAAAAATATCGACAACAGACTACCTTCCATAATGACAAGGGTACCATCCATTGGAGTAACAAAAAGATTTCCACAAGAGACAACCTTCCATGATGACAAGGCTACCATCCATTGGAGTAATAAAATTCATGACAACAGACTACCTTCCATAATGACAAGGATAGCATCCATTCGAATAACAATAAATATCAACAACACACTACCTTAAATAATGACAAGGCTACCATCCAATGGAGTAACAAAAATCTCTACAATAGACTACCTTCCATAATGAAAAATCTACCATCCATTGGCGTAACAAAAATTTGAACAACAAACTATCGTCCTTAATGACAAGGCTACCATCCATTGGAGTAACAAAAATATCGACAATAGACTACCTTCCATAATGACAAGGCTACCATCCATTGGAGTAACAGAAATCACAATAATAGACTACCTTCCATTATGACAAGGCTACCATCCATTGCAGTAACAAAAATCTCGACAACATACTACCTTCCATAATGACAAGGGTACCATCCATTGGAGTAACAAAAATTTCCATAAGAGACAACCTTCCATGATGATGAGGCTAGCATCCATTGGAGTAAAAAAAATCTCGACAACAGACTACCTTCCATAATGACAAGGGTAACATCCATTGGAGTAACAAAAATTTCCACAAGAGACAACCTTCCAAAATGACAAGGCTACAATCCATTGCAGAAACAACAATCTCGACAACAGATAATCTTCCATAATGACAAGGCTACCATCCATTGTAGTAACAAAGATATCGATAACATACTACCTTCCATAATGACAAGGCTACCATCCATTGGAGTAACAAAAATCTCAACAACATAATACCTTCCATAATGACAAGGCTACCATCCATTGTTGTAACAAAAATCTAGACAACAGACTACCTTCCATAATGACAAGGCTACCATCCATTGGAGTAACAAAAATCCCGACAATAGACTACCTTCCATATTGACAAGGCTACCATCCATTGGAGTAACTGAAATCTAGACGACAGACTACCTTCCATAATGACAATGCTACCACCTATTGGAGTAACAAAGATATCGACAAGAGACTACCTTCCATAACGACAATGCTACAATCCATTGTAGTAACAAAAATCTTGTCAATAGAATAGATTTCATAATGACAAGGTTACCATTCATTGGAGTAACAAAAATCACGACAACAGACTACCTTCCATAATGAGAATGCTACATTCCATTGGAATATTAAAAATCTCGACAACAGACTACCTTCCATAATGAAAAGCCTGCCATCCATTGTAGTAACAAAAATCTCGACAAAAGACTACCTTCCTAAATGACAAGGCTATCATCCATTGGAGTAACAAAAATCTCGACAACAGACTACCTTCCATAATGATAAGGCTACCATCCATTGGAGTAACAGAAATCACAACAATAGACTACCTTCCATAATGACAAGGCTACCATCCATTGCAGTAACCAAAATCTCGACAATAGACAACCTTCATTAATGACAAGGCTACCATCCATTGTAGTAACAAAGATATCGACAACATACTACCTTCCATAATGACAAGGCTACCATCCATTGGAGTAACAAAAATCACGACAACAGACTACCTTCCATAATGACAAGGATACCATCCAATGGAGTAAAAAAAAACTCGACAACAGACTACCTTCCATAATGACAAGGGTAAAATCCATTGGAGTAACAAAAATTTCCAAAAGAGACAACCTTCCATAATGACAAGGGTACAATCCATTGCAGTAACAAAAATCACGACAACAGACCTCCTTCCATAATGACAAGGCTACCATCCATTGCAGTAAAAAAAAATCATGACAATAGAGTACCTTCCATAATGACAAGGCTACCATCCATTGTAGTAACAAAAATCACGACAATAGACCTCCTTCCATAATGACAAGGCTACCATCCATTGCAGTAAAAAAAATCATGACAATAGAGTACCTTCCATAATGACAAGGCTACCATCCATTGTAGTAACAAAGATATCAACAACATACTACCTTCCATAATGACAAGGCTACCATCCATTGGAGTAACAAAAATCACGACAACAGACTAACTTCCATAATGACAAGGCTAGCATCCATTGGAATAACAAAAATCACGACAACATACCTTTTTCCATAATGACAAGGCTACCATCCATTGCAGTAAAAAAAATCTCGACAAAAGACAACCTTCCATAATGATAAGGCTACCATCCATTGTAGTAACAAAGATATCGATAACATACTACCTTCCATAATGACAAGGCTACCATCAACTGGAGTAACAAAAATCTCGACAACATACTACCTTCCATAATGAAAAGGCTACCATCCATTATTGTAACAAAAATCTAGACAACAGACTACCTTCCATAATGACAATTCTACCTTCCATTGGAGTAACAAAGATATCGACAAGAGACTACCTTCCATAACGACAATGCTACAATCCATTCTAGTAACAAAAATCTCGACAATAGAATAGCTTCCATAATGACAAGGCTATCATCCATTGGAGTAACAAAAATCACGACAACAGACTACCTTCCATAATGACAAGGCTACATTCCATTGAAATATTAAAAATCTCGTCAATGGACTACCATCCATAATGAAAATCCTACCATCCATTGTAGTAATAAAAATATCGACAATAGAATATCTTCCATAATGACAAGGCTACCATCCATTGGAGTAACAAAAATCTTGACCACAGACTACCTTCCATTATGACAAGGGTACCATCCATTGGAGTAACAAAAATTTCCACAAGAGACAACCTTCCATGATGACAAAGCTAACATCTATTGGAGTAATAAAAATCATGACAACAAACTACCTTCCATAATGACAAGGCTACCATCCATTCAAATAACAATAAATATCAACAACACACTACCTTCAATAATGATAAGGCTACCATCCAATGGAGTAACAAAAATCTCTACAATAGACTACGTTCCATAATGAAAAATCTACCATCCATTGGTGTAACAAAAATTTGAACAACAAACTACCGTCCTTAATGACAAGGCTACCATCCATTGGAGTAACAAAAATCTCGACAATAGACTACCTTCCATAATGACAAGGCTACCATCCATTGGAGTAACAGAAATCACAATAACAGACTACCTTCCATAATGACAAGGCTACCATCCAATGCAGTAACAAAAATCTCGACAACAGACTACCTTCCATAATGACAAGGCTACCATCTATTGGAATAAGAGAAATCACAACAGCAAACTACCTTCCATAATGACAAGGCTACCATCCATTGCAGTAACAAAAATCTCGACAACAGACAACCTTCCATAACGACAAGGCTACCATCCATTGTAGTAACAAAGATATCGATAACATACTACCTTCCATAATTACAAGGCTACCATCCATTGGAGTAACAAAAATCTCAACAACATACTACCTTCCATAATGACAAGGCTACCATCCATTGTTGTAACAAAAACTAGACAACAGACTACCTTCAATAATGACAAGGATACCATCCATTGGAGTAACAAAAATCCCGACAACAGACTACCTTCCATAATGACAAAGATACCATCCATTGGAGTAACTGAAATCTAGACGACAGACTACCTTCAATAATGACAATGCTACCATCCATTGGAGTAACAAAGATATCGACAAGAGACTACCTTCCATAATGACAAGGGTAACATCCATTGGAGTAACAAAAATTTCCACAAGAGACAACCTTCCATAATGACAAGGCTACATTCCATTGGAGTAACAAAAATCACGACAACAAACTACTTTTCATAATGACAAGGCTACCATCCATTGCAGTAACAAAAATCTTGACAACAGACTACTTTCCATAATGACAAGGCTTCCATCCATTGTAGTAACAAAGATATCAACAACATACTACCTTCCATAATGACAAGGCTACCATCCATTGGAGTAGCAAAAATCACGACAACAGACTAACTTCCCTAAAGACAAGGCTATCATCCATTGGAATAACAAAAATCTCGACAACAAACTACCTTCCATAATTGCAAGGATTCCATCCAATGGAGTAATAAAAAAATCGACAATAGAATATCTTCCATAATGACAAGGCTACCATCCATTGGAGTAACAAAAATCTCGACAACAGACTACCTTCCATAATGAAAAGGGTACCATCCATTGGAGTAACAAAAAGATTTCCACAAGAGACAACCTTCCATGATGACAAGGCTACCATCCATTGGAGTAATAAAAATCATGACAACAGACTACCTTCCATAATGACAAGGATACCATCCATTCGAATAACAATAAATATCAACAACACACTACCTTAAATAATGACAAGGCTACCATCCAATGGAGTAACAAAAATCTCTACAATAGACTACCTTCCATAATGAAAAATCTACCATCCATTGGCGTAACAAAAATTTGAACAACAAACTATCGTCCTTAATGACAAGGCTACCATCCATTGGAGTAACAAAAATACCGACAACAGACTACCTTCCATAATGACAAGGCTACCATCCATTGGAGTAACAGAAATCACAATAATAGACTACCTTCCATTATGACAAGGCTACCATCCATTGCAGTAAAAAAAATCTCGACAACATACTACCTTCCATAATGACAAGGGTACCATCCATTGGAGTAACAAAAATTTCCATAAGAGACAACCTTCCATGATGATGAGGCTAGCATCCATTGGAGTAAAAAAATCTCGACAACAGACTACCTTCCATAATGACAAGGGTAACATCCATTGGAGTAACAAAAATTTCCACAAGAGACAACCTTCCAAAATGACAAGGCTACAATCCATTGCAGTAACAAAAATCTCGACAACAGATAACCTTCCATAATGACAAGGCTACCATCCATTGTAGTAACAAAGATATCGATAACATACTACCTTCCATAATGATAAAGCTACCATCCATTGGAGTAACAAAAGTCTCAACAACATAATACCTTCCATAATGACAAGGCTACCATCCATTGTTGTAACAAAAATCTAGACAACAGACTACCTTCCATAATGACAAGGCTACCATCCATTGGAGTATCAAAAATCCCGACAATAGACTACCTTCCATATTGACAAGGCTACCATCCATTGGAGTAACTGAAATCTAGACGACAGACTACCTTCCATTATGACAATGCTACCACCTATTGGAGTAACAAAGATATCGACATGAGACTACCTTCCATAACGACAATGCTACAATCCATTGTAGTAACAAAAATCTTGACAATAGAATAGATTTCATAATGACAAGGTTACCATTCATTGGAGTAACAAAAATCACGACAACAGACTACCTTCCATAATGAGAAGGCTACATTCCATTGGAATATTAAAAATCTCGACAACAGACTACCTTCCATAATGAAAAGCCTACCATCCATTGTAGTAACAAAAATCTCGACAAAAGACTACCTTCCTAAATGACAAGGCTATCATCCATTGGAGTAACAAAAATCTCGACAATAGACTACCTTCCATAATGATAAGGCTACCATCCATTGGAGTAACAGAAATCACAACAATAGACTACCTTCCATAATGACAAGGCTACCATCCATTGCAGTAACCAAAATCTCGACAACAGACAACCTTCATTAATGACAAGGCTACCATCCATTGTAGTAACAAAGATATCGACAACATACTACCTTCCATAATGACAAGGCTACCATCCATTGGAGTAACAAAAATCACGACAACAGACTACCTTCCATAATGACAAGGATACCATCCAATGGAGTAAAAAAAAAACTCGACAACAGACTACCTTCCATAATGACAAGGGTACAATACATTGGAGTAACAAAAATTTCCAAAAGAGACAACCTTCCATAATGACAAGGGTACAATCCATTGCAGTAACAAAAATCACGACAACAGACCTCCTTCCATAATGACAAGGCTACCATCCATTGCAGTAAAAAATATCTCGACAATAGAGTACCTTCCATAATGACAAGACTACCATCCATTGTAGTAACAAAGATATCAACAACATACTACCTTCCATAATGACAAGGCTACCATCTATTGGAGTAACAAAAATCACGACAACAGACTAGCTTCCATAATGACAAGGCTAGCATCCATTGGAATAACAAAAATCACGACAACATACCTCTTTCCCTAATGACAAGGCTACCATCCATTGTAGTAAATAAAATCTCGACAACAGACAACCTTCCATAATGACAAGGCTACCATCCATTGTAGTAACAAAGATATCGATAACATACTACCTTCCATAATGACAAGGCTACCATCAATTGGAGTAACAAAAATCTCGACAACATACTACCTTCCATAATGAAAAGGCTACCATCCATTGTTGTAACAAAAATCTAGACAACAGACTACCTTCCATAATGACAATTCTACCTTCCATTGGAGTAACAAAGATATCGACAAGAGACTACCTTCCATAACGACAATGCTACAATCCATTCTAGTAACAAAAATCTCGACAATAGAATATCTTCCATAATGACAAGGCTATCATCCATTGGAGTAACAAAAATCACGACAACAGACTACCTTCCATAATGACAAGGCTACATTCCATTGGAATATTAAAAATCTCGTCAATGGACTACCATCCATAATGAAAATCCTACCATCCATTGTAGTAATAAAAATATCGACAATAGAATATCTTCCATAATGACAAGGCTACCATCCATTGGAGTAACAAAAATCTTGACCACAGACTACCTTCCATAATGACAAGGGTACCATCCATTGGAGTAACAAAAATTTCCACAAGAGACAACCTTCCATGATTACAAGGCTACCATCTATTGGAGTAATAAAAATCATGACAACAGAATACCTTCCATAATGACAAGGCTACCATCCATTCGAATAACAATAAATATCAACAACACACTACCTTCAATAATGATAAGGCTACCATCCAATGGAGTAACAAAAATCTCTACAATAGACTACCTTCCATAATGAAAAATCTACCATCCATTGGTGTAACAAAAATTTGAACAACAAACTACCGTCCTTAATGACAAGGCTACCAACCATTGGAGTAACAAAAATCTCGACAATAGACTACTTTCCATAATGACAAGGCTACCAACCATTGGAGTAACAGAAATCACAATAACAGACTACCTTCCATAATGACAAGGCTCCCATCCATTGCAGTAACAAAAATCTCGACAACAGACTACCTTCCATAATGACAAGGCTACCATCTATTGGAATAAGAGAAATCACAACAGCAAACTACCTTCCATAATGACAAGGCTACCATCCATTGCAGTAACAAAAATCTCAACAACAGACAACCTTCCATAATGACAAGGCTACCATCCATTGTAGTAACAAAGATATCAATAACATACTACCTTCCATAATGACAAGGCTACCATCCATTGGAGTAACAAAAATCTCAACAACATACTACCTTCCATAATGACAAGGCTACCATCCATTGTTGTAACAAAAACTAGACAACAGACTACCTTCAATAATGACAAGGCTACCATCCATTGGAGTAACAAAAATCCCGACAATAGACTACCTTCCATAATGACAAGGATACCATCCATTGGAGTAACTGAAATCTAGACGACAGACTACCTTCCATAATGACAATGCTACCATCCATTGGAGTAACAAAGATATCGACAAGAGACTACCTTCCATAACGACAATGCTACAATCCATTGTAGTAACAAAAATCTTGACAATAGAATAGCTTTCATAATGACAAGGTTACCATTCATTAGAGTATCAAGAATCACGACAACAGACTACCTTCCATTATGACATGGCTACATTCCATTGTAATATTAAAAATCTTGACAACAGACTACCTTCCATAATGAAAAGCCTACCATCCATTGTAGTAACAAAAATCTCTACAAAAGACTACCTTCCATAATGACAAGGCTATCATCCATTGGAGTAACAAAAATATCGACAACAGACTACCTTCCATAATGACAAGGCTACCATCCATTGGAGTAACAGAAATCACAAAAATAGACTACCTTCCGTAATGACAAGGCTACCATCCATTCCAGTAACCAAAATCTCGACAACAGACAACCTTCATTAATGACAAGGCTACCATCCATTGTAGTAACAAAGATATCGACAACATACTACCTTCCATAATGACAAGGCTACCATCCATTGGAGTAACAAAAATCGTGACAACAGACTACCTTCCATAATGACAAGGCTACCATCCAATGGAGTAAAAAAAACTCGACAACAGACTACCTTCCATAATGACAAGGGTACAATCCATTGGAGTAACAAAAATTTCAAAAAGAGACAACCTTCCATAATGACAAGGGTACAATCCATTGGAGTAACAAAAATCACGACAATAGACCTCCTTCCATAATGACAAGGCTACCATCCATTGCAGTAAAAAAAATCTCGACAATAGAGTACCTTCCATAATGACAAGGATACCATCCATTGTAGTAAAAAAGATATCAACAACATACTACATTCCATAATGACAAGGCTACCATCCATTGGAATAACAAAAATCACGACAACAGACTAACTTCCATAATGACAAGGCTAGCATCCATTGGAATAACAAAAATCACGACAACATACCTCCTTCCATAATGACAAGGCTACCATCCATTGCAGTAACAAAAATCTCGACAACAGACAACCTTCCATAATGACAAGGCTACCATCCATTGTAGTAACAAAGATATTGATAACACACTACCTTCCATAATGACAAGGCTACCATCAATTGGAGTAACAAAAATCTCGACAACATACTACCTTCCATAATGACAAGGCTACCATCCATTGTTGTAACAAAAATCTAGACAACAGACTACCTTCCATAATGACAATTCTACCATCCATTGTAGTAACAAAGATATCGACAAGAGACTACCTTCCATAATGACAAGGCTACATTCCATTGGAATATTAAAAATCTCGTCAACAGACTACCATCCATAATGAAAATCCTACCATCCATTGTAGTAATAAAAATATCGACAATAGAATATCTTCCATAAGGACAAGGATAGCATTTATTGGGGTAACAAAAATCTCGACAACAGACTACCTTCCATAATGTCAAGGATACCATCCATTGGAGTAACAAAAATTTCCACAAGAGACAACCTTCCATGATGACAAGGCTACAATCCATTGGAGTAATAAAAATCATGACAACAGACTACCTTCCATAATGACAAGGCTACCATCCATTCGAATAACAATAAATATCAACAACACACTACCTTCAATAATGACAAGGCTACCATCCAATGGAGTAACAAAAATCTCTACAATAGACTACCTTCCATAATGAAAAATCTACCATCCATTGGCGTATCAAAAATTTAAACAACAAACTACCGTCATTAATGACAAGGCTACCATCCATTGGAGTAACAAAAATCTCGACAACAGACTACCTTCCATAATAACAAGGCTACCATCCATTGGAGTAACAGAAATCACAATAATAGACTACCTTCCATAATGACAAGGCTACCATCCATTGCAGTAACAAAAATCTCGACAACATACTACCTTCCATAATGACAAGGGTACCATCCATTGGAGTAACAAAAATTTCAACAAGAGACAACCTTCCATGATGACGAGGCTACCATCCATTGGAGTAACAAAAATCACGACAACAGACTACCTTCCATAATGACATGGCTACCATCCATTCGAATAAAAAAAATATCAAAAACACACTACCTTCCATAATGACAAGGCTACCATCCATTGGAGTAACAAAAATCTGAACAACAGACTACCGTCCTTAATGACAAAGCTACCATCCATTGGAGTAACAAAAATCTCGACAACAGACTACCTTCCATAATGACAAGGCTACCATCCAATGGAATAAGAGAAATCACAACCACAGACTACCTTCCATAATGACAAGGCTACCATCCATTGCAGTAACAAAATTCTTGACAACAGACAACCTTCCATAATGACAAGGCTACCATCCATTGTAGTAACAAAGATATCGATAACATACTACCTTCCATAATGACAAGGCTACCATCCATTGGAGTAACAAAAATCTCAACAACATACTACCTTCCGTAATGACAAGGCTACCATCCATTGTTGTAACAAAAATCTAGACAACAGACTACCTTCCATAATGACAAGGCTACCATCCATTGGAGTAACAAAAATCCCGACAATAGACTACCTTCCATAATGACAAGGCTACCATCCATTGGAGTAACTAAAATCTAGACGACAGACTACCTTCCATAATGACAATGCTACCATCCGTTGGAGTAACAAAGATATCGACAAGAGACTACCTTCCATAATGACAAGGCTACCATCCATTGGAGTAAAAAAAATCTCGACAACAGACTACCTTCCATAATGACAAGGGTAACATCCATTGGAGTAACAAAAATTTCCACAAGAGACAACCTTCCATAATGACAAGGCTACATTCCATTGGAGTAACAAAAATCACGACAACAAACTGCTTTTCATAATGACAAGGCTACCATCCATTGGAGTAACAAAAATCTTGACAACAGACTACTTTCCATAATGACAAGGCTTCCATCCATTGTAGTAACAAAGATATCAACAACATACTACCTTCCATAATGACAAGGCTATCATCCATTGGAGTAACAAAAATATCGACAACAGACTACCTTCCATAATGACAAGGCTACCATCCATTGGAGTAACAGAAATCACAAAAATAGACTACCTTCCGTAATGACAAGGCTACCATCCATTCCAGTAACCAAAATCTCGACAACAGACAACCTTCATTAATGACAAGGCTACCATCCATTGTAGTAACAAAGATATCGACAACATACTACCTTCCATAATGACAAGGCTACCATCCATTGGAGTAACAAAAATCGTGACAACAGACTACCTTCCATAATGACAAGGCTACCATCCAATGGAGTAAAAAAAACTCGACAACAGACTACCTTCCATAATGACAAGGGTACAATCCATTGGAGTAACAAAAATTTCAAAAAGAGACAACCTTCCATAATGACAAGGGTACAATCCATTGGAGTAACAAAAATCACGACAATAGACCTCCTTCCATAATAACAAGGCTACCATCCATTGCAGTAAAAAAAATCTCGACAATAGAGTACCTTCCATAATGACAAGGATACCATCCATTGTAGTAAAAAAGATATCAACAACATACTACATTCCATAATGACAAGGCTACCATCCATTGGAATAACAAAAATCACGACAACAGACTAACTTCCATAATGACAAGGCTAGCATCCATTGGAATAACAAAAATCACGACAACATACCTCCTTCCATAATGACAAGGCTACCATCCATTGCAGTAACAAAAATCTCGACAACAGACAACCTTCCATAATGACAAGGCTACCATCCATTGTAGTAACAAAGATATTGATAACACACTACCTTCCATAATGACAAGGCTGCCATCAATTGGAGTAACAAAAATCTCGACAACATACTACCTTCCATAATGACAAGGCTACCATCCATTGTTGTAACAAAAATCTAGACAACAGACTACCTTCCATAATGACAATTCTACCATCCATTGGAGTAACAAAGATATCGACAAGAGACTACCTTCCATAACGACAATGCTACAATCCATTCTAGTAACAAAAATATCGAAAATAGAATAGCTTCCATAATGACAAGGCTATCATCCATTGGAGTAACAAAAATCATGACAACAGACTACCTTCCATAATGACAAGGCTACATTCCATTGGAATATTAAAAATCTCGTCAACAGACTTCCATCCATAATGAAAATCCTACCATCCATTGTAGTAATAAAAATATCGACAATAGAATATCTTCCATAAGGACAAGGATAGCATTCATTGGGGTAACAAAAATCTCGACAACAGACTACCTTCCATAATGACAAGGATACCATCCATTGGAGTAACAAAAATTTCCACAAGAGACAACCTTCCATGATGACAAGGCTACAATCCATTGGAGTAATAAAAATCATGACAACAGACTACCTTCCATAATGACAAGGCTACCATCCATTCGAATAACAATAAATATCAACAACACACTACCTTCAATAATGACAAGGCTACCATCCAATGGAGTAACAAAAATCTCTACAATAGACTACCTTCCATAATGAAAAATCTACCATCCATTGGCGTATCAAAAATTTAAACAACAAACTACCGTCATTAATGACAAGGCTACCATCCATTGGAGTAACAAAAATCTTGACAACAGACTACCTTCCATAATAACAAGGCTACCATCCATTGGAGTAACAGAAATCACAATAATAGACTACCTTCCATAATGACAAGGCTACCATCCATTGCAGTAACAAAAATCTCGACAACATACTACCTTCCATAATGACAAGGGTACCATCCATTGGAGTAACAAAAATTTCAACAAGAGACAACCTTCCATGATGACGAGGCTACCATCCATTGGAGTAACAAAAATCACGACAACAGACTACCTTCCATAATGACATGGCTACCATCCATTCGAATAAAAAAAATATCAAAAACACACTACCTTCCATAATGACAAGGCTACCATCCATTGGAGTAACAAAAATCTGAACAACAGACTACCGTCCTTAATGACAAAGCTACCATCCATTGGAGTAACAAAAATCTCGACAACAGACTACCTTCCATAATGACAAGGCTACCATCCAATGGAATAAGAGAAATCACAACAACAGACTACCTTCCATAATGACAAGGCTACCATCCATTGCAGTAACAAAATTCTTGACAACAGACAACCTTCCATAATGACAAGGCTACCATCCATTGTAGTAACAAAGATATCGATAACATACTACCTTCCATAATGACAAGGCTACCATCCATTGGAGTAACAAAAATCTCAACAACATACTACCTTCCGTAATGACAAGGCTACCATCCATTGTTGTAACAAAAATCTAGACAACAGACTACCTTCCATAATGACAAGGCTACCATCCATTGGAGTAACAAAAATCCCGACAATAGACTACCTTCCATAATGACAAGGCTACCATCCATTGGAGTAACTAAAATCTAGACGACAGACTACCTTCCATAATGACAATGCTACCATCCGTTGGAGTAACAAAGATATCGACAAGAGACTACCTTCCATAACGACAAGGCTACCATCCATTGGAGTAAAAAAAATCTCGAAAACAGACTACCTTCCATAATGACAAGGGTAACATCCATTGGAGTAACAAAAATTTCCACAAGAGACAACCTTCCATAATGACAAGGCTACATTCCATTGGAGTAACAAAAATCACGACAACAAACTACTTTTCATAATGACAAGGCTACCATCCATTAGAGTAACAAAAATCTTGACAACAGACTACTTTCCATAATGACAAGGCTTCCATCCATTGTAGTAACAAAGATATCAACAACATACTACCTTCCATAATGACAAGGCTACCATCCATTGGAGTAACAAAAATCACGACAACAGACTAACTTCCCTAAAGACAAGGCTACCATCCATTGGAATAACAAAAATCTCGACAACAAACTACCTTCCATAATGGCAAGGGTTCCATCGAATGGAGTAATAAAAATATCGACAATAGAATATCTTCCATAATGACAAGGCTACCATCCATTGGAGTAACAAAAATCTCAACAACAGACTATCTTCCATAATGACAAGGGTTCCATCCATTGGATTAAAAAAAAAATTCCACAAGAGACAACCTTCCATGATGACAAGGCTACCATCCATTGGAGTAATAAAAATCATGACAACAGACTACCTTCAATAATGACAAGGCTACCATCCATTCGAATAATAATAAATATCAATAACACACTACCTTAAATAATGACAAGGCTACCATCCAATGGAGTAACAAAAATCTCTACAATAGACTACCTTCCATAATGAAAAATCTACCATCCATTGGCGTAACAACAATTTGAACAAGAAACTACCGTCCTTAATGACAAGGCTACCATCCATTGGAGTAACAAAAATATCGACAACAGACTTCCTTCCATAATGACAAGGCTACCATCCATTGGAGTAACAGAAATCGCAATAACAGACTACCTTTCATAATGACAAGGCTACCATCCATTGCAGTAACAAAAATCTCGACAACATACTACCTTCCATAATGACAAGGGTACCATCCATTGGAGTAACAAAAATTTCCTTAAGAGACAACCTTCCATGATGATGAGGCTACCATCCATTGGAGTATAAAAAATCTCGACAACAGACTACCTTCCACAATGACAAGGGTAACATCCATTGGAGTAACAAAAATCCCGACAATAGACTACCTTCCATAATGACAAGGCTACCATCTATTGGAGTAACTGAAATCTAGACGACAGACTACCTTCCACAATGACAATGCTACCACCCATTGGAGTAACAAAGTTATCGACAAGAGACTACCTTCAATAACGACAATGCTACAATCCATTATAGTAACAAAAATCTTGACAATAGAATAACTTGCATAATGACAAGGTTACCATTCATTGGAGTAACAAAAATCACGACAACAGACTACCTTCCATAATGACCAGGCTACTTTCCATTGGAATATTAAAAATCTCGACAAGAGACTACCTTCCATAATGAAAATCCTACCATCCATTGTAGTAACAAAAATCTCGACAAAAGACTACCTTCCATAATGACAAGGCTATCATCCATTGGAGTAACAAAAATCTCGACAACAGACTACCTTCCATAATGACAAGGCTACCATCCATTGGAGTAACAGAAATCACAACAATAGACTACCTTCCATAATGACAAGGCTACCATCCATTGCAGTAACCAAAATCTCGACAACAGACAACCTTCATTAATGATAAGGCTACCATCCATTGTAGTAACTAAGATATCAACAACATACTACCTTCCATAATGACAAGGCTACCATCCATTGGAGTAACAAAAATAACGACAACAGACTACCTTCCATAATGACAAGGCTACCATCCAATGGAGTAAAAAAAAACTCGACAACAGACTACCTTCCATAATGACAAGGGTACAATCCATTGGAGTAACAAAAATTTCCAAAAGAGACAACCTTCCATAATGACAACGGTACAATCCATTGCAGTAACAAAAATCACGACAACAGACCTCCTTCCATAATGACAAGGCTACCATCCATTGCAGTAAAAAAAATCTCGACAATAGAGTACCTTCCATAATGACAAGGCAACCATCCATTGTAGTAACAAAGATATCAACAACATACTACCTTCTATAATGACAAGGCTACCATCCATTGCAGTAACAAAAATCACGACAACAGACTAACTTCCATAATGACAAGGCTAGCATCCATTGGAATAACAAAAATCACGACAACAGACCTCCTTCCATAATGACAAGGCCACCATCCATTGCAGTAACAAAAATCTCGACAACAGACAACCTTCCATAATGACAAGGCTACCATCCATTGTAGTTACAAAGATATCGATAACATACTACTTTCCATAATGACAAGGCTACCATCAATTGGAGTAACAAAAATCTCGACAACATACTACCTTCCATAATGAAAAGGCTACCATCCATTGTTGTAACAAAAATCTAGACAACAGACTACCTTCCATAATGACAATTCTACCATCCATTGGAGTAACAAAGATATCGACAAGAGACTACCTTCCATAACGACAATGCTACAATCCATTCTAGTAACAAAAATCTCGACAATAGAATAGCTTCCATAATGACAAGGCTATCATCCATTGGAGTAACAAAAATCACGACAACAGACTACCTTCCATAATGACAAGTCTACATTCCATTGGAATATTAAAAATCTCGACAACAGACTACCTTCCATAATGAAAAGCCTACCATCCATTGTAGTAACAAAAATCTCGACAAAAGACTACCTTCCATAATGACAAGGCTATCATCCATTGGAGTAACAAAACTCTCGACAACAGACTACCTTCCATAATGACAAGGCTACCATCCATTGGAGTAACAGAAATCACAACAATAGACTACCTTCCATAATGACAAGGCTACCATCCATTGCAGTAACCAAAATCTCGACAACAGACAACCTTCATTAATGACAAGGCTACCATCCATTGTAGTAACAAAGATATCGATAACATACTACCTTCCATAATGACAAGGCTACCATCCATTGGAGTAACAAAAATCACGACAACAGACTACCTTCCATAATGACAAGGCTACCATCCAATGGATTAAAAAAAAACTCGACAACAGACTACCTTCCATAATGACAAGGGTACAATCCATTGGAGTAACAAAAATTTCAAAAAGAGACAACCTTCCATAATGACAAGGGTATAATCCATTGGAGTAACAAAAATCAAGACAACAGACCTCCTTCCATAATAACAAGGCTACCATCCATTACAGTAAAAAAAATCTCGACAATAGAGTACCTTCCATAATGACAAGGCTACCATCCATTGTAGTAACAAAGATATCAACAACATACTACCTTCCATGATGACAAGGCTACCATCCATTGGAGTAACAAAAATCACAACAACGGACTAACTTCCATAATGACAAGGCTAGCATCCATTGGAATAACAAAAATCACGACAACAGACCTCCTTCCATAATGACAAGGCTTCCATCCATTACAGTAACAAAAATCTCGACAACAGACAACCTTCCATAATGACAAGGCTACCATCCATTGTAGTAACAAAGATATCGATAACATACTACCTTCCATAATGACAAGGCTTCCATCAATTGGAGTAACAAAAATCTCGACAACAGACTACCTTCCATAATGACAATTCTACCATCCAGTGGAGTAACAAAGATATCGACAAGAGACTACCTTCCATAACGACAATGCTACAATCCATTCTAGTAACAAAAATCTCGACAATAGAATAGCTTCCATAATGACAAGGCTATCATCCATTGGAGTAACAAAAATCACGACAACAGACTACCTTCCATAATGACAAGGCTACATTCCATTGGAATATTAAAAATCTCGTCAACGGAATACCATCCATAATGAAAATCCTACCATCCATTGTAGTAATAAAAATATCGACAATATAATATCTTCCATAATGACAAGGCTACCATTCATTGGAGTAACAAAAATCTGGACAACAGACTACCTTCCATAATGACAAGGGTACCATCCATTGGAGTAACAAAAATTTCCACAAGAGACAACCTTCCATGATGACAAGGCTACAATCCATTGGAGTAATAAAAATCACGACAACAGACTACCTTCCATAATTACAAGGCTACCATCCATTCGAATAACAATAAATATCAACAACACACTACCTTTAATAATGACAAGGCTACCATCCAATGGAGTAACAAAAATCTCTACAATAGACTACCTTCCATAATGAAAAATCTACCATCCATTGGCGTAACAAAAATTTGAACAACAAACTGCCGTCCTTAATGACAAGGCTACCATCCATTGGAGTAACAAAAATCTCGACAACAGACTACCTTCCATAATGATAAGGCTACCATCCATTGGAGTAACAGAAATCACAATAACATACTACCTTCCATAATGACAAGGCTACCATCCATTGCAGTAACAAAAATCTCGACAAGATACTACCTTCCATAATGACAAGGGTACCATCCATTGGAGTAACAAAAATTTCCTTAAGAGACAACCTTCCATGATGATGAGGCTACCATCCATTGGAGTATAAAAAATCTCGACAACAGACTACCTTCCATAATGACAAGGGTAACATCCATTGGAGTAACAAAAATCCCGACAATAGACTACCTTCCATAATGACAAGGCTACCATCCAATGAAGTAAAAAAAAACTCGACAACAGACTACCTTCCATAATGACAAGGGTACAATCCATTGGAGTAACAAAAATTTCCAAAAGAGACAACCTTCCATAATGACAAGGGTATAATCCATTGGAGTAACAAAAATCAAGACAACAGACCTCCTTCCATAATAACAAGGCTACCATCCATTGCAGTAAAAAAAATCTCGACAATATAGTACCTTCCATAATGACAAGGCTACCATCCATTGTAGTAACAAAGATATCAACAACATACTACCTTCCATGATGACAAGGCTACCATCCATTGGAGTAACAAAAATCACGACAACGGACTAACATCCATAATGACAAGGCTAGCATCCATTGGAATAACAAAAATAACAACAACAGACCTCCTTCCATAATGACAAGGCTTCCATCCATTGCAGTAACAAAAATCTCGACAACAGACAACCTTCCATAATGACAAGGCTACCATCCATTGTAGTAACAAAGATATCGATAACATACTACCTTCCATAATGACAAGGCTTCCATCAATTGGAGTAACAAAAATCTCGACAACAGACTACCTTCCATAATGACAATTCTACCATCCATTGGAGTAACAAAGATATCGACAAGAGACTACCTTCCATAACGACAATGCTACAATCCATTCTAGTAACAAAAATCTCGACAATAGAATAGCTTCCATAATGACAAGGCTATCATCCATTGGAGTAACAAAAATCACGACAACAGACTACCTTCCATAATGACAAGGCTACATTCCATTGGAATATTAAAAATCTCGTCAACGGAATACCATCCATAATGAAAATCCTACCATCCATTGTAGTAATAAAAATATCGACAATATAATATCTTCCATAATGACAAGGCTACCATTCATTGGAGTAACAAAAATCTGGACAACAGACTACCTTCCATAATGACAAGGGTACCATCCATTGGAGTAACAAAAATTTCCACAAGAGACAACCTTCCATGATGACAAGGCTACCATCCATTGGAGTAATAAAAATCACGACAACAGACTACCTTCCATAATTACAAGGCTACCATCCATTCGAATAACAATAAATATCAACAACACACTACCTTTAATAATGACAAGGCTACCATCCAATGGAGTAACAAAAATCTCTACAATAGACTACCTTCCATAATGAAAAATCTACCATCCATTGGCGTAACAAAAATTTGAACAACAAACTACCGTCCTTAATGACAAGGCTACCATCCAATGGAGTAACAAAAATCTCGACAACAGACTACCTTCCATAATGATAAGGCTAACATCCATTGGAGTAACAGAAATCACAATAACATACTACCTTCCATAATGACAAGGCTACCATCCATTGCAGTAACAAAAATCTCGACAACATACTACCTTCCATAATGACAAGGGTACCATCCATTGGAGTAACAAAAATTTCCTTAAGAGACAACCTTCCATGATGATGAGGCTACCATCCATTGGAGTATAAAAAATCTCGACAACAGACTACCTTCCATAATGACAAGGGTAACATCCATTGGAGTAACAAAAATCACGACAACAAACTACCTTCCATAATGACAAGGCTACATTCCATTGGAATATTAAAAATCTTGACAAGAGACTACCTTCCATAATGAAAATCCTACCATCCATTGTAGTAACAAAAATCTCGACAAAAGACTACCTTCCATAATGACAAGGCTATCATCCATTGGAGTAACAAAAATCTCGACAACAGACTACCTTCCATAATGACAAGGCTACCATCCATTGGAGTAACAGAAATCACAACAATAGACTACCTTCCATAATGACAAGGCTACCATCCATTGCAGTAACCAAAATCTCGACAACAGACAACCTTCATTAATGATAAGGCTACCATCCATTGTAGTAACTAAGATATCAACAACATACTACCTTCCATAATGACAAGGCTACCATCCATTGGAGTAACAAAAATAACGACAACAGACTACCTTCCATAATGACAAGGCTACCATCCAATGGAGTAAAAAAAAACTCGACAACAGACTACCTTCCATAATGACAAGGGTACAATCCATTGGAGTAACAAAAATTTCCAAAAGAGACAACCTTCCATAATGACAACGGTACAATCCATTGCAGTAACAACAATCACGACAACAGACCTCCTTCCATAATGACAAGGCTACCATCCATTGCAGTAAAAAAAATCTCGACAATAGAGTACCTTCCATAATGACAAGGCTACCATCCATTGTAGTAACAAAGATATCAACAACATACTACCTTCCATAATGACAAGGCTACCATCCATTGCAGTAACAAAAATCACGACAACAGACTAACTTCCATAATGACAAGGCTAGCATCCATTGGAATAACAAAAATCACGACAACAGACCTCCTTCCATAATGACAAGGCCACCATCCATTGCAGTAACAAAAATCTCGACAACAGACAACCTTCCATAATGACAAGGCTACCATCCATTGTAGTAACAAAGATATCGATAACATACTCCTTTCCATAATGACAAGGCTACCATCAATTGGAGTAACAAAAATCTCGACAACATACTACCTTCCATAATGAAAAGGCTACCATCCATTGTTGTAACAAAAATCTAGACAACAGACTACCTTCCATAATGACAATTCTACCATCCATTGGAGTAACAAAGATATCGACAAGAGACTACCTTCCATAACGACAATGCTACAATCCATTCTAGTAACAAAAATCTCGACAATAGAATAGCTTCCATAATGACAAGGCTATCATCCATTGGAGTAACAAAAATCACGACAACAGACTACCTTCCATAATGACAAGTCTACATTCCATTGGAATATTAAAAATCTCGACAACAGACTACCTTCCATAATGAAAAGCCTACCATCCATTGTAGTAACAAAAATCTCGACAAAAGACTACCTTCCATAATGACAAGGCTGTCATCCATTGGAGTAACAAAACTCTCGACAGCAGACTACCTTCCATAATGACAAGGCTACCATCCATTGGAGTAACAGAAATCACAACAATAGACTACCTTCCATAATGACAAGGCTACCATCCATTGCAGTAACCAAAATCTCGACAACAAACAACCTTCATTAATGACAAGGCTACCATCCATTATAGTAACAAAGATATCGATAACATACTACCTTCCATAATGAAAAGGCTACCATCCATTGGAGTAACAAAAATCACGACAACAGACTACCTTCCATAATGACAAGGCTACCATCCAATGGAGTAAAAAAAAACTCGACAACAGACTACCTTCCATAATGACAAGGGTACAATCCATTGGAGTAACAAAAATTTCCAAAAGAGACAACCTTCCATAATGACAAGGGTATAATCCATTGGAGTAACAAAAATCAAGACAACAGACCTCCTTCCATAATAACAAGGCTACCATCCATTGCAGTAAAAAAAATCTCGACAATAGAGTACCTTCCATAATGACAAGGCTACCATCCATTGTAGTAACAAAGATATCAACAACATACTACCTTCCATGATGACAAGGCTACCATCCATTGGAGTAACAAAAATCACGACAACGGACTAACTTCCATAATGACAAGGCTAGCATCCATTGGAATAACAAAAATCACGACAACATACCTCCTTCCATAATGACAAGGCTTCCATCCATTGCAGTAACAAAAATCTCGACAACAGACAACCTTCCATTATGACAAGGCTACCATCCATTGTAGTAACAAAGATATCGATAAGATACTACCTTCCATAATGACAAGGCTTCCATCAATTGGAGTAACAAAAATCTCGACAACAGACTACCTTCCATAATGACAATTCTACCATCCATTGGAGTAACAAAGATATCGACAAGAGACTACCTTCCATAACGACAATGCTACAATCCATTCTAGTAACAAAAATCTCGACAATAGAATAGCTTCCATAATGACAAGGCTATCATCCATTGGAGTAACAAAAATCACGACAACAGACTACCTTCCATAATGACAAGGCTACATTCCATTGGAATATTAAAAATCTCGTCAACGGAATACCATCCATAATGAAAATCCTACCATCCATTGTAGTAATAAAAATATCGACAATAGAATATCTTCCATAATGACAAGGCTACCATCCATTGGAGTAACAAAAATTTCCACAAGAGACAACCTTCCATGATGACAAGGCTACCATCCATTGGAGTAATAAAAATCACGACAACAGACTACCTTCCATAATTACAAGGCTACCATCCATTCGAATAACAATAAATATCAACAACACACTACCTTTAATAATGACAAGGCTACCATCCAATGGAGTAACAAAAATCTCTACAATAGACTACCTTCCATAATGAAAAATCTACCATCCATTGGCGTAACAAAAATTTGAACAACAAACTACCGTCCTTAATGACAAGGCTACCATCCATTGGAGTAACAAAAATCTCGACAACAGACTACCTTCCATAATGATAAGGCTACCATCCATTGGAGTAACAGAAATCACAATAACATACTACCTTCCATAATGACAAGGCTACCATCCATTGCAGTAACAAAAATCTCGACAACATACTACCTTCCATAATGACAAGGGTACCATCCATTGGAGTAACAAAAATTTCCACAAGAGACTACCTTCCATGATGACGAGGCTACCATCCATTGGAGTAATAAAAATCATGACAACAGACTACCTTCCATAATGACAAGGCTACCATCCATTCGAATAACAATAAATATCAACAACACACTACCTTCAATAATGATAAGGCTACCATCCAATGGAGTAACAAAAATCTCTACAATAGACTACCTTCCATAATGAAAAATCTACCATCCATTGGCGTAACAAAAATTTGAACAACAAACTACCGTCCTTAATGACAAGGCTACCATCCATTGGAGTAACAAAAATCTCGACAACAGACTACCTTCCATAATGACAAGGCTACCATCCATTGGAGTAACAAAAATCACAATAACAGACTACCTTCTATAATGAAAAGGCTACCATCCATTGCAGTAACAAAAATCTCGACAACAGACAACCTTCCATAATGCAGGGCTACCATCCATTCTAGTAACAAAGATATCAATAACATACTACCTTCCATAACGACAAGGATACCATCCATTGGAGTAACAAAAATCTCAACAACATACTACCTTCTATAATGACAAGGCTATCATCCATTGTTGTAACAAAAATCTAGACAACAGACTACCTTCCATAATGACAAGGCTACCATCCATTGGAGTAACAAAAATCCCGACAATAGACTACCTTCCATAATGACAAGGCTACCATCCATTGGAGTAACTGAAATCTAGACGACAGACTACCTTCCATAATGACAATGCTACCATCCATTGGAGTAACAAAGATATCCACAAGAGACTACCTTCCATAAGGACAATGCTACAATCCATTGTAGTATCAAAAATCTTGACAATAGAATAGATTTCATAATGACAAGGTTACCATTCATTGGAGTAACAAGAATCACGACAACAGACTACCTTCCATAATGACAAGGCTACATTCTATTGGAATATTAAAAATCTCGACAACAGACTACCTTCCATAATGAAAAGCCTACCATCCATTGTAGTAACAAAAATCTCGACAAAAGACTACCTTCCATAATGACAAGGCTATCATCCATTGGAGTAACAAAAATCTCGACAACAGACTACCTTCCATAATGACAAGGCTACCATCCATTGGAGTAACAGAAATCACAACAATAGACTACCTTCCATAATGACAAGGCTACCATCCATTGCAGTAACCAAAATCTCGACAACAGACAACCTTCATTAATGACAAGGCTACCATCCATTGTAGTAACAAAGATATCGACAACATACTACCTTCCATAATGACAAGGCTAGCATCCATTGGAGTAAGAAAAATCACCACAACAGACTACCTTCCATAATGACAAGGCTACCATCCAATGGAGTAAAAAAAACTCGACAACAGACTACCTTCCATAATGACAAGGGTACAATCCATTGGAGTAAAAAAAATTTCCAAAAGAGATAACCTTCCATAATGACAAGGGTACAATCCATTGGAGTAACAAAAATCACGACAACAAACCTCCTTCCATAATGACAAGGCTACCATCCATTGCAGTAAAAAAAATCTCGACAATAGAGTACCTTCCATAATGACAAGGCTACCATCTATTGTAGTAACAAAGATATCAACAAAATACTACCTTCCATAATGACAAGGCTACCATCCATTGGAGTAACAAAAATCTCGACAACAGACTAACTTCCATAATGACAAGGCTAGCATCCATTGGAATAACAAAAATCACGACAACAGACCTCCTTCCATAATGACAAGGCTACCATCCATTGCATTAACAAAAATCTCGACAACAGACAACCTTCCATAATGACAAGGCTACCATCCATTGTAGTAACAAAGATATCGATAACATACTACCTTCCATAATGACAAGGCTACCATCAATTGGAGTAACAAAAATCTCGACAACATACTACCTTCCATAATGACAAGGCTACCATCCATTGTTGTAACAAAAATCTAGACAACAGACTACCTTCCATAATGACAATTCTACCATCCATTGGAGTAACAAAGATATCGACAAGAGACTACCTTCCATAACGACAATGCTACAATCCATTCTAGTAACAAAAATCTCGACAATAGAATAGCTTCCATAATGACAAGGCTATCATCAATTGGAGTAACAAAAATCACGACAACAGACTACCTTCCATAATGACAAGGCTACATTCCATTGGAATATTAAAAATCTCGTCAACGGACTACCATCCATAATGAAAATCCTACCATCCATTGTTGTAATAAAAATATCGACAATAGAATATCTTCCATAATGACAAGGCTACCATTCATTGGAGTAACAAAAATCTCGACAACAGACTACCTTCCATAATGACAAGGGTACCATCCATTGGAGTAACAAAAATTTCCACAAGAGACAACCTTCCATGATGACAAGGCTACCATCCATTGGAGTAATAAAAATCATGACAACAGACTACCTTCCATAATTAGAAGGCTACCATCCATTCGAATAACAATAAATATCAACAACACACTACCTTCAATAATGACAAGGATACCATCCAATGGAGTAACAAAAATCTCTACAATAGACTACCTTCCATAATGAAAAATCTACCATCCATTGGCGTAACAAAAATTTGAACAACAAACTACCGTCCTTAATGACAAGGCTACCATCCATTGGAGTAACAAAAATCTCGACAACAGACTACCTTCCATAATGACAAGGCTACCATCCATTGGAGTAACAGAAATCACAATAACAGACTACCTTCCATAATGACAAGGCTACCATCCATTGTAGTAACAAAAATCTCGACAATAGACTACCTTCCATAATGACAAGGCTACCATCTATTGGAATAAGAGAAATCACAACAACAGACTACCTTCCATAATGACAAGGCTACCATCCATTGCAGTAACAAAAATCTCGACAACAGACAACCTTCCATAATGACAAGGCTACCATCCATTCTAGTAACAAAGATATCGATAACATACTACCTTCCATAACGACAAGGCTACCATCCATTGGAGTAACAAAAATCTCAACAACATACTACCTTCCATAATGACAAGGCTACCATCCATTGGAGTAACTGAAATCTAGACGACAGACTACCTTCCATAATGACAATGCTACCACCCATTGGAGTAACAAAGATATCGACAAGAGACTACCTTCCATAACGACAATGCTACAATCCATTGTAGTAACAAAAATCTTGAAAATATAATAGCTTTCATAATGACAAGGTTACCATTCATTGGAGTAACAAGAATCACGACAACAGACTACCTTCCATAATGACAAGGCTACATTCTATTGGAATATTAAAAATCTCGACAACAGACTACCTTCCATAATGAAAAGCCTACCATCCATTGTAGTAACAAAAATCTCGACAAAAGACTACCTTCCATAATGACAAGGCTATCATCCATTGGAGTAACAAAAATCTCGACAACAGACTACCTTCCATAATGACAAGGATACCATCCATTGGAGTAACAGAAATCACAACAATAGACTACCTTCCATAATGACAAGGCTACCATCCATTGCAGTAACCAAAATCTCGACAACAGACAACCTTCATTAATGACAAGGCTACCATCCATTCTAGTAACAAAGATATCGACAACATACTACCTTCCATAATGACAAGGCTACCATCCATTGGAGTAACAAAAATCTCGACAACAGACTACCTTCCATAATGACAAGGCTACCATCCATTGGAGTAACAAAAATCACAATAACAGACTACCTTCCATAATGAAAAGGCTACCATCCATTGCAGTAACAAAAATCTCGACAACAGACTACCTTCCATAATGACAAGGCTACCATCTATTGGAATAAGAGAAATCTCACCAACAGACTACCTTCCATAATGACAAGGCTACCATCCATTGCAGTAACAAAAATCTCGACAACAGACAACCTTCCATAATGACAGGGCTACCATCCATTCTAGTAACAAAGATATCGATAACATACTACCTTCCATAACGACAAGGATACCATCCATTGGAGTAACAAAAATCTCAACAACATACTACCTTCCATAATGACAAGGCTATCATCCATTGTTGTAACAAAAATCTAGACAACAGACTACCTTCCATAATGACAAGGCTACCATCCATTGGAGTAACAAAAATCACGACAATAGACTACCTTCCATAATGACACGGCTACCATCCATTGGAGTAACTGAAATCTAGACGACAGACTACCTTCCATAATGACAATGCTACCATCCATTGGAGTAACAAAGATATCCACAAGAGACTACCTTCCATAAGGACAATGCTACAATCCATTGTAGTAACAAAAATCTTGACAATATAATATATTTCATAATGACAAGGTTACAATTCATTGGAGTAACAAGAATCACGACAACAGACTACCTTCCATAATGACAAGGCTACATTCTATTGGAATATTAAAAATCTCGACAACAGACTACCTTCCATAATGAAAAGCCTACCATCCATTGTAGTAACAAAAATCTCGACAAAAGACTACCTTCCATAATGACAAGGCTATCATCCATTGGAGTAACAAAAATCTCGACAACAGACTACCTTCCATAATGACAAGGCTACCATCCATTGGAGTAACAGAAATCACAACAATAGACTACCTTCCATAATGACAAGGCTACCATCCATTGCAGTAACCAAAATCTCGACAACAGACAACCTTCATTAATGACAAGGCTACCATCCATTGTAGTAACAAAGATATCGACAACATACTACCTTCCATAATGACAAGGCTACCATCCATTGGAGTAACAAAAATCACCACAACAGACTACCTTCCATAATGACAAGGCTACCATCCAATGGAGTAAAAAAAAAACTCGACAACAGACTACCTTCCATAATGACAAGGGTACAATCCATTGGAGTAACAAAAATTTCCAAAAGAGACAACCTTCCATAATGACAAGGGTACAATCCGTTGGAGTAACAAAAATCACGACAACAAACCTCCTTCCATAATGACAAGGCTACCATCCATTGCAGTAACAAAAATCTCGACAATAGAGTACCTTCCATAATGACAAGGCTACCATCCATTGTAGTAACAAAGATATCAACAACATACTACCTTCCATAATGACAAGGCTACCATCCATTGGAGTAACAAAAATCTCGACAACAGACTAACTTCCATAATGACAAGGCTAGCATCCATTGGAATAACAAAAATCACGACAACAGACCTCCTTCCATAATGACAAGGCTACCATCCATTGCAGTAACAAAAATCTCGACAACAGACAACCTTCCATAATGACAAGGCTACCATCCATTGTAGTAACAAAGATATCGATAACATACTACCTTCCATAATGACAAGGCTACCATCAATTGGAGTAACAAAAATCTCGACAACATACTACCTTCCATAATGACAAGGCTACCATCCATTGTTGTAAAAAAAATCTATACAACAGACTACCTTCCATAATGACAATTCTACCATCCATTGGAGTAACAAAGATATCGACAAGAGACTACCTTCCATAACGACAATGCTACAATCCATTCTAGTAACAAAAATCTCGACAATAGAATAGCTTCCATAATGACAAGGCTATCATCCATTGGAGTAACAAAAATCACGACAACAGACTACCTTCCATAATGACAAGGCTACATTCCATTGGAATATTAAAAATCTCGTCAACGGACTACCATCCATAATGAAAATCCTACAATCCATTGTAGTAATAAAAATATCGAAAATAGAATATCTTCCATAATGACAAGGCTACCATTCATTGGAGTAACAAAAATCTCGACAACAGACTACCTTCCATAATGACAAGGGTACCATCCATTGGAGTAACAAAAATTTCCACAAGAGACAACCTTCCATGATGACAAGGCTACCATCCATTGGAGTAATAAAAATCATGACAACAGACTACCTTACATAATGAGAAGGCTACCATCCATTCGAATAACAATAAATATCAACAACACACTACCTTCAATAATGACAAGGCTACCATCCAATGGAGTAACAAAAATCTCTACAATAGACTACCTTCCATAATGAAAAATCTACCATCCATTGGCGTAACAAAAATTTGAACAACAAACTACCGTCCTTAATGACAAGGCTACCATCCATTGGAGTAACAAAAATCTCGACAACAGACTACCTTCCATGATGACGAGGCTACCATCCATTGGAGTAACAGAAATCACAATAATAGACTACCTTCCATACTGATAAGGCTACCATCCATTGCAGTAACAAAAATCTCGACAACATACTACCATCCATAATGACAAGGGTACCATCCATTGGAGTAACAAAAATTTCCATAAGAGACAACCTTCCATGATGACGAGGCTACCTTCCATTGGAGTAACAAAAATCACGACAACAGACTACCTTCCATAATGACATGGCTACTATCCATTCGAATAATAAAAATATCAACAACACACTACCTTCCATAAACACAAGGCTACCATCCCATGGAGTAACAAGAATCTCGACAATAGACTACCTTCCATAATGACAAGTCTACCATCCATTGGCGTAACAAAAATCTGAACAACAGACTATCGTCCTTAATGACAAGGCTTCCATCCATTGGAGTAACAAAAATCTCGACAACAGACTACCTTCCATAATGACAAGGCTACCATCCATTGGAGTAACAGAAATCACAATAACAGACTACCTTCCATAATGACAAGGCTACCATCCATTGCAGTAACAAAAATCTCGACAATAGACTACCTTCCATAATGATAAGGCTACCATCTATTGGAATAAGAGAAATCACAACAACATACTACCTTCCATAATGACAAGGCTACCATCCTTTGCAGTAACAAAAATCTCGACAACAGACAACCTTCCATAATGACAAGGCTACCATCCATTCTAGTAACAAAGATATCGATAACATACTACCTTCCATAACGACAAGGATACCATCCATTGGAGTAACAAAAATCTCAACAACATACTACCTTCCAAAATGACAAGGCTACCATCCATTGTTGTAACAAAAATCTCGACAACAGACTACCTTCCATAATGACAAGGCTACCATCCATTGGAGTAACAAAAATCCCGACAATAGACTACCTTCCATAATGACAAGGCTACCATCCATTTCAGTAACTGAAATCTAGACGACAGACTACCTTCCATAATGACAATTCTACCATCCATTGGAGTAACAAAGATATCGACAAGAGACTACCTTCTATAAAGACAATGCTACAATACATTGTAGTAACAAAAATCTTGACAATAGAATAGTTTTCATAATGACAAGGTTACCATTCATTGGAGTAACAAGAATCACGACAACAGACTACCTTCCATAATGACAATGCTACATTCTATTGGAATATTAAAAATCTCGACAACAGACTACCTTCCATAATGAAAAGCCTACCATCCATTGTAGTAACAAAAATCTCGACAAAAGACTACCTTCCATAATGACAAGGCTATCAACCATTGGAGTAACAAAAATCTCGACAACAGACTACCTTCCATAATGACAAGGCTACCATCCATTGGAGTAATAGAAATCACAACAATAGACTACCTTCCATAATGACAAGGCTACCATCCATTGCAGTAACCAAAATCTCGACAACAGACAACCTTCATTAATGACAAGGCTACCATCCATTGTAGTAACAAAGATATCGACAACATACTACCTTCCATAATGACAAGCCTAGCATCCATTGGAGTAACAAAAATCACGACAACAGACTACCTTCCATAATGACAAGGCTACCATCCAATGGAGTAAAAAAAAAACTCGACAACAGACTACCTTCCATAATGACAAGGGTACAATCCATTGGAGTAACAAAAATTTCCAAAAGAGACAACCTTCCATAATGACAAGGGTACAATCCATTGGAGTAACAAAAATCACGACAACAAACCTCCTTCCATAATGACAAGGCTACCACCCATTGCAGTAAAAAAATATCGACAATAGAGTACCTTCCATAATGACAAGGCTACCATCCATTGTAGTAACAAAGATATCAACAACATACTACCTTCCATAATGACAAGGCTACCATCCATTGGAGTAACAAAAATCTCGACAACAGACTAACTTCCATAATGACAAGGCTAGCATCCATTGGAATAACAAAAATCACGACAACAGACCTCCTTCCATAATGACAAGGCTACCATCCATTGCAGTAACAAAAATATCGACAACAGACAACCTTCCATAACGACAAGGCTACCATCCATTGTAGTAACAAAGATATCGATAACATACTACCTTCCATAATGACAAGGCTACCATCAATTGGAGTAACAAAAATCTCGACAACATACTACCTTCCATAATGACAAGGCTACCATCCATTGGAGTAACAAAAATCTCGACAACAGACTAACTTCCATAATGACAAGGCTAGCATCCATTGGAATAACAAAAATCACGACAACAGACCTCCTTCCATAATGACAAGGCTACCATCCATTGCAGTAACAAAAATCTCGACAACAGACAACCTTCCATAATGACAAGGCTACCATCCATTGTAGTAACAAAGATATCGATAACATACTACCTTCCATAATGACAAGGCTACCATCAATTGGAGTAACAAAAATCTCGACAACATACTACCTTCCATAATGACAAGGCTACCATCCATTGTTGTAAAAAAAATCTATACAACAGACTACCTTCCATAATGACAATTCTACCATCCATTGGAGTAACAAAGATATCGACAAGAGACTACCTTCCATAACGACAATGCTACAATCCATTCTAGTAACAAAAATCTCGACAATAGAATAGCTTCCATAATGACAAGGCTATCATCCATTGGAGTAACAAAAATCACGACAACAGACTACCTTCCATAATGACAAGGCTACATTCCATTGGAATATTAAAAATCTCGTCAACGGACTACCATCCATAATGAAAATCCTACAATCCATTGTAGTAATAAAAATATCGAAAATAGAATATCTTCCATAATGACAAGGCTACCATTCATTGGAGTAACAAAAATCTCGACAACAGACTACCTTCCATAATGACAAGGGTACCATCCATTGGAGTAACAAAAATTTCCACAAGAGACAACCTTCCATGATGACAAGGCTACCATCCATTGGAGTAATAAAAATCATGACAACAGACTACCTTACATAATGAGAAGGCTACCATCCATTCGAATAACAATAAATATCAACAACACACTACCTTCAATAATGACAAGGCTACCATCCAATGGAGTAACAAAAATCTCTACAATAGACTACCTTCCATAATGAAAAATCTACCATCCATTGGCGTAACAAAAATTTGAACAACAAACTACCGTCCTTAATGACAAGGCTACCATCCATTGGAGTAACAAAAATCTCGACAACAGACTACCTTCCATGATGACGAGGCTACCATCCATTGGAGTAACAGAAATCACAATAATAGACTACCTTCCATACTGATAAGGCTACCATCCATTGCAGTAACAAAAATCTCGACAACATACTACCATCCATAATGACAAGGGTACCATCCATTGGAGTAACAAAAATTTCCATAAGAGACAACCTTCCATGATGACGAGGCTACCTTCCATTGGAGTAACAAAAATCACGACAACAGACTACCTTCCATAATGACATGGCTACTATCCATTCGAATAATAAAAATATCAACAACACACTACCTTCCATAAACACAAGGCTACCATCCCATGGAGTAACAAGAATCTCGACAATAGACTACCTTCCATAATGACAAGTCTACCATCCATTGGCGTAACAAAAATCTGAACAACAGACTATCGTCCTTAATGACAAGGCTTCCATCCATTGGAGTAACAAAAATCTCGACAACAGACTACCTTCCATAATGACAAGGCTACCATCCATTGGAGTAACAGAAATCACAATAACAGACTACCTTCCATAATGACAAGGCTACCATCCATTGCAGTAACAAAAATCTCGACAATAGACTACCTTCCATAATGATAAGGCTACCATCTATTGGAATAAGAGAAATCACAACAACATACTACCTTCCATAATGACAAGGCTACCATCCTTTGCAGTAACAAAAATCTCGACAACAGACAACCTTCCATAATGACAAGGCTACCATCCATTCTAGTAACAAAGATATCGATAACATACTACCTTCCATAACGACAAGGATACCATCCATTGGAGTAACAAAAATCTCAACAACATACTACCTTCCAAAATGACAAGGCTACCATCCATTGTTGTAACAAAAATCTCGACAACAGACTACCTTCCATAATGACAAGGCTACCATCCATTGGAGTAACAAAAATCCCGACAATAGACTACCTTCCATAATGACAAGGCTACCATCCATTTCAGTAACTGAAATCTAGACGACAGACTACCTTCCATAATGACAATTCTACCATCCATTGGAGTAACAAAGATATCGACAAGAGACTACCTTCTATAAAGACAATGCTACAATACATTGTAGTAACAGAAATCTTGACAATAGAATAGTTTTCATAATGACAAGGTTACCATTCATTGGAGTAACAAGAATCACGACAACAGACTACCTTCCATAATGACAATGCTACATTCTATTGGAATATTAAAAATCTCGACAACAGACTACCTTCCATAATGAAAAGCCTACCATCCATTGTAGTAACAAAAATCTCGACAAAAGACTACCTTCCATAATGACAAGGCTATCAACCATTGGAGTAACAAAAATCTCGACAACAGACTACCTTCCATAATGACAAGGCTACCATCCATTGGAGTAATAGAAATCACAACAATAGACTACCTTCCATAATGACAAGGCTACCATCCATTGCAGTAACCAAAATCTCGACAACAGACAACCTTCATTAATGACAAGGCTACCATCCATTGTAGTAACAAAGATATCGACAACATACTACCTTCCATAATGACAAGCCTAGCATCCATTGGAGTAACAAAAATCACGACAACAGACTACCTTCCATAATGACAAGGCTACCATCCAATGGAGTAAAAAAAAAACTCGACAACGGACTACCTTCCATAATGACAAGGGTACAATCCATTGGAGTAACAAAAATTTCCAAAAGAGACAACCTTCCATAATGACAAGGGTACAATCCATTGGAGTAACAAAAATCACGACAACAAACCTCCTTCCATAATGACAAGGCTACCACCCATTGCAGTAAAAAAATATCGACAATAGAGTACCTTCCATAATGACAAGGCTACCATCCATTGTAGTAACAAAGATATCAACAACATACTACCTTCCATAATGACAAGGCTACCATCCATTGGAGTAACAAAAATCTCGACAACAGACTAACTTCCATAATGACAAGGCTAGCATCCATTGGAATAACAAAAATCACGACAACAGACCTCCTTCCATAATGACAAGGCTACCATCCATTGCAGTAACAAAAATATCGACAACAGACAACCTTCCATAACGACAAGGCTACCATCCATTGTAGTAACAAAGATATCGATAACATACTACCTTCCATAATGACAAGGCTACCATCAATTGGAGTAACAAAAATCTCGACAACATACTACCTTCCATAATGACAAGGCTACCATCCATTGGAGTAACAAAAATCTCGACAACAGACTAACTTCCATAATGACAAGGCTAGCATCCATTGGAATAACAAAAATCACGACAACAGACCTCCTTCCATAATGACAAGGCTACCATCCATTGCAGTAACAAAAATCTCGACAACAGACAACCTTCCATAATGACAAGGCTACCATCCATTGTAGTAACAAAGATATCGATAACATACTACCTTCCATAATGACAAGGCTACCATCAATTGGAGTAACAAAAATCTCGACAACATACTACCTTCCATAATGACAAGGCTACCATCCATTGTTGTAAAAAAAATCTATACAACAGACTACCTTCCATAATGACAATTCTACCATCCATTGGAGTAACAAAGATATCGACAAGAGACTACCTTCCATAACGACAATGCTACAATCCATTCTAGTAACAAAAATCTCGACAATAGAATAGCTTCCATAATGACAAGGCTATCATCCATTGGAGTAACAAAAATCACGACAACAGACTACCTTCCATAATGACAAGGCTACATTCCATTGGAATATTAAAAATCTCGTCAACGGACTACCATCCATAATGAAAATCCTACAATCCATTGTAGTAATAAAAATATCGAAAATAGAATATCTTCCATAATGACAAGGCTACCATTCATTGGAGTAACAAAAATCTCGACAACAGACTACCTTCCATAATGACAAGGGTACCATCCATTGGAGTAACAAAAATTTCCACAAGAGACAACCTTCCATGATGACAAGGCTACCATCCATTGGAGTAATAAAAATCATGACAACAGACTACCTTACATAATGAGAAGGCTACCATCCATTCGAATAACAATAAATATCAACAACACACTACCTTCAATAATGACAAGGCTACCATCCAATGGAGTAACAAAAATCTCTACAATAGACTACCTTCCATAATGAAAAATCTACCATCCATTGGCGTAACAAAAATTTGAACAACAAACTACCGTCCTTAATGACAAGGCTACCATCCATTGGAGTAACAAAAATCTCTACAACAGACTACCTTCCATGATGACGAGGCTACCATCCATTGGAGTAACAGAAATCACAATAATAGACTACATTCCATACTGATAAGGCTACCATCCATTGCAGTAACAAAAATCTCGACAACATACTACCATCCATAATGACAAGGGTACCATCCATTGGAGTAACAAAAATTTCCATAAGAGACAACCTTCCATGATGACGAGGCTACCTTCCATTGGAGTAACAAAAATCACGACAACAGACTACCTTCCATAATGACATGGCTACTATCCATTCGAATAATAAAAATATCAACAACACACTACCTTCCATAAACACAAGGCTACCATCCCATGGAGTAACAAGAATCTCGACAATAGACTACCTTCCATAATGACAAGTCTACCATCCATTGGCGTAACAAAAATCTGAACAACAGACTATCGTCCTTAATGACAAGGCTTCCATCCATTGGAGTAACAAAAATCTCGACAACAGACTACCTTCCATAATGACAAGGCTACCATCCATTGGAGTAACAGAAATCACAATAACAGACTACCTTCCATAATGACAAGGCTACCATCCATTGCAGTAACAAAAATCTCGACAATAGACTACCTTCCATAATGATAAGGCTACCATCTATTGGAATAAGAGAAATCACAACAACATACTACCTTCCATAATGACAAGGCTACCATCCTTTGCAGTAACAAAAATCTCGACAACAGACAACCTTCCATAATGACAAGGCTACCATCCATTCTAGTAACAAAGATATCGATAACATACTACCTTCCATAACGACAAGGATACCATCCATTGGAGTAACAAAAATCTCAACAACATACTACCTTCCAAAATGACAAGGCTACCATCCATTGTTGTAACAAAAATCTCGACAACAGACTACCTTCCATAATGACAAGGCTACCATCCATTGGAGTAACAAAAATTCCGACAATAGACTACCTTCCATAATGACAAGGCTACCATCCATTTCAGTAACTGAAATCTAGACGACAGACTACCTTCCATAATGACAATTCTACCATCCATTGGAGTAACAAAGATATCGACAAGAGACTACCTTCTATAAAGACAATGCTACAATACATTGTAGTAACAAAAATCTTGACAATAGAATAGTTTTCATAATGACAAGGTTACCATTCATTGGAGTAACAAGAATCACGACAACAGACTACCTTCCATAATGACAAGGCTACATTCTATTGGAATATTAAAAATCTCGACAACAGACTACCTTCCATAATGAAAAGCCTACCATCCATTGTAGTAACAAAAATCTCGACAAAAGACTACCTTCCATAATGACAAGGCTATCAACCATTGGAGTAACAAAAATCTCGACAACAGACTACCTTCCATAATGACAAGGCTACCATCCATTGGAGTAACAGAAATCACAACAATAGACTACCTTCCATAATGACAAGGCTACCATCCATTGCAGTAACCAAAATCTCGACAACAGACAACCTTCATTAATGACAAGGCTACCATCCATTGTAGTAACAAAGATATCGACAACATACTACCTTCCATAATGACAAGCCTAGCATCCATTGGAGTAACAAAAATCACGACAACAGACTTCCTTCCATAATGACAAGGCTACCATCCAATGGAGTAAAAAAAAACTCGACAACAGACTACCTTCCATAATGACAAGGGTACAATCCATTGGAGTAACAAAAATTTCCAAAAGAGACAACCTTCCATAATGACAAGGGTACAATCCATTGGAGTAACAAAAATCACGACAACAAACCTCCTTCCATAATGACAAGGCTACCACCCATTGCAGTAAAAAAATATCGACAATAGAGTACCTTCCATAATGACAAGGCTACCATCCATTGTAGTAACAAAGATATCAACAACATACTACCTTCCATAATGACAAGGCTACCATCCATTGGAGTAACAAAAATCTCGACAACAGACTAACTTCCATAATGACAAGGCTAGCATCCATTGGAATAACAAAAATCACGACAACAGACCTCCTTCCATAATGACAAGGCTACCATCCATTGCAGTAACAAAAATATCGACAACAGACAACCTTCCATAACGACAAGGCTACCATCCATTGTAGTAACAAAGATATCGATAACATACTACCTTCCATAATGACAAGGCTACCATCAATTGGAGTAACAAAAATCTCGACAACATACTACCTTCCATAATGACAAGGCTACCATCCATTGTTGTAACAAAAATCTAGACAACAGACTACCTTCCATAATGACAACTCTACCATCCATTGGAGTAACAAAGATATCGACAAGAGACTACCTTCCATAACGACAATGCTACAATCCATTCTAGTAACAAAAATCTCGACAATAGAATAGATTCCATAATGACAAGGCTATCATCCATTGGAGTAACAAAAATCACGACAACATACTACCTTCCATAATGAGAAGGCTACCATCCATTGGCGTAACAAAAATCTGAACAACAGACTACCGTCCTTAATGACAAGGCTTCCATCCATTGGAGTAACAAAAATCTCGACAACAGACTACCTTCCATAATGACAAGGCTACCATCCATTGGAATAAGAGAAATCACAACAATAGACTACCTTCCATAATGACAAGGCTACCATCCTTTGCAGTAACAAAAATCTCGACAACAGACAACCTTCCATAATGACAAGGCTACCATCCATTGTAGTAACAAAGATATCGATAACATACTACCTTCCATAATGACAAGGCTACCATCCATTGTTGTAACAAAAATCTAGACAACAGACTACCTTCCATAATGACGAGGCTACCATCCATTGGAGTAACAAAAATCCCGACAATAGACTACCTTCCATAATGACAAGGCTACCATCCATTGGAGTAACTGAAATCTAGACGATAGACTACCTTCCATAATGACAATGCTACCATCCATTGGAGTAACAAAGATATCGACAAGAGACAACCTTCCATAACGACAATGCTACAATCCATTGTAGTAACAAAAATCTCGACAATAGAATAGCTTTCATAATGACGAGGTTACCATTCATTGTAGTAACAAAAATAACGACAACAGACTACCTTCCATAATGACAAGGCTAGCATCCAATGGAATAATAAAAATCTCGACAACAGACTACCTTCCATAATGACAAGGGTACCATCCATTGGAGTAACAAAAATTTCCAAAAGAGACAACCTTCCATAATAACAAGGCTACAATTCATTGGAGTAACAAAAATCACGACAACAGACCTCCTTCCATAATGACAAGGCTACCATCCATTACAGTAACAAAAATCCCGACAACAGACTACCTTCCATAATGACAAGGCTACCATCCATTGGAGTAACAAAAATCACGACAACAGACTACCTTCCATAATGACAAGGCTACCATCCAATGGAGTAAAAAAAAACTCGACAATAGACTACCTTCCATAATGACAAGGGTACAATCCATTGGAGTAAAAAAAATTTCCAAAAGAGACAACCTTCCATAATGACAAGGGTACAATCCATTGGAGTAACAAAAATCACGACAACACACCTCCTTCCATAATGACAAGGCTACCATCCATTGTAGTAACAAAGATATCAACAACATACTACCTTCCATAATGACAAGGCTACCATCCATTGGAGTAACAAAAGTCACCACAACAGACTAACTTCCATAATGACAAGGCTAGCATCCATTGGAATAACAAAAATCACGACAACAGACCTCCTTCCATAATGACAAGGCTACCATCCATTGTAGTAACAAAAATCTCGACAACAGACAACCTTCCATTATGATAAGGCTACCATCCATTGGAATAAGAGAAATCACAACAATAGACTACCTTCCATAATGACAAGGCTACCATCCATTGCAGTAACAAAAATCTCGACAACAGACAACCTTCCATAATGACAAGGCTACCATCCATTGTAGTAACAAAGATATCGATAACATACTACCTTCCATAATGACAAGGCTACCATCCATTGGAGTAACAAAAATCTCAACAACATACTACCTTCCATAATGACAAGGCTACCATCCATTGTTGTAACAAAAATCTAGACAACAGACTACCTTCCATAATGACGAGGCTACCATCCATTGGAGTAACAAAAATCCCGACAATAGACTACCTTCCATAATTACAAGGCTACCGTCCATTAGAGTAACTGAAATCTAGACGATAGACTACCTTCCATAATGACAATGCTACCATCCATTGGAGTAACAAAGATATCGACAAGAGACTCCCTTCCATAATGACAATGCTACAATCCATGGTAGTAAAAAAAATCTCGACAATAGAATAGCTTTCATAATGACGAGGTTACCATTCATTGTAGTAACAAAAATAACGACAACAGACTACCTTCCATAATGACAAGGCTAGCATCCAATGGAATAATAAAAATCTCGACAACAGACTACCTTCCATAATGAAAGGGTACCATCCATTGGAGTAACAAAAATTTCCAAAAGAGACAACCTTCCATAATAACAAGGCTACCATCCATTGGAGTAACTGAAATCTAGACGATAGACTACCTTCCATAATGACAATTCTACCATCCAATGGAGTAACAAAGATATCGACAAGAGACTACCTTCCATAACGACAATGCTACAATCCATTCTAGTAACAAAAATCTCGACAATAGAATAGCTTCCATAATGACAAGGCTATCATCCATTGGAGTAACAAAAATCACGACAACAGACTACCTTCCATAATGACAAGGCTACCATCCATTGGAGTAACAAAAATCTCGACAACAGACTACCTCCCATGATGACAAGGCTACCATCCATTGGAGTAATAAAAATCATGACAACAGACTACCTTCTATAATGACAAGGCTACCATCCATTCGAATAACAATAAATATCAACAACACACTACCTTCAATAATGACAAGGTTACCATCCAATGGAGTAACAAAAATCTCTACAATAGACTACCTTCCATAATGAAAAATATACCATCCATTGGCGTAACAAAAATTTGAACAACAAACTACCGTCCTTAATGACAAGGCTACCATCCATTGGAGTAACAAAAATCTCGACAATAGACTACCTTCCATAATGACAAGGCTACCATCCATTGGAGTAACAGAAATCACAATAACAGACTACCTTCCATAATGACAAGGCTACCATCCATTGCAGTAACAAAAATCTCGACAACATACTACCTTCCATAATGACAAGGGTACCATCCATTGGAGTAACAAAAATTTCCATAAGAGACAACCTTCCATGATGACGAGGCTACCATCCATTGGAGTAACAAAAATCACGACAACTGACTACCTTCCATAATGACATGGCTACCATCCATTCGAATAAAAAAATATCAACAACACACTACCTTCCATAATGACAAGGCTACCATCCAATGGAGTAACAAAAATCTCGACAATAGACTACCTTCCATAATGACAAGTCTACCATCCATTGGCGTAACAAAAATCTGAACAACAGACTACCGTCCTTAATGACAAGGCTTCCATCCATTGGAGTAACAAAAATCTCAACAACAGACTACCTTCCAAAATGACAAGGCTACCATCCATTGGAATAAGAGAAATCAAAACAATAGACTACCTTCCATAATGACAAGGCTACCATCCATTGCAGTAACGAAAATCTCGACAACAGACAACCTTCCATAATGACAAGGCTACCATCAATTGTAGTAACAAAGATATCGATAACATACTACCTTCCATAACGACAAGGCTACCATCCATTGGAGTAACAAAAATCTCAACAACAGACTACCTTCCATAATGACAAGGCTACCATCCATTGGAGTAACAAAAATCCCGACAATAGACTACCTTCCATAATGACAAGGCTACCATCCATTGGAGTAACTGAAATCTAGACGATAGACTACCTTCCATAATGACAATGCTACCATCCATTGGAGTAACAAAGATATCGACAAGAAACTACCTTCCATAACGACAATGCTACAATCCATTGTAGTAACAAAAATCTCGACAATAGAATAGCTTCCATAATGACAAGGCTACATTCCATTGGAATATTAAAAATCTCGACAATAAACTACCTTCCATAATGAAAAGCCTACCATTCATTGTAGTAACAAAAATCTCGACAACAGACTACCTTCCATAATGACAAGGCTAGCATCCAATGGAGTAACAAAAATCTCGACAACAGACTACCTTCCATAATGACAAGGGTACCATCCATTGGAGTAACAAAATTTTCCAAAAGAGACAACCTTCCATAATAACAAGGCTACAATCCATTGGAGTAACAAAAATCACGACAACAGACCTCCTTCCATGATGACAAGGCTACCATCCATTGTAGTAACAAAGATATCAACAACATACTAACTTCCATAATGACAAGGCTACCATCCATTGGAGTAACAAAAATCACGACAACTGACTAACTTCCATAATGACAAGGCTAGCATCCATTGGAATAACAAAAATCATGACAACAGACCTCCTTCCATAATGACAAGGCTACCATCCATTGTAGTAACAAAAATCTCGACAACAGACAACCTTCCATAATGACAAGGCTACCATCCATTTTGGTAACAAAGATATCGGTAAATTACTACCTTCCATAATGACAAGGCTACCATCAATTGGAGTAACAAAAATCTCGATAACATACTACCTTCCATAATGACAAGGCTACCATCCATTGTTGAAACAAAAATATAGACAACAGACTACCTTCCATAATGACAATTCTACCATCCATTGGAGTAACAAAGATATCGACAAGAGACTACCTTCCATAACGACAATGCTACAATCCATTCTAGTAAGAAAAATCTCGACAATAGAATAGATTCCATAATGACAAGGCTATCATCCATTGGAGTAACAAAAATCACGACAACAGACTACCTTCCATAATGACAAGGCTACATTCCATTGGAATATTAAAAATCTCGTCAACGGACTACCATCCATAATGAAAATCCTACCATCCATTGAAGTAATAAAAATCTCGACAACAGACTACCTTCCATAATGACAAGGCTACCATCCATTGGAGTAACAAAAATCTCGAAAACAGACTACCTTCCATAATGACAAGGCTACCATCCATTGGAGTAACAGAAATCACAACAATAGACTACCTTCCATAATGACAAGGCTACCATCCATTGCAGTAACAAAAATCCCGACAACAGACAACCTTCCATAATGACAAGGCTACCATCCATTGTAGTAACAAAGATATAGACAACATACTACCTTCCATTATGACAAGGCTCCCATCCATTGGAGTAACAAAAATCACGACAACAGACTACCTTCCATAATGACAAGGCTAGCATCCAATGGAGTAACAAAAATCTCGAAAACAGACTACCTTCCATAATGACAAGGCTACCATCCATTGGAGAAACAGAAATCACAACAATAGACTACCTTCCATAATGACAAGGCTACCATCCATTGCAGTAACCAAAATCTCGACAACAGACAACCTTCATTAATGACAAGGCTACCATCCATTGTAGTAACAAAGATATCGACAACATACTACCTTCCATAATGACAAGGCTACCATCCAATGGAGTAAAAAAAAACTCGACAATAGACTACTTTCCATAATGACAAGGGTACAATCCATTGGAGTAACAAAAATTTCCAAAAGAGACAACCTTCCATAATGACAAGGGTACAATCCATTGGAGTAACAAAAATCACGACAACAAACCTCCTTCCATAATGACAAGGCTACCATCCATTGCAGTAAAAAAAATCTCGACAATAGATTACCTTCCATAATGACAAGGCTACCATCCATTGTAGTAACAAAGATATCAACAACATACTACCTTCCATAATGACAAGGCTACCATCCATTGGAGTAACAAAAATCACGACAACAAACTAACTTCCATAATGACAAGGCTAGCATCCATTGGAATAACAAAAATCACGACAATAGACCTCCTTCCATAATGACAAGGCTACCATCCATTGCAGTAATAAAAATCTCGACAACAGACAACCTTCCATAATGACAAGGCTACCATCCATTGTAGTAACAAAGATATCGATAACATACTACCTTCCATAATGACAAGGCTACCATCAATTGGAGTAACAAAAATCTCGACAACATACTACCTTCCATAATGACAAGTCTACCATCCATTGTTGTAACAAAAATCTAGACAACAGACTACCTTCCATAATGACAATTCTACCATCCATTGGAGTAAAAAAGATATCGACAAGAGACTATCTTCCATAACGAAAATGCTACAATCCATTCTAGTAAAAAAAATCTCGACAATAGAATAGCTTCCATAATGACAAGGCTATCATCCATTGGAGTAACTAAAATCACGACAACAGACTACCTTCCATAATGACAAGGCTACATTCCATTGGAATATTAAAAATCTCGTCAACGGACTACCATCCATAATGAAAATCCTACCATCCATTGTAGTAATAAAAATATCGACAATAGAATATCTTCCATAATGACAAGGCTACCATTCATTGGAGTAACAAAAATCTCGACAACGGACTACCTTCCATAATGACAAGGGTACCATCCATTGGAGTAACAAAAATTTCCACAAGAGACAACCTTCCATGATGACAAGGCTACCATCCATTGGAGTAATAAAAACCACGACAACAGACTACCTTCTATAATGACAAGGCTACATTCCATTGGAATATTAAAAATCTCGTCAACGGACTACCATCCATAATGAAAATCCTACCATCCATTGTAGTAATAAAAATCTCGACAACAGACTACCTTCCATAATGACAAGGCTACCATCCATTGGAGTAACAGAAATCACAACAATAGACTACCTTCCATAATGACACGGCTACCATCCATAGCAGTAACAAAAATCCCGACAACAGACAACCTTCCATAATGACAAGTCTACCATCCATTGTAGTAACAAAGATATCGACAACATACTACCTTCCATAATGACAAGGCTCCCATCCATTGGAGTAACAAAAATCACGACAACAGACTACCTTCCATAATGACAAGGCTAGCATCCAATGGAGTAACAAAAATCTCGACAACAACTTACCTTCCATAATGACAAGGGTACCATCCATTGGAGTTACAAAAATTTCCAAAAGAGACAACCTTCCATAATAACAAGGCTACAATCCATTGGAGTAACAAAAATCACGACAACAGACCTCCTTCCATAATGACAAGGGTACCATCCATTGCAGTAACAAAATTCTCGACAACAGACTACCTTCCATAATGACAAGGCTACCATCCATTGTAGGAACAAAGATATCAACAACATACTACCTTCCATAATGACAAGGCTACCATCCATTGGAGTAACAAAAATCACGATAACAGGCTAACTTGGATAATGACAAGGCTAGCATCCCTTGCAATAACAAAAATCACGACAACATACCTCCTTCCATAATGACAAAGCTACCATCCATTGAAGTAACAAAAATCTCGACAACAGACAACCTTCCATAATGACAAGGCTACCATCCATTGTAGTAACAAAGATATCGAAAACATATTACCTTCCATAATGACAAGGCTACCATCCCTTGGAGTAACAAAAATCTCGACAACATACTACCTTCCATAATGACAAGGCTACCATCCATTGTTGTAACAAAAATCTAGACAACAGACTACCTTCCACAATGACAATTCTACCATCCTTTGGAGTAACAAAGATAACGACAAGAGAATACCTTCCATGACGACAATGCTACAATCCATTCTAGTAACAAAAATCTCGACAATATAATAGCTTCCATAATGACAAGGCTATCATCCATTGGAGTAACAAAAATCACGACAACAGACTACCTTCCATAATAACAAGGCTAGCATCCAATGGTGTAACAAAAATCTCGACAACAGACTACCTTCCATAATGACAAGGCTACCATCCATTGGAGTAACAGAAATCATAACAATAGACTACCTTCCATAATGACAAGGCTACCATCCATTGAAGTAACCAAAATCTCGACAACAGATAACCTTCATTAATGACAAGGCTACCATCCATTGTAGTAACAAAGATATCGACAACATACTACCTTCCATAATGACAAGGCTACCATCCAATGGAGTAAAAAAAAACTCGACAACAGACTACCTTCCATAATGACAAGGGTACAATCCATTGGAGTAACAAAAATTTCCAAAAGAGACAACCTTCCATAATGACAAGGGTACAATCCATTGGAGTAACAAAAATCACGACAACAGACCTCCTTCCATAATGACAAGGCTACCATCCATTGCAGTAAAAAAAATCTCGACAATAGAGTACCTTCCATAATGACAAGGCTACCATCCATTGTAGTAACAAAGATATCAACAACATACTACCTTCCATAATGACAAGGCTATCATCCATTGGAGTAACAAAAATCACGACAACAGACTAACTTCCATAATGACAAGGCTAGCATCCATTGGAATAACAAAAATCACGATAATAGACCTCCATCCATAATGACAAGGCTACCATCCATTGCAGTAACAAAAATCTCGACAACAGACAACCTTCCATAATGACAAGGCTACCATCCATTGTAGTAACAAAGATATCGATAACATACTACCTTCCATAATGACAAGGCTACCATCAATTGTAGTAACAAAGATATCGAAAACATACTACCTTCCATAATGACAAGGCTACCATCCATTGTTGTAACAAAAATCTAGACAACAGACTACCTTCCACAATGACAATTCTACCATCCTTTGGAGTAACAAAGATAACGACAAGAGAATACCTTCCATAACGACAATGCTACAATCCATTCTAGTAACAAAAATCTCGACAATAGAATAGCTTCCATAGTGACAAGGCTATCATCCATTGGAGTAACAAAAATCACGACAACAGACTACCTTCCATAATAACAAGGCTAGCATCCAATGGAATAACAAAAATCTCGACAACAGACTACCTTCCATAATGACAAGGCTACCATCCATTGGAGTAACAGAAATCACAACAATAGACTACCTTCCATAATGACAAGGCTACCATCCATTGAAGTTACCAAAATCTCGACAACAGACAACCTTCATTAATGACAAGGCTACCATCCATTGTAGTAACAAAGATATTGACAACATACTACCTTCCATAATGACAAGGCTACCATCCAATGGAGTAAAAAAAAACTCGACAACAGACTACCTTCCATAATGACAAGGGTACAATCCATTGGAGTAACAAAAATTTCCAAAAGAGACAACCTTCCATAATGACAAGGGTACAATCCATTGGAGTAACAAAAATCACGACAACAGACCTCCTTCCATAATGACAAGGCTACCATCCATTGTAGTAAAAAAAATCTCGACAATAGAGTACCTTCCATAATGACAAGGCTACCATCCATTGTAGTAACAAAGATATCAACAACATACTACCTTCCATAATGACAAGGCTACCATCCATTGGAGTAACAAAAATTACGACAACAGACTAACTTCCATAATGACAAGGCTAGCATCCATTGGAATAACAAAAATCACGACAACAGACCTCCTTCCATAATGACAAGGCTACCATCCATTGCAGTAACAAAAATCTCGACAACAGACAACCTTCCATAATGACAAGGCTACCATCCATTGTAGTAACAAAGATATCGATAACATACTACCTTCCATAATGACAAGGCTACCATCAATTGGAGTAACAAAAATCACGACAACATACTACCTTCCATAATGACAAGGCTACCATCCATTGTTGTAACAAAAATATAGACAACAAACTACCTTCCATAATGACAATTCTACCATCCATTGGAGTAACAAAGATATCTCAAGAGACTATCTTCCATAACGACAATGCTACAATCCATTATAGTAAAAAAAATCTCGACAATAGAATAGCTTCCATAATGACAAGGCTATCATCCATTGGAGTAACAAAAATCACGACAACAGACTACCTTCCATAATGACAAGGCTACATTCCATTGGAATATTAAAAATCTCGTCAATGGACTACCATCCATAATGAAAATCCTACCATCCATTGTAGTAATAAAAATCTCGACAACAGACTACCTTCCATAATGACAAGGCTACCATCCATTGGAGTAACAAAAATCTCTACAACATCCTACCTTCCATTGTGACAAGGCTACCATCCATTGGAGTAACAGAAATCACAACAATAGACTACCTTCCATAATGACAAGGCTACCATCCATGGCAGTAACAAAAATCCCGTCAACAGACAACCTTCCATAATGACAAGGCTACCATCCATTGTAGTAACAAAGATATCGACAACATACTACCTGCCATAATGACAAGGCTAGCTTCCAATGGAGTAACAAAAATCTCGACAACAGACTACCTTCCATAATGACAAGGGTACCATCCATTGGAGTAACAAAAATTTCCAAAGGGGACAACTTTCCATAATAACAAGGCTACAATCCATTGGAGTAACAAAAATCACGACAACAAACCTCCTTCCATAATGACAAGGCTACCATCCATTGCAATAACAAAAATCTCGACAACAGACTACCTTCCATAATGACAAGGCTACCATCCATTGTAGTAACAAAGATATCAACAACATAGTACCTTCGATAATGACAAGGCTACCATCCATTGGAGTAACAAAAATCACGACAACAGACTAACTTCCGTAATGACAAGGCTAGCATCCCTTGCAATAACAAAAATCACGACAACATACCTCCTTCCATAATGACAAGGCTACCATCCATTGAAGTAACAAAAATCTTGACAACAGACAACCTTCCATAATGACAAGGCTACCATCCATTGTAGTAACAAACATTTCGAAAACATATTACCTTCTATAATGACAAGGCTACCATCCCTTGGAGTAACAAAAATCTCGACAACATACTACCTTCCATAATGACAAGGCTACCATCCATTGTTGTAACAAAAATCTAGACAACAGACTACCTTCCATAATGACAATTCTACCATCCTTTGGAGTAACAAAGATAACGACAAGAGAATACCTTCCATAACGACAATGCTACAATCCATTCTAGTAACAAAAATCTCGACAATAGAATAGCTTCCATAATGACAAGGCTATCATCCATTGGAGTAACAAAAATCACGACAACAGACTACCTTCAATAATGACAAGGCTAGCATCCAATGGAGTAACAAAAATCTCGACAACAGACTACCTTCCATAATGACAAGGGTACCATCCATTGGAGTAACAAAAATTTCCAAAAGAGACAACCTTCCATAATAACAAGGCTACAATCCATTGGAGTAACAAAAATCACGATAACAGACCTACTTCCATAATGATAAGGCTACCATCCATTGCAGTAACAAAAATCTCGACAACAGACTACCTTCCATAATGACAAGGCTACCATCCATTGTAGTAACAAAGATATCAACAACATACTACCTTCCATAATGACAAGGCTACCATCCATTGGAGTAACAAAAATCACGACAACAGACTAACTTCCATAATGACAAGGCTAGCATCCCTTGCAATAACAAAAATCACGACAACATACCTCCTTCCATAATGACAAGGCTACCATCCATTGGAGTAACAAAAATCACAACAATAGACCTCCTTCCATAATGACAAGGCTACCATCCATTGCACTAAAAAAAATCTCGACAATAGAGTACCTTCCATAATGACAAGGCTACCATCCATTGTAGTAACAATGATATCAACAACATACTACCTTCCATAATGACAAGGCTACCATCCATTGGAGTAACAAAAATCACGACAACAGACTAACTTCCATAATGACAAGGCTAGCATCCATTGGAATAACAAAAATCACGACAATAGACCTCCATCCATAATGACAAGGCTACCATCCATTGCAATAACAAAAATCTCGACAACAGACAACCTTCCATAATGACAAGGCTACCATCCATTGTAGTAACAAAGATATCGATAACATACTACCTTCCATAATGACAAGGCTACCATCAATTGTAGTAACAAAGATATCGAAAACATACTACCTTCCATAATGACAAGGCTACCATCCATTGTTGTAACAAAAATCTAGACAACAGACTACCTTCCACAATGACAATTCTACCATCCTTTGGAGTAACAAAGATAACGACAAGAGAATACCTTCCATAACGACAATGCTACAATCCATTCTAGTAACAAAAATCTCGACAATAGAATAGCTTCCATAGTGACAAGGCTATCATCCATTGGAGTAACAAAAATCACGACAACAGACTACCTTCCATAATAACAAGGCTAGCATCCAATGGAATAACAAAAATCTCGACAACAGACTACCTTCCATAATGACAAGGCTACCATCCATTGGAGTAACAGAAATCACAACAATAGACTACCTTCCATAATGACAAGGCTACCATCCATTGAAGTAACCAAAATCTCGACAACAGACAACCTTCATTAATGACAAGGCTACCATCCATTGTAGTAACAAAGATATTGACAACATACTACCTTCCATAATGACAAGGCTACCATCCAATGGAGTAAAAAAAAACTCGACAACAGACTACCTTCCATAATGACAAGGGTACAATCCATTGGAGTAACAAAAATTTCCAAAAGAGACAACCTTCCATAATGACAAGGGTACAATCCATTGGAGTAACAAAAATCACGACAACAGACCTCCTTCCATAATGACAAGGCTACCATCCATTGTAGTAAAAAAAATCTCGACAATAGAGTACCTTCCATAATGACAAGGCTACCATCCATTGTAGTAACAAAGATATCAACAACATACTACCTTCCATAATGACAAGGCTACCATCCATTGGAGTAACAAAAATTACGACAACAGACTAACTTCCATAATGACAACGCTAGAATCCATTGGAATAACAAAAATCACGACAACAGACCTCCTTCCATAATGACAAGGCTACCATCCATTGCAGTAACAAAAATCTCGACAACAGACAACCTTCCATAATGACAAGGCTACCATCCATTGTAGTAACAAAGATATCGATAACATAATACCTTCCATAATGACAAGGCTACCATCAATTGGAGTAACAAAAATCTCGACAACATACTACCTTCCATAATGACAAGGCTACCATCCATTGTTGTAACAAAAATATAGACAACAAACTACCTTCCATAATGACAATTCTACCATCCATTGGAGTAACAAAGATATCTCAAGAGACTATCTTCCATAACGACAATGCTATAATCCATTATAGTAAAAAAAATCACGACAATAGAATAGCTTCCATAATGACAAGGCTATCATCCATTGGAGTAACAAAAATCACGACAACAGACTACCTTCCATAATGACAAGGCTACATTCCATTGGAATATTAAAAATATTGTCAATGGACTACCATCCATAATGAAAATCCTACCATCCATTGTAGTAATAAAAATCTCGACAACAGACTACCTTCCATAATGACAAGGCTACCATCCATTGGAGTAACAAAAATCTCTACAACATCCTACCTTCCATTGTGACAAGGCTACCATCCATTGGAGTAACAGAAATCACAACAATAGACTACCTTCCATAATGACAAGGCTACCATCCATGGCAGTAACAAAAATCCCGTCAACAGACAACCTTCCATAATGACAAGGCTACCATCCATTGTAGTAACAAAGATATCGACAACATACTACCTGCCATAATGACAAGGCTAGCTTCCAATGGAGTAACAAAAATCTCGACAACAGACTACCTTCCATAATGACAAGGGTACCATCCATTGGAGTAACAAAAATTTCCAAAGGGGACAACTTTCCATAATAACAAGGCTACAATCCATTGGAGTAACAAAAATCACGACAACAAACCTCCTTCCATAATGACAAGGCTACCATCCATTGCAGTAACAAAAATCTCGACAACAGACTACCTTCCATAATGAGAAGGCTACCATCCATTGTAGTAACAAAGATATCAACAACATAGTACCTTCGATAATGACAAGGCTACCATCCATTGGAGTAACAAAAATCACGACAACAGACTAACTTCCATAATGACAAGGCTAGCATCCCTTGCAATAACAAAAATCACGACAACATACCTCCTTCCATAATGACAAGGCTACCATCCATTGAAGTAACAAAAATCTTGACAACAGACAACCTTCCATAATGACAAGGCTACCATCCATTGTAGTAACAAAGATATCGAAAACATATTACCTTCCATAATGACAAGGCTACCATCCCTTGGAGTAACAAAAATCTCGACAACATACTACCTTCCATAATGACAAGGCTACCATCCATTGTTGTAACAAAAATCTAGACACCAGACTACCTTCCATAATGACAATTCTACCATCCTTTGGAGTAACAAAGATAACGACAAGAGAATACCTTCCATAACGACAATGCTACAATCCATTCTAGTAACAAAAATCTCGACAATAGAATAGCTTCCATAATGACAAGGCTATCATCCATTGGAGTAACAAAAATCACGACAACAGACTACCTTCAATAATGACAAGGCTAGCATCCAATGGAGTAACAAAAATCTCGACAACAGACTACCTTCCATAATGAAAAGGGTACCATCCATTGGAGTAACAAAAATTTCCAAAAGAGACAACCTTCCATAATAACAAGGCTACAATCCATTGGAGTAACAAAAATCACGACAACAGACCTCCTTCCATAATGATAAGGCTACCATCCATTGCAGTAACAAAAATCTCGACAACAGACTACCTTCCATAATGACAAGGCTACCATCCATTGTAGTAACAAAGATATCAACAACATACTACCTTCCATAATGACAAGGCTACCATCCATTGGAGTAACAAAAATCACGACAACAGACTAACTTCCATAATGACAAGGCTAGCATCCCTTGCAATAACAAAAATCACGACAACATACCTCCTTCCATAATGACAAGGCTACCATCCATTGGAGTAACAAAAATCACAACAACAGACCTCCTTCCATAATGACAAGGCTACCATCCATTGCAGTAAAAAAAATCTCGACAATAGAGTACCTTCCATAATGACAAGGCTACCATCCATTGTAGTAACAAAGACATTCACAACATACTACCTTCCATAATGACAAGGCTACCATCCATTGGAGTAACAAAAATCACGACAACAGACTAACTTCCATAATGACAAGGCTAGCATCCATTGGAATAACAAAAATCACGACAATAGACCTCCATCCATAATGAAAAGGCTACCATCCATTGCAGTAACAAAAATCTCGACAACAGACAACCTTCCATAATGACAAGGCTACCATCCATTGTAGTAACAAAGATATCGAAAACATACTACCTTCTATAATGACAAGGCTACCATCCATTGTTGTAACAAAAATCTAGACAACAAACTACCTTCCACAATGACAATTCTACCATCCTTTGGAGTAACAAAGATAACGACAATGCTACAATCCATTCTAGTAACAAAAATCTCGACAATAGAATAGCTTCCATAGTGACAAGGCTATCATCCATTGGAGTAACAAAAATCACGACAACAGACTACCTTCCATAATAACAAGGCTAGCATCCAATGGAATAACAAAAATCTCGACAACAGACTACCTTCCATAATGACAAGGCTACCATCCATTGGAGTAACAGAAATCACAACAATAGACTACCTTCCATAATGACAAGGCTACCATCCATTGAAGTAACCAAAATCTCGTCAACAGACAACCTTCATTAATGACAAGGCTACCATCCATTGTAGTAACAAAGATATTGACAACATACTACCTTCCATAATGACAAGGCTACCATCCAATGGAGTAAAAAAAAACTCGACAACAGACTACCTTCCATAATGACAAGGGTACAATCCATTGGAGTAACAAAAATTTCCAAAAGAGACAACCTTCCATAATGACAAGGGTACAATCCATTGGAGTAACAAAAATCACGACAACAGACCTCCTTCCATAATGACAAGGCTACCATCCATTGTAGTAAAAAAAATCTCGACAATAGAGTACCTTCCATAATGACAAGGCTACCATCCATTGTAGTAACAAAGATATCAATAACATACTACCTTCCATAATGACAAGGCTACCATCCATTGGAGTAACAAAAATTACGACAACAGACTAACTTCCATAATGACAAGGCTAGCATCCATTGGAATAACAAAAATCACGACAACAGACCTCCTTCCATAATGACAAGGCTACCATCCATTGCAGTAACAAAAATCTCGACAACAGACAACCTTCCATAATGACAAGGCTACCATCCATTGTAGTAACAAAGATATCGATAACATACTACCTTCCATAATGACAAGGCTACCATCAATTGGAGTAACAAAAATCTCGACAACATACTACCTTCCATAATGACAAGGCTACCATCCATTGTTGTAACAAAAATATAGACAACAAACTACCTTCCATAATGACAATTCTACCATCCATTGGAGTAACAAAGATATCTCAAGAGACTATCTTCCATAACGACAATGCTACAATCCATTATAGTAAAAAAAATCTCGACAATAGAATAGCTTCCATAATGACAAGGCTATCATCCATTGGAGTAACAAAAATCACGACAACAGACTACCTTCCATAATGACAAGGCTACATTCCATTGGAATATTAAAAATCTCGTCAATGGACTACCATGCATAATGAAAATCCTACCATCCATTGTAGTAATAAAAATCTCGACAACAGACTACCTTCCATAATGACAAGGCTACCATCCATTGGAGTAACAAAAATCTCTACAACATCCTACCTTCCATTGTGACAAGGCTACCATCCATTGGAGTAACAGAAATCACAACAATAGACTACCTTCCATAATGACAAGGCTACCATCCATGGCAGTAACAAAAATCCCGTCACCAGACAACCTTCCATAATGACAAGGCTACCATCCATTGTAGTAACAAAGATATCGACAACATACTACCTGCCATAATGACAAGGCTAGCTTCCAATGGAGTAACAAAAATCTCGACAACAGACTACCTTCCATAATGACAAGGGTACCATCCATTGGAGTAACAAATATTTCCAAAGGGGACAACTTTCCATAATAACAAGGCTACAATCCATTGGAGTAACAAAAATCACGACAACAAACCTCCTTCCATAATGACAAGGCTACCATCCATTGCAGTAACAAAAATCTCGACAACAGACTACCTTCCATAATGACAAGGCTACCATCCATTGTAGTAACAAAGATATCAACAACATAGTACCTTCGATAATGACAAGGCTACCATCCATTGGAGTAACAAAAATCACGACAACAGACTAACTTCCATAATGACAAGGCTAGCATCCCTTGCAATAACAAAGATCACGACAACATACCTCCTTCCATAATGACAAGGCTACCATCCATTGAAGTAACAAAAATCTTGACAACAGACAACCTTCCATAATGACAAGGCTACCATCCATTGTAGTAACAAAGATATCAACAACATACTACCTTCCATAATGACAAGGCTACCATCCATTGGAGTAACAAAAATCACGACAACAGACTAACTTCCATAATGACAAGGCTAGCATCCATTGGAATAACAAAAATCACGATAATAGACCTCCATCCATAATGACAAGGCTACCATCCATTGCAGTAACAAAAATCTCGACAACAGACAACCTTCCATAATGACAAGGCTACCATCCATTGTAGTAACAAAGATATCGATAACATACTACCTTCCATAATGACAAGGCTACCATCAATTGTAGTAACAAAGATATCGAAAACATACTACCTTCCATAATGACAAGGCTACCATCCATTGTTGTAACAAAAATCTAGACAACAGACTACCTTCCACAATGACAATTCTACCATCCTTTGGAGTAACAAAGATAACGACAAGAGAATACCTTCCATAACGACAATGCTACAATCCATTCTAGTAACAAAAATCTCGACAATAGAATAGCTTCCATAGTGACAAGGCTATCATCCATTGGAGTAACAAAAATCACGACAACAGACTACCTTCCATAATAACAAGGCTAGCATCCAATGGAATAACAAAAATCTCGACAACAGACTACCTTCCATAATGACAAGGCTACCATCCATTGGAGTAACAGAAATCACAACAATAGACTACCTTCCATAATGACAAGGCTACCATCCATTGAAGTTACCAAAATCTCGACAACAGACAACCTTCATTAATGACAAGGCTACCATCCATTGTAGTAACAAAGATATTGACAACATACTACCTTCCATAGTGACAAGGCTACCATCCAATGGAGTAAAAAAAAACTCGACAACAGACTACCTTCCATAATGACAAGGGTACAATCCATTGGAGTAACAAAAATTTCCAAAAGAGACAACCTTCCATAATGACAAGGGTACAATCCATTGGAGTAACAAAAATCACGACAACAGACCTCCTTCCATAATGACAAGGCTACCATCCATTGTAGTAAAAAAATTCTCGACAATAGAGTACCTTCCATAATGACAAGGCTACCATCCATTGTAGTAACAAAGATATCAACAACATACTACCTTCCATAATGACAAGGCTACCATCCATTGGAGTAACAAAAATTACGACAACAGACTAACTTCCATAATGACAAGGCTAGCATCCATTGGAATAACAAAAATCACGACAACAGACTTCCTTCCATAATGACAAGGCTACCATCCATTGCAATAACAAAAATCTCGACAACAGACAACCTTCCATAATGACAAGGCTACCATCCATTGTAGTAACAAAGATATCGATAACATACTACCTTCCATAATGACAAGGCTACCATCAATTGGAGTAACAAAAATCTCGACAACATACTACCTTCCATAATGACAAGGCTACCATCCATTGTTGTAACAAAAATATAGACAACAAACTACCTTCCATAATGACAATTCTACCATCCATTGGAGTAACAAAGATATCTCAAGAGACTATCTTCCATAACGACAATGCTACAATCAATTATAGTAAAAAAAATCTCGACAATAGAATAGCTTCCATAATGACAAGGCTATCATCCATTGGAGTAACAAAAATCACGACAACAGACTACCTTCCATAATGACAAGGCTACATTCCATTGGAATATTAAAAATCTCGTCAATGGACTACCATCCATAATGAAAATCCTACCATCCATTGTAGTAATATAAATCTCGACAACAGACTACCTTCCATAATGACAAGGCTACCATCCATTGGAGTAACAAAAATCTCTACAACATCCTACCTTCCATTGTGACAAGGCTACCATCCATTGGAGTAACAGAAATCACAACAATAGACTACCTTCCATAATGACAAGGCTACCATCCATGGCAGTAACAAAAATCCCGTCAACAGACAACCTTCCATAATGACAAGGCTACCATCCATTGTAGTAACAAAGATATCGACAACATACTACCTGCCATAATGACAAGGCTAGCTTCCAATGGAGTAACAAAAATCTCGACAACAGACTACCTTCCATAATGACAAGGGTACCATCCATTGGAGTAACAAAAATTTCCAAAGGGGACAACTTTCCATAATAACAAGGCTACAATCCATTGGAGTAACAAAAATCACGACAACAAACCTCCTTCCATAATGACAAGGCTACCATCCATTTGCAATAACAAAAATCTCGACAACAGACTACCTTCCATAATGACAAGGCTACCATCCATTGTAGTAACAAAGATATCAACAACATAGTACCTTCGATAATGACAAGGCTACCATCCATTGGAGTAACAAAAATCACGACAACAGACTAACTTCCATAATGACAAGGCTAGCATCCCTTGCAATAACAAAAATCACGACAACATACCTCCTTCCATAATGACAAGGCTACCATCCATTGAAGTAACAAAAATCTTGACAACAGACAACCTTCCATAATGACAAGGCTACCATCCATTGTAGTAACAAACATATCGAAAACATATTACCTTCCATAATGACAAGGCTACCAACCCTTGGAGTAACAAAAATCTCGACAACATACTACCTTCCATAATGACAAGGCTACCATCCATTGTTGTAACAAAAATCTAGACAACAGACTACCTTCCATAATGACAATTCTACCATCCTTTGGAGTAACAAAGATAACGACAAGAGAATACCTTCCATAACGACAATGCTACAATCCATTCTAGTAACAAAAATCTCGACAATAGAATAGCTTCCATAATGACAAGGCTATCATCCATTGGAGTAACAAAAATCACGACAACAGACTACCTTCAATAATGACAAGGCTAGCATCCAATGGAGTAACAAAAATCTCGACAACAGACTACCTTCCATAATGACAAGGGTACCATCCATTGGAGTAACAAAAATTTCCAAAAGAGACAACCTTCCATAATAACAAGGCTACAATCCATTGGAGTAACAAAAATCACGATAACAGACCTCCTTCCATAATGATAAGGCTACCATCCATTGCAGTAACAAAAATCTCGACAACAGACTACCTTCCATAATGACAAGGCTACCATCCACTGTAGTAACAAAGATATCAACAACATACTACCTTCCATAATGACAAGGCTACCATCCATTGGAGTAACAAAAATCACGACAACAGACTAACTTCCATAATGACAAGGCTAGCATCCCTTGCAATAACAAAAATCACGACAACATACCTCCTTCCATAATGACAAGGCTACCATCCATTGGAGTAACAAAAATCACAACAATAGACCTCCTTCCATAATGACAAGGCTACCATCCATTGCAGTAAAAAAAATCTCGACAATAGAGTACCTTCCATAATGACAAGGCTACCATCCATTGTAGTAACAAAGATATCAACAACATACTACCTTCCATAATGACAAGGCTACCATCCATTGGAGTAACAAAAATCACGACAACAGACTAACTTCCATAATGACAAGGCTAGCATCCATTGGAATAACAAAAATCACGACAATAAACCTCCATCCATAATGACAAGGCTACCATCCATTGCAATAACAAAAATCTCGACAACAGACAACCTTCCATAATGACAAGGCTACCATCCATTGTAGTAACAAAGATATCGATAACATACTACCTTCCATAATGACAAGGCTACCATCAATTGTAGTAACAAAGATATCGAAAACATACTACCTTCCATAATGACAAGGCTACCATCCATTGTTGTAACAAAAATCTAGACAACAGACTACCTTCCACAATGACAATTCTACCATCCTTTGGAGTAACAAAGATAACGACAAGAGAATACCTTCCATAACGACAATGCTACAATCCATTCTAGTAACAAAAATCTCGACAATAGAATAGCTTCCATAGTGACAAGGCTATCATCCATTGGAGTAACAAAAATCACGACAACAGACTACCTTCCATAATAACAAGGCTAGCATCCAATGGAATAACAAAAATCTCGACAACAGACTACCTTCCATAATGACAAGGCTACCATCCATTGGAGTAACAGAAATCACAACAATAGACTACCTTCCATAATGACAAGGCTACCATCCATTGAAGTAACCAAAATCTCGACAACAGACAACCTTCATTAATGACAAGGCTACCATCCATTGTAGTAACAAAGATATTGACAACATACTACCTTCCATAATGACAAGGCTACCATCCAATGGAGTAAAAAAAAACTCGACAACAGACTACCTTCCATAATGACAAGGGTACAATCCATTGGAGTAACAAAAATTTCCAAAAGAGACAACCTTCCATAATGACAAGGGTACAATCCATTGGAGTAACAAAAATCACGACAACAGACCTCCTTCCATAATGACAAGGCTACCATCCATTGTAGTAAAAAAAATCTCGACAATAGAGTACCTTCCATAATGACAAGGCTACCATCCATTGTAGTAACAAAGATATCAACAACATACTACCTTCCATAATGACAAGGCTACCATCCATTGGAGTAACAAAAATTACGACAACAGACTAACTTCCATAATGACAAGGCTAGAATCCATTGGAATAACAAAAATCACGACAACAGACCTCCTTCCATAATGACAAGGCTACCATCCATTGCAGTAACAAAAAATCTCGACAACAGACAACCTTCCATAATGACAAGGCTACCATCCATTGTAGTAACAAAGATATCGATAACATACTACCTTCCATAATGACAAGGCTACCATCAATTGGAGTAACAAAAATCTCGACAACATGCTACCTTCCATAATGACAAGGCTACCATCCATTGTTGTAACAAAAATATAGACAACAAACTACCTTCCATAATGACAATTCTACCATCCATTGGAGTAACAAAGATATCTCAAGAGACTATCTTCCATAACGACAATGCTACAATCCATTATAGTAAAAAAAATCTCGACAATAGAATAGCTTCCATAATGACAAGGCTATCATCCATTGGAGTAACAAAAATCACGACAACAGACTACCTTCCATAATGACAAGGCTACATTCCATTGGAATATTAAAAATCTCGTCAATGGACTACCATGCATAATGAAAATCCTACCATCCATTGTAGTAATAAAAATCTCGACAACAGACTACCTTCCATAATGACAAGGCTACCATCCATTGGAGTAACAAAAATCTCTACAACATCCTACCTTCCATTGTGACAAGGCTACCATCCATTGGAGTAACAGAAATCACAACAATAGACTACCTTCCATAATGACAAGGCTACCATCCATGGCAGTAACAAAAATCCCGTCAACAGACAACCTTCCATAATGACAAGGCTACCATCCATTGTAGTAACAAAGATATCGACAACATACTACCTGCCATAATGACAAGGCTAGCTTCCAATGGAGTAACAAAAATCTCGACAACAGACTACCTTCCATAATGACAAGGGTACCATCCATTGGAGTAACAAAAATTTCCAAAGGGGACAACTTTCCATAATAACAAGGCTACAATCCATTGGAGTAACAAAAATCACGACAACAAACCTCCTTCCATAATGACAAGGCTACCATCCATTGCAGTAACAAAAATCTCGACAACAGACTACCTTCCATAATGACAAGGCTACCATCCATTGTAGTAACAAAGATATCAACAACATAGTACCTTCGATAATGACAAGGCTACCATCCATTGGAGTAACAAAAATCACGACAACATACTAACTTCCATAATGACAAGGCTAGCATCCCTTGCAATAACAAAAATCACGACAACATACCTCCTTCCATAATGACAAGGCTACCATCCATTGAAGTAACAAAAATCTTGACAACAGACAACCTTCCATAATGACAAGGCTACCATCCATTGTAGTAACAAACATATCGAAAACATATTACCTTCCATAATGACAAGGCTACCATCCCTTGGAGTAACAAAAATCTCGACAACATACTACCTTCAATAATGACAAGGCTACCATTCATTGTTGTAACAAAAATCTAGACAACAGACTACCTTCCATAATGACAATTCTACCATCCTTTGGAGTAACAAAGATAACGACAATGCCACAATCCATTCTAGTAACAAAAATCTCGACAATAGAATAGCTTCCATAATGACAAGGCTATCATCCATTGGAGTAACAAAAATCACGACAACAGATTACCTTAAATAATGACAAGGCTAGTATCCAATGGAGTAACAAAAATCTCGACAACAGACTACCTTCCATAATGACAAGGGTACCATCCATTGGAGTAACAAAAATTTCCAAAAGAGACAACCTTCCATAATAACAAGGCTACAATCCATTGGAGTAACAAAAATCACGACAACAGACCTCCTTCCATAATGATAAGGCTACCATCCATTGCAGTAACAAAAATCTCGACAACAGACTACCTTCCATAATGACAAGGCTACCATTCATTGTAGTAACAAAGATATCAACAACATACTACCTTCCATAATGACAAGGCTACCATCCATTGGAGTAACAAAAATCACGACAACAGACTAACTTCCATAATGACAAGGCTAGCATCCCTTGCAATAACAAAAATCACGACAACATACCTCCTTCCATAATGACAAGGCTACCATCCATTGAAGTAACAAAAATCTCGACAACAGACAACCTTCCATAATGACAAGGCTACCATCCATTGTAGTAACAAAGATATCGAAAAATATTACCTTCCATAATGACAAGGCTACCATCAATTGGAGGAACAAAAATCTCGACAACATACTACCTTCCATAATGACAAGGCTACCATCCATTGTTGTAACAAAAATTTAGACAACAGACTACCTTCCACAATGACAATTCTACCATCCTTTGGAGTAACAAAGATAACGACAAGAGAATACCTTCCATAACGACAATGCTACAACCCATTCTAGTAACAAAAATCTCGACAATAGAATAGCTTCCATAATGACAAGGCTATCATCCATTGGAGTAACAAAAATCACGACAACAGACTACCTTCAATAATGACAAGGCTACATTCCATTGGAATATTAAAAATCTCGACAACGGACTACCTTCCATAATGAAAATCCTACCATCCATTGTAGTAACAAAAATCTCGACAACAGACTACCTTCCATAATGACAAGGCTACCATCCATTGCAGTAACAAAAATTTCGACAATAGACTACCTTCCATAATGACAAGGCTACCATCCATTGGAGTAACAGAAATCACAACAATAGACTACCTTCCATAATGACAAGGCTACCATCCATTGCAGTAAAAAAAATCTCGACAATAGACAACCTTCCATAATGACAAGGCTACCATCCATTGTAGTAACAAAGATATCGACAACGTACTACCTTCCATAATGACAAGGCTCACATCCATTGGAGTAACAAAAATCACGACAACAGACTACCTTCCATAATGACAAGGCTACCATCCAATGGAGTAACAAAAATCTCGACAACAGACTACCTTCCATAATGACAAGGCTACCATCCATTGGAGTAACAAAAATCACGAAAACAGACTAAATTCCATAATGACAAGGCTAACATCCATTAGAATAACAAAAATCTCGACAACAGACTACCTTCCATAATGATAAGGATTCCATCCAATGGAGTAATAAAAATATCGACAATAAAATATCTTCCATAATGACAAGGCTACCATCAATTGGAGTAACAAAAATATCGACAATAGACTACCTTCCATAATGACAAGTCTACCATCCATTGGCGTAACAAAAATCTGAACAACAGACTACCGTCCTTAATGACAAGGCTTTCATCCATTGGAGTAACAAAAATCTCGACAACAGACTACCTTCCATAATGACAAGGCTACCATCCATTGGAATAAGAGAAATCACAATAATAGACTACCTTCCATAATGACAAGGCTACCATCCATTGTAGTAACAAAGATATCGATAACATACTACCTTCCGTAATGACAAGGCTACCATCCATTGGAGTAACAAAAATCTCAACAACATACTACCTTCCATAATGACAAGGCTACCATCCATTGTTGTAACAAAAATATAGACAACAGAATACCTTCCATAATTACAAGGCTACCATCCATTGGAGTAACAAAAATCCCGACAATAGACTACCTTCCATAATGACAAGGCTACCATCCATTGGAGTAACTGAAATCTAGACGATAAACTACCTTCCATAATGACAATGCTACCATCCATTGGAGTAACAAAGATATCGACAAGAGACTACCTTCCATAACGACAATGCTACAATCCATTGTAGTAACAAAAATCACGACAACAGACTACCTTCCATAATGACAAGGCTACCATCCAATGGAGTAACAAAAATCTCGACAACGGACTACCTTCCATAATGACAAGGCTACCATCTATTGTAGTAACAAAGATATCAACAACATACTACCTTCCATAATGACAAGGCTACCATCCATTGGAGTAACAAAAATCACGACAACAGACTAAATTCCATAATGACAATGCTAACATCCATTGGAATAACAAAAATCTCGACAACAGACTACCTTCCATAAATATAAGGATTCCATCCAATGGAGTAATAAAAATATCGACACTAAAATATCTTCCATAATGACAAGGCTACCATCAATTGGAGTAACAAAAATCCCGACAATAGACTACCTTCCATAATGACAAAGCTACCATCCATTGGAGTAACTGAAATCTAGACGATAGACTACCTTCCATAATGACAATGCTACCATCCATTGGAGTAACAAAGATATCGACAAGAGACTACCTTCCATAACGATAATGCTACAATCCATTGTAGTAACAAAAATCTCGACAATAGAATAGCTTTCAAAATGACAAGGTTACCATTCATTGGAGTAACAAAAATAACGACAACAGACTACCTTCCATAATGGCAAGGCTACATTCCATTGGAATATTAAAAATCTCGACAACAAACTACCTTACATAATGAAAAGCCTACCATCCATTGTAGTAACAAAAATCTCGACAACAGACTACCTTCCATAATGACAAGGCTAGCATCCAATGGAGTAACAAAAATCTCGACAACAGACTACCTTCCATAATGACAAGGGTACCATCCATTAGAGTAACAAAAATTTCCAAAAGAGACAACCTTCCATAATAACAAGGCTACAATCCATTGGAATAACAAAAATCACGACAAAAGACCTCCTTCCATAATGAAAGGCGACCATCCTTTGCAGTAACAAAAATAACGACAACAGACTACCTTCCATAATGACAAGGCTACCATCCATTGGAGTAACAAAAATCACGACAACAGACTACCTTCCATAATGACAAGGCTACCATCCAATGGAGTAAAAAAAACTCGACAACAGACTACCTTCCATAATGACAAGGGTACAATCCATTTGAGTAACAAAAATTTCCAAAAGAGATAACCTTCCATAATGACAAGGGTACAATCCATTGGAGTAACAAAAATCACGACAATAGACCTCCTTCCATAATGACAAGGCTACCATCCATTGTAGTAACAAGGATATCAATAACATACTACCTTCCATAATGACAAGGCTACCATCCATTGGAGTAACAAAAATCACGACAACAGACTAACTTCCATAATGACAAGGCTAGCATCCCTTGCAATAACAAAAATCACGACAACAGACCTCCTTCCATAATGACAAGGCTACCATCCATTGTAGTAACAAAAATCTCGACAACAGACAACCTTCCATAATGACAAGGCTACCATCCATTTTGGTAACAAAGATATCAATAACATACTACCTTCCATAATGACAAGGCTACCATCAATTGGAGTAACAAAAATCTCGACAACATACTACCTTCCATAATGACAAGGCTACCATCCATTGTTGTAACAAAAATCTAGACAACAGACTACCTTCCTTAATGACAATTCTACCATCCATTGGAGTAACAAAGATATCGACAAGAGACTACCTTCCATAACGACAATGCTACAATCCATTCTAGTAACAAAAATCTTGACAATAGAATAGCTTCCATAATGACAAGGCTATCGTCCATTGGAGTAACAAAAATCACGACAACAAACTACCTTCCATAATGACAAGGCTACATTCCATTGGAATATTAAAAATCTCGTCAACGGACTACTATCCATAATGAAAATCCTACCATCCATTATAGTAATAAAAATCTCGACAACAAACTACCTTCCATAATGACAAGGCTACCATCCATTGGAGTAACAAAAATCTCGACAACAGACTACCTTCCATAATGACAAGGCTACCATCCATTAGATTAACAGAAATCACAATAATAGACTACCTTCCATAATGACAAGGCTACCATCCATTGCAGTAACAAAAATCCCGAGAACAGACAACCTTCCATAATGACAGGGCTACATTCCATTGTAGTAACAAAGATATCGATAACATACTACCTTCCATAATGACAAGGCTCCGATCCATTGGAGTTACAAAAATCACGACAACAGACTACCTTCCATAATGACAAGGCTAGCATCCAATGGAGTAACAAAAATCTCGAAAACAGACTACCTTCCATAATGACAAGGGTACCATCCATTGGAGTAACAAAAATCTCGACAACAGACTACCTTCCATAATGACAAGGCTACCATCCATTAGAGTAACAAAAATCACAACAATAGACTACCTTCCATAATGACAAGGCTACCATCCATTGCAGTAACAAAAATCCCGACAACAGACAACCTTCCATAATGACAAGGCTACCATCCATTGTAGTAACAAAGATATCGACAACATACTACCTTCCATAATGACAAGGCTCCCATCCATTGGAGTAACAAAAATCACGACAACAGACTACCTTCCATAATGACAAGGCTAGCATCCAATGGAGTAACAAAAATCTCGACAACAGACTACCTTCCATAATGACAAGGCTACATTCCATTGGAATATTAAAAATCTCGTCAACGGACTACCATCCATAATGAAAATCCTACCATCCATTGTAGTAATAAAAATCTCGACAACAGACTACCTTCCATAATGACAAGGCTACCATCCATTGGAGTAACAAAAATCTCGACAACTGACTACCTTCCATAATGACAAGGCTACCATCCATTAGAGTAACAGAAATCACAACAATAGACTACCTTCCATAATGACAAGGCTACCATCCATTGCAGTAACAAAAATCCCGACAACAGACAACCTTCCATAATGACAAGGCTACCATCCATTGTAGTAACAAAGATATCGACAACATACTACCTTCCATAATGACAAGGCTCCCATCCATTGGAGTAACAAAAATCAGGACAACAGACTACCTTCCATAATGACAAGGCTAGCATCCAATGGAGTAACAAAAATCTCGACAACAGACTACCTTCCATAATGACAAGGGTACCATCCATTGGAGTAACAAAAATTTCCAAAAGAGACAACCTTCCATAATAACAAGGCTACAATCCATTGGAGTAACAAAAATCCCGACAACAGAAAACCTTCCATAATGACAAGGCTACCATCCATTGTAGTAACAAAGATATCGACAACATACAACCTTCCATAATGACAAGGCTCCCATCCATTGGAGTAACAAAAATCACGACAACAGACTACCTTCCATAATGACAAGGCTAGCATCCAATGGAGTAACAAAAATCTCGACAATAGACTACCTTCCATAATGATAAGGGTACCATCCATTGGAGTAACAAAAATTTCCAAAAGAGACAACCTTCCATAATAACAATGCTACAATCCATTGGAGTAACAAAAATCACGACAACAGACCTCCTTCCATAATGACAAGGCTACCATCCTTTGCAGTAACAAAAATATCGACAACAGACTACCTTCCATAATGACAAGGCTACCATCTATTGGAGTAACAAAAATCACGACAACGGACTACCTTCCATAATGACAAGGCTACCATCCAATGGAGTAAAAAAAAACTCGACAACAGACTACCTTCCATAATGACAAGGGTACAATCCATTGGAGTAACAAAAATTTCCAAAAGAGACAACCTTCCATAATGACAAGGGTACAATCCATTGGAGTAACAAAAATCACGACAATAGACTACCTTCCATAATCACAAGGCTACCATCCATTGTAGTAACAAAAATCCCGACAACAGACAACCTTCCATAATGACAAGGCTACCATCCATTGTAGTAACAAAGATATCGACAACATACTACCTTCCATAATGACAAGGCTCCCATCCATTGGAGTAACAAAAATCAAGACAACAGACTACCTTCCATAATGACAAGGCTAGCATCCAACGGAGTAACAAAAATCTCGACAATAGACTACCTTCCATAATGACAAGGCTACCATCCATTGGAGAAACAAAAATTTCCAAAAGAGACAACCTTCCATAATAACAAGGCTACAATCCATTGGAGTAACAAAAATCACGACAACAGACCTCCTTCCATAATGACAAGTCTACCATCCATTGCAGTAACAAAAATCTCGACAACAGACTACCTTCCATAATGACAAGGCTCCCATCCATTGTAGTAACAAAGATATCAACAACATACTACCTTCCATAATGACAAGGCTACCATCCATTGGAGTAACAAAAATCACGACAACAGACTAACTTCCATAATGACAAGGCTAGCATCCCTTGTAATAACAAAAATCACGACAATAGACCTCCTTCCATAATGACAAGGCTACCATCCATTGAAGTAACAAAAATCTCGACAACAGACAACCTTCCATAATGACAAGGCTACCATCCATTGTAGTAATAAAGATATCGAAAACATATTACCTTCCATAATGACAAGGCTACCATCAATTGGAGAAACAAAAATCTCGACAACATACTACCTTCCATAATGACAAGGCTACCATCCATTGTTGTAACAAAAATCTAGACATCAGACTAGCTTCCACAATGACAATTCTACCATCCTTTGGAGTAATAAAGATAACGACAAGAGACTACCTTCCATAACGACAATGCTACAATCCATTCTAGTAACAAAAATCTCGACAATAGAATAGCTTCCATAATGACAAGGCTATCATCCATTGAAGTAACAAAAATCACGACAACAGACTACCTTCCATAATGACAAGGCTACATTCCATTGGAATATTAAAAATCTCAACAATGGACTACCTTCCATAATGCAAATCCTACCATCCATTGTAGTAACAAAAATCTCGCCAACAGACTACCTTCCATAATGACAAGGCTACCATCCATTGGAGTAACAAAAATATCGACAACATAGTACCTTCCATAATGACAAGGCTACCATCCATTGGAGTAACAGAAATCACAACAATAGACTACATTCCATAATGACAAGGCTACCATCCATTGTAGTAACAAAAATCTCGACAACAGATAACCTTCCATAATGACAAGTCTACCATCCATTGTAGTAACAAAGATATCGATAACATAATACCTTCCATAATGACAACGCTCCCATCCATTGGAGTAACAAAAATCACGACAACAGACTACCTTCCATAATGACAAGGCTACCATCCAATGGAGTAACAAAAATCTCGACATAAGACTAACATCCATAATGACAAGGCTACCATCTATTGTAGTAACAAAGATATCAACAACATACTACCTTCCATAATGACAAGGCTACCATCCATTGGAGTAACAAAAATCACGACAATAGACTAACTTCCATAATGACAAGGCTAACATCCATTGGAATAACAAAAATCTCGACAACGGACTACCTTCCATAATGATAAGGATTCCATCCAATGGAGTAATAAAAATATCGACAATAAAATATCTTCCATAATGACAAGGCTACCATCAATTGGAGTAACAAAAATATCGACAACAGACTACCTTCCATAATGACAAGTCTACCATCCATTGGCATAACAAAAATCTGAACAACAGACTACCGTCCTTAATGACAAGGCTTCCATCCATTGGAGTAACAAAAATCTTGACAACAGACTACCTTCCATAATGACAAGGCTACCATCCATTGGAATAAGAGAAATCACAACAATAGACTACCTTCCATAATGACAAGGCTACCATCCATTGCAGTAACAAAAATCTCGACAACAGACAACCTTCCATAATGACTAGGCTACCATCCATTGTAGTAACAAAGATATCGATAACATACTACCTTCCATAATGACAAGGCTACCAACCATTAGAGTAACAAAAATCTCAACAACATACTACCTTCCATAATGACAAGGCTACCATCCATTGTTGTAACAAAAATCTAGAAAACAGACTACCTTCCATAATGACAAGGCTACCATCCATTGGAGTAACAAAAATCCCGACAATAGACTACCTTCCATAATGACAAGGCTACCATCCATTGGAGTAACTGAAATCTAGACGATAGACTACCTTCCATAATGACAATGCTACCATCCATTGGAGTAACAAAGATATCGACAAGAGACTACCTTCCATAACGACAATGCTACAATCCATTGTAGTAACAAAAATCTCGACAATAGAATAGCTTTCATAATGACAAGGTTACCATTCATTGGAGTAACAAAAATAACGACAATAGACTACCTTCCATAATGACAAGGCTACATTCCATTGGAATAATAAAAATCTCGACAACAGACTACCTTCCATAATGACAAGGCTACCATCTATTGTAGTAACAAAGATATCAACAACATACTACCTTCCATAATGACAAGGCTACCATCCATTGGAGTAACAAAAATCACGACAACAAACTAACTTCCATAATGACAAGGCTAACATCCATTGGAATAACAAAAATCTCGACAACAGACTACCTTCCATAATGATAAGGATTCCATCCAATGGAGTAATAAAAATATCGACAATAAAATATCTTCCATAATCACAAGGCTATGGAGTAACAAAAATATCGACAACAGACTACCTTCCATAATGAAAAGGGTACCATCCATTGGAGTACCAAAAATTTCAACAAGAGACAACCTTCCATGATGACAAGGCTACTATCCATTGGAGTAACAAAAATCATGACAACAAACTACCTTCCATAATGACAAGGCTACCATCCATTCGAATAACAATAAATATCAACAACACACTACCTTTAATAATGACAAGGCTACCATCCATTGGAGTAACAAAATTCCCGACAATAGACTACCTTCCATAATGACAAGGCTACCATCCATTGGAGTAACTGAAATCTAGACGAAAGACTACCTTCCATAATGACAATGCTACCATCCATTTGAGTAACAAAGATATTGACAAGAGCCTACCTTCTCTAAAGACAAGTCTACAATCCATTGTAGTAACAAAAATCTCGACCATAGAATAGCTTTCATAATGACAAGGCTACCATCCATTGGAGTAACAAAAATCACGACAATAGACAACCTTCCATAATGATAAGGCTACATTCCATTGGAATATTAAAAATCTCGACAATAGACTACCTTCCATAATGAAAAGCTTACCATCCATTATAGTAACAAAAATCACGACAACAGACTACCTTCCATAATGACAAGGCTACTATCCATTGGAGTAACAAAAATCTCGACTACAGACTACCTTCCATAATGACAAGGCTACCATCCATTGGATTAACAGAAATCACAACAATAGACTACCTTCCATAATGAAAAGGCTACCATCCATTGCAGTAACAAAAATCTCGACAATAGACAACCTTCCATAATGACAAGGCTACAATCCATTGTAGTAACAAAGATATTGACAACATACTACCTTCCATAATGACAAGGCTACCATCCATTGGAGTAAAAAAAATGACAACAACAGACTACCTTCCATAATGACAATGCTACCATCCAATGGAGTAACAAAAATCTCGACAACAGACTACCTTCCATAATGACAAGCGTACAATCCATTGGAGTAACAAAAATTTCCAAAAGAGACAACCTTCCATAATGATAAGGCTACAATCCATTGGAGTAACAAAAATCACGACAACATACCTCTTTCCTTAATGACAAGGCTACCATCCATTGCAGTAAAAAAAATCTCGATAATAGACTACCTTCCATAATGACAAGGCTACCATCCATTGTAGTAACAAAGATATCAACAACATACTAGCTTTCATAATGACAAGGCTACCATCGATTGGAGTAACAAAAATCACGACAACAGACTAACTTCCATAATAACAAGGCTAGCATCCATTGGAATAACAAAAATCACGACAACATACCTCCTTCCATAATGACAAGGCTACCATCCATTGCAGTAACAAAAATCTCGACATTAGACTACCTTCCATAATGACAAGGCTACCATCCATTTTAGTAACAAAGATATCGATAACATACTACCTTCCATAATGACAAGGCTACCATCAATTGGAGTAATAAAAATCTCTACTACATACTACCTTCCATAATGACAAGGCTACCATCCATTGTTGTAACAAAATCTAGACAACAGACTACCTTCCATAATGACAAGGCTACCATCCATTGGAGTACCAAAAATCCCGACAATAGACTACCTTCCATAATGACATGGCTACCATCCATTGGAGTAACTGAAATCTAGACGATAGACTACCTTCCATAATGACAATGCTACCATCCATTGGAGTAACAAAGATATCGACAAGAGACTACCTTCCATAACGACAACGCTACAATCCATTGAAGTAACAAAAATCTCGATAGTAGAATAGCTTCCATAATGACAAGGCTACCATCCATTGGAGTAACAAAAATCACGATAATAGACTACCTTCCATAATGACAAGGCTACATTCCATTGGAATATTAAAAATCTCGACAATAGACTACCTTCCATAATGAAAAACTTAATATCCATTGTAGTAACAAAAATCTCGACAACAGACTACCTTCAATAACGACAACGCTACAATCCATTGTAGTAACAAAAATCTCAACAATAGAATAGCTTCCATAATGACAAGGCTACCATCCATTGGAGTAACAAAAGTCACGATAACAGACTACCTTCCATATTGACAATGCTACCATCTATTGTAGTAACAAAGATATCAACAACATACTACCTTCCATAATGACAAGGCTACCATCCATTGGAGTAACAAAAATCACGACAACAAACTAACTTCCATAATGACAAGGCTAACATCCATTGGAATAACAAAAATCTCGACAACAGACTACCTTCCATAATGATAAGGATTCCATCCAATGGAGTAATAAAAATATCGACAATAAAATATCTTCCATAATCACAAGGCTATGGAGTAACAAAAATATCGACAACAGACTACCTTCCATAATGAAAAGGGTACCATCCATTGGAGTACCAAAAATTTCAACAAGAGACAACCTTCCATGATGACAAGGCTACTATCCATTGGAGTAACAAAAATCATGACAACAAACTACCTTCCATAATGACAAGGCTACCATCCATTCGAATAACAATAAATATCAACAACACACTACCTTTAATAATGACAAGGCTACCATCCATTGGAGTAACAAAATTCCCGACAATAGACTACCTTCCATAATGACAATGCTACCATCCATTTGAGTAACAAAGATATTGACAAGAGCCTACCTTCTCTAAAGACAACTCTACAATCCATTGTAGTAACAAAAATCTCGACCATAGAATAGCTTTCATAATGACAAGGCTACCATCCATTGGAGTAACAAAAATCACGACAATAGACTACCTTCCATAATGATAAGGCTACATTCCATTGGAATATTAAAAATCTCGACAATAGACTACCTTCCATAATGAAAAGCTTACCATCCATTATAGTAACAAAAATCACGACAACAGACTACCTTCCATAATGACAAGGCTACTATCCATTGGAGTAACAAAAATCTCGACAATAGACTACCTTCCATAATGACAAGGCTACCATCCATTGGAGTAACAGAAATCACAACAATAGACTACCTTCCATAATGAAAAGGCTACCATCCATTGCAGTAACAAAAATCTCGACAATAGATAACCTTCCATAATGACAAGGCTACCATCCATTGTAGTAACAAAGATATTGACAACATACTACCTTCCATAATGACAAGGCTACCATCCATTGGAGTAAAAAAAATGACAACAACAGACTACCTTCCATAATGACAAGGCTACCATCCAATGGAGTAACAAAAATCTCGACAACAGACTACCTTCCATAATGACAAGGGTACAATCCATTGGAGTAACAAAAATTTCCAAAAGAGACAACCTTCCATAATGATAAGGCTACAATCCATTGGAGTAACAAAAATCACGACAACAGACCTCTTTCCTTAATGACAAGGCTACCATCCATTGCAGTAAAAAAAATCTCGACAATAGACTACCTTCCATAATGACAAGGCTACCATCCATTGTAGTAACAAAGATATCAACAACATACTAGCTTTCATAATGACAAGGCTACCATCGATTGGAGTAACAAAAATCACGACAACAGACTAACTTCCATAATAACAAGGCTAGCATCCATTGGAATAACAAAAATCACGACAACATACCTCCTTCCATAATGACAAGGCTACCATCCATTGCAGTAACAAAAATCTCGACATTAGACTACCTTCCATAATGACAAGGCTACCATCCATTTTAGTAACAAAGATATCGATAACATACTACCTTCCATAATGACAAGGCTACCATCAATTGGAGTAACAAAAATCTCGACTACATACTACCTTCCATAATGACAAGGCTACCATCCATTGTTGTAACAAAATCTAGACAACAGACTACCTTCCATAATGAGAAGGCTACCATCCATTGGAGTACCAAAAATCCCGACAATAGACTACCTTCCATTATGACAAGGCTACCATCCATTGGAGTAACTGAAATCTAGACGATAGACTACCTTCCATAATGACAATGCTACCATCCATTGGAGTAACAAAGATATCGACAAGAGACTACCTTCCATAACGACAACGCTACAATCCATTGAAGTAACAAAAATCTCGATAGTAGAATAGCTTCCATAATGACAAGGCTACCATCCATTGGAGTAACAAAAATCACGATAATAGACTACCTTCCATAATGACAAGGCTACATTCCATTGGAATATTAAAAATCTCGACAGCAGACTACCTTCCATAATGAAAAACCTAATATTCGTTGTAGTAACAAAAATCTCGACAACAGACTACCTTCAATAACGACAACGCTACAATCCATTGTAGTAACAAAAATCTCGACAATAGAATAGCTTCCATAATGACAAGGCTACCATCCATTGGAGTAACAAAAGTCACGATAACAGACTACCTTCCATATTGACAAGGCTACCATCTATTGTAGTAACAAAGATATCAACAACATACTACCTTCCATAATGACAAGGCTACCATCCATTGGAGTAACAAAAATCACGACAACAAACTAACTTCCATAATGAGAAGGCTAACATCCATTGGAATAACAAAAATCTCGACAACAGACTACCTTCCATAATGATAAGGATTCCATCCAATGGAGTAATAAAAATATCGACAATAAAATATCTTCCATAATCACAAGGCTATGGAGCAACAAAAATATCGACAACAGACTACCTTCCATAATGAAAAGGGTACCATCCATTGGAGTACCAAAAATTTCAACAAGAGACAACCTTCCATGATGACAAGGCTACTATCGATTGGAGTAACAAAAATCATGACAACAAACTACCTTCCATAATGACAAGGCTACCATCCATTCGAATAACAATAAATATCAACAACACACTACCTTTAATAATGACAAGGCTACCATCCATTGGAGTAACAAAATTCCCGACAATAGACTACCTTCCATAATGATAAGGCTACCATCCATTGGAGTAACTGAAATCTAGACGACAGACTACCTTCCATAATGACAATGCTACCATCCATTTGAGTAACAAAGATATTGACAAGAGCCTACCTTCTCTAAAGACAACTCTACAATCCATTGTAGTAACAAAAATCTCGACCATAGAATAGCTTTCATAATGACCAGGCTACCATCCATTGGAGTAACAAAAATCACAACAATAGACTACCTTCCATAATGATAAGGCTACATTCCATTAGAATATTAAAAATCTCGACAATAGACTACCTTCCATAATGAAAAGCTTACCATCCATTATAGTAACAAAAATCACGACAACAGATTACCTTCCATAATGACAAGGCTACTATCCATTGGAGTATCAAAAATCTCGACAACAGACTACCTTCCATAATGACAAGGCTACCATCCATTGGAGTAACAGAAATCAAAACAATAGACTACCTTCCATAATGAAAAGGCTACCATCCATTGCAGTAACAAAAATCTCGACAATAGATAACCTTCCATAATGACAAGGCTACCATCCTTTGTAGTAACAAAGATATTGACAACATACTACCTTCCATAATGACAAGGCTACCATCCATTGGAGTAAAAAAAATGACAACAACAGACTACCTTCCATAATGACAAGGCTACCATCCAATGGAGTAACAAAAATCTCGACAACAGACTACCTTCCATAATGACAAGGGTACAATCCATTGGAGTAACAAAAAATTCCAAAAGAGACAACCTTCCATAATGATAAGGCTACAATCCATTGGAGTAACAAAAATCACGACAACAGACCTCTTTCCTTAATGACAAGGCTACCATCCATTGCAGTAAAAAAAATCTCGACAATAGACTACCTTCCATAATGACAAGGCTACCATCTATTGTAGTAACAAAGATATCAACAACATACTAGCTTTCATAATGACAAGGCTACCATCGATTGGAGTAACAAAAATCACGACAACAGACTAACTTCCATAATGACAAGGCTACCATCCATTGCAGTAACAAAAATTTCGACATTAGACTACCTTCCATAATGACAAGGCTACCATCCATTTTAGTAACAAAGATATCGATAACATACTACCTTCCATAATGACAAGGCTATCATCAATTGGAGTAACAAAAATCTCGACTACATACTACCTTCCATAATGACAAGGCTACCATCCATTGTTGTAACAAAATCTAGACAACAGACTACCTTCCATAATGACAAGGCTACCATCCATTGGAGTACCAAAAATCCCGACAATAGACTACCTTCCATAATGACAAGGCTACCATCCATTGGAGTAACTGAAATTTAGACGATAGACTAACTTCCATAATGACAATGCTACCATCCATTGGAGTAACAAAGATATCGACAAGAGACTACCTTCCATAACGACAACGCTACAATCCAATGAAGTAACAAAAATCTCGATAGTAGAATAGCTTCCATAATGACAAGGCTACCGTCCATTGGAGTAACAAAAATCACGATAATAGACTACCTTCCATAATGACAAGGCTACATTCCATTGGAATATTAAAAATCTCGACAACAGACTACCTTCCATAATGAAAAACCTAATATCCATTGTAGTAACAAAAATCTCGACTACAGACTACCTTCAATAACGACAACGCTACAATCCATTGTAGTAACAAAAATCTCGACAATAGAATAGCTTCCATAATGACAAGGCTACCATCCATTGGAGTAACAAAAGTCACGATAACAGACTACCTTCCATAATGACAAGGCTACATTCCATTGGAATATTAAAAATATCGACAACAGACTACCTTCCATAATGAAAATCCTACCATCCATTGTAGTAACAAATATATCGACAACATACTACCTTCCATAATGACAAGGCTACCATCCATTGGAGTAACAAAAATCACGACAACAGACTACCTTCCATAATGACAAGGCTACCATCCAATGGAGTAACAAAAATCTCAACAACAGACTACCTTCCATAATGACAAGGGTACCATCCATTGGAGTAACAAAAATTTCCAAAAGAGATAAACTTCCATAATGACAAGGCTACAATCCATTGGTGTAAAAAAAATCACGACAACAAACCTCCTTCCATAATGACAAGGCTACCATCCATTGCAGTAACAAAAATCTCGACAACAGACTACCTTCCATAATGACAAGGCTACCATCCATTATAGTAACAAAGATATCAACAACATACTACCTTCCATAATGACAAGGCTACCATCCATTGGAGTAACAAAAATTTCAACAAGAGACAACCTTCCTTGATGACAAGGCTACCATCCATTGGATTAACAAAAATCTCGACAACAGACTACCTTCCATAATGATAAGGATTTCGTCCAATGGAGTAATAAAAATGTCGACAATAGAATATCTTCCATAATGACAAGGCTACCATCAATTGGAGTAACAAAAATATCGACAACAGACTACCTTCCATAATGACAAGGGTACCATCCATTGGAGTAACAAAAATTTCAACAAGAGACAACCTTCCATGATGACAAGGCTACCATCCATTGGATTAACAAAAATCATGACAACAGAAAACCTTCCATAACGACAAGGCTACCATCCATTCGAATAACAATAAATATCAACAACACACTACCTTTATTAATGACAAGGCTACCATCCAATGGAGTAACAAAAATCTCGACAATAGACTACCCTCCATAATGACAAATCTACCATCCATTGGCGAAACAAAAATTTGAACAACAGACTACCGTCCTTAATGACAAGGCTACCATCCATTGGAGTAACAAAAATCACAACAACAAACTACCTTCCCTAACGAAAAGGCTACCATCCATTGCAATAACAAAATCTCGACAACAGACAACCTTCCATAATGAGAAGGCTACCATCCATTGTAGTAACAAAGATATCGAAAACATACAACCTTCCCTAATGACAAGGCCATCATCCATTGGAGTAACAAAAATCTCGACAACAGACTACCTTCAATAATGACAAGGCTAACATCCATTGTTGTAACAAAAATCTAGACAACATACTACCTTCCATAATAACAAGGCTACCATCCATTGGAGTAACAAAAATCCCGACAATAGACTACCTTCCATAATGACAAGGCTACCATCCATTGGAGTAACTGAAATCTAGATGACACACTACCTTCCATAATGACAATGCTACCATCCATTGGAGTAAAAAAGATATCAACAAGAGACTACCTTCCATAACGACAACGCTACAATCCATTGTAGTAACAAAAATCTCGACAATAGAATAGCTTCCATAATGACAAGGCTACAATCCATTGGAGTAACAAAAATCACGACAACAGGCCTCCTTCCATAATGACAAGGCTACCATCCATTGCAGTAACAAAAATCTAGACAACATACCACCTTCCATAATGACAAGGCTACCATCCATTATAGTAACAACAATATCAACAACATACTACCTTCCATAATGACAAGGCTACCATCCATTGGAGTAACAAAAATCACGCCAACAGACTTACTTCCATAATGACAAGGCTAGCATCCATTGGAATAACAAAAATCACGACAACAAACCTCCTTCCATGATGACAAGGCTACTATCCATTGCAGTAACAAAAATCTCGACAACAGACAACCTTCCATAATGAGAAGGCTACCATCCATTGTAGTAACAAAGATATCGACAACATACTACCTTCCATAATGATAAGGCTACCATCTATTGGAGTAACAAAAATCTCGACAACATACTACCTTCCATAATGACAAGGCTACGATCCATTGGAGTAACAAAAATCACAACAGACTACCTTCCATAATGACAAAAGCTACCATCCATTGCAGTAACAAATATCTTGACAATAGACAAACTTCCATAATGACAAGGCTACCATCCATTGTAGTAACAAAGATATCGACAACATACTACCTTCCCTAATGACAAGGCTATCATCCTTTGGAGTAACAAAAATCTCAACAACAGACTACCTTCCATAATGACAAGGCTACCATCCATTGGAGTTACAAAGATATCGACAAGAGACTACCTTCTATATCGACAATGCTACAATCCATTGTAGTAACAAAAATATCGACAATAGAATAGCTTCCATAATAGCAAGGCTACCATCCATTGGAGTAACAAAAATCACGACAATATACTACCTTCCATAATGACAATGCTATCATCCAATGGAGTAACACAAATCTCGACAACAGACTACCTTCCATAATGACAAGGGTACCATCCATTGGAGTAACAAAAATTTCCAAAAGAGACAACCTTCCATAATGACAAGGCTACAATCCATTGGAGTAACAAAAATCATGACAATAGACCTCCTTCCATAATGACAAGGCTACCATCCATTGCTGTAACAAAAATCTAGACAACAGACTACCTTCGATAATGACAAGGCTACCATCCATTGTAGTAACAAAGATATCAACAACATACTACCTTCCATAATGACAAGGCTACCATCCATTGGAGTAACAAAAATCACGACAACAGACTAACTTCCATAAGGACAAGGCTAGCATCCATTGGAATAACAAAAATCTCGACAATAGACTACCTTCCATAATGATAAGGATTCCATCCAATGGAGTCATAAAAATGTCGACAATAGAATATCTTCCATAATGACAAGGCTACCATCTATTGGAGTAACAAAAATATCTACAACAAACTACCTTCCATAATGGCAAGGGTACCATCCATTGGAGTAACAAAAATTTCCACAAGAGACAACCTTCCATGATGACAAGGCTACCATCCATTGGAGTAACAAAAATCACGCCAACAAACTAACTTCCATAATGACAAGGCTAGCATCCATTGGAATAACAAAAATCACGACAACAAACCTCCTTCCATGATGACAAGGCTACTATCCATTGCAGTAACAAAAATCTCGACAACAGACAACCTTCCATAATGAGAAGGCTACCATCCATTGTAGTAACAAAGATATCGACAACATACTACCTTCCATAATGATAAGGCTACCATCTATTGGAGTAACAAAAATCTCGACAACATACTACCTTCCATAATGACAAGGCTACGATCCATTGGAGTAACAAAAATCACAACAAACTACCTTCCATAATGACAAAAGCTACCATCCATTGCAGTAACAAATATCTTGACAATAGACAAACTTCCATAATGTCAAGGCTACCATCCACAGTAGTAACAAAGATATCGACAACATAGTACCTTCCCTAATGACAAGGCTATCATCCATTGGAGTAACAAAAATCTCGACAACAGACTACCTTCAATAATGACAAGGCTACCATCCATTGGAGTTACAAAGATATCGACAAGAGACTACCTTCTATATCGACAATGCTACAATCCATTGTAGTAACAAAAATATCGACAATAGAATAACTTCCATAATAGCAAGGCTACCATCCATTGGAGTAACAAAAATCACGACAACAGACTACCTTCCATAATGACAAGCCTACCATCCATTGGAATATTAAAAATCTCGACAACAGACTACCTTCCATAATGATAAGCCTACCATCCAATGGAGTAACAAAAATCTCGACAACAGACTACCTTCCATAATGATAAGGGTACCATCCATTGGAGTAACAAAAATTTCTAAAAGAGACAAACTTCCATAATGACAAGGCTACCATCCATAGGAGTAACAAAAATCACGACAATAGACTACCTTCCATAATGACAAGGCTATCATCCAATGGAATAACAAAAATCTCGACAACAGACTACCTTCCATAATGACAAGGGTACCATCCATTGGAGTAACAAAAATTTCCAAAAGAGACAACCTTCCATAATGACAAGGCTACAATCCATTGGAGTAACAAAAATCATGACAATAGACCTCCTTCCATAATGACAAGGCTACCATCCATTGCTGTAACAAAAATCTAGACAACAGACTACCTTCGATAATGACAAGGCTACCATCCATTGTAGTAACAAAGATATCAACAACATACTACCTTCCATAATGACAAGGCTACCATCCATTGGAGTAACAAAAATCACGACAACAAACTAACTTCCATAAGGACAAGGCTAGCATCCATTGGAATAACAAAAAACTCGACAATAGACTACCTTCCATAATGATAAGGATTCCATCCAATGGAGTAATAAAAATGTCGACAATATAATATCTTCCATAATGACAAGGCTACCATCTATTGGAGTAACAAAAATATCGACAACAGACTACCTTCCATAATGACAAGGGTACCATCCATTGGAGTAACAAAAATTTCCACAGGAGACAACCTTCCATGATGACAAGGCTACCATCCATTGGAGTAACAAAAATCATGACAACAGACTACCTTCCATAATGACAAGGCTACCATCCGTTTGAATAACAATGAATATCAACAACACACTACCTTAAATAATGACAAGGCTACCATCCAATGGAGTAATAAAAATCTCGACAATAGACTACCTTCCATAATGACAAATCTACCATCCATTGGCGTAACAAAAATTTGAACAACAGACTACCGTCCTTAATGACAAGGCTACCATCCATTGGAGTAACAAAAATCTCGACAACAGACTACCTTCCATAATGACAAGGCTACCATCCGTTGGAGTAACAAAAATCACAACAACAAACAACCTTCCATAATGACAAGGCTACCATCCATTGCAGTAACAAAAATCTCGACAATAGACAACCTTCCATAATGACAATGCTACCATCCATTGTAGTAACAAAGATATCGACAACATACTACCTTCCCTAATGACAAGGCTATCATCCATTGGAGTAACAAAAATCGCAACAAAAAACTACTTTCCATAATAACAAGGCTAACATCCATTAGAGTAACTGAAATCTAGACAACAAACTACCTTCCATAACGACAAGGCTACAATCCATTGTAGTAACAAAAATATCGACAATAGAATAGCTTCCATAATGACAAGGCTACCATCAATTGGAGTAACAAAAATCACGACAACAAACTACCTTCCATAATGACAACCCTACCATCCATTGGAATATTAAAAATCTCGACAACAGACTACCTTCCATAATGATAAGCCTACCATCCATTGTATTAACAAAAATATCGACAACAAACTACCTTCCATAATGCCAAGGCTACCATCCATTGGAGTAACAAAAATCACGACAACAGACTACCTTCCATAATGACAAGGCTACATTCCATTGGAATATTAAAAATATCGACAACAGACTACCTTCCATAATGAAAAGCCTATCATCCATTGTAGTAACAAAAATCTCGACAACAGACTACCTTCCATAATGACAAGGCTACCATCCATTGGAGTAACAAAAATCTCGACAACACACTACCTTCCATAATGACAAGGTTACCATCCATTGGAGTAACAGAAATCACAACAATAGACTACCTTCCATAATGACAAGGCTACCATCCATTGCAGTAACAAAAATCTCGACAACAGACAACCTTTCATAATGACAAGGCTACCATCCTTTGTAGTAACAAAGATATTGACAACATACTACCTTCCATAATTACAAGGCTATCGTCCATAGGAGTAACAAAAATCACGACAACATACTACCTTCCATAATGACAAGGCTATCATCCAATGGAGTAACAAAAATCTCGACAATAAACTACCTTCCATAATGATAAGCCTACAATCCATTGGAGTAACAAAAATCATGACAACATACCCCCTTCCATAATGACAAGGCTACCATCCATTGCAGTAACAAAAATCTAGAAAACAGACTACCTTCCATAATGACAAGGCTACCATCCATTGTAGTAACAAAGATATCAACAACATACTACCTTCCATAATGACAAGGCTACCATCCATTGGAGTAACAAAAATCACGACAACAGACTAACTTCCAAAATGACAAGGCTAGCATCCATTGGAATAACAAAAATCTCGACAATAGACTACCTTCCATAATGATAAGGATTCCATCCAATGGAGTAATAAAAATGTCGACAATAGAATATCTTCCATAATGACAAGGCTACCATCTCTTGGAGTAACAAAAATATCGACAACGGACTACCTTCCATAATGACAAGGCTACCATCCATTCGAATAATGATAAGGCTACCATCCATTGGAGTAACAAAAATCCCGACAAAAAACTACTTTCCATAATAACAAGGCTAACATCCAATGGAGTAACTGAAATCTAGACAACAGACTACCTTCCATAATGAAAAGGCTACCATCCATTGGAGTAACAAAGATATCGACAAGAGACTACCTTCCATAACGACAAGGCTACAATCCATTGTAGTAACAAAAATATCGACAATAGAATAGCTTCCATAATGATAAGGCTACCATCAATTGGAGTAACACGACAACAGACTACCTTCCATAATGACAAGCCTACCATCCATTGGAATATTAAAAATCTCGACAACAGACTACCTTCCATAATGAAAAGCCTATCATCCATTGTAGTAACAAAAATCTCGACAACAGACTACCTTCCATAATGACAAGGCTACCATCCATTGGAGTAACAAAAATCTCGACAACACACTACCTTCCATAATGACAAGGCTACCATCCATTGGAGTAACAGAAATCACAACAATAGACTACCTTCCATAATGACAAGGCTACCATCCATTGCAGTAACAAAAATCTCGACAACAGACAACCTTTCATAATGACAAGGCTACCATCCTTTGTAGTAACAAAGATATTGACAACATACTACCTTCCATAATTACAAGGCTATCGTCCATAGGAGTAACAAAAATCACGACAACATACTACCTTCCATAATGACAAGGCTATCATCCAATGGAGTAACAAAAATCTCGACAATAAACTACCTTCCATAATGATAAGCCTACAATCCATTGGAGTAACAAAAATCATGACAACATACCCCCTTCCATAATGACAAGGCTACCATCCATTGCAGTAACAAAAATCTAGAAAACAGACTACCTTCCATAATGACAAGGCTACCATCCATTGTAGTAACAAAGATATCAACAACATACTACCTTCCATAATGACAAGGCTACCATCCATTGGAGTAACAAAAATCACGACAACAGACTAACTTCCATAATGACAAGGCTAGCATCCATTGGAATAACAAAAATCTCGACAATAGACTACCTTCCATAATGATAAGGATTCCATCCAATGGAGTAATAAAAATGTCGACAATAGAATATCTTCCATAATGACAAGGCTACCATCTCTTGGAGTAACAAAAATATCGACAACGGACTACCTTCCATAATGACAAGGCTACCATCCATTCGAATAATGATAAGGCTACCATCCATTGGAGTAACAAAAATCCTGACAAAAAACTACTTTCCATAATAACAAGGCTAACATCCAATGGAGTAACTGAAATCTAGACAACAGACTACCTTCCATAATGAAAAGGCTACCATCCATTGGAGTAACAAAGATATCGACAAGAGACTACCTTCCATAACGACAAGGCTACAATCCATTGTAGTAACAAAAATATCGACAATAGAATAGCTTCCATAATGATAAGGCTACCATCAATTGGAGTAACACGACAACAGACTACCTTCCATAATGACAAGCCTACCATCCATTGGAATATTAAAAATCTCGACAACAGACTAACTTCCATAATGAAAAGCCTATCATCCATTGTAGTAACAAAAATCTCGACAATAGACTACCTTCCATATTGACAAGGCTACCATCCATTGGAGTAACAAAAATCTCGACAACAGACTACCTTCCATAATGACAAGGCTACCATCCATTGGAGTAACAGAAATCACAACAATAGACTACCTTCCATAATGACAAGGCTACCATCCATTGCAGTAACAAAAATCTCGACAACAGACAACCTTCCATAATGACAAGGCTACCATCCTTTTTTGTAACAAAGATATCGACAACATATTACCTTCCATAATGACAAGGCTACCATCCATAGGAGTAACAAAAATCACGACAACAGACTACCTTCCATAATGACAAGGCTATCATCCAATGGAGTAACAAAAATCTCGACAACAGACTACCTTCCATAATGACAAGGGTACCATCCATTGGAGTAACAAAAATTTCCAAAAGAGACAACCTTCCATAATGACAAGGCTACAATCCATTGGAGTAACAAAAATCATGACAATAGACCTCCTTCCATAATGACAAGGCTACCATCAATTGCAGTATCAAAAATCTAGACAACAAACTACCTTCCATAATGACAAGGCTACCATCCATTGTAGTTACCAAGATATCAACAACGTACTACCTTCCATAATGACAAGGCTACCATCCATTAGAGTAACAAAAATCACGACAACAGACTAACTTCCATAAGGACAAGGCTAGCATCCATTGGAATAACAAAAATCTCGACAATAGACTACCTTCCATAATGATAAGGATTCCATCCAATGGAGTAAAAAAAATGTCGACAATAGAATATCTTCCATAATGACAAGGCTACCATCTATTGGAGTAACAAAAATTTCGACAACAGACTTCCTTCCATAATGACATGGGTACCATCCATTGGAGTAACCAAAATTTCCACAGGAGACAACCTTCCATGATGACAAGGCTACCATCCATTGGAGTAACAAAAATCATGACAATAGACTACCTTCCATAATGACAAGGCTACCATCCATTCGAATAATAATGAATATCAATAACACACTACCTTAAATAATGACAAGGCTACCATCCTATGGAGTAATAAAAATCTCGACAATAGACTACCTTCCATAATGACAAATCTACCATCCATTGGCGTAACAAAAATTTGAACAACAGACTACCGTCCGTAATGACAAGGCTACCATCCATTGGAGTAACAAAAATCTCGACAACAGACTACCTTCCACAATGACAAGGCTACCATCCATTGGAGTAACAAAAATCACAACAACAAACTACCTTCCATAATGACAAGGCTACCATCCATTGCAGTAACAAAAATCTCGACAATAGACAACCTTCCATAATGACAATGCTACAATCAATTGTAGTAACAAAGATATCGACAACATACTACCTTCCATAATGACAAGGCTACCATCCATTGTTGTAACAAAAATCTAGACAACAAACTACCTTCCATAATGACAAGGCTACCATCCATTGGAGTAACAAAAATCCCGACAAAAAACTACTTTCCATAATGAAAAGGCTACCATCCATTGGAGTAACAAAGATATCGACAAGAGACTACCTTCCATAACGACAAGGCTACAATCCATTTTAGTAACAAAAATATCGACAATAGAATAGCTTCCATAATGACAAGGCTACCATCAATTGGAGTAACAAAAATCACGACAACAGACTACCTTCCATAATGACAAGCCTACCATCCATTGGAATATTAAAAATCTCGACAACAGACTACCTTCTATAATGATAAGCCTACCATCCATTGTAGTAACAAAAATATCGACAACAGACTACCTTCCATAATGACAAGGCTACCATCCATTGGAGTAACAAAAATCACGACAACAGAGTACCTTCCATAATGACAAGACTACCATCCAATGGAGTAACAAAAATCTCGACAACAGAATACCTTCCATAATGACAAGGGTACCATCCATTGGAGTAACAAAAATCACGACAACAAACCTCCTTCCGTAATGACAAGGCTACCATCCATTGGAGTAACAAAAATCTCGACAACAGACTACCTTCCATAATGACAAGGCTACCATCCATTGGAGTAACAAAGATATCGACAAGAGACTACCTTCCATAACGACAATGCTACAATCCATTGTAGTAACAAAAATATCGACAATAGAATAGCTTCTATAATAGCAAGGCTACCATCCATTGGAGTAACAAAAATCACGACAATAGACTACCTTCCATAATGACAAGCCTACCATCCATTGGAATATTAAAAATCTCGACAACAGACTACCTTCCATAATAATAAGCCTACCATCCATTGTAGTAACAAAAATCTCGACAACATACTACCTTCCATAATGACAAGGCTACCATCCATTGGAGTAACAAAAATCACGACAACAGACTACCTTCCATAATGACAAGGCTACCATCCATTGGAGTAACAAAAATCTCGACAACACACTACCTTCCATAATGACAAGGCTACCATCCATTGGAGTAACAGAAATCACAACAATAGACTACCTTCCATAATGACAAGGCTCCCATCCATTGCAGTAACAAAAATCTCTACAACAGACAACCTTCCATAATGGCAAGGCTACCATCCTTTGTAGTAACAAAGATATTGACAACATACTACCTTCCATAATTACAAGGTTACCATCCATAGGAGTAACAAAAATTACGACAACAGACTACCTTCCATAATGACAAGGCTATCATCCAATGGAGTAACAAAAATCTCGACAATAAACTACCTTCCATAATGACAAGGCTACAATCCATTGGAGTAACAAAAATCATGACAACATACCTCCTTCCATAATGACAAGGCTACCATCCATTGCAGTAATAAAAATCTAGACAATAGACTACCTTCCATAATGACAAGGCTACCATCCATTGTAGTAACAAAGATATCAACAACATACTACCTTCCATAATGACAAGGCTACCATCCATTGGAGTAACAAAAATCACGACAACAGACTAACTTCCATAATGACAAGGCTAGCATCCATTGGAATAACAAAAATCTCGACAATAGACTACCTTCCATAATGATAAGGATTACATCCAATGGAGTAATAAAAATGTCGACAATAGAATATCTTCCATAATGACAAGGGTACCATCCATTGGAGTAACAAAAATTTCCACAAGAGACAACCTTCCCTGATGACAAGGCTACCATCCATTGGAGTAACAAAAATCATGACAACAGACTACCTTCCATAATGACAAGCTTACCATCCATTCGAATAACAATGAATATTAACAACACACTACCTTAAATAATGACAAGGCTACCATCCAATGGAGTAACAAAAATCTCGACAATAGACTACCTTCCATAATGACAAATCTACCATCCATTGGCGTAAGAAAAATTTGAACAACAGACTACCGTCCTTAATGACAAGGCTACCATCCATTGGAGTAAAAAAAATCTCGACAACAGACTACCTTCCATAATGACAAGGCTACCATCCATTGGAGTAACAAAGATATCGACAAGAGACTACCTTCCATAACGATAATGCTACAATCCATTGTAGTAACAAAAATATTGACAATAGAATAGCTTCTACAATAGCAAGGCTACCATCCATTGGAGTAACAAAAATCACGACAACAGACTACCTTCCATAATGACAAGCCTACCATCCATTGGAATATTAAAAATCTCGACAACAGACATCCTTCCATAATGATAAGCCTACCATCCATTGTAGTAACAAAAATCTCGACAACATACTACCTTCCATAATGACAAGGCTACCATCCATTGGAGTAACAAAAATCACGACAACAGACTACCTTCCATAATGACAAGGCTACCATCCAATGGAGTAACAAAAATCTCGACAACAGACTACCTTCCATAATGACAAGGGTACCATCCATTGGAGTAACAAAAATTTCCAAAAGAGACAAACTTCCATAATGACAAGGCTACAATCCATTGGAGTAACAAAAATCACGACAACAGACTAACTTCCATAATGACAAGGCTAGCATCCATTGGAATAAGAAAAATCACGACATAAATCCTCCTTCCATGATGACAAGGCTACCATCCATTACAGTAACAAAAATCTCGACAACAGACAACCTTCCATAATGACAAGGCTACCATCCATTGGAGTAACAAAGATATCGACAACATACTACCTTCCATAATGACAAGGCTTCCATCTATTGGAGTAACAAAAATCTCGACAACATACTACCTTCCATAATGACAAGGCTACCATCCATTGTTTTAACAAAAATCTAGAAAACAAATTACCTTCCATAATGACAAGGCTACCATCCATTAGAGTAACAAAAATCCCGACAATAGACTACCTTCCATAATGACAAGGCTACCATCCAATGGAGTAACTGAAATCTAGACGACAGACTACTTTCCATAATGACAAAGCTACCATCCATTGGAGTAACAAAGATATCGACAAGAGACTACCTTCCATAATGACACGCTACAATCCATTGTAGTATCCAAAATCTCGACAATATAATAGCTTCCATAATGACAAGGCTACCCTCCATTGGAGTAACAAAAATAACGACAGCAGACTACCTTCCATAATGACAAGGCTACATTCCATTGGAATATTAAAAATCTCGACAACAGACTACCTTCCATAATGAAAAGCCTATCATCCATTGTAGTAACAAAAATCTCGACAACAGACTACCTTCCATATTGACAAGGCTACCATCCATTGGAGTAACAAAAATCTCGACAACAGACTACCTTCCATAATGACAAGGCTACCATCCATTGTAGTAACAGAAATCACAACAATAGACTACCTTCCATAATGACAAGGCTACCATCCATTGCAGTAACAAAAATATCGACAACAGACAACCTTCCATAATGACAAGGCTACCATCCTTTGTAGTAACAAAGATATCGACAACATATTACCTTCCATAATGACAAGGCTACCATCTATAGGAGTAACAAAAATCACGAAAATAGACTACCTTCCATAATGACAAGGCTATCATCCAATGGAGTAACAAAAATCTCGACAACAGACTACCTTCCATAATGACAAGGGTACCATCCATTGGAGTAACAAAAATTTCCAAAACAGACAACCTTCCATAATGACAAGGCTACAATCCATTGGAGTAACAAAAATCATGACAATAGACCTCCTTCCATAATGACAAGGCTACCATCCATTGCAGTATCAAAAATTTAGACAACATACTACCTTCCATAATGACAAGGCTACCATCCATTGTAGTAACCAAGATATCAACAACATACTACCTTCCATAATGACAAGGCTACCATCCATTGGAGTAACAAAAATCACGACAACAGACTAACTTCCATAAGGACAAGGCTAACATCCATTGGAATAACAAAAATCTCGACAATAGACTACCTTCCATAATGATAAGGATTCCATCCAATGGAGTAATAAAAATGTCGACAATAGAATATCTTCCATAATGACAAGGCTACCATCTATTGGAGTAACAAAAATATCGACAACATACTACCTTCCATAATGACAAGGGTACCATCCATTGGAGTAACCAAAATTTCCACAGGAGACAACCTTCCATGATGACAAGGCTACCATCCATTAGAGTAACAAAAATCATGACAACAGACTACCTTCCATAATGACAAGGCTACCATCCATTCGAATAAAAATGAATATCAATAACACACTACCTCAAATAATGACAAGGTTACCATCCATTGGAGTAACAAAAATTTGAACAACAGACTACCGTCCTTAATGACAAGGCTACCATCCATTGGAGTAACAAAAATCTCGACAACAGACTACCTTCCATAATGACAAGGCTACCATCCGTTGGAGTAACAAAAATCACAACAACAAACTACCTTCCATAATGACAAGGCTATCATCCATTGCAGTAACAAAAATCTCGACAATAGACAACCTTCCATAATGACAATGCTACCATCAATTGTAGTAACAAAGATATCGACAGCATACTACCTTCCCTAATGACAAGGCTATCATCCATTGGAGTAACAAAAATCTCGACAACAAACTACCTTCCATAATGACAAGGCTGCCATCCATTGTTGTAACAAAATTCTAGACAACAAACTACCTTCCATAATGACAAGGCTACCATCCATTGGAGTAACAAAAATCCCGACAAAAAACTACTTTCCATAATAACAAGGCTAACATCCATTGGAGTAACTGAAATCTAGACAACAGACTACCTTCCATAATGAAAAGTCTACCATCCATTGGAGTAACAAAGATATCAACAAGAGACTTCCTTCCATAACGACAAGGCTACAATCCATTGTAGTAACAAAAATATCGACAATAGAATAGCTTCCATAATGACAAGGCTACCATCAAATGGAGTAACAAAAATCACGACAACAGACTACCTTCCATAATGACAAGCCTACCATCCATTGGAATATTAAAAATCTCGACAACAGACTACCTTCTATAATGATAAGCCTACCATCCATTGTAGTCACAAAAATATCGACAACAGACTACCTTCCATAATGACAAGGCTACCATCCATTGGAGTAACAAAAATCACGACAACAGAGTACCTTCCATAATGACAAGCCTACCATCCAATGGAGTAACAAAAATATCGACAACAGAATACCTTCCATAATGACAAGGGTACCATCCATTGGAGTAACAAAAATCACGACAACAAACCTCCTTCCATAATGACAAGGCTACCATCCATTGGAGTAACAAAAATCTCGACAACAGACTACCTTCCATAATGACAAGGCTACCATCCATTGGAGTAACAAAGATATCGACAAGAGACTACCTTCCTTAACGACAATGCTACAATCCATTGTAGTAACAAAAATATCGACAATAGAATAGCTTCTATAATAGCAAGGCTACCATCCATTGGAGTAACAAAAATAACGACAACAAACTACCTTCCATAATAACAAGCCTACCATCCATTGGAATATTAAAAATATCGACAATGGACTACCTTCAATAATGATAAGCCTACCATCCATTATAGTAACAAAAATCTCGACAAAATACTACCTTCCATAATGACAAGGCTACCATCCATTGGAGTAACAAAAATCACGACAATAGACTAACTTCCATAATGACAAGGCTACCATCCAATGAAGTAACAAAAATCTCGACAACAGACTACCTTCCATAATGACAAGGGTACCATCCATTGGAGTAACAAAAATTTCCAAAAGAGACAAACTTCCATAATGACAAGGCTATAATCCATTGGAGTAACAAAAATCACGACAACAGACTAACTTCCATAATGACAAGACTAGCATCCATTGGAATAAGAAAAATCACGACATAAAACCTCCTTCCATGATGACAAGGATACCATCCATTACAGTAACAAAAATCTCGACAACAGACAACCTTCCATAATGACAAGGCTACCATCCATTGGAGTAACAAAGATATCGACAACATACTACCTTCCATAATGACAAGGCTACCATCTATTGGAGTAACAAAAATCTCGACAACATACTACCTTCCATAATGACAAGGCTACCATCCATTGTTTTAACAAAAATCTAGAAAACAAATTACCTTCCATAATGACAAGGCTACCATCCATTGGAGTAACAAAAATCCCGACAATAGACTACCTTCCATAATGACAAGGCTACCATCCATTGGAGTAACTGAAATCTAGACGACAGACTACTTTCTATAATGACAATGCTACCATCCATTGGAGTAACAAAGATATCGACAAGAGACTACCTTCCATAATGACACGCTACAATCCATTGTAGTAACCAAAATCTCGACAATATAATAGCTTCCATAATGACAAGGCTACCGTCCATTGGAGTAACAAAAATCATGACAACAGACTACCTTCCATAATGACAAGGCTACATTCCATTGGAATATTAAAAATCTCGACAACAGACTACCTTCCATAATGAAAAGCCTATCATCCATTGTAGTAACAAAAATCTCGACAACAGACTACCTTCCATATTGACAAGGCTACCATCCATTGGAGTAACAAAAATCTCGACAACAGACTACCTTCCATAATGACAAGGCTACCATCCATTGGAGTAACAGAAATCACAACAATAGACAACCTTCATAATGATAAGGCTACCATCATTTGTAGTAACAAAGATATCGACAACATATTACCTTCCATAATGACAAGGCTACCATCCATAGGAGTAACAAAAATCACGACAACAGACTACCTTCCATAATGACAAGGCTATCATCCAATGGAGTAACAAAAATCTCGACAACAGACTACCTTCCATAATGACAAGGGTACCATCCATTGGAGTAACAAAATTTTCCAAAAGAGACAACCTTCCATAATGACAAGGCTACAATCCATTGGAGTAACAAAAATCATGACAATAGACCTCCTTCCATAATGAAAAGGCTACCATCCATTGCAGTATCAAAAATCCAGACAACAAACTACCTTCCATAATGACAAGGCTACCATCCATTGTAGTAACCAAGATATCAACAACATACTACCTTCCATAATGACAAGGCTACCATCCATTGGAGTAACAAAAATCAGGACAACAGACTAACTTCCATAAGGACAAGGCTAGCATCCATTGGAATAACAAAAATCTCGACAACAGACTACCTTCCATAATGATAAGGATTCCATCCAATGGAGTAATAAAAATGTCGACAATAGAATATCTTCCATAATGACAAGGCTACCATCTATTGGAGTAACAAAAATATCGACAACAGACTACCTTCCATAATGACAAGGGTACCATCCATTGGAGTAACCAAAATTTCCACAGGAGACAACCTTCCATGATGACAAGGCTACCATCCATTGGAGTAACAAAAATCATGACAACAGACTACCTTCCATAATGACAAGGCTACCATCCATTCGAATAACAATGAATATCAATAACACACTACCTTAAATAATGACAAGGCTACCTTCCAATGGAGTAATAAAAATCTCGACAATAGACTACCTTCCATAATGACAAATCTACCATCCATTGGCGTAACAAAAATTTGAACAACAGACTACCGTCCTTAATGACAAGGCTACCATCCATTGGAGTAACAAAAATCTCGACAACAGACTACCTTCCATAATGACAAGGCTACCATCCTTTGGAGTAACAAAAATCACAACAACAAACTACCTTCCATAATGACAAGGCTACCATCCATTGCAGTAACAAAAATATCGACAATAGACAACCTTCCATAATGACAATGCTACCATCAATTATAGTAACAAAGATATCGACAGCATACTACCGTCCCTAATGACAAGGCTATGATCCATTGGAGTAACAAAAATCTCGACAACAAACTACCTTCCATAATGACAAGGCTACCATCCATTATTGTAACAAAAATCTAGACAACAAACTACCTTCCATAATGACAAGGCTACCATCCATTGGAGTAACAAAAATCTCGACAAAAAACTACTTTCCATAATAACAAGGCTAACATCCATTGGAGCAACTGAAATCTAGAACACAGACTACCTTCCATAATGAAAAGGCTACCATCCATTGGAGTAACAAAGATATCGAGAAGAGACTACCTTCCATAACGACAAGGCTACAATCCATTGTAGTAACAAAAATATCGACAATAGAATAGCTTCCATAATGACAAGGCTACCATCAATTGGAGTAACAAAAATCACGACAACAGACTACCTTCCATAATGACAAGCCTACCATCCATTGGAATATTAAAAATCTCGACAACAGACTACCTTCTATAATGATAAGCCTACCATCCATTGTAGTAACAAAAATATCGACAACAGACTACCTTCCATAATGACAAGGCTACTATCCATTGGAGTAACAAAAATCACGACAACAGAATACCTTCCATAATGACAAGCCTACCATCCAATGGAGTAACAGAAATCTCGACAACATAATACCTTCCATAATGACAAGGGTACCATCCATTGGAGTAACAAAAATCACGACAACAAACCTCCTTCCATAATGACAAGGCTACCATCCATTGCAGTAATAAAAATCTCGACAACAGCCTACCTTCCATAATGACAAGGCTACCATCCATTGTAGTAACAAAGATATCAACAACATACTACCTTCCATAATGACAAGGCTACCATCCATTGGAGTAACAAAAATCACGACAACAAACTAACTTCCATAATGACAAGGCTAGCATCCATTGGAATATCAAAAATCACGACAACAGACCTCCTTCCAAAATGACTAGGCTACCATCCATTGCAGTAACAAAAATCTCGACAACAGACAACCTTCTATAATGACAAGGCTACCATCCATTGTAGTAACAAAGATATCGACAACATACTACCTTCCATAATGACAAGGCTACCATCAATTGGAGTAACAAAAATCTCAACAACATACTACCTTCCATAATGACAAGGCTACCATCCATTGTTGTAACAAAAATCTAGAAAACAAACTACCTTCCATAATGACAAGGCTACCATCCATTGGAGTAACAAAAATCCCGACAATAGACTACCTTCCATAATGACAAGGCTACCATCCATTGGAGTAACTGAAATCTAGACGACAGACTACCTTCCATAATGACAATGCTACCATCCATCTGAGTAACAAAGATATCGACAAGAGACTACCTTCTATAACGATAATGCTACATTCCATTTTAGTAACAAAAATCTCGATAATAGAATAGCTTCCATAATGACAAGGCTACAATCCATTGGAGTAACAAAAATCACGAGAACAGACTACCTTCCATAATGACAAGATTACATTCCATTGGAATATTAAAAATCTCGACAAGAGACTACCTTCCATAATGAAAAGCCTATCATCCATTGTAGTAACAAAAATCTCGACAACAGACTACCTTCCATAATGACAAGGCTACCATCCATTTGAGTAACAAAGATCTTTACAACAGACTAGCTTCCATAATTACAAGGCTACCATCCATTGGAGTAACAGAAATCACAATATTAGACTACCTTCCATAATGACAAGGCTACCATCCATTGCAGTAACAAAAATCTCGACAACAGACAACCTTCCATAATGACAAGGGTACCATCCTTTGTAGTAACAATGATATCGACAACATACTACCTTCCATAATGACAAGGCTATCATCCATAGGAGTAACAAAAATCACGACAATAGACTACCTTCCATAATGACAAGGCTACCATCCAATGGAGTAACAAAAATCTCGACAACAGACTACCTTCCATAATGACAAGGGTACCATCCATTGGAGTAACAAAAATTTCCAAAAGAGACAACCTTCCATAATGGCAAGGCTACAATCCATTGGAGTAACAAAAATCATGACAATAGACCTCCTTCCATTATGACAAGGCTACCATCCATTACAGTAACAAAAATCTCGACAACAGACTACCTTCCATAATGACAAGGCTACCATCCATTGTAGTTACAAAGATATCAACAACATACTACCTTCCATAATGACAAGGCTACCATCCCTTGGAGTAACAAAAATCACGACAACAGACTAACTTCCATAAGGACAAGGCTAGCATCCATTGGAATAACAAAAATCTCGACAATAGACTACCTTCCATAATGATAAGGATTCCATCCAATGGAGTAATAAAAATGTCGACAATAGAATATCTTCCATAATGACAAGGCTACCATCTATTGGAGTAACAAAAATATCGACACCAGACTACCTTCCATAATGACAAGGGTACCATCCATTGGAGTAACCAAAATTTCCACAGGAGACAACCTTCCATGATGACAAGGCTACCATCCATTGGAGTAACAAAAATCATGACAACAGACTACCTTCCATAATGACAAGGCTACCATCCATTCGAATAACAATGAATATCAATAACACATTACCTTAAATAATGACAAGGCTACCTTCCAATGGAGTAATAAAAATCTCGACAATAGACTACCTTCCATAATGACAAATCTACCATCCATTGGCGTAACAAAAATTTGAACAACAGACTACCGTCCTTAATGACAAGGCTACCATCCATTGGAGTAACAAAAATCTCGACAACAGACTACCTTCCATAATGACAAGGCTACCATCCTTTGGAGTAACAAAAATCACAACAACAAACTACCTTCCATAATGACAAGGCTACCATCCATTGCAGTAACAAAAATATCGACAATAGACAACCTTCCATAATGACAATGCTACCATCAATTATAGTAACAAAGATATCGACAACATACTACCGTCCCTAATGACAAGGCTATGATCCATTGGAGTAACAAAAATCTCGACAACAAACTAACTTCCATAATGACAAGGCTACCATCCATTATTGTAACAAAAATCTAGACAACAAACTACCTTCCATAATGACAAGGCTACCATCCATTGGAGTAACAAAAATCTCGACAAAAAACTACTTTCCATAATAACAAGGCTAACATCCATTGGAGCAACTGAAATCTAGACAACAGACTACCTTCCATAATGAAAAGGCTACCATCCATTGGAGTAACAAAGATATCGACAAGAGACTACCTTCCATAACGACAAGGCTACAATCCATTGTAGTAACAAAAATATCGACAATAGAATAGCTTCCATAATGACAAGGCTACCATCAATTGGAGTAACAAAAATCACGACAACAGACTACCTTCCATAATGACAAGCCTACCATCCATTGGAATATTAAAAATCTCGACAACAGACTACCTTCTATAATGATAAGCCTACCATCCATTGTAGTAACAAAAATATCGACAACAGACTACCTTCCATAATGACAAGGCTACTATCCATTGGAGTAACAAAAATCACGACAACAGAATACCTTCCATAATGATAAGCCTACCATCCAATGGAGTAACAGAAATCTCGACAACATAATACCTTCCATAATGACAAGGGTACCATCCATTGGAGTAACAAAAATCACGACAACAAACCTCCTTCCATAATGACAAGGCTACCATCCATTGCAGTAATAAAAATCTCGACAACAGCCTACCTTCCATAATGACAAGGCTACCATCCATTGTAGTAACAAAGATATCAACAACATACTACCTTCCATAATGACAAGGCTACCATCCATTGGAGTAACAAAAATCACGACAACAAACTAACTTCCATAATGACAAGGCTAGCATCCATTGGAATATCAAAAATCACGACAACAGACCTCCTTCCAAAATGACTAGGCTACCATCCATTGCAGTAACAAAAATCTCGACAACAGACAACCTTCTATAATGACAAGGCTACCATCCATTGTAGTAACAAAGATATCGACAACATACTACCTTCCATAATGACAAGGCTACCATCAATTGGAGTAACAAAAATCTCAACAACATACTACCTTCCATAATGACAAGGCTACCATCCATTGTTGTAACAAAAATCTAGAAAACAAACTACCTTCCATAATGACAAGGCTACCATCCATTGGAGTAACAAAAATCCCGACAATAGACTACCTTCCATAATGACAAGGCTACCATCCATTGGAGTAACTGAAATCTAGACGACAGACTACCTTCCATAATGACAATGCTACCATCCATCTGAGTAACAAAGATATCGACAAGAGACTACCTTCCATAACGATAATGCTACATTCCATTTTAGTAACAAAAATCTCGATAATAGAATAGCTTCCATAATGACAAGGCTACAATCCATTGGAGTAACAAAAATCACGAGAACAGACTACCTTCCATAATGACAAGATTACATTCCATTGGAATATTAAAAATCTCGACAAGAGACTACCTTCCATAATGAAAAGCCTATCATCCATTGTAGTAACAAAAATCTCGACAACAGACTACCTTCCATAATGACAAGGCTACCATCCATTTGAGTAACAAAGATCTTGACAACAGACTAGCTTCCATAATTACAAGGCTACCATCCATTGGAGTAACAGAAATCACAATATTAGACTACCTTCCATAATGACAAGGCTACCATCCATTGCAGTAACAAAAATCTCGACAACAGACAACCTTCCATAATGACAAGGCTACCATCCTTTGTAGTAACAATGATATCGACAACATACTACCTTCCATAATGACAAGGCTATCATCCATAGGAGTAACAAAAATCACGACAACAGACTACCTTCCATAATGACAAGGCTACCATCCAATGGAGTAACAAAAATCTCGACAACAGACTACCTTCCATAATGACAAGGGTACCATCCATTGGAGTAACAAAAATTTCCAAAAGAGACAACCTTCCATAATGACAAGGCTACAATCCATTGGAGTAACAAAAATCATGACAATAGACCTCCTTCCATTATGACAAGGCTACCATCCATTACAGTAACAAAAATCTCGACAACAGACTACCTTCCATAATGACAAGGCTACCATCCATTGTAGTTACAAAGATATCAACAACATACTACCTTCCATAATGACAAGGCTACCATCCCTTGGAGTAACAAAAATCACGACAACAGACTAACTTCCATAATGACAAGGCTAGCATCCATTGGAATAACAAAAATCTAGACAACAGACTACCTTCCATATTGAAAAGGATTCCATCCAATGGAGTAATAAAAATATCGACAATAGAATATCTTCCATAATGACAAGGCTACCATCTATAGGAGTAACAAAAATATTGACAACAGACTAGCTTCCATAATGACAAGGGTAACATCTATTGGAGTAACAAAAATTTCCACAAGAGACAACCGTCCATGATGACAAAGCTACCATCCATTGGAGTAACAAAAATCATGACAACAGACTACCTTCCATAATGATAAGGCAACCATCCATTCGAATAACAATGAATATCAACAACACACTACCTTTAATAATGACAAGGCTACCATCTAATGGAGTAACAAAAATTTGATAATAGACCACCTTCCATAATGACAAATCTACCATCGATTGGCGTAACAAAAATTTGAACAACAAACTACCGTCCTTAATGACAAGGCTACCATCCATTGGAGTAACAAAAATCTCGACAACAGACTACCTTCCATAATGACAAGGCTACGATCCATTGGAGTAACAAAAATCACAACAACAGACTACCTTCCATAATGACAAGGCTACCATCCATTGCAGTAACAAAAATCTCAACAATAGACAACCTTCCATAATGACAAGGCTACCATCCATTGTAGTAACAAAGATATCGAAAGCATACTACCTTCCCTAATGACAAGGATATCATCCATTAGAGTAACAAAAATCTCGACAACAAACTACCTTCCATAATGACAAGGCTACCATCCATTGTTGTAACAAAAATATAGACAACAGACTACCTTCCATAATGACAAGGCTACCATCCATTGGAGTAACAAAAATCCCGACAAAAAACTACTTTCCATAATCTCAAGGCTACCATCCATTAGAGTAACTGAAATCTAGACAACAGACTACCTTCCATAATGACAAGGCTACCATCCATTGGAGTAACAAAGATGTCGACAAGATACTACCGTCCATAACGACAAGGCTACAATCCATTGTAGTAACAAAAATATCGACAATCGAATACCTTCCATAATGATAAGGATACGATCCATTGGAGTATCAAAAATCACAACAACAGACTACCTTCCATAATGACAAGGCTACCATCCATTGCAGTAACAAAAATCTCGACAATAGACAACCTTCCATAATGACAAGGCTACCATCCATTGTAGTATCAAAGATATCGACAGCATACTACCTTCCCTAATGACAAGGCTATCATCCATTGGAGTAACAAAAATCTCGACAACAAACTACCTTCCATAATGACAAGGCTACCATCCATTGTTGTAACAAAAATCTAGACAACAGACTACCTTCCATAATGACAAGGGTACCATCCATTGGAGTAACAAAAATTTCCAAAAGATACAACCTTCCATAATGACAAGGCTACAATCCATTGGAGTAACAAAAATCATGACAATAGACCTCCTTCCATAATGACAAGGCTACCATCCATTGCAGTATCAAAAATCTAGACAACAGACTACCTTCCATAATGACAAGGCTACCATCCATTATAGTAACAAAGATATCAACAACATACTACCTTCCATAATGACAAGGCTACCATCCATTGGAATAACAAAAATCTCGACAATAGACTATCTTCCATAATGATAAGGATTCCATCCAATGTAGTAATAAAAATGTCGACAATAGAATATCTTCCATAATGACAAGGCTACCATCTATTGTAGTAACAGAAATATCGACAACAGACTACCTTCCATAATGACAAGGGTACCATCCATTGGAGTAACAAAAATTTCCACAGGAGACAACCTTCCATGATGACAAGGCTACCATCAATTGGAGTAACAAAAATCATGACAATAGACTACCTTCCATAATGACAAGGCTACCATCCATTCGAATAACAATGAATATCAATAACACACTACCTTAAATAATGACAAGGCTACCATCCAATGGAGTAATAAGAGTCTCGACAATAGACTACCTTCCATAATGACAAATCTACCATCCATTGGCGTAACAAAAATTTGAACAACAGACTACCGTCCTTAATGACAAGGCTACCATCCATTGGAGTAACAAAAATCTCGACAACAGACTACCTTCCATAATGACAAGGCTACAATCCGTTGGAGTAACAAAAATCACAACAACAAACTACCTTCCATAATGACAAGGCTACCATCCATTGCAGTAACAAAAATCTCGACAATAGACAACCTTCCATAATGACAATGCTACCATCAATTGTAGTAATAAAGATATCGACAGCATACTACCTTCCCTAATGACAAGGCTATCATCCATTGGAGTAACAAAAATATCGACAACAAACTACCTTCCATAATGACAAGGCTACCATCCATTGGAGTAACAAAAATCCCGACAAAAAACTACTTTCCATAATAACAAGGCTAACATCCATTGGAGTAACTGAAATCTAGACAACAGACTACCTTCCATAATGAAAAGGCTACCATCCATTGGAGTAACAAAGATATCGACAAGAGACTACCTTCCATAAGGACAAGGCTACAATCCATTGTAGTAACAAAAATATCGACAATAGAATAGCTTCCATAATGACAAGGCTACCATCAATTGTAGTAACAAAAATCACGACAACAGACTACCTTCCATTATGACAAGCCTACCATCCATTGGAATATTAAAAATCTCGACAACAGACTACCTTCCATAATGATAAGCCTACCATCCATTGTAGTAACAAAAATATCGACAACAGACTACCTTCCATAATGACAAGGCTACCATCCATTGGAGTAACAAAAATCACGACAACAGAGTACCTTCCATAATGACAAGCCTACCATCCAATGGAGTAACAAAAATCTCGACAACAGAATACCTTCCATAATGACAAGGGTACCATCCATTGGAGTAACAAAAATCACGACAACAAACCTCCTTCCATAATGACAAGGCTACCATCCATTGCAGTAATAAAAATCTCGACAACATACTACCTTCCATAATTACAAGGCTACCATCCATTATAGTAACAAAGATATCAACAACATACTACCTTCCATAATGACAAGGCTACCATCCATTGGAGTAACAAAAATCACGACAACGAACTAACTTCCATAATGACAAGGCTAGCATCCATTGGAATATAAAAAATCACGACAACAGACCTCCTTCCATAATGACAAGGCTACCATCCATTGCAGTATAAAAAATCTAGACAACTGACTACCTTCCATAATGACAAGGCTACCATCCATTATAGTAACAAAGATATCAACAACATACTACCTTCCATAATGACAAGGCTACCATCCATTGGAATAACAAAAATCTCGACAATAGACTATCTTCCATAATGATAAGGATTCCATCCAATGTAGTAATAAAAATGTCGACAATAGAATATCTTCCATAATGACAAGGCTACCATCTATTGGAGTAACAGAAATATCGACAACAGACTACCTTCCATAATGACAAGGGTACCATCCATTGGAGTAACAAAAATATCCACAGGAGACAACCTTCCATGATCACAAGGCTACCATCCATTGGAGTAACCAAAATCATGACAATAGACTACCTTCCATAATGACAAGGCTACCATCCATTCGAATAACAATGAACATCAATAACACACTACCTTAAATAATGACAAGGCTACCATCCAATGGAGTAATAAGAGTCTCGACAATAGACTACTTTCCATAATGACAAATCTACCATCCATTGGCGTAACAAAAATTTGAACAACAGACTACCGTCCTTAATGACAAGGCTACCATCCATTGGAGTAACAAAAATCTCGACAACAGACTACCTTCCATAATGACAAGGCTACAATCCGTTGGAGTAACAAAAATCACAACAACAAACTACCTTCCATAATGACAAAGCTACCATCCATTGCAGTAACAAAAATCTCGACAATAGACAACCTTCCATAATGACAATGCTACCATCCATTGTAGTAATAAAGATATCAACAGCATACTACCTTCCCTAATGACAAGGCTATCATCCATTGAAGTAACAAAAATCTCGACAACAAACTACCTTCCATAATGACAAGGCTACCATCAATTGGAGTAACAAAAATCCCGACAAAAAACTACTTTCCATAATAACAAGGCTAACATCCATTGGAGTAACTGAAATCTAGACAACAGACTACCTTCCATAATGAAAAGGCTACCATCCATTGGAGTAACAAAGATATCGACAAGAGACTACCTTCCATAACGACAAGGCTACAATCCATTGTAGTAACAAAAATATCCACAATAGAATAGCTTCCATAATGACAAGGCTACCATCAATTGTAGTAACAAAAATCACGACAACAAACTACCTTCCATAATGACAAGCCTACCATCCATTGGAATATTAAAAATCTCGACAACAGACTACCTTCCATAATGATAAGCCTACCATCCATTGTAGTAACAAAAATATCGACAACAGACTACCTTCCATAATGACAAGGCTACCATCCATTGGAGTAACAAAAATCACGACAACAGAGTACCTTCCATAATGACAAGCCTACCATCCAATGGAGTAACAAAAATCTCGACAACAGAATACCTTCCATAATGACAAGGGTACCATCCATTGGAGTAACAAAAATAAGGACAATAAACCTCCTTCCATAATGACAAGGCTACCATCCATTGCAGTAATAAAAATCTCGACAACATACTACCTTCCATAATGACAAGGCTACCATCCATTGGAGTAACAAAAATCACGACAACAAACTAACGTCCATAATGACAAGGCTAGCATCCATTGGAATATAAAAAATCACGACAACAAACCTTCTTCCATGATGACTAGGATACCATCCATTGCAGTAACAAAAATTTCGACAACATACAACCTTCTATAATGACAAGGCTACCATCCATTGTAGTAACAAAGATATCGACAACATACTACCTTCCATAATGACAAGGCTACCATCAATTGGAGTAACAAAAATCTCAACAACATACTACCTTCCATAATGACAAGGCTACCATCCATTGTTGTAACAAAAATCTAGAAAACAAACTACCTTCCATAATGACAAGGCTACACTCCATTGGAGTAACAAAAATCCCGACAGTAGACTACCTTCCATAATGACAAGGCTACCATCCATTGTAGTAACTGAAATCTAGACGACAGACTACCTTCCATAATGACAATGCTACCATCCATTGGAGTAACAAATATATCGACAAGAGACTACCTTCCATAACGAAAATGCTACATTCCATTTTAGTAACAAAAATCTCGACAATAGAATAGCTTCCATAATGACAAGGCTACAATCCAGTGGAGTAACAAAAATCACGAGAACAGACTACCTTCCATAATGACAAGGTTACATTCCATTGGAATATTAAAAATCTCGACAAGAGACTACCTTCCATAATGAAAAGCCTATCATCCATTGCAGTAACAAAAATCTCGACAACAGACAACCTTCCATAATGACAAGGCTACCATCCTTTGTAGTAACAAAGATATCGACAACATACTACCTTCCATAATGAAAAGGCTATCATCCGTAGGAGTAACAAAAATCAAGACAACAGACTACCTTCCATAATGACAAGGCTACCATCCAATGGAGTAACAAAAATCACGACAACAGACTACCTTCCATAATGACAAGGGTACCATCAATTGGAGTAACAAAAATTTCCAAAAGAGACAACCTTCCATAATGACAAGGCTGCAATCCATTGGAGTAACAAAAATCATGACAACAAACCTCCTTCCATAATGACAAGGCTACCATCCATTACAGTAATTAAAATCTCAACAACAGACTACCTTCCATAATGACAAGGCTACCATCCATTGTAGTAACAAAGATATCAACAACATACTACCTTCCATAATGACAAGGCTACCATCCCTTGGAGTAACAAAAATCATGACAACAGACTAACTTCCATAATGATAAGGCTAGCATCCATTGGAATAACAAAAATCTAGACAACAAACTACCTTCCATATTGAAAAGGATTCCATCCAATGGAGTAATAACAATATCGACAATAGAATATCTTCCATAATGACAAGGCTACCATCTATAGGAGTAACAAAAATATTGACAACAAACTGCCTTCCATAATGACAAGGGTAACATCTATTGGAGTAACAAAAATTTCCTCAAAGAGACAACCTTCCATGATGACAAAGCTACCATCCATTGGAGTAACAAAAATCATGACAACAGACTACCTTCCATAATGACAAGGCAACCATCCATTCGAATAACAATGAATATCAACAACACACTACCTTTAATAATGACAAGGCTACCATCTAATGGAGTAACAAAAATTCGACAATAGACTACCTTCCATAATGACAAATCTACCATCCATTGGCGTAACAAAAATTTGAACAACAAACTACCGTCCTTAATGACAAGGCTACCATCCATTGGAGTAACAAAAATCTCGGCAACAGACTACCTTCCATAATGACAAGGCTACGATCCTTTGGAGTAACAAAAATCACAACAACAGACTACCTTCCATAATGACAAGGCTACCATCCATTGGAGTAACAAAAAACTACTTTCCATAATGACAAGGCTACCATCCATTGGAGTAACTGAAATCTAGACAACAGACTACCTTCCATAATGACAAGGCTACCATCCATTGAAGTAACAAAGATATCGACAAGATACTACCTTCCATAACGACAAGGCTACAATCCATTGTAGTAACAAAAATATCGACAACCGACTACCTTCCATAATGATAAGGCTACGATCCATTGGAGTAACAAAAATCACAACAACAGACTACCTTCCATAATGACAAGGCTATCATCCATTGCAGTAACAAAAATCTCGACAATAGACAACCTTCCATAATTACAAGGCTACCATCCATTGTAGTAACAAAGATATCGACAGCATACAACCTTCCCTAATAACAAGGCTATCATCCATTGGAGTAACAAAAACCTCGACAACAAACTACCTTCCATAATGACAAGGCTACCATCCATTGTTGTAACAAAAATCTAGACAACAAACTACCTTCCATAATGACAAGGCTACCATCCATTGGAGTAACAAAAATCCCGACAAAAAGCTACTTTCCATAATCTCAAGGCTACCATCCATTAGAGTAACTGAAATCTAGACAATAGACTACCTTCCATAATGACAAGGCTACCATCCAGTGGAGTAACAAAGATATCGACAAGATACTACCATCCATAACGACAAGGCTACAATCCATTGTAGTAACAAAAATATCGACAACTGACTACCTTCCATAATGATAAGGCTACGATCCATTGGAGTAAGAAAAATCACAACAACAGACTACCTTCCATAATTACAAGACTACCATCCATTGCAGTAACAAAAATCTCAACAATAGACAACCTTCCATAATGACAAGGCTACCATCCATTGTAGTAACAAAGATATCGACATCATACTACCTTCCCTAATGACAAGGCTATCATCCATTGGAGTAAAAAAAATCTCGACAACAAACTACCTTCCATAATGACAAGGCTACCATCCATTGTTGTAACAAAAATCTAGACAACAGACTACCTTCCATAATGACAAGGGTACCATCCATTGGAGTAACAAAAATTTCCAAAAGAGACAACCTTCCATAATGACAAGGCTACAATCCATTGGAGTAACAAAAATCATGACAATAGACCTCCTTCCATAATGACAAGGCTACCATCCATTGCAGTATCAAAAATCTAGACAATAGACTACCTTCCATAATGACAAGGCTACCATCCATTGGAGTAACAAAAATCACGACAACAAACTAACTTCCATAATGACAAGGCTAGCATCCATTGGAATATAAAAAATCACGACAACAAACCTTCTTCCATGATGACTAGGCTACCATCCATTGCAGTAACAAAAATCTCGACAACATACAACCTTCTATAATGACAAGGCTACCATCCATTGTAGTAACAAAGATATCGACAACATACTACCTTCCATAATGACAAGGCTACCATCAATTGGAGTAACAAAAATCTCAACAACATACTACCTTCCATAATGACAAGGCTACCATCCATTGTTGTACCAAAAATCTAGAAAACAAACTACCTTCCATAATGACAAGGCTACACTCCATTGGAGTAACAAAAATCCCGACAGTAGACTACCTTCTATAATGACAAGGCTACCATCCATTGTAGTAACTGAAATCTAGACGACAGACTACCTTCCATAATGACAATGCTACCATCCATTGGAGTAACAAATATATCGACAAGAGACTACCTTCCATAACGAAAATGCTACATTCCATTTTAGTAACAAAAATCTCGACAATAGAATAGCTTCCATAATGACAAGGCTACAATCCAGTGGAGTAACAAAAATCACGAGAACAGACTACCTTCCATAATGACAAGGTTACATTCCATTGGAATATTAAAAATCTCGACAAGAGACTACCTTCCATAATGAAAAGCCTATCATCCATTGCAGTAACAAAAATCTCGACAACAGATAACCTTCCATAATGACAAGGCTACCATCCTTTGTAGTAACAAAGATATCGACAACATACTACCTTCCATAATGAAAAGGCTATCATCCGTAGGAGTAACAAAAATCAAGACAACAGACTACCTTCCATAATGACAAGGCTACCATCCAATGGAGTAACAAAAATCATGACAACAGACTACCTTCCATAATGACAAGGGTACCATCAATTGGAGTAACAAAAATTTCCAAAAGAGACAACCTTCCATAATGACAAGGCTGCAATCCATTGGAGTAACAAAAATCATGACAACAAACCTCCTTCCATAATGACAAGGCTACCATCCATTACAGTAATTAAAATATCAACAACAGACTACCTTCCATAATGACAAGGCTACCATCCATTGTAGTAACAAAGATATCAACAACATACTACCTTCCATAATGACAAGGCTACCATCCCTTGGAGTAACAAAAATCATGACAACAGACTAACTTCCATAATGATAAGGCTAGCATCCATTGGAATAACAAAAATCTAGACAACAGACTACTTTCCATATTGAAAAGGATTCCATCCAATGGAGTAATAAAAATATCGACAATAGAATATCTTCCATAATGACAAGGCTACCATCTATAGGAGTAACAAAAATATTGACAACAGACTGCCTTCCATAATGACAAGGGTAACATCTATTGGAGTAACAAAAATTTCCTCAAAGAGACAACCTTCCATGATGACAAAGCTACCATCCATTGGAGTAACAAAAATCATGACAACAGACTACCTTCCATAATGACAAGGCAACCATCCATTCGAATAACAATGAATATCAACAACACACTACCTTTAATAATGACAAGGCTACCATCTAATGGAGTAACAAAAATTCGACAATAGACTACATTCCATAATGACAAATCTACCATCCATTGGCGTAACAAAAATTTGAACAACAAACTACCGTCCTTAATGACAAGGCTACCATCCATTGGAGTAACAAAAATCTCGGCAACAGACTACCTTCCATAATGACAAGGCTACGATCCATTGGAGTAACAAAAATCACAACTACAGACTACCTTCCATAATGACAAGGCTACCATCCATTGGAGTAACAAAAAACTACTTTCCATAATGACAAGGCTACCATCCATTGGAGTAACTGAAATCTAGACAACAGACTACCTTCCATAATGACAAGGCTACCATCCATTGAAGTAACAAAGATATCGACAAGATACTACCTTCCATAACGACAAGGCTACAATCCATTGTAGTAACAAAAATATCGACAACCGACTACCTTCCATAATGATAAGGCTACGATCCATTGGAGTAACAAAAATCACAACAACAGACTACCTTCCATAATGACAAGGCTATCATCCATTGCAGTAACAAAAATCTCGACAATAGACAACCTTCCATAATTACAAGGCTACCATCCATTGTAGTAACAAAGATATCGACAGCATACTACCTTCCCTAATGACAAGGCTATCATCCATTGGAGTAACAAAAATCTCGACAACAAACTACCTTCCATAATGACAAGGCTACCATCCATTGTTGTAACAATAATCTAGACAACAAACTACCTTCCATAATGACAAGGATACCATCCATTGGAGTAACAAAAATCCCGACAAAAAGCTACTTTCCATAATCTCAAGGCTACCATCCATTAGAGTAACTAAAATCTAGACAACAGACTACCTTCCATAATGACAAGGATACCATCCATTGGAGTAACAAAGATATCGACAAGATACTACCATCCATAACGACAAGGCTACAATCCATTGTAGTAACAAAAATATCGACAACCGACTACCTTCCATAATGATAAGGCTACGATCCATTGGAGTAACAAAAATCACAACAACAGACTACCTTCCATAATTACAAGACTACCATCCATTGCAGTAACAAAAATCTCAACAATAGACAACCTTCCATAATGACAAGGCTACCATCCATTGTAGTAACAAAGATATCGACATCATACTACCTTCCCTAATGACAAGGCTATCATCCATTGGAGTAACAAAAATCTCGACAACAAACTACCTTCCATAATGACAAGGCTACCATCCATTGTTGTAACAAAAATCTAGACAACAGACTACCTTCCATAATGACAAGGGTACCATCCATTGGAGTAACAAAAATTTCCAAAAGAGACAACCTTCCATAATGACAAGGCTACAATCCATTGGAGTAACAAAAATCATGACAATAGACTCCCTTCCATAATGACAAGGCTACCATCCATTGCAGTATCAAAAATCTAGACAATAGACTACCTTCCATAATGACAAGGCTACCATCCATTATAGTAACAAAGATATCAACAACATACTTCCTTCCATAATGACAAGGCTACCATCCATTGGAGTAACAAAAATCACGACAACAGACTAACTTCCATAAGGACAAGGCTAGCATCCATTGGAATAACAAAAATCTCGACAATAGACTATCTTCCATAATGATAAGGATTCCATCCAATGTAGTAATAAAAATGTCGACAATAGAATATCTTCCATAATGACAAGGCTACCATCTATTGGAGTAACAGAAATATCGACAGCAGACTACCTTCCATAATGATAAGGGTACCATCCATTGGAGTAACAAAAATTTCCACAGGAGACAACCTTCCATGATACCAAGGCTACCATCCATTGGAGTAACAAAAATCATGACAATAGACTACCTTCCATAATGACAAGGCTACCATCCATTCGAATAACAATGAATATCAATAACACACTACCTTAAATAATGACAAGGCTACCATCCAATGGAGTAATAAGAGTCTCGACAATAGACTACCTTCCATATAGACAAATCTACCATCCATTGGCGTACCAAAAATTTGAACAACAGACTACCGTCCTTAATGACAAGGCTACCATCCATTGGAGTAACAAAAATCTCGACAACAGACTACCTTCCATAATGACAAGGCTACAATCCGTTGGAGTAACAAAAATCACAACAACAAACTACCTTCCATAATGACAAGGCTACAATCCATTGCAGTAACAAAAATCTCGACAATAGACAACCTTCCATAATGACAAGGGTACCATCCATTGTAGTAACAAAGATATCAACAACATACTACCTTCCATAATGACAAGGCTACCATCCATTGGAGTAACAAAAATCACGACAACAAACTAACTTCCATAATGACAAGGCTAGCATCCATTGGAATATAAAAAATCACGACAACAAACCTTCTTCCATGATGACTAGGCTACCATCCATTGCAGTAACAAAAATCTCGACAACATACAACCTTCTATAATGACAAGGCTACCATCCATTGTAGTAACAAAGATATCGACAACATACTACCTTCCATAATGACAAGGCTACCATCAATTGGAGTAACAAAAATCTCAACCACATACTACCTTCCATAATGACAAGGCTACCATCCATTGTTGTACCAAAAATATCGACAATAGAACAGCTTCCATAATGACAAGGCTACCATCAATTGTAGTAACAAAAATCATGACAACAGACTACCTTCCATAATGACAAGCCTACCATCCATTGGAATATTAAAAATATCGACAACAGACTACCTTCCATAATGATAAGCCTACCATCCATTGTAGTAACAAAAATCACGACAACAGAGTACCTTCCATAATGACAAGCCTACCATCCAATGGAGTAACAAAAATCTCGACAACAGAATACCTTCCATAATGACAAGGGTACCATCCATTGGAGTAAAAAAAATCACGACAAAAAACCTCCTTCCAAAATGACAAGGCTACCATCCATTGCAGTAATAAAAATCTCGACAACATACTAACTTCCATAATGACAAGGCTAGCATCCATTGGAATATAAAAAATCATGACAACAGACTTTCTTCCATGATGACTAGGCTACCATCCATTGCAGTAACAAAAATCTCGACAACATACAACCTTCTATAATGACAAGGCTACCATCCATTGTAGTAACAAAGATATCGACAACATACTACCTTCCATAATGACAAGGCTACCATCAATTGGAGAAACAAAAATCTCAACAACATACTACCTTCCATAATAACAAGGCTACCCTCCATTGTTGTAACAAAAATCTAGAAAACAAACTACCTTCCATAATGACAAGGCTACACTCCATTGGAGTAACAAAAATCCCGACAGTAGACTACCTTCCATAATGACAAGGCTACCATCCATTGTAGTAACTGAAATCTAGACGACAGACTACCTTCCATAATGACAATGCTACCATCCATTGGAGTAACAAATATATCGACAAGAGACTACCTTCCATAACGAAAATGCTACATTCCATTTTAGTAACAAAAATCTCGACAATAGAATAGCTTCCATAATGACAAGGCTACAATCCAGTGGAGTAACAAAAATCACGAGAACAGACTACCTTCCATAATGACAAGGTTACATTCCATTGGAATATTAAAAATCTCGACAAGAGACTACCTTCCATAATGAAAAGCCTATCATCCATTGCAGTAACAAAAATCTCGACAACAGACAACCTTCCATAATGACAAGGCTACCATCCTTTGTAGTAACAAAGATATCGACAACATACTACCTTCCATAATGAAAAGGCTATCATCCGTAGGAGTAACAAAAATCAAGGCAACAGACAACCTTCCATAATGACAAGGCTACCATCCAATGGAGTAACAAAAATCTCGACAACAGACTACCTTCAATAATGACAAGGCTACCATCCATTGGAGTAACAAAAATCTCGACAATAAACTACCTTCCATAATTACAAGGCTACCATCCATTAGAGTAACACAAATCTGGACAACAGACTACCTTCCATAATGACAAGGCTACCGTCCATTGGAGTAACAAAAATATCAACAAGAGACTACCTTCCATAATGACAAGGCTAACATCCAATGGAGTCACAAAAATCTCGACAACAGAATACCTTCCATAATGACAAGGCTACCATCCATTGGAGTAACAAAAATCTCGACAACAGACTACCTTCCATAATGACAGGGCTAACATCCATTGGAGTAACAAAAATATCAACAAGAGACTACCATCCATAATGACAAGGCTACCATCCATTGTAGTAACAAATATCTCGACAATAGACTAACTTAAATAATGACAAGGCTACCATCCATTAGAGTAACAAAAATTTGGACAACAGACTACCTTCCATAATCACAAGGCTACCATCCATTAAAGTAACAAAAATATCAACAAGAGACTACCTCCCATAATGACAAGGCTACAATCAATTGGAGTAACAAACATATCGACAAAAGACTACCGTCTATAATGACAAGGCAACCATCCATTGGAGTAATAAAAATCTCGACAATAGACTACCTTCCATAATGACAAGGCTACCACCCATTAGGGTAAAATAGATATCGACAACATACTACCTTCCATAATGACAAGGCTACCATCCATTGGAATAATAAAAATCTGGACAACAGACTACCTTCCATAATGACAAGGCTACCATCCAATGTAGTAACAAAAATCTCAACAACATACTACCTTCCATAATGACAAGGCTACCATCCATTTGAGTAACAAAAATATCGACAACATACTACCTTCCATAATGACAAGGCTACCATCTATAGGAGTAACAAAAATCTCGACAACAGACTACCTTCAATAACGACAAGGCTACCATCCATTGGAGTAACAAAAATCTCGTCAATAAACTACCTTCCATAATGACAAGGCTACCATCCATTAGAGTAACAAAAATCTGGACAACATACTACCTTCCATAATGACAAGGCTACCGTCCATTGGAGTAACAAAAATATCAACAAGAGACTACCTTCCATAATGACAAGGCTACCATCCATTGGAGTAACAAAAATCTCGAAAACAAACTACCTTTCGTAATTACTAGGCTACCATCCAGTGGAATAACAAAAATTCTCGACACCAGACTAACTTCCATAATGACAAGGCTACCATCCATTGGAATAACAAAAATCACGACAACAGACTACCTTCCATAACGACAAGGCTACCATCCATTGGAATAACAAAAATATAGATAATAGACTACCTTCCATAATGACAAGGCTCCCATCCAATGGAGTAACAAAAATCTCAACAACAGACTACCTTCCATAATGACAAGGCTACCATCCATTGGAGTTACAAAAATATCGACAACAGACTACCTTCCATAATAACAAGGGTACCATCCATTGGAGTAAAAAAATATCCACAAGAGACTACCTTCCATCATGACAAGGCTACCATCCATTGTAGTAACAAATATCTCGACAACAGACTACCTTAAATAATGACAAGGCTACCATCCATTAGAGTAACAAAAATCTGGACAACAGACTACCTTCCATAATGACAAGGCTACCAGCCATTAAAGTAACACAAATATAAACAAGAGACTACCTTCCATAATGACAAGGCTGCCATCCAATGGAGTAACAAACATATCGACAAAAGACTACCGTCTATAATGACAAGGCAACCATCCATTGGAGTAACAAAAATCTCGACAACAGACTACCTTCCATAATGACAAGGATACCACCCATTAGAGTAACATAGATATCGACAACATACAACCTTCCATAATGACAAGGCTACCATCCATTGGAGTAACAAAAATTTCTAAAAGAGACAACCTTCCATAATGACAAGGCTGCAATCCATTGGAGTAACAAAAATCATGACAACAAACCTCCTTCCATAATGACAAGGCTACCATCCATTACAGTAATTAAAATCTCAACAACAGACTACCTTCCATAATGACAAGGCTACCATCCATTGTAGTAACAAAGATATCAACAACATACTACCTTCCATAATGACAAGGCTACCATCCCTTGGAGTAACAAAAATCACGACAACAGACTAACTTCCATAATGACAAGGCTAGCATCCATTGGAATAACAAAAATCTAGACAACGGACTACCTTCCATATTGAAAAGGATTCCATCCAATGGAGTAATAAAAATATCGACAATAGAATATCTTCCATAATGACAAGGCTACCATCTATAGGAGTAACAAAAATATTGACAACAGACTACTTTCCATAATGACAAGGGTAACATCTATTGGAGTAACAAAAATTTCCACAAGTGACAACCTTCCATGATGACAAAGCTACCATCCATTGGAGTAACAAAAATCATGACAACAGACTACCTTCCATAATGACAAGGCAACCATCCATTCGAATAACAATGAATATCAACAACACACTACCTTTAATAATGACAAGGCTACCATCTAATGGAGTAACAAAAATTCGACAATAGACTACCTTCCATAATGACAAATCTACCATCCATTGGCGTAACAAAAATTTGAACAACAAACTACCGTCCTTAATGACAAGGCTACCATCCATTGGAGTAACAAAAATCTCGACAACAGACTACCTTCCATAATGACAAGGCTACGATCCATTGGAGTAACAAAAATCACAACAACAGACTACCTTCCATAATGACAAGGCTACCATCCATTGCAGTAACAAAAATCTCAACAATAGACAACCTTTCATAATGACAAGGCTACCATCCATTGAAGTAACAAAGATATCGACAAGATACTAGCTTCCATAACGACAACGCTACAATCCATTGTAGTAACAAAAATATCGACAACCGACTACCTTCCATAATGATAAGGCTACGATCCATTGGAGTAACAAAAATCACAACAACAGACTACCTTCCATAATGACAAGGCTACCATCCATTGCAGTAAGAGAAATCTCGACAATAGACAACCTTCCATAATTACAAGGCTACCATCCATTGTAGTAACAAAGATATCGACAGCATACTACCTTCCCTAATGACAAGGCTATCATCCATTGGAGTAACAAAAATCTCGACAACAAACTACCTTCCATAATGACAAGGCTACCATCCATTGTTGTAACAAAAATCTAGACAACATACTACCTTCCATAATGACAAGGCTACCATCCATTAGAGTAACAAAAATCCCGACAAAAAACTACTTTCCATAATCTCAAGGCTACCATCCATTGGAGTAACTGAAATCTAGACAACAGACTACCTTCCATAATGACAAGGCTACCATCCATTGGAGTAACAAAGATATCGACAAGATACTACCTTCCATAACGACAAGGCTACAATCCATTGTAGTATCAAAAATATCGACAACCGACTAACTTCCATAATTACAAGCTACGATCCATTGGAGTAACAAAAATCACAACAACAGACTACCTTCCATAATGACAAGGCTACCATCCATTGCAGTAACAAAAATCTCGACAATAGACAACCTTCCATAATGACAAGGCTACCATCCATTGTAGTAACAAAGATATCGACAGCATACTACCTTCCCTAATGACAAGGCTATCATCCATTGGAGTAACAAAAATCTCGACAACAAACTACCTTCCATAATGACAAGGCTACCATCCATTGTTGTAACAAAAATCTAGACAACAGACTACCTTCCACAATGACAAGGCTACTATACATTGGAGTAACAAAGATATTGACAAGAGACTACCTTCCATAACGACAAGGCTACAATCCATTGTAGTAACAAAAATATCGACAATAGAGTAGCTTCCATAATGACAAGGCTACCATCCATTGGAGTAACAAAAATCACGACAACAAACTATCTTCCATAATGACAAGCCTACCATCCATAGGAATATTAAAAATCTCGAACAAACTAATTTCCATAATGATAAGCCTACCATCCATTGTAGTAACAAAAATCTCGACAATAGACTACATTCCATAATGACAAGGCTACCATCCTTTGGAGTAACAAAAATCACGACAACAGACTACCTTCCATAATGACAAGGCTACCATCTAATGGAGTAACAAAAATCTCCACAACGGACTACCTTCCATAATGACAAGGGTACCATCCATTGCAGTAACAAAAATTTCCAATAGAGACAAACTTCCATAATGACAAGGCTACAATCCATTGGAGTAACAAAAATCACGACAACAGACCTCCTTCCATAATGACAAGGCTACCATCCATTGGAGTAACAAAAATCTTGACACCAGACTACCTTCCATAATGACAAGGCTACCATCCATTGTAGTAACAAAGATATCAACAACATACTACCTTCCATAATGACAAGGCTACCATCTATTGGAGTAACAAAAATCATGACAACAGACTAACTTCCATAATGACAAGGCTAGCATCCATTGGAATAATAGAAATCACGACAACAGATCCCCTTCCATAATGACAAGTCTACCATCCATTGCAGTAACAAAAATCTCGACCACAGGCAACCTTCCATAATGACAAGGCAACCATCCATTGTAGTAGCAAAGATATCAACAAAATACTACCTTCCATAATGACAAGGCTACCATCAATTGGAGTAACAAAAATCTCGACAACATACTTCCTTCCATAATGACAAGGCTACCATCCATTGTTGTAACAAAAATCTATACAACAGACTACCTTCCATAATGACAAGGCTACCATCCATTGGAGTAACAAAAATCCTGACAATAGACTACCTTCCATAATGACAAGGCTACCATCCATTGGAGTAACTGAAATCTAGACGACAGACTACCTTCCATAATGACAATGCTACCATCCATCGGAGTAACAAAGATATCGACAAGAGACTACCTTCCATAACGACAATGCTACCATCCATTGCAGTAACAAAAATCCCGACAACAGACTACCTTCTATAATGACAAGGCTACAATCCATTGGAGTAACAAAAATCTCGACAACACACTACCTTCCATAATGACAAGGCTACGATCAATTGGAGGAACAAAAATCACAACAACAGACTACCTTCCATAATGATAAGGCTACCATCCATTGCAGTAACAAAAATCTCGACAATAGACAACCTTCCATAATGACAAGCCTACCATCCATTATAGTAACAAAGATATCAACAACATAATAACTTCCCTAATGACAAGGCTATCATCCATTCGAGTAACAAAAATCCCGACAACAGACTACTTTCCATAATAATAAAGCAACCATCCATTGGAGTAACTTAAATCTAGACAACATACTACCTTCCATAATGACAAGGCTACCATCCATTGGAGTAACAAAGATATCGACAAGAGACTACCTTCCATAACGACAAGGCTACAATCCATTGTAGTAACAATAATATCGACAATAGAATAGCTTCCATAATGACAAGGCTACCATCCATTGGAGTAACAAAAATCACAACAACAGACTACCTTCTATAATGACAAGCCTACCATCCATTGGAATATTAAAAATCTCGACAACAGACTACCTTCCATAATGATAAGCCTACCATCCATTGTTGTAACAAAATTCTCGACAACAGACTACCTTCCATAATGATAAGGCTACCATCCTTTGGAGTAACAAAAATCACGACAACCGACTACCTTCCATAATGACAAGGCTACAATCCAATGGAGTAACAAAAATCTCGACAACAGACTACCTTCCATAAATACAGGGGTACCATCCATTGGAGCAACAAAAATTTCCAACAGAGACAAACTTCCATCATGACAAGGATACAATCCATTGGAGTAACAAAAATCACGACAACAGACCTCCTTCCATAATGACAAGGCTACCATCCATTGCAGTAACAAAAATCTCGACAGCAGACTACCTTCCATAATGACAAGGCTACCATCCATTGTAGTAAAAAAGATATCAACAACATACTACCTTCCATAATGACAAGGCTACCATCCATTGGAGTAACAAAGATATCGACAAGAGACTACCTTCCATAACGACAAGGCTACAATCCATTGTAGTAACAAAAATATCGACAATAGAATAGCTTCCATAATTACAAGGCAACCATCCATTGGAGTAACAAAAATCACGACAACAGACTACCTTCCATAATGACAAGCCTACCATCCATTGGAATATAAAAAATCTCGACAACAGACTACCTTCCATAATGATAAGCCTACCATCCATTGTTGTAACAAAAATCTCGACAACAGACTACCTTCCATAACGACAAGGCTACCATCCTTTGGAGTAACAAAAATCACGACAACAGACTACCTTTCATAATGATAAGGCTACCAACCAATGGAGTAACAAAAATCTCGACAACAGACTACCTTCCATAATGACAAGGGTACCATCCATTGGAGGAACAAAAATTTCCAAAAGAGACAAACTTCCATCATGACAAGTCTACAATCCATTGGAGTAACCAAAATCACGACAACAAACCTCCTTCCATAATGACAAGGCTACCATCCATTACAGTAAAAAAAATCTCGACAATACACTACCTTTCATAATGACAAGGCTACCATCCATTGTAGTAACAAAGATATCAACAACATGCTACCTTCCATAATGACAAGGCTACCATCCATTGGAGTAACAAAGATATCGATAAGAGACTACCTTCCATAACGACAAGGCTACAATCCATTGTAGTAACAAAAATATCGACAATAGAATAGCTTCCATAATGACAAGGTTACCATCCATTGGAGTAACAAAAATCACGACAATAGACTACCTTCCATAGTGACAAGCCTACCATCCATTGGAATATTAAAAATCTCGACAACAGACTACCTTCCATAATGATAAGCCTACCATCCATTGTTGTAACAAAAATCTCGACAACATAATACCTTCCATAATGACAAGGCTACCATCCTTTGGAGTAACAAAAATCACGACAACAGACTACCTTCCATAATGACAAGGCTACCATCCAATGGAGTAACAAAAATCTGGTCAATAGACTACCTTCCATAATGACAAGGGTACCATCCATTGGAGCAACAAAAATTTCCAAAAGAGACAAACTTCCATCATGACAATGCTACAATCCATTGGAGTAACAAAAATCACGACAACAAACCTCCTTCCATAATGACAAAGCTACCATCCATTGTAGTAACAAAAATCTCGACAATACACCACCTTCCATAATGACAAGGCTACCATCCATTGTAGTAACATAGATATCAACAACATACTACCTTCCATAATGACAAGGGCACCATCTATTGGAGTAACAAAAATTTCCAAAAGAGACAACCTTCCATAATGACAAGGCTTCAATCCATTGGAGTAACAAAAATCATGACAACAGACCTCCTTCCATAATGACAAGGCTACCATCCATTGCAGTAACCAAAATCTCGACAACAGACTACCTTCCATAATGACAAGGCTACCATCCATTATAGTAACAAAGATATGAACAACATACTACCTTCCATAATGACAAGGCTATCATCTATTGGAGTAACAAGAATCACGACAACAGACTAACTTCCATAATGACAAGGCTAGCATCCATTGGAATAACAAAAATCACGACAACAGACCTCCTTTCATAATGACAAGGCTACCATCCATTGCAGTAACAAAAATCTCGACAACATACAACCTTCCATAATGACAATGCTACCATCCATTGTAGTAACAAAGATATCGACAACATACTACCTTCCATAATGACAAGCCTACCATCCATTGGAATATTAAAAATCTCGACAACAGACTACCTTCCATAATGATAAGCCTACCATCCATTGTTGTAACAAAAATCTCGACAACAGACTACCTTCCATAATGACAAGGCTACAATCCTTTGGAGTAACAAAAATCATGACAACAGACTACCTTCCATAATGATAAGGCTACCATCCAATGGAGTAACAAAAATCTCGACAACAGACTACCTTCCATAATGACAAGGGTACCATCCATTGGAGCAACAAAAATTTCCAAAAGAGACAAACTTCCATCATGACAAGGCTACAATCCATTGGAGTAACCAAAATCACGACAACAAACCTCCTTCCATAATGACAAGGCTACCATCCATTGCAGTAAAAAAAATCTCGATAATACACTACCTTCCATAATGACAAGGCTACCATCCATTGCAGTAACAAAGATATCAACAACATGCTACCTTCCATAATGACAAGGCTACCATCCATTGGAGTAACAAAGATATCGATAAGAGACTACCTTCCATAACCACAAGGCTACAATCCATTGTAGTAACAAAAATATCGACAATAGAATAGCTTCCATAACCACAAGGCTACCATCCATTGGAGTAACAAAAATCACGACAACAGACTACCTTCCATAATGACAAGCCTACCATCCATTGGAATATTAAAAATCTCGACAACAGACTACCTTCCATAATGACAAGGCTACAATCCTTTGGAGTAACAAAAATCATGACAACAGACTACCTTCCATAATGATAAGGCTACCATCCAATGGAGTAACAAAAATCTCGACAACAGACTACCTTCCATAATGACAAGGGTACCATCCATTGGAGCAACAAAAATTTCCAAAAGAGACAAACTTCCATCATGACAAGGCTACAATCCATTGGAGTAACCAAAATCACGACAATAAACCTCCTTCCATAATGACAAGGCTACCATCCATTGCAGTAAAAAAAATCTCGACAATACACTACCTTCCATAATGACAAGGCTACCATCCATTGCAGTAACAAAGATATCAACAACATGCTACCTTCCATAATGACAAGGCTACCATCCATTGGAGTAACAAAGATATCGATAAGAGACTACCTTCCATAACCACAAGGCTACAATCCATTGTAGTAACAAAAATATCGACAATAGAATAGCTTCCATAACCACAAGGCTACCATCCATTGGAGTAACAAAAATCACGACAACAGACTACCTTCCATAATGACAAGCCTACCATCCATTGGAATATTAAAAATCTCGACAACAGACTACCTTCCATAATGACAAGGCTACCATCCTTTGGAGTAACAAAAATCACGACAACAGACTACCTTCCATAATGACAAGGCTACCATCCAATGGAGTAACAAAAATCTGGACAATAGACTACCTTCAATAATGACAAGGGTACCATCCATTGGAGTAACAAAAATTTCCAAAAGAGACAACCTTCCATAATGACAAGGCTACAATCCATTGGAGTAACAAAAATCATGACAACAGACCTCCTTCCATAATGACAAGGCTACCATCCATTGCAGTAACAAAAATCTCGACAACAGACTACCTTCCATAATGACAAGGCTACCATCCATTATAGTAACAAAGATATGAACAACATACTACCTTCCATAATGACAAAGCTATCATCTATTGGAGTAACAAGAATCACGACAACAGACTAACTTCCATAATGACAAGGCTAGCATCCATTGGAATATCAAAAATCACGACAACAGACCTCCTTCCATAATGACAAGGCTACCATCCATTGCAGTAACAAAAATTTTGACAACATACAACCTTCCATAATGACAATGCTACCATCCATTGTAGTAACAAAGATATCGAAACATACTACCTTCCATAATGACAAGGCTACCATCAATTGGAGTACCAAAAATCTCGACAACATACTACCTTCCATAATGACAAGGCTACCATCCATTGTTGTAACAAAAATCTAGACAACAGACTACCTTCCATAATGACAAGGCTACCATCCATTGGAGAAACAAAAAATCCCTACAATAGACTACCTTCCATAATGACAAGGCTACCATCCATTGGAGTAACTGAAATCTAGACGACACACTACCTTCCATAATGACAAGGCTACCATCATTTGGAGTAACAAAAATCACGACAACAAACTACCTTCCATAATGACAAGGCTACCATCCAATGGAGTAACAAAAATCTCGACAACAGTCTACCTTCCATAATGACTAGGGTACCATCCATTGGAGCAACAAAAATTTCCAAAAGAGACAAACTTCCATCATGACAAGGCTACAATCAATTGGAGTAACAAAAATCACGACAATATACCTCCTTCCATAATGACAAGGCTACCATCCATTGCAGTAACAAAAATCCCGACAACAGACTACCTTCCATAATGACAAGGCTACAATCCATTATAGTAAAAAAGATATCAACAACATACTACCTTCCATAATGACAAGGGTACCATCCATTGGAGTAACAAAAATTTCCAAAAGAGACAACCTTCCATAATGACAAGGCTACAATCCATTGGAGTAACAAAAATCATGACAACAGACCTCCTTCCATAATGACAAGGCTACCATCCATTACAGTAACAAAAATCTCGACAACAGACTACCTTACATAATGACAAGGCTACCATCCATTTTAGTAACAAAGATATCAACAACATACTACCTTCCATAATGACAAGGCTACCATCCATTGGAGTAACAAAGATATCGACAAGAGACTACCTTCCATAACGACAAGGCTACAATCCATTGTAGTAACAAAAATATCGACAATAGAATAACTTCCATAATGACAAGGCTACCATCCATTGGAGTAACAAAAATCACGACAATAGACTACCTTCCATAATGACAAGCCTACTATCCATTGGAATATTAAAAATCTAGACAACAGACTACCTTGCATAGTGATAAGCCTACCATCCATTGTTGTAACAAAAATCTTGACAACAGACTACCTTCCAAAATGACAAGGCTACCATCCTTTGGAGTAACAAAAATCACGACAACAGACTACCTTCCATAATGACAAGGCTACCATCCAATGGAGTAACAAAAATCTCGATAACAGACTACCTTCCATAATGACAAGGGTACCATCCATTGGAGCAACAAAAATTTCCAAAAGAGACAAACTTCCATCATGACTAGGCTACAATCCATTGGAGTAACAAAAATCATGACAATAAACCTCCTTCCATAATGACAAGGCTACCATCCATTGCAGTAACAAAAATATCGACAATACACTACCTTCCATAATGACAAGGCTACCATCCATTGTAGTAACAAAGATATGAGCAACACACTGCCTTCCATAATGACAAGGGTACCATCCATTGGAGTAACAAAAATTTCCAAAAGAGACAACCTTCCATAATGACAAGGCTACAATCCATTGGAGTAACACAAATCATGACAACAGACCTCCTTCCATAATGACAAGGCTACCATCCATTGCAGTAACAAAAATCTCGACAACAGACTACCTTCCATAATCACAAGGCTACCATCCATTATAGTAACAAAGATATGAACAACATACTACCTTCCATAATGACAAGGCTATCATCTATTGGAGTAACAAAAATCACGACAACAGACTAACATCCATAATGACAAGGCTAGCATCCCTTGGAATAACAAAAATCAAGACAACAGACCTCCTTCCATAATGACAAGGCTACCATCCATTGCAGTAACAAAAATCTCTACAACAGACAACCTTCCATAATGGCAATGCTAACATCCATTGTAGTAACAAAGATATCGACAACATACTACATTCCATAATGACAAGGCTACCATCAATTGGAGTAACAAAAATCTCGACACCATACTACCTTCCATAATGACAAGGCTACCATCCATTGTTGTAACAAAAATCTAGACAACAGACTACCTTCCATAATGACAAGGCTACCATCCATTGGAGAAACAAAAATCCCTACAATAGACTACCTTCCATAATGACAAGGCTACCATCCATTGGAGTAACTGAAATCTAGAAGACACACTACCTTCCATAATGACAATGCTACCATCCATTGGAGTAACAAAGATATCGACAAGAAACTACCTTCCATAACGACAACGCTACAATCCATTGCAGTAAAAAAAATCTTGACAACAGACTCCCTTCCATAATGCCAAGGCTTCCATCCATTGTAGTAACAAAAATCTCGACAACACACTACCTTTAATAATGACAAGGCTATCATCCATTGGAGTAACAAAAATCTCGACAACAGACTACCTTCCGTAATGACAAGGCTACCATCCATTGGAGTAACAAAAATCCCGACAACAGACTACCTTCCATAATGACAAGGCTACCATCCAATGGAGTAACAAAAATCTCGACTACAGACTACCTTCCATAATGACAAGGGTACCATCCATTGGAGCAACAAAAATTTTCAAAAGAGACAAACTTCCATTATGACAAGGCTACAATCCATTGGAGTAACAAAAATCACGACAATAGACCTCCTTCAATAATGACAAGGCTACCTTCCATTGTAGTAACAAAAATCTCGACAACAGACTACTTTCCATAGTGACAAGGCTAACATCCATTGTAGTAAAAAAGATATCAACAACATACTACCTTCCATAATGACAAGGGTACCATCCATTGGAGTAACAAAAATTTCCAAAAGAGACAACCTTCCATAATGACAAGGCTACAATCCATTGGAGTAACAAAAATCATGAAAACATACCTCCTTCCATAATGACAAGGCTACCATCCATTGCAGTAACAAAAATCTCGACAACAGACTACCATACATAATGACAAGGCTACCATCCATTGTAGTAACAAAGATATCAACAACATACTACCTTCCATAATGACAAGGCTACCATCCATTGGAGTAACAAAATTAACGACAACAGACTACCTTCCATAATGACAAGCCTAACATCCATTGGAATATTAAAAATCTCGACAACAGACTACCTTCCATAATGAGAAGCCTACCATCCATTGTTGTAACAAAAATCTCGACAACAGACTACCTTCCATAATGACAAGGCTACCATCCTTTGGAGTAACAAAAATCACGACAACATACTACCTTCCATAATTACAAGGCTACCATCCAATGGAGTAACAAAAATCTCGCCAACAGACTACCTTCCATAATGACAAGGGTACGATCCATTGGAGCAACTAAAATTTCCAAAAGAGACAAACTTCCATCATGACAAGGCTACAATCCATTGGAGTAACAAAAATCACGACAACAGACTTCCTTCCATAATGACAAGGCTACCATCCATTGCTGTAACAAAAATCTCGACAACAGACTACCTTCCATAATGATAAGCCTACCATCCATTGTTGTAACAAAAATCTCGACAACAGACTACCTTCCATAATGACAAGGCTACCATCCTTTGGAGTAACAAAAATCACGACAACATACTACCTTCCATAATTACAAGGCTACCATCCAATGGAGTAACAAAAATCTCGCCAACAGACTACCTTCCATAATGACAAGGCTACCATCAATTGGAGCAACAAAAATTTCCAAAAGAGACAAACTTCCATCATGACAAGGCTACAATCCATTGGAGTAACAAAAATCACGACAACGGACCTCCTTCCATAATGACAAGGCTACCATCCATTGCATTAACAAAAATCTCGACAACAGACTACCTTCCATAATTACAAGGCTACCATCCATTGGAGTAACAGAAATCACAAAAACAGACTACCTTCCATAATGACAAGGCTTCAATCCATTGGAGTAACAAAAATATCAAAAAGAACCTACCTTCCATAATGAGAAAGCTACCATCCATTGGAGTAACAAAAATCTTGACATCAGACTACCTTCCATAATGACAAGGCTACCATCCATTGGAGTAACAAAGAAATCGACAACATAAATACTTCCATAATGATAAGGGTACCATCCATTAGAGTAACAAAAATCTCGACAACAGAGTACCTTCCATAATGACTAAGCTACCATCCATTAGAGTAACAAAAATCACCACAATAGACTACCTTCCATAATGACAAGGCTACAATCCAATGGAGTAACAAAAATATAGACAACAGACTACCTTCCATAATGACAAGTCTAAAATCTGAACAACAGACTACCTTCTATAATGACAAGGCTATCATCCATTGAGTAACAGAAATCACATCGACAGACTACCTTCCATAATGACAAGTCTACCATCCATTTGAGTAACAAAAATTTCTAAAAGAGACAACCTTCCATAATGACAAGGCTACAATCCATTGGAGTAACAAAAATCATGACAACAGACCTCCTTCCATATTGACAACGCTACCATCCATTGCAGTAACAAAAATATCGACAACAAACTACCTTACATAATGATAAGGCTACCATACATTGTAGTAACAAAGATATCAACAACATACTACCTTCCATAATGACAAGGCTACCATCCATTGGAGTAACAAAGATATCGACAAGAGACTACCTTCCATAACGACAAGGCTACAATCCATTGTAGTAACAAAAATATCGACAATAGAATAGCTTCCATAATGACAAGGCTACCATCCATTGGAATAACAAAAATCACGACAACAGACTACCTTCCATAATGACAAGCCTACCATCCATTGGAATATTAAAAATCTCGACAACATACTACCTTCCATAATGACAAGGTTACCATCCATTGTTGTAACAAAAATCTAGACAACTGACTACCTTCCATAAAGACAAGGCTACCATCCATTGGAGAAACTAAAATCCCTACAATAGACTACCTTTCATAATGACAAGGCTACCATCCATTGGAGTAATTGAAATCTCGACAACCGACTACCTTCCATAATGACAATGCTACCATCCATTGGAATAACAAAGATATCGACAAGAGACTACCTTCCATAACGACAACGCTACCATCCATTGCATTAACAAAAATCTCGACAACAGACTACCTTGCATAATGCCAAGGCTACCATCCATTGTAGTAACAAAAATCTCGACAACACACTACCTTTAATAATTACAAGGCCACCATCCAATGGAGTTACAAAAATCTCGACAATAGACTACCTTCCATAATGACAAATATACCATCCATTAGTGTAACAAAAATTTGAACAACAGACTACCGTCTTTAATGACAAGGCTACCATCCATTGGAGTAACAAAAATCTCGACAACAGACTACCTTCCGTAATGACAAGGCTACGATCCATTGGAGTAACAAAACTCCCGACAACATACTACTTTCTATAATAACAAGGCTACCATCCATTGGAGTAACTGAAATCTAGACAACAGACTACCTTCCATAATGACAAGGCTAGCATCCATTGGAGTAACAAAGATATCGACAAGAGACTACCTTCCATAACGACAAGGCTACAATCCGTTGTAGTAACAAAAATATCGACAATAGAATAGCTTCCATAATGACAAGGCTACCATCTATTGGAGTAACAAAAATCACGACAACAGACTACCTTCCAAAATGACAAGCCTACCATCCATTAGAATATTAAAAATCTCGACAACAGACTACCTTCCATAATGATAAGCCTACCATCCATTGGTGTAACAAAAATCTCGACAACAGACTACCTTCCATAATGACAAGGCTACCTTCCAATGGAGTAACAAAAATCTCGACTACAGACTACCTTCCATACTGACAAGGGTACCATCCATTGGAGCAACAAAAATTTTCAAAAGAGACAAACTTCCATCATGACAAGGCTACAATCCATTGGAGTAACAAAAATCACGACAACAGACCTCCTTCCATAATGACAAGGCTACCTTCCATTGAAGTAACAAAAATCTCGACAACAGACTACCTTCCATAATGACAAGGCTACCATCCATTGTAATAAAAAAGATATCAACAACATACTACCTTCCATAATGACAAGGGTACCATCCATTGGAGTATCAAAAATTTCGAAAAGAGACAACCTTCCATAATGACAAGGCTACAATACATTGGAGTAACAAAAATAATGACAACAGACCTCCTTCCATAATGACAAGGCTACCATCCATTGCAGTAACAAAAATCTCGATAACATTCCATAACGACAAAGCTACAATCTGTTGTAGTAATAAAAATATCGACAATAGAATAGATTCCATAATGACAAGGCTACCATCCATTGGAGTAACAAAAATCACGACAACAGACTACCTTCGATAATGACAAGCCTACCATCCATTAGAATATTAAAAATCTCGACAACAGACTACCTTCCATAATGACAAGGCTACCATCCATTGGAGTAACAAAAATCACGAGAACAGACTACCTTCCATAATGACAAGCGTACCATCCATTGGAATATTAAAAATCTCGACAACAGACTACCTTCCATAATGATAAGCCTACCATCAATTGTTGTAACAAAAATCTCGACAACAGACTACCTTCCATAATGACAAGGCTACCATCCTTTGGAGTAACAAAAATCACGACAACATACTACCTTCCATAATTACAAGGCTACCATCCAATGGAGTAACAAAAATCTCGACAACAGACTACCTTCCATAATGACAAGGGTACCATCCATTGGAGCAACAAAAATTTCCAAAAGAGACAAACTTCCATCATGACAAGGCTACAATCCATTGGAGTGACAAAAATCACGACAACAGACCTCCTTCCATAATGACAAGGCTACCATCCATTGCAGTAACAAAAATCTCGACAACAGACTACCTTCCATAATGACAAGGCTACCATCCATTATAGTAAAAAAGATATCAACAACATACTACCTTCCATAATTACAAGGGTACCATCCATTGGAGTAACAAAAATTTCCAAAAGAGACAACCTTCCATAATGACAAGGCTACAATCCATTGGAGTAACAAAAATCATGACAACAGACCTCCTTCCATAATGACAAGGCTACCATCCTCTGCAGTAACAAAAATATCGACAACAAACTACCTTACATAATGACAAGGCTACCATCCATTGTAGTAACAAAGATATCAACAACATACTACCTTCCATAATGATAAGGCTACCATCCATTGGATTAACAAAGATATCGATAAGAGACTACCTTCCATAACGACAAGGCTACAATCCATTGTAATAACAATAAAATCGACAATAGAATAACTTCCATAATGACAAGGCTACCATCCATTGGAGTAACAAAAATCACGACAACAGACTACCTTCCATAATGACAAGCCTACCATCCATTGAAATATTAAAAATCTCGACAACATACTACCTTCCATAATGAGAAGGCTACCATCCATTGTTGTAACAAAAATCTAGACAACAGACTACCTTCCATAAATACAAGGCTACCATCCATTGGAGAAACAAAAATCCCTACAATAGACTACCTTTCATAATGACAAGGCTACCATCCATTGGAGTAACTGAAATCTCGACAACAGACTACCTTCCATAATGACAATGCTACCATCCATTGGAATAACAAAGATATCGACAAGAGACTATCTTCCATAACGACAACGCTACCATCAATTGCAGTAACAAAAATCTCGACAACAGACTACCTTCCATAATGCCAAGGCTACCATCCATTGTAGTAACAAAAATCTCGACAACACACTACCTTTAATAATTACAAGGCTACCATCCAGTGGAGTTACAAAAATCTCGACAATAGACTACCTTCCATAATGACAAATATACCATCCATTAGTGTAACAAAAATTTGAACAACAGACTACCGTCTTTAATGACAAGGCTACCATCCATTGGAGTGACAAAAATCTCGACAATAGACTACCTTCCATAATGACAAGCCTACCATCAATTGTAGTAACAAAGATATCAACAACATACTACCTTCCCTAATGACAAGGCTATCATCCATTGGAGTAACAAAAATTTCGACAACAGACTACCTTCCGTAATGACAAGGCTACCATCCATTGGAGTAACAAAAATCCCGACAACAGACTACTTTCTATAATAACAAGGCTACCATCCATTGGAGTAACTGAAATCTAGACAACAGACTACCTTCCATAATGACAAGGCTAGCATCCATTGGAGTAACAAAGATATCGACAAGAGACTACCTTCCATAACGACAAGGCTACAATCCGTTGTAGTAACAATAATATCGACAATAGAATAGCTTCCATAATGACAAGGCTACCATCCATTGGAGTAACAAAAATCATGACAACAGACTATCTTCCATAATGACAAGCCTACCATCCATTAGAATAATAAAAATGTCGACAACAGACTACCTTCCATAATGATAAGCCTACCATCCATTGGTGTAACAAAAATCTCGACAACAGACTACCTTCCATAATTACAAGGCTACCATCCAATGGAGTAACAAAAATCTCGACTACAGACTACCTTCCATAATGACAAGGGTACCATCCATTGGAGCAACAAAAATTTTCAAAAGAGACAAACTTCCATCATGACAAGGCTACAATCCATTGGAGTAACAAAAATCACGACAACAGACCTCCTTCCATAATGACAAGGCTACCTTCCATTGAAGTAACAAAAATATCGACAACAGACTACCTTCCATAATGACAAGGCTACCATCCATTGTAGTAAAAAAGATATCAACAACATACTACCTTCCATAATGACAAGGGTACCATCCATTGGAGTAACAAAATTTTCCAAAAGAGACAACCTTCCATAATGACAAGGCTACAATCCATTGGAGTAACAAAAATCATGACAACATACCTCCTTCCATAATGACAAGGATACCATCCATTGCAGTAACAAAAATCTCGACAACAGACTACCTTACATAATAACAAGGCTACCATCCATTGTAGTAACAAAGATATCAACAACATACTACCTTTAATAATGACAAGGCTACCATCCATTGGAGTAACAAAGATATCGACAAGAGACTACCTTCCATAACGACAAGGCTACAATCCATTGTAGTAACAAAAATATCGACAATAGAATAGCTTCCATAATGACAAGGCTACCATCAATTGGAGTAACAAAAATCACGACAACAGAGTACCTTCCATAATGACAAGCCTACCATCCATTGGAATATTAAAAATCTCGACAACAGACTACCTTCCATAATGATAAGTCTACCATCCATTGTTGTAACAAAAATCTCGACAACAGACTCCCTTCCATAATGATAAGCCTACCATCCATTGGTGTAACAAAAATCTCGACAACAGACTACCTTCCATAATGACAAGGCTACCATCCAATGGAGTAACAAAAATCTCGACTACAAACTACCTTCCATAATGACAAGGGTACCATCCATTGGAGAAACAAAAATTTTCAAAAGAGACAAACTTCCATCATGACAAGGATACAATCCATTGGAGTAACAAAAATCACGACAACAGACCTCCTTCCATAATGACAAGGCTACCTTCCATTGAAGTAACAAAAATCTCGACAACAGACTACCTTCACTAATGACAAGGCTACCATCCATTGTAGTAAAAAAGATATCAATAACATACTACGTTCCATAATGACAAGGGTACCATCCATTGGAGTAACAAAAATTTCCAAAAGAGACAACCTTCCATAATGACAAGGCTACAATCCATTGGAGTAACAAAAATCATGACAACAGACCTCCTTCCATAATGACAAGGCTACCATCCATTGTAGTAACAAAAATCTCGACAATAGACTACCTTACATAATAACAAGGCTACCATCCATTGTAGTAACAAAGATATCAACAACATACTACCTTCCATAATGACAAGGCTACCATCCACTGGAGTAACAAAGATATCGACAAGAGACTACCTTCCATAACGACAAGGCTACAATCCATTGTAGTAACAAAAATATCGACAACAGAGTACCTTCCATAATGACAAGCCTACCATCCATTGGAATATTAAAAATCTCGACAACAGACTACCTTCCATAATGATAAGCCTACCATCCATTGTTGTAACAAAAATCTCGACAACAGACTACCTTCCATAATGACAAGGCTACCATCCTTTGGAGTAACAAAAATCACGACAACAGACTACCTTCCATAATGACAAGGCTACCATCAAATGGAGTAACAAAAATCTCGACAACAGACTACCTTCCATAATGACAAGGTTACCATCCATTGGAGCAACAAAAATTTCCAAAAGAGACAAACTTCCATCATGACAAGGCTACAATCCATTGGAGTAATAAAAATCACGACAACAAACCTCCTTCCATAATGACAAGGCTACCATCCAATGCAGTAACAAAAATCTCGACAACAGACTACCTTCCATAATGATAAGGCTACCATCCATTATAGTAAAAAAGATATCAACAACATACTACCTTCCATAATGACAAGGGTACCATCCATTGGAGTAACACAACTTTCCAAAAGAGACAACCTTCCATAATGACAAGGCTACAATCCATTGGAGTAACAAAAATCATGACAACAGACCTCCTTCCATAATGACAAGGCTACCATCCATTGCAGTAACAAAAATATCGACAACAGACTACCTTACATAATGACAAGGCTACCATCCATTGTAGTAACAAAGATATCAACAACATACTACCTTCCATAATGACAAGGTTACCATCCATTGGAGTACCAAAGATATCGACAAGAGACTACCTTCCATAACGACAAGGCTACAATCCATTGTAGTAACAAAAATCTCGACAATAAAATAGCTTCCATAATGACAAGGCTGCCATCCATTGGAATAACAAAAATCACGACAACAGACTACCTTCCATAATGACAAGCCTACCATCCATTGGAATATTAAAAATCTCGACAACATACTACCTTCCATAATGACAAGGCTACCATCCATTGTTGTAACAAAAATCTAGACAACAGACTACCTTCCATAATGACAAGGCTACAATCCATTGGAGTGACAAAAATCATGACAACATACCTCCTTCCATAATGACAAGGCTACCATCCATTGCAGTAACAAAAATCTCGACAACAGACTACCTTCCATAATGATAAGGCTACCATCCATTATAGTAAAAAAGATATCAATAACATACTACCTTCCATAATGAAAAGGGTACCATCCATTGGAGTAACACAAATTTCCAAAAGAGACAACCTTCCATAATGACAAGGCTACAATCCATTGGTGTAACAAAATTCATGACAACAGATCTCCTTCGATAATGACAAGGCTACCATCCATTGCAGTAACAAAAATATCGACAACAGACTACCTTACATAATGACAAGGCTACCATCCATTGTAGTAACAGAGATATCAACAACATACTACCTTCCATAATGACAAGGCTACCATCCATTGGAGTAACAAAGATATCGACAAGAGACTACCTTCCATAACGACAAGGCTACAATCCATTGTAGTAACAAAAATATCGACAATAAAATAGCTTCCATAATGACAATGCTACCATCCATTGGAGTAACAAAAATCACGAAAACAGACTACCTTCCATAATGACAAGCCTACCATCCATTGGAATATTAAAAATCTCGACAACATACTACCTTCCATAATGACAAGGCTACCATCCATTGTTGTTACAAAAATCTAGACAACAGACTACCTTCCATAATGACAAGGCTACCATCCATTGGAGAAACACAAATCCCGACAACAGACAACCGTCCATAATGACAAGCCTACCATCCATTGGAATATTAAAAATCTCGATAGCATACTACCTTCCATAATGACAAGGCTACCATCCATTGTTGTAACAAAAATCTAGACAACGAACTACCTTCCATAATGACAAGGCTTCCATCCATTGGAGAAACAAAAATCCCTACAATAGACTACCTTTCATAATGACAAGGCTACCATCCATTGGAGTAACTGCAATCTCGACAACGGACTACCTTCCATAATGACAATGCTATCATCCATTGGAATAACAAAGATATCGACAAGAGACTACCTTCCATAACGATAATGCTACCATCCATTGCAGTAACAAAAATCTCGACAACAGACTACCTTCCATAATTCCAAGGCTACCATCCATTGTAGTGACAAAAATCTCGACAACACACTACCTTTAATAATGACAAGGCTACCATCCAATGGAGTTACAAAAATCTCGACAATAGACTACCTTCCATAATGACAAATATACCATCCATTAGAGTAACAAAAATTTGAACAACAGACTACCGTCTTTAATGACAAGGCTACCATCCATTGGAGTAACAAAAATCTCGACAATAGACTACCTTCCATAATGACAAGGCTACCATCCATTGCAATCACAAAAATCTCGACAATAGACAACCTTCCATAATGACAAGCCTACCATCCATTGTAGTAACAAAGATATCGACAACATACTACCTTCCCTAATGACAAGGTTATCATCCATTGGAGTAACAAAAATCTCGACAACAGACTACCTTCCGTAATGACAAGGCTACCATCCATTGGAGTAACAAAAATCCCGACAACAGACTACTTTCCATAATAACAAGGCTACCATCCATTGGAGTAACAAAAATCACGACAACAGACTACCTTCCATAATGACAAGCCTACCATCCATTAGAATATTAAAAATCTCGACAACAGACTACCTTCCATAATGATAAGCCTACCATCCATTGGTGTAACAAAAATCTCGACAATAGACTACCTTCCAAAATGACAAGGCTACCATCCAATGGAGTAACAAAAATCTCGACAACAGACTACCTTCCATAATGACAAGGGTACCATCCATTGGAGCAACAAAAATTTCCAAAAGAGACAAACTTCCATCATGACAAGGTTACAATCCATTGGAGTAACAAAAATCATGACAACAGACCTCCTTCCATAATGACAAGGCTACCATCCATTGCAGTAACAAAAATATCGACAACAGACTACCTTACATAATGACAAGGCTACCATCCATTATAGTAACAAAGATATCAACAACATACTAACTTCCATAATGACAAGGCTACCATCTAGTGGAGTCACAGAGATATCGACAAGAGACTACCTTCCATAACGACAAGGCTACAATCCATTGTAGTAACAAAAATCTCGACAACAGACTACCTTCCATAATGACAAGGATACCATCCATTGGAGAAACAAAAATCCCGACAATAGACTACCTTCCATAATGACAAGCCTACCATCCATTGGAATATTAAAAATCTCGATAACATACTACCTTCCATAATGACAAGGCTACCATCCATTGTTGTAACAAAAATCTAGACAACAGACTACCTTCCATAATGACAAGGCTACCATCCATTGGAGAAACAAAAATCCCTACAATAGACTACCTTTCATAATGACAAGGCTACCATCCATTGGAGTAACTGAAATCTCGACAACAAACTACCTTCCATAATGACAATGCTACCATCCATTGGAATAACAAAGATATCGAAAAGAGACTACCTTCTGTAACGACAATGCTACCATCCATTGCAGTAACAAAAATCTCGACAACAGACTACCTTCCATAATGCCAAGGCTACCATCCATTATAGTGACAAAAATCTCGACAACACACTACCTTTAATAATGACAAGGCTACCATCCAATGGAGTTACAAAAATCTCGACAATAGACTACCTTCCATAATGACAAATATACCATCCATTAGAGTAACAAAAATTTGAACAACAGACAACAGTCTTTAATGACAAGGCTACCATCCATTGGAGTAACAAAAATCTCGACAATATACTACCTTCCATAATGACAAGGCTACCATCCATTGCAGTAACAAAAATCTCGACAATAGACAACCTTCCATAATGACAAGCCTACCATCCATTGTAGTAACAAAGATATCGACAACAAACTACCTTCCATAATGACAAGGCTAGCATCCATTGGAGTAACAAAAATCACGACAGCAGACTACCTTCCATAAAGACAAGCCTACCATCCATTAGAATATTAAAAATCTCGACAACAGACTACCTTCCATAATGATAAGCCTACCATCCATTGGTGTAAAAAAAATCTCGACAACGGATTACCTTCCATATTGACAAGGATACCATCCATTGGTGTAAAAAAAATCTCGACAACAGACTATCTTCCATAATGACAAGCCTACCATCCATAGGAATATTAAAAATCTCGACAACAGACTACCTTCCATAATGATAAGCCTACCATCCATTATAGTAACAAAAACTCGACAACAGACTACCTTCCATAATAACAAGGCTACCATCCATTGGAGTAACAAAAATCTCGACAACAAACTACCTTCCATAATGACAAGGCTACCATCCAGTGCAGTAACAAAAATCTCGACAATAGACAACCTTCCATAATGACAAGCCTACCATCCATTGTAGTAACAAAGATATCGACAACATACTACCTTCCCTAATGACAAGGCTATCATCCATTGGAGTAACAAAAATCTCGACAACAGACTACCTTCCGTAATGACAAGGATACCATCCATTGGAGTAACAAAAATCCCGACAACAGACTACTTTCCATAATAACAAGGCTACCATCCATTGGAGTAACAGAAATCTAGACAACAGACTACCTTCCATAATGACAAGGCTAGCATCCATTGGAGTAACAAAAATCACGACAACAGACTACCTTCCATAATGACAAGCCTACCATCCATTAGAATATTAAAAGTCTCGACAACAGACTACCATCCATAATGATAAGCCTACCATCCATTGGTGTAACAAAAATCTCGACAACAAACTACCTTCCAAAATGACAAGGCTACCATCCAATGGAGTAACAAAAATATGGACAACAGACTACCATCCATAGTGACAAGGGTACCATCCATTGGAGCAACAAAAATTTCAAAAAGAGACAAACTTCCATCATGACAAGGCTACAATCCATTGGAGTAACAAAAATAATGACAACAAACCTCCTTCCATAATGAAAAGGCTACAATCCATTGCAGTAACAAAAATCTCGACAACAAACTACCTTCCATAATGACAAGGCTACCATCCATTGTAGTAACAAAGATATCAACAACATACTACCTTCCATAATGACAAGGGTACCATCCATTGGAGTCACGATAATTTCCAAAAGAGACAACCTTCCATAATGACAAAGCTACCATCCATTGCAGTAACACAAATCTCGATAACATACTACCTTCCATAATGACAAGGCTACCATCCATTGTAGTAACAAAGATATCAACAACATACTACCTTCCATAATGACAAGGCTACCATCCATTGGAGTAACAAAAATCATGACAACAGACTACTTTCCATAATGACAAGGCTACCATCCATTGGAATAACAATAAATATCAACAACATACTACCTTTAATAATGACAAGGCTACCATCCAATGGAGTAACAAAAATCTTGACAATAGACTACCTTCCAAATGACATATCTACCATCCATTGGCGTAACAAAAATTTGAGCAACAGACTACCGTCCTTAATGAAAAGTTTACCATCCATTGGAGTAACAAAAATTTCGACAACAAACTACCTTCCATAATGACAAGGCTACCATCCATTGTAGTAACAAAATTCTCGACAATAGACAACCTTCCATAATGACAAGGCTACCATCAATTGAAGTAACAAAGATATCAACAACATACTACCTTCCATAATGACAAGGCTACCATCCATTGGAGTAACAAAAATCATGACAACAGACTACTTTCCATAATGACAAGGCTACCATCCATTCGAATAACAATAAATATCAACAACACACTACCTTTAATAATGACAAGGCTACCATCCAATGGAGTAACAAAAATCTCGACAATAGACTAACTTCCAAATGACAAATCTACCATCCATTGTCGTAACAAAAATTTGAACAAAAGACTACCGTCCTTAATGAAAAGGCTACCATCCATTGGAGTAACAAAAATTTCGACAACAAACTACCTTCCATAATGACAAGGCTACCATCCAATGTAGTAACAAAATTCTCGACAATAGACAACCTTCCATAATGACAAGGCTACCATCCATTGTAGTAACAAAGATATCAACAACATACTACCTTCCCTAATGACAAGGCTATCATCCATTGGAGTAACAAAAATCTCGACAACAGACTACCTTCCATAATGACAAGGCTACCATCCATTGGAGTAACAAAATTCCCGGCAACAGACTACCTTCCATAATAACAAGGCTACCATCCATTGGAGTAACTGAAATCTAGACAACATACTACCTTCCATAATGACAAGGCTTCCATCCATTGGAGTGACAAAGATATCGACAAGAGACTACCTTCCATAACGACAAGGCTACAATCCATTGTAGTAACAAAAATATTGACAATTAAATAGCTTCCATAATGATAAGGCTACCATCCATTGGAGTAACAGAAATCACGACAACAGACTATCTTCCATAATGACAAGCCTACCATCCATAGGAATATTAAAAATCTCGACAACAGACTACCTTCCATAATGATAAGCCTACCATCAATTATAGTAACAAAAAACTCGACAACAGACTACCTTCCATAATAACAAGGCTACCATCCATTGGAGTAACAAAAATCTTGACAACAGACTACCTTCCATAATGACAAGGCTACCATCCATTGCAGTAACAAAAATCTCGACAATAGACAACCTTCCATAATGACAAGCCTACCATCCATTGTAGTAACAAAGATATCGACAACATACTACCTTCCCTAATGACAAGGCTATCATCCATTGGAGTAACAAAAATCTCGACAACAGACTACCTTCCGTAATGACAAGGCTACCATCCATTGGAGTAACAAAAATCCCGACAACAAACTACTTACCATAATAACAAGGCTACCATCCATTGAAGTAACTGAAATCTAGACAACAGACTACCTTCCATAATGACAAGGCTAGCATCCATTGGAGTAACAAAAATCACGACAACAGACTACCTTCCATAATGACAAGCCTACCATCCATTAGAATATTAAAAATCTCGACAATAGACTACCTTCCATAATGATAAGCCTACCATCCATTGGTGTAACAAAAATCTCGACAACAAACTACCTACCAAAATGACAAGGCTACCATCCAATGGAGTAACAAAAATCTCGACAACAGACTACCTTCCATAATGACAAGGGTACCATCCATTGGAGCAACAAAAATTTCCAAATGAGACAAACTTCCATCATGACAAGGCTACAATCCATTGGAGTAACAAAAATCATGAGAACAGACCTCCTTCCATAATGACAAGGCTACCATCCATTGCAGTAACAAAAATCTCGACAACAAACTACCTTCCATAATGACAAGGCTACCATCCATTGTAGTAACCAAGATATCAACAACATACTACCTTCCATAATGACAAGGCTACCATCCATTTGAGTCACAAAAATTTCCAAAAGATACAACCTTCCATAATGACAAGGCTACCATCCATTGCAGTAACACAAATCTCGACAACAGACTAACTTCCATAATGACAAGGCTACCATCCATTGTAGTAACAAAGATATCAACAACATACTACCTTCCATAATGACAAGGCTACCATCCATTGGAGTAACAAAAATCATGACAACAGTCTACTTTCCATAATGAAAAGGCTACCATCCATTCGAATAACAATAAATATCAACAACACACTACCTTTAATAATGACAAGGCTACCATCCAATGGAGTAACAAAAATCTCGACAATAGACTACCTTCCAAATGACATGTCTACCATCCATTGGCGTAACAAAAATTTGAACAACAGACTACCGTCCTTAATGAAAAGTTTACCATCCATTGGAGTAACAAAAATTTCGACAACAAACTACCTTCCATAATGACAAGGCTACGATCCATTGTAGTAACAAAATTCTCGACAATAGACAACCTTCCATAATGACAAGGCTACCATCCATTGTAGTAACAAAGATATCAACAACATACTACCTTCCCTAATGACAAGGCTATCATCCATTGGAGTAACAAAAATCTCGACAACAGACTTCCTTCCATAATGACAAGGCTACCATCCATTGGAGTAACAAAATTCCCGGCAACAGACTACCTTCCATAATAACAAGGCTACCATCTATTGGAGTAACTGAAATCTAGACAACATACTACCTTCCATATTGACAAGGATACCATCCATTGGAGTGCCAAAGATATCTACAAGAGACTACCTTCCATAACGACAAGGCTGTAATCCATTGTAGTAACAAAAATATCGACAATAGAATAGCTTCCATAATGATAAGGCTACCATCCATTGGAGTAACAGAAATCAAGACAACAGACTATCTTCCATAATGACAAGCCTACCATCCAAAGGAATATTAAAAATCTCGACAACAGACTACCTTCCATAATGATAAGCCTACCATCCATTATAGTAACAAAAAACTCAACAACAGACTACCTTCCATAATGACAAGGCTACCATCCAGTGGAGTAACAAAAATCTCGACAACAGACTACCTTCCATAATGACAAGGCTACCATCCAATGGACAAACAAAAATCTCGACAACAGACTACCTTCCATAATGACAAGGGTACCATCCATTGGAGTAACAAAAATTTCCAAAAGAGACAAACTTCCATAATGACAAGGCTACAATCCATTGGAGTAACAAAAATCACGACAACAAACCTCCTTCCATAATGACAAGGCTACCATCCATTGCAGTAACAAAAATCTCGACAACAGACTACCTTCCATAATGACAAGGCTACCATCCATTGTAGTAACAAAGATATCAACAACATACTACCTTCCATAATGACAAGGCTACCATCTATTGGAGTAACAAAAATCCCGACAACAGACTAACTTCCATAATGACAAAGCTAGCATCCATTGGAATAACAAACATCACGACAACATACCTCCTTCCATAATGACAAGGCTACCATCCATTGCAGTAACAAAAATCTCGACAACAGACAACCTTCCATATTGACAAGGCTACCATCCATTGTAGTAACAAAGATATCGACAACATACTACCTTCCATAATGACAAGGCTACCATTAATTGGAGTAACAAAAATCACAACAACAGACTACCTTCCATAATGACAAGCCTACCATCCATAGGAGTAACAAAAATCTCGATAACAGACTACCTTCCATAATGACAAGGGTACCATCCATCATAGTAACAAAAATTTCCAAAAGAGACAACCTTCCATAATAACAAGGATACAATCCATTGGAATAACAAAAATCACGACAACATACCTCCTTCCATAATGACAAGGCTACCATCCTTTGCAGTAACAAAAATCTCGACAACAGACTACCTTCCATAATGACAAGGCTACCATCCATTGGAGTAACAAAAATCACGACAACATACTAACTTCCATAATGACAAGGCTAGCATCCATTGGAATAACAAAAATCTCGAAAATAGACTACCTTCTATAATGATAAGGATTCCATCCAATGGAGTAATAAAAATATCGACAATAGAATATCTTCCATAATGACAAGGCTACCATCCATTGGAGTAACAAAAATATCGATAATAGACTACCTTCCATAATGACAAGTGTACCATCCATTGGAGTAACAAAAATTTCCACAAGAGACAACCTTCCATGATAACAAGGCTACCATCCATTGGAGTAACAAAAATCATGACAACAGACTACCTTCCATAATGACAAGGCTACCATCCATTCGAATAACAATAAATATCAACAACACACTACCTTTAATAATGATAAGGCTACCATCTAATAGAGTAACAAAAATCTCGACAATAGACTACATTCCATAATGACAAATCTACCATCTATTGGCGTAACAAAAATTTGAACAACAGACTACCGTCCTTAATGACAAGGCTACCATCCATTAGAGTAACAAAAATATCAACAACAGACTACCTTCCATAATGACAAGGCTACCATCCATTGGAGTAACAAAAATCACGACAACAGACTAACTTCCATAATGACAAGGCTAGCATCCATTGGAATAACAAATGTCTCGACAACAGACTACCTTCCATAATGATAAGGATTCCATCCAATGGAGTAATAAAAATATCGACAATAGAATATCTTCCATAATGACAAGGCTACCATCCATTGGAGTAACAAAAATATCGATAATAGACTACCTTCCATAATGACAAGGGTACCATCCATTGGAGTAACAAAAATTTCAACAAGAGACAACCTTCCATGATGACAAGGCTACCATCAATTGGAGTAACAAAAATCATGACAACAGACTACCTTCCATAATGACAAGGCTGCCATCCATTTGAATAACAATAAATATCAACAAAACACTACCTTTAATAATGATAAGGCTACCATCCAATGGAGTAACAAAAATCTCGACAATAGACTACCTTCCATAATGACAAATCTACCATCCATTGGCGTAACAAAAATTTGAACAACAGACTACCGTCCTTAATGACAAGGCTACCATCGATTGGAGTAACAAAAATCTCGACAGCAGACTACCTTCCATAATGACAAGGCTACGATCCATTGGAGTAACAAAAATCACAACAACATACTACCTTCCATAATGACAAGGATACCATCCAATGGAGTAACAAAGATATCGACAACATACTACCTTCCATAATGACAAGGCTACCATCCATTGGAGTAACAAAAATCATGACAACAGACTACGTTCCATAATGACAAGGCTACCAACCAATGGAGTAACAAAAATCTCGACAACAGACTACCATCCATAATGACAAGGGTACCATCCATTGGAGTAACAAAAATTTCCAAAAGAGACAACCTTCGATAATGACAAGGCTACAATCCATTGGAGTAACAAAAATCACAACAAAAGACCTCCTTCCATAATGACAAGGCTACCATCCATTGTAGTAACAAAAATCTCGACAACAGACTACCTTCCATAATGACAAGGATACCATCCATTGTAGTAACAAAGATATCAACAACATACTCCCTTCCATAATGACAAGGCTACCATCCATTGGAGTAACAAAAATCACGTCAACAGACTAACTTCCATAATGACAAGGCTAGCATCCATTGGAATAACAAAAATCTCGACAATAGACTACCTTCCATAAAGACAAGGCTACCATCCATTGTTGTAACAAAAATCTAGACAACAGACTACCTTCTATAATGACAAGGCTACCATCCATTGGAGTAACAAAAATCCCGGCAACAGACTACCTTCCATAATAACAAGGCTACCATTCATTGGAGTAACTGAAATCCAGACAACATACTACATTCCATAATGACAAGACTACCATCCATTGGAGTGACAAAGATATCGACAAGAGACTACCTTCCATAAAGACAAGGCTACAATCCATTGTAGTAACAAAAATATCGACAATAGAATAGCTTCCATAATGATAAGGCTACCATCCATTGGAGTAACAAAAATCACGACAACAGACTATCTTACATAATGACAAGCCTACCATCCATAGGAATATTAAAAATGTCGACAACAGACTACCTTCCATAATGATAAGCCTACCATCCATTATAGTAACAAAAAAAACCACAACAGACTACCTTCCATAATGACAAGGCTACCATCCATTGGTGTAACAAAAATCTTGACAACAAACTACCTTCAATAATGACAAGGGTACCATCCATTGGAGTAACAAAAATTTCCAAAGGAGACAAACTTCCATAATGACAAGGCTACAATCCATTGGAGTAACAAAAATCACGACAACAGACCTCCTTCCATAATGACAAGGCTACCATCCATTGCAGTAACAAAAATCTCGACAACAGACAACCTTCCATAATGACAAGGCTACCATCCATTGTAGTAACAAAGATATCGACAACATACTCCCTTCCATAATGACAAGGCTAACATTAATTAGAGTAACAAAAATAACGAAAACAGACTATCTTCCATAATGACAAGCCTACCATCCATAAGAATATTAAAAATCTCGACAACAGACTACCTTCCATAATGATAAGCCTACCATCCATTATAGTAACAAAAAACTCGACAACAGACTACCTTCCATAATGACAAGGCTACCATCCAGTGGAGTAACAAAAATCTCGACAACAGACTACCTTCCATAATGACAAGGCTACCATCCAATGGACAAACAAAAATCTCGACAACAGACTACCTTCCATAATGACAAGGGTACCATCCATTGGAGTAACAAAAATTTCCAAAAGAGACAAACTTCCATAATGACAAGGCTACAATCCATTGGAGTAACAAAAATCACGACAACAAACCTCCTTCCATAATGACAAGGCTACCATCCATTGCAGTAACAAAAATCTCGACAACAGACTACCTTCCATAATGACAAGGCTACCATCCATTGTAGTAACAAAGATATCAACAACATACTACCTTCCATAATGACAAGGCTACCATCTATTGGAGTAACAAAAATCCCGACAACAGACTAACTTCCATAATGACAAAGCTAGCATCCATTGGAATAACAAACATCACGACAGCATACCTCCTTCCATAATGACAAGGCTACCATCCATTGCAGTAACAAAAATCTCGACAACAGACAACCTTCCATATTGACAAGGCTACCATCCATTGTAGTAACAAAGATATCGACAACATACTACCTTCCATAATGACAAGGCTACCATTAATTGGAGTAACAAAAATCACAACAACAGACTACCTTCCATAATGACAAGCCTACCATCCATAGGAGTAACAAAAATCTCGACAACAGACTACCTTCCATAATGACAAGGGTACCATCCATCGTAGTAACAAAAATTTCCAAAAGAGACAACCTTCCATAATAACAAGGATACAATCCATTGGAATAACAAAAATCACGACAACATACCTCCTTCAATAATGACAAGGCTACCATCCTTTGCAGTAACAAAAATCTCGACAACAGACTACCTTCCATAATGACAAGGATACCATCCATTGTAGTAACAAAGATATCAACAACATACTACCTTCCATAATGACAAGGCTACCATCCATTTGAGTAACAAAAATCACGACAACATACTAACTTCCATAATGACAAGGCTAGCATCCATTGGAATAACAAAAATCTCGAAAATAGACTACCTTCCATAATGATAAGGATTCCATCCAATGGAATAATAAAAATATCGACAATAGAATATCTTCCATAATGACAAGGCTACCATCCATTGGAGTAACAAAAATATCGATAATAGACTACCTTCCATAATGACAAGTGTACCATCCATTGGAGTAACAAAAATTTCCACAAGAGACAACCTTCCATGATAACAAGGCTACCATCCATTGGAGTAACAAAAATCATGACAACAGACTACCTTCCATAATGACAAGGCTACCATCCATTCGAATAACAATAAATATCAACAACACACTACCTTTAATAATGATAAGGCTACCATCTAATAGAGTAACAAAAATCTCGACAATAGACTACATTCCATAATGACAAATCTACCATCTATTGGCGTAACAAAAATTTGAACAACAGACTACCGTCCTTAATGACAAGGCTACCATCCATTAGAGTAACAAAAATATCAACAACAGACTACCTTCCATAATGACAAGGCTACCATCCATTGGAGTAACAAAAATCACGACAACAGACTAACTTCCATAATGACAAGGCTAGCATCCATTGGAATAACAAATGTCTCGACAATAGACTACCTTCCATAATGATAAGGATTCCATCCAATGGAGTAATAAAAATATCGACAATAGAATATCTTCCATAATGACAAGGCTACCATCCATTGGAGTAACAAAAATATCGATAATAGACTACCTTCCATAATGACAAGGGTACCATCCATTGGAGTAACAAAAATTTCAACAAGAGACAACCTTCCATGATGACAAGGCTACCATCAATTGGAGTAACAAAAATCATGACAACAGACTACCTTCCATAATGACAAGGCTGCCATCCATTTGAATAACAATAAATATCAACAAAACACTACCTTTAATAATGATAAGGCTACCATCCAATGGAGTAACAAAAATCTGGACAATAGACTACCTTACATAATGACAAATCTACCATCCATTGGCGTAACAAAAATTTGAACAACAGACTACCGTCCTTAATGACAAGGCTACCATCGATTGGAGTAACAAAAATCTCGACAGCAGACTACCTTCCATAATGACAAGGCTACGATCCATTGGAGTAACAAAAATCACAACAACATACTACCTTCCATAATGACAAGGATACCATCCAATGGAGTAACAAAGATATCGACAACATACTACCTTCCATAATGACAAGGCTACCATCCATTGGAGTAACAAAAATCATGACAACAGACTACCGTTCATAATGACAAGGGTACCATCCATTGGAGTAACAAAAATTTCCAAAATAGACAACCTTCGATAATGACAAGGCTACAATCCATTGGAGTACCAAAAATCACAACAAAAGACCTCCTTCCATAATGACAAGGCTACCATCCATTGCAGTAACAAAAATCTCGACAACAGACTACCTTCCATAATGACAAGGATACCATCCATTGTAGTAACAAAGATATCAACAACATACTCCCTTCCATAATGACAAGGCTACCATCCATTGGAGTAACAAAAATCACGTCAACAGACTAACTTCCATAATGACAAGGCTAGCATCCATTGGAATAACAAAAATCTCGACAATAGACTACCTTCCATAAAGACAAGGCTACCATCCATTGTTGTAACAAAAATCTAGACAACAGACTACCTTCTATAATGACAAGGCTACCATCTATTGGAGTAACCAAAATCCCGCAACAGACTACCTTCCATAATAACAAGGCTACCATTCATTGGAGTAACTGAAATCCAGACAACATACTACCTTCCATAATGACAAGACTACCATCCATTGGAGTGACAAAGATATCGACAAGAGACTACCTTCCATAAAGACAAGGCTACAATCCATTGTAGTAACAAAAATATCGACAATAGAATAGCTTCCATAATGATAAGGCTACCATCCATTGGAGTAACAAAAATCACGACAACAGACTATCTTACATAATGACAAGCCTACCATCCATAGGAATATTAAAAATGTCGACAACAGACTACCTTCCATAATGATAAGCCTACCATCCATTATAGTAACAAAAAACACCACAACAGACTACCTTCCATAATGACAAGGCTACCATCCATTGGAGTAACAAAAATATCGACAACAGACTACCTTTTATAATGACAAGGGTACCATCCATTGGAGTAACAAAAATTTCAACAAGAGACAACCTTCCATGATTACAAGGCTACCATCCATTGGAGTAACAAAAATCATGACAACAGACTACCTTCCATAATGACAAGGCTCCCATACATTCGAATAACAATAAATATCAACAACACACTACCTTTAATAATGATAAGGCTACCATCCGTTAGAGTAAAAAAATCACGACAACAAACTACCTTCCATTATGAAAAGGCTACCATCCATTCGAATAACAAAAATATCAAGAACACACAACCTTCCATAATGACAAGGCTACCATCCAATGGAGTAACAAAAATCTAGATCATAGACTACCTTCTATAATTACAAGTCTACAATCCATTGGCGTAACAAAAATCTGAACAACAGACTACCGTCCTTAATGACAAGGCTACCATCCATTGGAGTAACAAAAATCTCGACAACTGACTACCTTCAATATTGACAAGGCTACCATCCATTGGAGTAACAAAAATCTCGACAACAGACAACCTTCCATAATGACAAGGCTTCCATTCATTGGAGTAACAAATATCACGACAGTAGACTACCTTCCATAATGACAAGGCTACTATCCATTGGAGTAACAAAAATCTCGACAACAGACTACCTTCCATAATGACAAGGGTACCATCCATTGGAGTAACAAAAATTTTCAAAAGAGACAAACTTCCATAATAACAAGGCTAAAATCCATTGGAGTAACAAAAATCACGACAACATACCTCCTTCCATAATGACAAGGCTACCATCCATTGCAGTAACAAAAATCTCGACAACAGACAACCTTCCATAATGACAAGGCTACCTTCCATTGTAGTAACAAAGATATCGACAACATACTAACTTCCATAATGACAAGGCTACCATTAATTGGAGTAACAAAAATCACGACAACGGACTATCTTCCATAATGACAAGCCTACCATCCATAGGAATATTAAAAATCTTGACAACATACTACTTTCCATAACGATAAGCCTACCATCCATTATAGTAACAAAAATCTCGACAACAGACTACCTTCCATAATGACAAGGCTACCATCCTTTGGAGTAACAAAAATCACGACAACAGACTACCTTCCATAATGACAAGGCTACCATCCAATGGAGTAACAAAGATATCGGCAACATACTACCTTCCATAATGACAAGGGTACCATCCATTGGAGTAACAAAAATCATGACAACAGACTACCTTCCATAATGACAAGGCTACCATCCAATGGAGTAACAAAAATCTCGACAACAGACTACCTTCCATAATGACAAGGGTACCATCCATTGGAGTAACAAAAATATCGACAACAGACTACCTTTCATAATGACAAGGGTACCATCCATTGGAGTTACAAAAATTTCCACAAGAGACAACCTTCCATGATGACAAGGCTACCATCCATTGGAGTAACAAAAATCATGACAACAGACTACCTTTCATAATGACAAGGCTACCATCCATTCGAATAACAATAAATATCAACAACGCACTACCTTTAATAATGATAAGGCTACCATCCATTAGAGTAAAAAAAATCACAACAACAGACTACCTTCCATAATGACAAGGCTACCATCCATTGTAGTAACAAAAATCTCAAAAACAGACTACCTTCCATAATGACGAGGCTAACATCCAATGGATCAACAAAAATCTCGATAACAAACTACCTTCCATAATGACTAGGCTACCATCCATTAGAATAACAAAGATATCGACAACGGACTACCTTTCATAATGACAAGAATACCATCAATTGGAGTAACAAAAATCTCGACAACAGACTACCTTACATAATGACAAGGCTACCATCCATTGTAGTAACAAAGATATCGACAACATACTACCTTCCATAATGACAAGGCTAGCATCCATTAGAGTAACAAAAATCTCTACAACAGACTAACTTGCATAATGACAAGGCTACCATCCATTGTAGTAACAAACATCTCGACAACAGACTACCTTCCATAATGACAAGGCTTCCATCGAATGAATGAACAAAAATCTCGACAATAGACTATCTTCCATAATGACAAGGCTACCATCCATTGGAGTAACAAAAATATCGACAACAGACAATCTTCCATTATGACAAGGCTACAATCCATAGGAGTAACCAAAATCTCGACAACAGACTACCTTCCATAATGACATGGCTACCATCCATTGTAGTAAAAAAATCTATACAACAGAATACCTTCCATAATTACAAGGCTACCATCCATTGTAGTAATAAAAATCTCGACAATAGACTACCTTCCATAACAACAAGGCTACCATCTATTGGAGTAACAAAAATCTCGACAATCGACTACCTTCAATAATGACTAGGCTAACATCCATTGGAGTAACAAAGATATCGACAACAAACTACCTTCAATAATGACAAGGATACCATCCATTGGAGTAACAAAAATCTCGACAACAGACTACCTTCCTTAATTACAAGGCTACCATTCATTAGAGTTACAAAAATCACGACAACAGAATACCTTCCATAATGACAAGGCTTCCATCCATTGGAATAACAAAAATCTCAACAACAAACTACCTTCCATAATCGCATGGCTTCCATCAAATGGAGTAACAAAAATCTTAACAATAGACTATCTTCCATAATGACAAGGCTACCATCAATTGGAGTAAAAAAAATCTCGACAATCGACTACCTTCCATAATGACAAGGGTACCATCCATTGGAGTAACAAAAATATCCACAAGAGACAACCTTCCATAATGACAAGGCTACCATTCAATGGAGGAACAATAATCTCGACAACATACTACCTTCCATTATGACAAGGCTACCATCCATTGGAGTAACAAAAATCTCGACAACAGACTACCTTCCATAATGACAAGGCTACAATCCATTATAGTAACAAAGATATCGACAACATACTACCTTCCATAATGACTAGGATACCATCCATTGGAGTAACAAAGATATCGACAACGGACTTCCTTTCATAATGATAAGGATACCATCCATTATAACAACAAAAATCTCGACAATAGACTATCTTTCATAATGACTAGGCTGCCATCCATTGGAGAAATAAAAATATCGACAACAGACTACCTTCCATATTGACAAGGGTACCATCCATTGGAGTAACAAAAATATCCACAAGAGACAACCTTCTAAGATGACAAGGTTACCATTCATTGGAGTAACAAAAATCTCGACAATAGACTACCTTACATAATGACTAGGATACCATCCATTGGAGTGACAAAGATATTGACAACGGACTACCTTTCATAATGACAAGGATACCATCCATTGGAGTAACAAAAATCTCGACAACAGACTACTTTCCATAATGACAAGGGTATCATCCATTGGAGTAACAAAAATATCCACAAGAGACAACCTTCCATAAAGACAAGGCTACAATCCATTGGAGTAACAAAAATCTCGACAACGGACTACCTTCCATAATGACAAGGCTACCATCCATTGTAGTAAAAAAATCTCTACAACAGAATACCTTCCATAATTACAAGGCTACCATCCATTGTAGTAACAAAAATCTCGACAACAGACTACCTTCCATAACGACAAGGCTACCATCCATTGGAGTAACAAAAATCTCGACAATCGACTACCTTCCATAATGACAAGGGTACCATCCATTGGAGTAACAAAAATATCCACAAGAGACAACCTTCCATAATGACAAGGCTACCATTCATTGGAGGAACAATAATCTCGACAACATACTACCTTCCATTATGACAAGGCTACCATCCATTGGAGTAACAAAAATATCGACAACAGACAATCTTCCATTATGACAAGGCTACAATCCATAGGAGTAACCAAAATCTCGACAACAGACTACCTTCCATAATGACATGGCTACCATCCATTGTAGTAAAAAAATCTATACAACAGAATACCTTCCATAATTACAAGGCTACCATCCATTGTAGTAATAAAAATCTCGACAATAGACTACCTTCCATAACAACAAGGCTACCATCTATTGGAGTAACAAAAATCTCGACAATCGACTACCTTCAATAATGACTAGGCTAACATCCATTGGAGTAACAAAGATATCGACAACAAACTACCTTCAATAATGACAAGGATACCATCCATTGGAGTAACAAAAATCTCGACAACAGACTACCTTCCTTAATTACAAGGCTACCATTCATTAGAGTTACAAAAATCACGACAACAGAATACTTTCCATAATGACAAGGCTTCCATCCATTGGAATAACAAAAATCTCAACAACAAACTACCTTCCATAATCGCATGGCTTCCATCAAATGGAGTAACAAAAATCTTAACAATAGACTATCTTCCATAATGACAAGGCTACCATCAATTGGAGTAAAAAAAATCTCGACAATCGACTACCTTCCATAATGACAAGGGTACCATCCATTGGAGTAACAAAAATATCCACAAGAGACAACCTTCCATAATGACAAGGCTACCATTCAATGGAGGAACAATAATCTCGACAACATACTACCTTCCATTATGACAAGGCTACCATCCATTGGAGTAACAAAAATCTCGACAACAGACTACCTTCCATAATGACAAGGCTACAATCCATTATAGTAACAAAGATATCGACAACATACTACCTTCCATAATGACTAGGATACCATCCATTGGAGTAACAAAGATATCGACAACGGACTTCCTTTCATAATGATAAGGATACCATCCATTATAACAACAAAAATCTCGACAATAGACTATCTTTCATAATGACTAGGCTGCCATCCATTGGAGAAATAAAAATATCGACAACAGACTACCTTCCATATTGACAAGGGTACCATCCATTGGAGTAACAAAAATATCCACAAGAGACAACCTTCCAAGATGACAAGGTTACCATTCATTGGAGTAACAAAAATCTCGATAATAGACTACCTTACATAATGACTAGGATACCATCCATTGGAGTGACAAAGATATTGACAACGGACTACCTTTCATAATGACAAGGATACCATCCATTGGAGTAACAAAAATCTCGACAACAGACTACTTTCCATAATGACAAGGGTATCATCCATTGGAGTAACAAAAATATCCACAAGAGACAACCTTCCATAAAGACAAGGCTACAATCCATTGGAGTAACAAAAATCTCGACAACGGACTACCTTCCATAATGACAAGGCTACCATCCATTGTAGTAAAAAAATCTCTACAACAGAATACCTTCCATAATTACAAGGCTACCATCCATTGTAGTAACAAAAATCTCGACAACAGACTACCTTCCATAACGACAAGGCTACCATCCATTGGAGTAACAAAAATCTCGACAATCGACTACCTTCCATAATGACAAGGGTACCATCCATTGGAGTAACAAAAATATCCACAAGAGACAACCTTCCATAATGACAAGGCTACCATTCATTGGAGGAACAATAATCTCGACAACATACTACCTTCCATTATGACAAGGCTACCATCCATTGGAGTAACAAAAATCTCGACAACAGACTACCTTCCATAATGACAAGGCTACAATCCATTATAGTAACAAAGATATCGACAACATACTACCTTCCATAATGACTAGGATACCATCCATTGGAGTAACAAAGATATCGACAACGGACTACCTTTCATAATGATAAGGATACCATCCATTATAATAACAAAAATCTCGACAATAGATTGTCTTTCATAATGACTTGGCTGCCATCCATTGGAGAAATAAAAATATCGACAACAAACTACCTTCCATATTGACAAGGGTACCATCCATTGGAGTAACAAAAATATCCACAAGAGACAACCTTCCAAGATGACAAGGTTACCATTCATTGGAGTAACAAAAATCTCGACAATAGACTACCTTACATAATGACTAGGATACCATCCATTGGAGTGACAAAGATATTGACAACGGACTACCTTTCATAATGACAAGGATACCATCCATTGGAGTAACAAAAATCTCGACAACAGACTACTTTCCATAATGACAAGGGTATCATCCATTGGAGTAACAAAAATATCCACAAGAGACAACCTTCCATAAAGACAAGGCTACAATCCATTGGAGTAACAAAAATCTCGACAACAGACTACCTTCCAAAATGACAAGGCTACCATCCATTGTAGTAAAAAAATCTCTACAACAGAATACCTTCCATAATTACAAGGCTACCATCCATTGTAGTAACAAAAATCTCGACAACAGACTACCTTCCATAACGACAAGGCTACCATCCATTGAAGTAACAAAAATCTCGACAATCGACTACCTTCCATAATGACAAGGGTACCATCCATTGGAGTAACAAAAATATCCACAAGAGACAACCTTCCATAATGACAAGGCTACCATTCATTGGAGGAACAATAATCTCGACAACATACTACCTTCCATTATGACAAGGCTACCATCCATTGGAGTAACAAAAATCTCGACAACAGACTACCTTCCATAATGACAAGGCTACAATCCATTATAGTAACAAAGATATCGACAACATACTACCTGCCATAATGACTAGGATACCATCCATTGGAGTAACAAAGATATCGACAATGGACTACCTTTCATAATGATAAGGATACCATCCATTATAATAACAAAAATCTCGACAATAGACTATCTTTCATAATGACTGGGCTGCCATCCATTGGAGAAATAAAAATATCGACAACAGACTACCTTCCATATTCACAAGGGTACCATCCACTGGAGTAACAAAAATATCCACAAGAGACAACCTTCCAAGATGACAAGGTTACCATTCATTGGAGTAACAAAAATCTCGACAATAGACTACCTTACATAATGACTAGGATACCATCCATTGGAGTGACAAAGATATTGACAACGGACTACCTTTCATAATGACAAGGATACCATCCATTGGAGTAACAAAAATCTCAACAACAGACTACTTTCCATAATGACAAGGGTATCATCCATTGGAGTAACAAAAATATCCACAAGAGATAACCTTCCATAAAGACAAGGCTACAATCCATTGGAGTAACAAAAATCTCGACAACAGACTACCTTCCATAATGACAAGGCTACCATCCATTGTAGTAAAAAAATCTCTACAACAGAATACCTTCCATAATTACAAGGCTACCATCCATTGTAGTAACAAAAATCTCGACAACAGACTACCTTCCATAACGACAAGGCTACCATCCATTGGAGTAACAAAAATCTCGACAACAGACTACCTTCAATAATGACTAGGCTAACATCCATTGGAGTAACAAAGATACCGACAACGGACTACCTTTCATAATGACAAGGATACTTTCCATTGGATTAACAAAACTCTCGACAACAGACTACCTTCCATAATGACAAGGATACCTTCCATTGGAGTAACAAAAATTTCGACAACAGACTACCTTCCATAATTACAAGGCTACCATTCATTAGAGTAACAAAAATCACGACAACAGAATATTTTCCATAATGACAAGGCTACCATCCATTGGAATAACAAAAATCTCAACAACAAACTACCTTCCATAATCACATGGCTTCCATCCAATGGAGTAATAAAAATATCGACAATAGACTACCTTCCATAATGACTAGGCTACCATCCATTGTAGTAACAAAAATCTCGACAACCGACTACCTTCCATAATGACAAGGGTACCATCCATTGGAGTAACAAAAATATCCACAAGAGACAACCTTCCATAATGACAAAGCTACCATCCATTTGAGGAACAATAATCTCGACAACATACTACCTTCCATAATGACAAGGCTACCATCCATTGGAGTAACAAAAATCTCGACAATAGACTATCTTACATAATGACTAGGCTAGCATCCATTGGAGTAACAAAGATATCGACAACGGACTGCATTTCATAATGACAAGGATACCATCCATTGGAGTAACAAAAATCTCGACAATAGACTACCTTCCTTAATGACAAGGCTACCATCCATTATAGTAACAAAGATATCGACAACATACTACCTTCCATAATGACTAGGCTACCATCCATTGGAGTAACAAAGATATCGACAACGGACTACCTTTCATAATGACAACGATACCATCCATTATAATAACAAAAATCTCGACAATAGACTATCTTTCATAATGACAAGGCTACCATCCATTGGAGTAATAAAAATATCGACAACAGACTACTTTCCATATTGACAAGGGTACCATCTATTGGAGTAACAAAAATATCCACAAGCGACAACCTTCCATGATGACAAGGTTACCATTCATTGGAGTAACAAATATCTCGATAATAGACTACCCTCCATGATGACTAGGATACCATCCATTGGAGTGACAAAGATATCGACAACAGGCTACCTTTCATAATGACAAGGATACCATCCATTGGAGTAACTAAAATCTCGACAACAAACTACCTTCCATAATGACAATTCTACCATCCATTGTAGTAACAAAGATATCGACAACATACTACCTTCCATAATGACTAGGCTACCATCCATTGGAGTAACAAAGATATCGACAAGGGACTAGCTTTCATAATGACAAGGATACCATCCATTATAATAACAAAAATCTCGACAATAGACTATCTTCCATAATGACAAGGCTACCATCCATTGGAGTAATAAAAATATCGACAATAGACTACCTTCCATAATGACAAGGGTACAATCCATTGGAGTAACAAAAATATCCACAAGAGACAATCTTCCATAATGACAAGGTTACCATTCATTGGAGTAACAAAAATCTCGGCAATAGACTACCTTCCATAATGACTAGGATACCATCCATTGGAGTAACAAAGATATCGACAACGAATTACCTTTCATAATGACAAGGATACCATCCATTGGAGTAACTAAAATCTCGACAACAGACCACCTTCCATAATGACAATTCTACCATCCATTGTAGTAACAAAGATATCGACAACATACTAACTTCCATAATGACTAGGATACCATCCATTGGAGTAACAAAGATTTCGACAACGGACTGCCTTTCATAATGACAAGGATACCATCCATTGGAGTAACTAAAATCACGACAATAGACTACCTTCCATAATGACAAGGATACCATTCATTGGAGTAACAAAAATCTCGACAACAGACTACCTTCCATAATTACAAGGCTACCATTCATTGTAGTAACAAAGATATTGACAACAGACTACCTTCAATAATGACAAGGCTACCATCCATTGGAATAACAAAAATATCAACAACAAACTACCTTCCATAATAACATGCCTTCCATCAAATGGAGTAACAAAAATCTTGACAATAGACTATCTTCCATAATGACAAGGCTACCATCAATTGGAGTAAAAAAATCTCGACAACCGACTACCTTCCATAATGACAAGGGTACCATCCATTGGAGTAACAAAAATATCCACAAGAGACAACCTTCTATAATGACAAGGCTACCATCCATAGGAGGAACAATAATCTCGACAACATACTACCTTCCATAATGACAAGGATGCCATCCATTAGAGTAACAAAAATATCGACAATAGAATACCTTCCATAATGTCTAGGCTACCATCCATTGGGGTAACAAAGATATCGACAACGGACTACGTTTCATAATGACAAGGATACCATCCATTGGAGTAACAAAAATCTCGACAACAGACTACCTTCCATAATGATAAGGCTACCATCCATTATATTAACAAAGATATCGACAACATACTACCTTCCATAATGACTAGGCTACCATCCATAGGAGTAACAAAGATATCGACAACGGACTACCTTTCATAATGACAAGGATACCATCGATTATAATAACAAAAATCTCGACAATAGACTATCTTTCATAATGACTAGGCTACCATCCATTGGAGTAATAAAAATTATGACAACAGACTACCTTCCATATTGACAAGGGTACCATCCATTGGAGTAACAAAAATATCCATAATAGACAACCTTCCATGATGACAAGGTTACCATTCATTGGAGTAACAAAAATCTCGACAATAGACTACCTTCCATAATGACTAGGATACCATTCATTGGAGTGACAAAGATATCGACAACAAACTACATTTCATAATGACAAGGACACCATCCAATGGAGTAACAAAAATCTCTACAACAGACTACCTTCCATAATGACAAGGCTACCATCCATTATAGTAACAAAGATATGGACAACATACTACCTTCCATAATGAGTAGGCTACCATCCATTGGAGTAACAAAGATATCGACAACGGACTACCTTTCATAATGACAAGGATACCATCCATTATAATAAAAAAAATGTCGACAATAAACTATCTTCCATAATGACAAGGCTACCATCTATTGGAGTAATAAAAATATCGACAACAGACTACCTTCCATAACGACAAGGCTACCATCCATTGGAGTAACAAAAATCTCGACAACATACTACCTTCAATAATGACTAGGCTAACATCCATTGGAGTAACAAAGATATCAGCAACGGACTACCTTTCATAATGACTAGGATACCATCCATTGGAATAACAAAACTCTAGACAACATACTACCTTCCATAATGACAAGGAAACCATCCATTGGAGTAACAAAAATCTCGACAACAGACTACCTTCCATAATTACAAGGCTACCATTCATTATAGTAACAAAAATCACGACAACAAAATACCTTCCATAATGACAAGGCTACCATCCATTGGAATAACAAAAATCTCAACAACAAACTACCTTCCATAATCACATGGCTTCCATCCAATGGAGTAACAAAAATCTTAACAATAGACTATCTTCCATAATGTCAAGGCTACCATCAATTGGAGTAAAAAAAATCTCGACAACCGACTACCTTCCATAATGACAAGGGTACCATCCATTGGAGTAACAAAAATATCCACAAGAGACAACCTTCCATAATGACAAGGCTACCATTCATTGGAGGAACAATAATCTAGACAGCATACTACCTTCCATAATGGCAAGGCTACCATCCATTAGAGTAACAAAAATCTCGACAATAGACTACTTTCCATAATGACTAGGCTACCATCCATTGGAGTAACAAAGATATCGACAACGGACTACTTTTCATAATGACAAGGATACTATCCATTATAATAACAAATTCTCGACAGTAGACTATCTTTCATAATGACTAGGCTACCAACCATTGGAGTAATAAAAATATCGACAACAGACTACCTTCCATATTGACAAGGGTACCATCCATTGGAGTAACAAAAATATCCACAAGAGACAACCTTCCATGATAACAAGGTTATAATTCATTAGAGTAACAAAAATATCGACAATAGACTACCTTCCATAATGACTAGGATACCATCCAATGGAGTTACAAAGATATCGACAACGGACTACCTTTCATAATGACAAGGATACCATCCATTGGAGTAACTAAAATCTCGACAACAGACTACCTTGCATAATGACAACTCTACCATCCATTGTAGTAACAAAGATATCGACAACATACTACCTTCCATAATGACTAGGCTACCATCCATTGGAGTAACAAAGATATCGACAACGGACTACCTTTCATAATGACAAGGATACCATGCATTATAATAACAAAAATATCGACAACTGACTACCTTCCATAATGACAAGGCTACCATCCATTGTAGTAACAAAAATCTCGACAATAGACTACCTTCCATAATGACTAGGCTACCATCCATTGTAGTAACAAAAATCTCGAAAACCGACTACCTTCCATAATGACAAGGGTACCATCCATTGGAGTAACAATAATATCCACAAGAGACAACCTTCCATAATGACAAGGCTACCATCCATTGGAGGAGCAATAATCTCGACAATATACTACCTTCCATAATGACAAGGCTACCATCCATTGGAGTAACAAAAATCTCGACAATAGACTATCTTCCATAATGACTAGGCTACCATCCAATGGAGTAACAAAGATATCGACAATAGACTACGTTTCATAATGACAAGGATACCATCCATTGGAGTAACAAAAATCTCGACAACAGACTACCTTCCTTATGACGAGGCTACCATCCATTATAGTAACAAAGATATCGACAACATACTACCTTCCATAATGACTAGGCTACCATCCATTGGAGTAACAAAGATATCGATAACGGACTACCTTTCATAATGACAAGGATACCATCCATTATAATAACAAAAATCTCGACAATAGACTTTCTTTTATAATGACAAGGCTACCATCCATTGGAGTAATAAAAATATCGACAACAGACTACCTTCCATATTGACAAGGGTACCATCTATTGGAGTAACAAAAATATCCACAAGAGACAACCTTCCATGATGACAAGGTTACCATTCATTAGAGTAACAAATATCTCGATAATAGACTACTATCCATGATGACTAGGATACCATCCATTAGAGTGACAAAGATATCGATAACAGACTACCTTTCATAATGACAAGGATACAATCCATTGGAGTAACTAAAATCTCGACAACAGACTACCTTCCATAATGACAATTCTACCATCCATTGTAGTAACAAAGATATCGACAACATACTACCTTCCATAATGACAAGGCTACCATCCATTGGAGTAACAAAGATATCGACAACGGACCACCTTTCATAATGACAAGGATACCATCCATTATAATAACAAAAATCTCGACAATAGACTATCTTCCATAATGACAAGGCTACCATCCATTGGAGTAATAAAAATATCGACAACAGACTATCTTCCATAATGACAAGGGTACCATCCATTGGAGTAACAAAAATATCCACAAGAGACAATCTTCCATATTGAGAAGTTTACCATTCATTGGAGTAACAAAAATCTCGACAATAGAATACCTTCCATAATGACTAGGATACCAACCATTGGAGTAACAAAGATATCGACAACGGATTACCTTTCATAATGACAAGGATACCATCCATTGGAGTAACTAAAATCTCGACAATAGACTACCTTCCATAATCACAATTCTACCATCCATTGTAGTAACAAAGATATCGACAACATACTTACTTCCATAATGACTAGGATACCATCCAATGGAGTAACAAAGATATCGACAATGGACTACCTTTCATAATGACAAGGATACCATCCATTGGAGTAACTAAAATCTCGACAACAGACTACCTTCCATAATGACAAGGATACCATCCATTGGAGTAACAAAAATCTCGACAACAGACTACCTTCCATAATTACAAGGCTACCATTCATTGTAGTAACAAAGATATTGACAACAGACTACCTTCAATAATGACAAGGATACCATCCATTAGAGTAACAAAAATCACGACAACAGAATACCTTCCATAATGACCAGGCTACCATCCATTGGAATAACAAAAATCTCAACAACAAACTACCTTCCATAAGAACATGGTTACATCAAATGGAGTAACAAAAATCTTGACAATAGACTATCTTCCATAATGACAAGGCAACCATCAATTGGAGTAAAAAAATCTCGACAATTGACTACCTTCCATAATGACAAGGGTACCATCCATTGGAGGAACAATAGTGTCGATAACATACTACCTTCCATAATGACAAGGCTACCATACATTGGAGTAAAAAAAATCTCGGCAATAGACTATCTTCCATAATGACTAGGCTACCAGCCATTGGAGTAACAAGGATATCGACAACGGACTACGTTTCATAATGACAAGGAAACCATCCATTGAAGTAACAAAAATATCGACAACAGACTACCTTCCATAATGACAAGTCTACAATCCATTATAGTAACAAAGATATCGACAACATACTACCTTCCATAATGACTAGGCTACCATCCATTGGAGTAACAAAGATATCGACAATGGACTACTATTCATAATGACAAGGATACCATCCATTATAATAACAAAAATCTCAACAATAGACTATCTTTCATAATGACTAGGCTACGATCCATTGGAGTAATAAATATATCGACAACAGACTACCTTCCATATTGACAAGGGTACCATCCATTGGAGTAACAAAAATTTCCACAAGAGACAACCTTCCATGATTACAAGGTTACCATTCATTGTAGTAACAAAAATCTCGACAATAGACTACCTTCCATAATGACTAGGATACCATCCATTGGAGTAACAAAAATCTCGACAACAGACTACCTTCAATAATGACTAGGCTAACATCCATTGGAGTAACAAAGACATCGACAACGGACTACCTTTCATAATGACAAGGATACCATCCATTGGAGTAACAAAAATCTCGACAACAGACTACCTTCCATAATTACAAGGCTACCATTCATTGTAGTAACAAAGATATTGACAACAGACTACCTTCAATAATGACAAGGATACCATCCATTAGAGTAAAAAAAATCACGACAACAGAATACCTTCCATAATGACAAGGCTACCATCCATTGGAATAACAAAAATCTCAACAATAAACTACCTTCCATAATAACATGGCTTCCATCAAATGGAGTAACAAAAATCTTGACAATAGACTATCTTCGATAATGACAAGGTTACCATCAATTGGAGTAAAAAAAATCACGACAACCGACTACCTTCCATAATGACAAGGATAGCATCCATTGGAGTAACAAAAATATCCACAGGAGACAACCTTCCATAATGACAAGGCTACCATCTATTGGAGGAACAATAATCTCGACAACATACTACCTTCCATAATGACAAGGCTACAATCCATTGGAGTAACAAAAATCTCGACAATAGACTATATTCCATAATGACTAGGCTACCATCCATTGGAGTAACAAAGATATCGACAACGGACTACGTTTCATAATGACAAGGCTACCATCCATTATAGTAACAAAGATATCGACAACATACTACCTTCCATAATGACTAGGCTACCATCCATTGGAGTAACAAAGATATCGCCAATGGACTACCTTTCATAATGACAACGATACCATTCCATAATAATAACAAAAATCTCGACAATAGACTATCGTTCATAATGACTAGGCTACCATCCATTGGAGTAATAAAAATATCGACTACAGACTACCTTCCATATTGACAAGGGTACCATCCATTGGAGTAACAAAAATATCCACAAGAGACAACCTTCCATGATGACAATGTTACCATTCATTGGAGTAACAAAAATCTCGACAATAGACTACCTTCCATAATGACTAGGATAACATCCATTGGAGTGACAAAGATATCGACAACGGAATACCTTTCATAATGACAAGGATACCATCCAATGGAGTAACTAAACTCTCGACAACAGACAACCTTCCATAATGACAAATCAACCATCCATTGTAGTAAAAAAGATATCGACAACATACTACCTTCCTTAATGACTAGGCTACCATCCATTGGAGTAACAAAGATATCGACAACGGACTACCTTTCATAATGACAAGGATACCATCCATTATAATAACAAAAATCTCGACAATAGACCATCTTCCATAATGACAAGGCTACCATCCATTGGAGTAATAAAAATATCGACAACAGACTACCTTCCATAATGACAAGGGTACCATCCATTGAAGTAATAAAAATATCCACAATAGACAACCTTCCATAATGACAAGGTTACCATTCATTGGAGTAACAAAAATCTCGACAATAGACTACCTTCCATAATGACTAGGATACCATCCATTGGAGTAACAAAGATATCGACAACAGACTACCTTTCATAATGACAAGGATACCATCCATTGGATTAACTAAAATCTCGACAACAGACTACCTTCCATAATCACAATTCTACCATCCATTGTAGTAACAAAGATATCGTCAACATACTACCTTCCATAATGACTAGGCTACAATCCATTGGAGTAACAAAGATATCGACAACGGACTACCTTTTATAATGAAAAGGATACCATCCATTATAATAACAAAAATATTGACAACTGACTACCTTCCATAATGACAAGGCTACCATCCATTTTAGTAACAAAAATCTCGACAACAGACTACCTTCCATAATGACTAGGCTACCATCCATTGTAGTAAAAAAAATCTCGACAACAGACTACCTTCCATAATGACAAGGGTACCATCCATTGGAGTAACAAAAATATCCATAAGAGACAACCTTCCATAATGATAAGGCTACCATCCATTGGAGGAACAATAATCTCGACAACATACTACCTTCCATAATCACAAGGCTACCATCCATTGGAGTAACAAAAATCTCGACAATAGACTACCTTCCATAATGACTAGGCTACCATCCATTGGAGTAACAAAAATCTCGACAACAGACTACCTTCCATAATGACAAGGCTACCATCCATTATAGTAACAAAGATATCGACAACATACTACCTTCCATAATGACTTGGCTACCATCGATTGGAGTAATAAAAATATTGACAACAGACTACCTTCCATATTGACAAGGGTACCATCCATTGGAGTAACAAAAATATCCAGAAGAGACAACCTTCCATGATGACAAGGTTACCATTCATTGGAGTAACAAAAATCTCGACAATAGACTACCTTTCATAATGACTAGGCTACCATCCATTGGAGTAACAAAGATATCGACAACGGACTACCTTTCATAATGATAAGGATACGATCCATTGGAGTAACTAAAATCTCGACAATAGACTACCTTCCATAATGACAATTCTACCATCCATTGTAGTAACAAAGATATCGACAACATACTACCTTCCATAATGACTAGGCTACTATCCATTGGAGTAAAAAAGATATCGACAACGGATTACCTTTCATAATGACAAGGATACCATCTATTATAATAACAAAAATCTCGACAATAGACTATCTTCCATAATGACAAGGCTACCATCCATTGGAGTAATAAAAATATCGACAACAGACTACTTTCCATAATGACAAGGGTACCATCCATTGGAGTAACACAAATTTCCACAAGAGACAACCTTCCATATTGACAAGGTTACCATTCATTGGAGTAACAAAAATCTCGACAATAGACTACCTTCCATAATGACTAGGATACCATCCATTGGAGTAACAAAGATATCGACAACGGACTACCTTTCATAATGACAAGGATACCATCCATTGGAGTAACTAAAATCTCGACAACATACTACCTTCCATAATGACAATTCTACCATCCATTGTAGTAACAAAGATATCGTCAACATACTACCTTCCATAATGACTAGGCTACCATCCATTGGAGTAACAAAGATATCGACAACGGACTACCTTTCATAATGACAAGGATACCATCCATTATAATAACAAAAGTATCGACAACTGACTACCTTCCATAATGATAAGGCTACCATCCATTGTAGTAACAAAAATCTCGACAACAAACTACCTTCCATAATGACTAGGCTACTATCCATTGTAGTAACAAAAATCTCGACAACCGACTACCTTCCATAATGACAAGAGTACCATCCATTGGAGTAACAAAAATATCCACAAGAGACAACCTTCCATAATGATAAGGCTACCATCCATTGGAGGAACAATAATCTCGATAACATACTACCTTCCATAATGACAAGGCCACCATCCATTGGAGTAACAAAAATCTCGACAATAGACTATCTTCCATAATGACTAGGCTACCATCCATTGGAGTAACAAAGATATCGACAACGGACTACGTTTCATAATGACAAGGATACCATCCATTGGAGTAACAAAAATCTCGACAACAGACTACCTTCCATAATGACAAGGCTACCATCCATTATAGTAACAAAGATATCGACAACATACTACCTTCCATAATGACTAGGCTACCATCCATTGGAGTAATAAAAATATCGACAACAGACTACCTTCCATATTGACAAGGGTACCATCCATTGGAGTAACAAAAATATCCACAAGAGACAACCTTCCATGATGACAAGGTTACCATTCATTGGAGTAACAAAAATCTCGACAATAGACTACCTTCCATAATGACTAGGATACCATCCATTAGAGTGACAAAGATATCGACAACAGACTACCTTTCATAATGACAAGGATACCATCCATTGGAGTAACTAAAATATCGACAACAAACTACCTTCCATAATGACAAGGGTACCATCCATTGAAGTAATAAAAATATCCACAATAGACAACCTTCCATAATGACAAGGTTACCATTCATTGGAGTAACAAAAATCTCGACAATAGACTACCTTCCATAATGACTAGGATACCATCCATTGGAGTAACAAAGATATCGACAACGGACTACCTTTCATAATGACAAGGATACCATCCATTGGATTAACTAAAATCTCGACAACAGACTACCTTCCATAATCACAATTCTACCATCCATTGTAGTAACAAAGATATCGTCAACATACTACCTTCCATAATGACTAGGCTACCATCCATTGGAGTAACAAAGATATCGACAAAGGACTACCTTTCATAATGACAAGGATACCATCCATTATAATAACAAAAATATTGACAACTGACTACCTTCCATAATGACAAGGCTACCATCCATTTTAGTAACAAAAATCTCGACAATAGACTACCTTCCATAATGACTAGGCTACCATCCATTGTAGTAACAAAAATCTCGACAATAGACTACCTTCCATAATGACAAGGGTACCATCCATTGGAGTAACAAAAATATCCATAAGAGACAACCTTCCATAATGATAAGGCTACCATCCATTGGAGGAACAATAATCTCGACAACATACTACCTTCCATAATGATAAGGCTACCATCCATTGGAGTAACAAAAATCTCGACAATAGACTATATTCCATAATGACTAGGCTACCATCCATTGGAGTAACAAAGATATTGACAACGGACCAGGTTTTATAATGACAAGGATACCATCCATTGGAGTAACAAAAATCTCGACAACAGACTACCTTCCATAATGACAAGGCTACCATCCATTATAGTAACAAAGATATCGATAACATACTACCTTCCATAATGACTTGGCTACCATCCATTGGAGTAATAAAAATATTGACAACAGACTACCTTCCATATTGACAAGGGTACCATCCATTGGAATAACAAAAATATCCAGAAGAGACAACCATCCATGATGACAAGGTTACCATTCATTGGAGTAACAAAAATCTCGACAATAGACTACCTTTCATAATGACTAGGCTACCATCCATTGGAGTAACAAAGATATCGACAACGGACTACCTTTCATAATGATAAGGATACCATCCATTGGAGTAACTAAAATCTCGACAATAGACTACCTTCCATAATGACAATTCTACCATCCATTGTAGTAACAAAGATATCGACAACATACTACCTTCCATAATGACTAGGCTACCATCCATTGGAGTAACAAAGATATCGACAACGGATTACCTTTCATAATGACAAGGTTACCATCTATTATAATAACAAAAATCTCGACAATAGACTATCTTCCATAATGACAAGGCTACCATCCATTGGAGTAATAAAAATATCGACAACAGGCTACTTTCCATAATGACAAGGGTACCATCCATTGGAGTAACAAAAATATCCACAAGACACAACCTTCCATAATGACAAGGTTACCATTCATTGGAGTAACAAAAATCTCGACAATAGACTACCTTCCATAATGACTAGTATACCATCCATTGGAGTAACAAAGATATCGACAACGGACTACCTTTCATAATGACAAGGATACCATCCATTGGAGTAACTAAAATCTCGACAACAGACTACCTTCCATAATGACAATTCTACCATCCATTGTAGTAACAAAGATATCGTCAACATACTACCTTCCATAATGACTAGGCTACCATCCATTGGAGTAACAAAGATAACGACAACGGACTACCTTTCATAATAACAAGGATACCATCCATTATAATAACAAAAGTATCGACAACTGACTACCTTCCATAATGATAAGGCTACCATCCGTTGTAGTAACAAAAATCTCGACAACAGACTACCTTCCATAATGACAAGGCTACCATCCATTATAGTAACAAAGATATCGACAACATACTACCTTCCATAATGACTAGGCTACCATCCATTGGAGTAATAAAAATATCAACAAAAGACTACCTTCCATATTGACAAGGGTACCATCCATTGGAGTAACAAAAATATCCACAAGAGACAACCTTCTATGATAACAAGGTTACCATTCATTGGAGTAACAAAAATCTCGACAATAGACTACATTCCATAATGACTAGGATACCATCCATTGGAGTGACAAAGATATCGACAATAGACTACCTTTCATAATGACAAGGATACCATCCATTGGAGTAACTAAAATCTCGACAACAGACTACCTTCCATAATGACAATTCTACCATCCATTGTAGTAACAAAGATATCGTCAACATACTACCTTCCATAATGACTAGGCTACCATCCATTGGAGTAACAAAGATAACGACAACGGACTACCTTTCATAATGACAAGGATACCATCCATTATAATAACAAAAGTATCGACAACTGACTACCTTCCATAATGATAAGGCTACCATCCATTGTAGTAACAAAAATCTCGACAACAAACTACCTTCCATAATGACTAGGCTACCGTCCATTGTAGTAACAAAAATCTCGACAACCGACTACCTTCCATAATGACAAGGGTACCATCCATTGGAGTAACAAAAATATCCATAAGAGACAACCTTCCATAATGATAAGGCTACCATCCATTGGAGGAACAATAATCTCGACAACATACTACCTTCCAGAATGACAAGGCCACCATCCATTGGAGTAACAAAAATCTCGACAATAGACTATCTTCCATAATGACTAGGCTACCATCCATTGGAGTAACAAAGATATCGACAACGGACTACGTTTCATAATGACAAGGATACCATCCATTGGAGTAACAAAAATCTCGACAACAGACTACCTTCCATAATGACAAGGCTACCATCCATTATAGTAACAAAGATATCGACAACATACTACCTTCCATAATGACTAGGCTACCATCCATTGGAGTAATAAAAATATCGACAACAGACTACCTTCCATATTGACAAGGGTACCATCCATTGGAGTAACAAAAATATCCACAAGAGACAACCTTCCATGATGACAAGGTTACCATTCATTGGAGTAACAAAAATCTCGACAATAGACTACCTTCCATAATGACTAGGATACCATCCATTAGAGTGACAAAGATATCGACAATAGACTACCTTTCATAATGACAAGGATACCATCCATTGGAGTAACTAAAATCTCGACAACAGACTACCTTCCATAATGACAATTCTACCATCCATTGTAGTAACAAAGATATCGTCAACATACTACCTTCCATAATGACTAGGCTACCATCCATTGGAGTAACAAAGATAACGACAACGGACTACCTTTCATAATGACAAGGATACCATCCATTATAATAACAAAAGTATCGAAAACTGACTACCTTCCATAATGATAAGGCTACCATCCATTGTAGTAACAAAATTCTCGACAACAAACTACCTTCCATAATGACTAGGCTACCATCCATTGTAGTAACAAAAATCTCGACAACCGACTACCTTCCATAATGACAAGGGTACCATCCATTGGAGTAACAAAAATATCCACAAGAGACAACCTTCCATAATGATAAGGCTACCATCCATTGGAGGAACAATAATCTCGACAACATACTACCTTCCATAATGACAAGGCCACCATCCATTGGAGTAACAAAAATCACGACAATAGACTATCTTCCATAATGACTAGGCTACCATCCATTGGAGTAACAAAGATATCGACAACGGACTACGTTTTATAATGACATGGATACCATCCATTGGAGTAACAAAAATCTCGACAACAGACTACCTTCCATAATGACAAGGCTACCATCCATTATAGTAACAAAGATATCGACAACATACTACCTTACACAATGACTAGGCTACCATCCATTGGAGTAATAAAAATATCGACAACAGACTACCTTCCATATTGACAAGGGTACCATCCATTGGAGTAACAAAAATATCCACAAGAGACAACCTTCCATGATGACAAGGTTACCATTCATTGGAGTAACAAAAATCTCGACAATAGACTACCTTCCATAATGACTAGGATACCATCCATTAGAGTGACAAAGATATCAACAATAGACTACCTTTCATAATGACAAGGATACCATCCATTGGAGTAACTAAAATCTCGACAACAGACTACCTTCCATAATGACAATTCTACCATCCATTGTAGTAACAAAGATATCGTCAACATACTACCTTCCATAATGACTAGGCTACCATCCATTGGAGTAACAAAGATAACGACAACGGACTACCTTTCATAATGACAAGGATAGCATCCATTATAATAACAAAAGTATCGACAACTGACTACCTTCCATAATGATAAGGCTACCATCCATTGTAGTAACAAAAATCTCGACAACAAACTACCTTCCATAATGACTAGGCTACCATCCATTGTAGTAACAAAAATCTCGACAACCGACTACCTTCCATAATGACAAGGGTACCATCCATTGGAGTAACAAAAATATCCACAAGAGACAACCTTCCATAATGATAAGGCTACCATCCATTGGAGGAACAATAATCTCGACAACATACTACCTTCCATAATGACATGGCCACCATCCATTGGAGTAACAAAAATCTCGACAATAGACTATCTTCCATAATGACTAGGCTACCATCCATTGGAGTAACAAAGATATCGACAACGGACTATGTTTCATAATGACAAGGATACCACCCATTGGAGTAACAAAAATCTCGACAACAAACTACCTTCCATAATGACAAGGCTACCATCCATTATAGTAACAAAGATATCGACAACATACTACCTTCCATAATGACTAGGCTACCATCCATTGGAGTAATAAAAATATCGACAATAGACTACCTTCCATATTGACAAGGGTACCATCCATTGGAGTAACAAAAATATCCACAAGAGACAACCTTCCATGATGACAAGGTTACCATTCATTGGAGTAACAAAAATCTCGACAATAGACTACCTTCCATAATGACTAGGATACCATCCATTCGAGTGACAAAGATATCGACAACAGACTACCTTTCATAATGACAAGGATACCATCCATTGGAGTAACTAAAATATCGACAACAAACTACCTTCCATAATGACAATTCTACCATCCATTGTAGTAACAAAGATATCGTCAACATACTACCTTCCATAATGACTAGGCTACCATCCATTGGAGTAACAAAGATAACGACAACGGACTACCTTTCATAATGACAAGGATACCATCCATTATAATAACAAAAGTATCGACAACTGACTACCTTCCATAATGATAAGGCTACCATCCATTGTAGTAACAAAAATCTCGACAACAAACTACCTTCCATAATGACTAGGCTACCATCCATTGTAGTAACAAAAATCTCGACAACCGACTACCTTCCATAATGACAAGGGTACCATCCATTGGAGTAAGAAAATTATCCACAAGAGACAACCTTCCATAATGATAAGGCTACCATCCATTGGAGGAACAATAATCTCGACAGCATACTACCTTCCATAATGACAAGGCCACCATCCATTGGAGTAACAAAAATCTCGACAACAGACTACCTTCCATAATGACAAGGCTACCATCCATTATAGTAACAAAGATATCGACAACGGACTACGTTTCATAATGACAAGGATACCATCCATTGGAGTAACAAAAATCTCGACAACAGACTACCTTCCATAATGACAAGGCTACCATCCATTATAGTAACAAAGATATCGACAACATACTACCTTCCATAATGACTAAGCTACCATCCATTGGAGTAATAAAAATATTGACAACAGACTACCTTCCATACTGACAAGGGTACCATCCATTGGAGTAACAAAAATATCCACAAGAGACAACCTTCCATGATGACAAGGTTACCATTCATTGGAGTAACAAAAATCTAGACAATAGACTACCTTCCATAATGACTAGGATACCATCCATTGGAGTGACAAAGATATCGACAACATACTACCTTTCATAATGACAAGGATACCATCCATTGGAGTAACTAAAATCTCGACAATAGACTATCTTCCATAATGACAATTCTACCATCCATTGTAGTAACAAAGATATCGACAACATACTACCTTCCATAATCACTAGGCTACCATCCATTGTAGTAACAAAGATATCGACAAAGAACTACCTTTCATAATGACAAGGATACCATCCATTATAATAACAAAAATATCGACAACAGACTACCTTCCATAATGACAAGGCTACCATCCAATGGAGTAACAAAAATCTCGATAACAAACTACCTTCCATAATGACTAGGCTACCATCCATTGGAGTAACAAAGATATCGACAACGGACTACCTTTAATAATTACAAGGCTACCATCCATTGTAGTAACTAAAATCTCGACAACACACTACCTTCTATAATGACAAGGCTACCATCCATTGGAGTAACAAAGATATCGACAACGAACTACCTTTAATAATGACTAGGCTAACATCCATTGGAGTAACAAAGATATCAACAACGGACTAGCTTTCATAATGACAAGGATACCATCCATTGGAATAACAAAACTCTCGACAACAGACTACCTTCCATAATGACAAGGATACCATCCATTGGAGTAACAAAAATCTCGACAACAAACTACCTTCCATTAATTACAAGGCTACCATTCATTGTAGTAACAAAGATATTGACAACAGACTACCTTGAATAATGACAAGGCTACCATCCATTAGAGTAACAAAAATCACGACAACAGAATACCTTCCATAATGAAAGGCTACCGTCTATTGGAATAACAAAAATCTCAACAACAAACTACCTTCCATATTAACAAGGCTTCCATCAAATGGAGTAACAAAAATCTCGAAAATAGACTGTCTTCCATAATGACAAGGCTACAATCCATTGGAGTAAAAAAAATCTCGACAACCGACTACCTTCCATAACGACAAGGGTATCATCCATTGGAGTAACAAAAATATACAGAAGAGACAACCTTCCATAATGACAAGGCTACCATCCATTGGAGGAACAATAATCTCGACAACAGACTACCTGTTATAATGACAAGGCTACCATCCATTCGAGTAATAAAAATCTCGACAATAGACTACCTTCCATGATGACAATGCTACCATCCATTGGAGTAACAAAGATATCGACAACGGACTACCTTTCATAATGAGAAGGATACCATCCATTGGAGTAACAAAAATATCGACAACAGACTACCTTCCATAATGTAAAGGGTACCATCCATTGGAGTAACAAAAATATCCACAAGAGACAATCTTCCATAATGACAAGGTTACAATCCATTGGAGTAACAAAAATCTCGACAACAGACTGCCTGCCATAATGAGAAGGCTAAAATCCATTGTAGTAACAAAAATCTCTACAATAGACTACCTTCCATAATGACAAGGCCACCATCCATTGGAGTACCAAAAATCTCGACAATAGACTATCTTCCATAATGACTAGGCTACCATCCATTGGAGTAACAAAGATATCGACAACAGACTACGTTTCATAATGACAAGGATACCATCCATTGGAGTAACAAAAATCTCGACAACAGACTACCTTCCATAATGACAAGGCTACCATCCATTATAGTAACAAAGATATCGACAACATACTACCTTCCATAATGACTAGGCTACCATCCATTGGAGTAATAAAAATATCGACAACAGACTACCTTCCATACTGACAAGGGTACCATCCATTGGAGTAACAAAAATATCCACAAGAGACAACCTTCCATGATGACAAGGTTACCATTCATTGGAGTAACAAAAATCTCGACAATAGACTACCTTCCATAATGACTAGGATACCATCCATTGGAGCGACAAAGATATCGACAACAGACTACCTTTCATAATGACAAGGATACCATCCATTGGAGTAACTAAAATCTCGACAATAGACTATCTTCCATAATGACAATTCTACCATCCATTGTAGTAACAAAGATATCGACAACATACTACCTTCCATAATCACTAGGCTACCATCCATTATAGTAACAAAGATATCGACAACGAACTACCTTTCATAATGACAAGGATACCATCCATTATAATAACAAAAATATCGACAACAGACTACCTTCCATAATGACAAGGCTACCATCCAATGGAGTAACAAAAATCTCGATAACAAACTACCTTCCATAATGACTAGGCTACCATCCATTGAAGTAACAAAGATATCCACAACGGACTACCTTTAATAATGACAAGGATACCATCCATTGTAGTAACAAAAATATCGACTATAGACTACCTTCAAAAATTACAAGGCTACCATCCATTGTAGTAACTAAAATCTCGACAACACACTACCTTCTATAATGACAAGGCTACCATCCATTGGAGTAACAAAGATATCGACAACGAACTACCTTTAATAATGACTAGGCTAACATCCATTGGAGTAACAAAGATATCGACAACGGACTAGCTTTCATAATGACAAGGATACCATCCATTGGAATAACAAAACTCTCGACAACAGACTACCTTCCATAATGACAAGGATACCATCCATTGGAGTAACAAAAATCTCGACAACAAACTACCTTCCATTAATTTAAAGGCTACCATTCATTGTAGTAACAAAGATATTGACAACAGACTACCTTCAATAATGACAAGGCTACCATCCATTAGAGTAACAAAAATATCCATAAGAGACAACCTTCCATAATGACAAGGCTACCAACCATTGGAGGAACAATAATATCGACAACAAACTACCTTCCATATTAACAAGGCTTCCATCAAATGGAGTAACAAAAATCTCGAAAATAGACTGTCTTCCATAATGACAAGGCTACAATCCATTGGAGTAAAAAAAATCTCGACAACCGACTACCTTCCATAACGACAAGGGTATCATCCATTGGAGTAACAAAAATATACACAAGAGACAACCTTCCATAATGACAAGGCTACCATCCATTGGAGGAACAATAATCTCGATAACAGACTACCTGTTATAATGACAAGGCTACCATCCATTCGAGTAATAAAAATCTCGACAATAGACTACCTTCCATGATGACAATGCTACCATCCATTGGAGTAACAAAGATATCGACAACGGACTACCTTTCATAATGTAAAGGGTACCATCCATTGGAGTAACAAAAATATCCACAAGAGACAATCTTCCATAATGACAAGGTTACAATCCATTGGAGTAACAAAAATCTCGACAACAGATTGCCTTCCATAATGAGAAGGCTACAATCCATTGTAGTAACAAAAATCTCTATAATAGACTACCTTCCATAATGACAAGGTTACCATCCATTGGAGTAATAAAAATATCGACAACAGACTACCTTCCATAATGACAAGGGTGCCATCCATTGGAGTAAAAAACATATCCACAAGAGACAACCTTCCATAATGACAAGGCTACAATCCATTGTATTAACAAAGATATCGACAACATACTACCTTCCATAATGACTAGGCTACCATCAATTGGAGTAACAAAGATATCGACAACGGACTACCTTTCATAATGACAAGGATACCATCCATTATAATAACAAAAATCTCGACAATAGACTATCTTCCATAATGACAAGGCGACCATCCATTGGAGTAACAAAAATATCGACAACAGACTACCTTCCATAATTACAAGGCTACCATCCATTGGAGTAACAAAAATATCCACAAGAGACAACCTTCCATAATGACAAGGCTACCATCCATTGGAGTCACAAAAATCTCGAAAATAGACTACCTTCCATAATGACTAGGCTACCATCCATTGGAGTAACAAAGATATCGACAACGGACTACCTTTCATAATGACAAGGATACCATCCATTGGAGTAACAAAAATCTCGACAACAGACTACCTTCCATAATGACAAGGCTACAATCCATTGTATTAACAAAGATATCGACAACATACTACCTTCCATAATGACTAGGCTACCATCAATTGGAGTAACAAAGATATCGACAACGGACTACCTTTCATAATGACAAGGATACCATCCATTATAATAACAAAAATCTCGACAATAGACTATCTTCCATAATGACAAGGCGACCATCCATTGAAGTAACAAAAATATCGACAACAGACTACCTTCCTTAATGACAAGGGTACCATCCATTGGAGTAACAAAAATACCCACAAGAGACAACCTTCCATAATGACAAGGCTACAATCCATTGGAGTTACAAAAACCTCGACAATAGACTACCTTCCATAAAGACAAGGCTACCATCCATTGTAGTAACAAAAATATCTACAACAGACTACCTTCCATAATGACAAGGCTACCATCCATTGTAGTAACAAAAATCTCGACAACAGACAACCTTCCATGATAACAAGGCTACCATCCATTGGAGTAACAAAAATCTCGACAATAAACTACCTTTCAAAATGACTAGGCTAACATCCATTGGAGTAACAAAGATATCGACAACGGACTACATTTCATAATGACAAGGATACCATCCATTGGAGTAACAAAAATATCGACAACAGACTACCTTCCTTAATGACAAGGGTTCCATCGATTGGAGTAACAAAAATACCCACAAGAGACAACCTTCCATAATGACAAGGCTACAATCCATTGGAGTTACAAAAACCTCGACAATAGACTACCTTCCATAAAGACAAGGCTACCATCCATTGTAGTAACAAAAATATCTACAACAGACTACCTTCCATAATGACAAGGCTACAATCCATTGGAGTAACAAAAATCTCGACAATAGACTATCTTCCATAATGACTAGCCTTCCATCCATTAGAGTAACAAAGATATCGACAACGGACTACGTTTCATAATGACAAGGATACCATCCATTGGAGTAACAAAAATATCGACAACATACTACCTTCCATAATGACTAGGCTACCATCCATTGGTGTAACAAAGATATCGACAATGGACTACCTTTCATAATGACTAGGATACCATCCATTATAATAACAAAAATCTCGACAATAGACTATCTTTCATAATGTCTATGCTACCATCCATTGGAGTAATAAAAATATCGACAACAGACAACCTTCCATATTGACAAGGGTACCATCCATTGGAGTAACAAAAATATCCACAAGAGACAACCCTCCATAATGACTAGGCTACCATCCATTGGAGTAACAAAAATCTCGACAACAGACTACCTTCCATAATGACAAGGCTACCATCCAATGTAGTAACAAAGATATCGACAACATACTACCTTCCATAATCACAAGGCTACCATCCATTAGAGTAACAAAAAATCACGACAAAAGACTACCTTTCATAATGAAAAGGCTACCATCTATTGGAATAACAATAGTCTCGATAGCAGACTACCTTCCATAATGACAAGGCTACCATCCATTGTAATAACAAAGATATCGACAACATACTACCTTCTGTAATAACAAGGCTATCATCCATTAGAGTAACAAAAATCTCTACAACAGACTACCTTCCATAATGATAAGGCTACCATCTGTTGAAGTAACAAAAATCTCGACAGCAGACTACCTTCCATAATGACAAGGCTACCATCCATTGGAGTAACAAAAATATCCACAAGAGAAAACCTTCCATAATGACAAGGTTACCATTCATTGGAGTAACAAAAATGTCGACAATAGACTACCTTCCATAATGAATAGGATACCATCCATTGGAGTAACAAAGATATCGACGACGGACTACCTTTCATAATGACAAGGATACCATCCATTGGAGTAACTAAAATCTCGACAACAGACTACCTTCCATAATGACAATTCTACCATCCATTGTAGTAACAAAGATATCGACAACATACTACCTTCCATAATGACTAGGCTACCATCCATTGGAGTAACAAAGATATCGGCAACGGACTACCTTTCATAATGACAAGGATAACAACCATTATAATAACAAAAATATCGACAACTAACTACCTTCCATAATGACAAGGCTACCATCCATTGTAGTAACAAAAATCTCGACAACACACTACCTTCCATAATGACTAGTCCACCATCCATTGTAGTAACAAAAATCTCGACAACTGACTACCTTTCATAATGACAAGGGTACCATCCATTGGAGTAACAAAAATATCCACAAGAGACAACCTTCCATAATGATAAGGCTACCATCCATTAGAGGAACAATAATCTCGACAACATACTACCTTCCATAATGACAAGGCTACCATCTATTGGAGTAACTAAAATCTCGACAATAGACTATCTTCCATAATGACTAGGCTACCATCCATTGGAGTAACAAATCGACAACGGACTACGTTTCATAATGATAAGGATACCATCCATTGGAGTAACAAAAATCTCGACAACAGACTACCTTCCATAATGACAAGGCTACCATCCATTATCGTAACAAAGATATCGACAACATACTACCTTCCATAATGACTAGGCTACCATCCATTGGAGTAATAAAAATATCGACAATAGACTACCTTCCAAATTGACAAGGGTACCATCCATTGGAGTAACAAAAATATCCACAAGAGACAACCATCCATGATGACAAGGTTACCATTCATTGGAGTAACAAAAATCTGAACAATAGACTACCTTCCATAATGACTAGGATACCATCAATTGGAGTGACAATGATATCGACAACAGACTACCTTTCATAATGACAAGGATACCATCCATTGGAGTAACTAAAATCTCGACAACAGACTACCTTCCATAATGACAATTCTACCATCCATTGTAGTAACAAAGATATCGACAACATACTACCTTCCATAATGACTAGGCTACGATCCATTGGAGTAACAAAAATCTCGATAACAAACTACCTTTCATAATGCCTATTCTACCATCAATTGGAGTAACAAAGATATCGACAACGGATTACCTTTCATAATTATAAAGATACCATCCATTGGAGTAACAAAAATCTCGACAACAGACTACCTTCCATAATGACAAGGCTTCCATCCAATGAATGAACAAAAAACTCGACAATAGACTATCTTCCATAATGCCTAGGATACCATCCATTGGAGTAACTAAAATCTCGACAACAGACTACCTTCCATAATGACAATTCTATCATCCATTGTAGTAACAAAGATATCGACAACATACTACCTTCCATAATGACTAGGCTACCATCCATTAGAGTAACAAAGATATCAACAACGGACTACCTTTCATAATGACAAGGATACCATCCATTATAATAACAAAAATATCAACAATTGACTACCTTCCATAATGACAAGGCTACCATCCATTGTAGTAACAAAAATCTCGACAACAGACTACCTTCCATAATGACTAGGCTACCATCCATTGTAGTAATAAAAATCTCGACAACAGACTACCTTCCATAATGACAAGGCTACCATCCAATGGAGTAACAAAAATCTCGATAACAAACTACCTTCCATAATGACTAGGCTACCATCCATTGGAGTTACAAAGATATCGACAACGGACTACCTTTAATAATGACAAGGATACCATCCATTGGAGTAACAAAAATCTCGACAACAGAAAACCTTCCATAATGACAAGGCTACAATCCATTGGAGTTACAAAAATATCAGCAATAGACTACTTTCCATAATGACAAGGCTACCATCCATTGTAGTAACAAAAATATCTACAAAAGACTACCTTCCATAATTACAAGTCTACCATCCATTGTTGTAACAAAAATCTCGACAACACGCTACCTTCTATAATGACAAGGCTACCATCCATTGGAGTAACAAAAATCTCGACAACAGACTACCTTTAACAATGACTAGGCTAACATCCATTGGAGTAACAAAGATATCGACAACGGACTAGCTTTCATAATGACAAGGATACCATCCTTTGGAATAACAAAACTCTCGACAACTGACTACCTTCCATAATGACAAGGCTACCATCCATTGTAGTAACAAAAATCTCGACAACAAACTACCTTCCATAATTATAAGGCTACCATTCATTGTAGTAACAAAGATATTTACAACAGACTACCTTCAATAATGACAAGGCTACCATCCATTAGAGTAACAAAAATCACGACAATAGAATACCTTCCATAATGACAAGGCTACCGTCCATTGGAATAACAAAAATCTCAACAACAACCTACCTTCCATAATAACAAGGCTTCCATCAAATGGAGTAACAAAAATCTCGACAATAGACTATCTTCCATAATGACAAGGCTACAATCCATTGGAGTAAAAAAAATCTCGACAACCGACTTCCTTCCATAATGACAAGGGTACCATCCATTGGAGTAACAAAAATATCCATAAGAGACAACCTTCCATAATGATAAGGCTACCATCCATTGGAGTAACAAAAATCTTGACAATAGACTACCTTCCATAATGACAAGGCTACCATCCATTGTAGTAACAAAGATATGGACAATATACTACCTTCCATAATGACTAGGCTACCATCAATTGGAGTAAGAAAGATAACGATAGCGAACTACCTTTCATAATGACAAGGATACCATCCATTATAATAACAAAAATCTCGACAATAGACTATCTTCCATAATGACAAGGCGACCATCCATTGGAGTAACAAAAATATCGAAAACTGACTACCTTCCATAATGACAAGGCTACCATCCATTGTAGTAACAAAAATGTCGACAACAGACTACCTTCCATAATGACAAGGCTACCATCCATTGTAGTAACAAAAATCTCGACAACAGACTACCTTCTATAATGACAAGGCTACCATCCATTGGAGTAACAAAAATCTCGACAATAGACTACCTTCCTTAACGACTATGCTACCATGCATTGGAGTAACAAAGATATCGACAACGGACTACCTTTCATAATGACAAGGATACCATCCATTGGAGTAACAAAAATATCGACAACAGACTACCTTCCATAATGACAAGGGTACCATCGATTGGAGTAACAAAAATATCCACAAGAGACAATCTTCCATAATGTAAAGGCTACAATCCATTGGAGTAACAAAAATCTCGACAACAGACTGCCTTCCATAATGACAAGGCTACAATCCATTGTAGTAACAAAAATCTCTACAATAGACTACCTTCCATAATGACAAGGTTACCATCCATTGGAGTAATAAAAATATCAACAACAGACTATCTTCCCTAATGACAAGGGTACCATCCATTGGAGTAACAAAAATCTCGACAATAGACTATCTTCCATAATGACAAGGCTACCATCCATTGTATTAACAAAGATATCGACAACATACTACCTTTCATAATGACTAGGGTACAATCAATTAGAGTAACAAAGATATCGACAACGGACTACCTTTCATAATGACAAGGATACCATCCATTATAATAACAAAAATATCGACAACAGACTACCTTCAATAATTACAAGGCTACCATCCATTGGAGTAACAAAAATATCCACAAGAGACAACCTTCCATAATGACAAGGCTACCATCTATTGGAGTAACAAAAATATCGATAACTGACTACCTTCCATAATGACAAGGCTACCATCCATTGTAGTAACAAAAATCTCGACAATAGACTGCCTTCCATAATCACAAGGCTACCATCCATTGTAGTAACAAAAATCTCGACAACAGACTACCTTCCATAATGACAAGGCTACCATCCAATGGAGTAACAAAAATCTCGATAATAGACTACCTTCAATAATGACTATTCTACCATACATTGGAGTTACAAAGATATCGACAACGGATTACCTTTCATAATGATAAAGATACCATCCATTGGAGTAACAAAAATCTCGACAACAGACTACCTTCCATAATGACAAGGCTACCATCCATTGTAGTATCAAAGATATCGACAACATACTACCTTTCATAATGACAAGGCTTCCATCCAATGAATGAACAAAAATATCGACAATAGACTATCTTCCATAATGACAAGGCTACCATCCATTGGAGTAACAAAAATATCGACAACAGAATACCTTCCTTAATGACAAGGCTACCATTTATTGGAGTAACAAAAATATCGACAACTGACTACCTTCCATAATGACAAGGCTACCGTCCGTTGTAGTTTCAAAAATCTCGACAACAGACTGCCTTCCATAATCACAAGGCTACCATCCATTGTAGTAACAAAAATCTCGACAACAGACTACCTTACATAATGACAAGGCTACCATCCAATGGAGTAACAAAAATCTCGATAACATACTACCTTCAATAATGACTATTCTACCATACATTGGAGTAACAAAGATATCGACAACGGATTACCTTTCATAATGATAAAGATACCATCCATTGGAGTAACAAAAATCTCGACAACAGACTACCTTCAATAATGACAAGGCTACCATCCATTGTAGTATCAAAGATATCGACAACATACTACCTTTCATAATGACAAGGCTTCCATCCAATGAATGAACAAAAATATTGACAATAGACTATCTTCCATAATGACAAAGCTACCATCCATTGGAGTAACAAAAATATCGACAACAGACTACCTTCCTTAATGACAAGGGTACCATCCATTGGAGTAACAAAAATACCCACAAGAGACAACCTTCCATAATGACAAGGCTACAATCCATTGGAGTTACAAAAACCTCGACAATAGACTACCTTCCATAAAGACAAGGCTACCATCCATTGTAGTAACAAAAATATCTACAACAGACTACCTTCCATAATGACAAGGCTACCATCCATTGGAGTAACAAAAATCTCGACAACAGACAACCTTCCATGATAACAAGGCTACCATCCATTGGAGTAACAAAAATCTCGACAATAAACTACCTTTCAAAATGACTAGGCTAACATCCATTGGAGTAACAAAGATATCGACAACGGACTACATTTCATAATGACAAGGATACCATCCATTGGAGTAACAAAAATATCGACAACAGACTACCTTCCTTAATGACAAGGGTTCAATCCATTGGAGTAACAAAAATACCCACAAGAGACAACCTTCCATAATGACAAGGCTACAATCCATTGGAGTTAATAAAACCTCGACAATAGACTACCTTCCATAAAGACAAGGCTACCATCCATTGTAGTAACAAAAATATCTACAACAGACTACCTTCCATAATGACAAGGCTACCATCCATTGTAGTAACAAAAATCTCGACAACAGACAACCTTCCATGATAACAAGGCTACCATCCATTGGAGTAACAAAAATCTCGACAATAAACTACCTTTCAAAATGACTAGGCTAACATCCATTGGAGTAACAAAGATATCGACAACGGACTACATTTCATAATGACAAGGATACCATCCATTGGAGTAACAAAAATATCGACAACAGACTACCTTCCTTAATGACAAGGGTTCCATCCATTGGAGTAACAAAAATACCCACAAGAGACAACCTTCCATAATGACAAGGCTACAATCCATTGGAGTTACAAAAACCTCGACAATAGACTACCTTCCATAAAGACAAGGCTACCATCCATTGTAGTAACAAAAATATCTACAACAGACTACCTTCCATAATGACAAGGCTACCATCCATTGTAGTAACAAAAATCTCGACAACAGACAACCTTCCATGATAACAAGGCTACCATCCATTGGAGTAACAAAAATCTCGACAATAAACTACCTTTCAAAATGACTAGGCTAACATCCATTGGAGTAACAAAGATATCAACAACGGACTACATTTCATAATGACAAGGATACCATCCATTGGAGTAACAAAAATCTCGACAACAGACTACCTTCCATAATGACAAGGCTACCATCCATTGTAGTAACAAAGATATCGACAACATACTACCTTCCATAATGACTAGGCTACCATCAATTGGAGTAACAAAGATATCGACAACAGACTACCTTTCATAATGACAAGGATACCATCCATTATAATAACAAAAATCTCGACAATAGACTATCTTCCATAATGACAAGGAGACCATCCATTGGAGTAATAAAAATATCGACAACAAACTACCTTCCATAATTACAAGGCTACAATCCATTGGAGTAACAAAAATATCCACAAGAGACAACCTTCCATAATGACAAGTCTACCATCCATTGGAGTAACAAAAATATCGACAATTGACTACCTTCCATAATGACAAGGCTACCATCCATTGTAGTAACAAAAATCTCGACAACAGACTGCCTTCCATAATGACAAGGCTACCATCCATTTTAGTAACAAAAATCTCGACAACAGACTACCTTAAATAATGACAAGGCTACCATCCATTAGAGTAACAAAAATCACGACAATAGAATACCTTCCATAATGACAATGCTACCGTCCATTGGAATAACAAAAATCTCAACAACAAACTACCTTCCATAATAACAAGGCTTCCATTAAATGGAGTAACAAAAATCTCGACAATAGACTATCTTCCATAATGACAAGGCTACAATCCATTGGAGTAAAAAAAATTTCGACAACCGACTACCTTCCATAATGACAAGGGTACCATCCATTGGAGTAACAAAAATATCCATAAGAGACAACCTTCCATAATGACAAGGCTACCAACCATTGGAGGAAAAATAATATCGACAACAGACTACCTTCTATAATAACAGGGCTACCATCCATTGGAGTAACAAAAATCTCGACAATAGACTACCTTCCTTAATGACTATGCTACCATGCATTGGAGTAACAAAGATATCAACAACGGACTACCTTTCATAATGACAAGGATACCATCCATTGGAGTAACAAAAATATCGACAACAGACTACCTTCTATAATGACAAGGGTACCATCCATTGGAGTAACAAAAATATCCACAAGAGACAATCTTCCATAATGACAAGGCTACAATCCATTGGAGTAACAAAAATCTCTACAACAGACTACCTTCCATAATGACAAGGCTTCCATCCAATGAATGAACAAAAATCTCGACAATAGACTATCTTCCATAATGATAAGGCTACCATCCATTGGAGTAACAAAAATATCGACAACAGACTACCTTCCATAATGACAAGGGTACCATCCATTGGAGTAACAAAAATATCCACATGAGACAACCTTCCATAATGACAAGGCTACAATCCATTGGAGTAACAAAAATCTCGACAACAGACTACCTTCCATAATGACAAGGCTACCATCCATTGTAGTAACAAAAATCTCGACAAAAGACAACCTTCCATAATGACAAGGCTACCATCCATTGGAGTAACAAAAATCTCGACAACAGACTACCTTTCAAAATGACTAGGCTAAAATCCATTGGAGTAACAAAGATATCGACAACGGACTACCTTTCATAATGACATGGATACCATCCATTGGAATAACAAAACTCTCGACAACAGACTACCTTCCATAATGACAAGGATACCATCCATTATAATAACAAAAATCTCGACAATAGACTATCTTCCATAATGACAAGGCGACCATCCATTGGAGTAATAAAAATATCGACAACAAACTACCTTCCATAATTACAAGGCTACAATCCATTAGAGTAACAAAAATATCCACAAGAGACAACCTTCCATAATGACAAGTCTACCATCCATTGGAGTAAAATAAATATCGACAACTGACTACCTTCCATAATGACAGGGCTACCATCCATTGTAGTAACAAAAATCTCGACAACAGACTGCCTTCCATAATGACAAGGCTACCATCCATTTTAGTAACAAAATTCTCGACAACATACTACCTTAAGTAATGACAAGGCTACCATCCATTAGAGTAACAAAAATCACGACAATAGAATACCTTCCATAATGACAATGCTACCGTCCATTGGAATAACAAAAATCTAAACAACATACTACCTTCCATAATAACAAGGCTTCCATCAAATGGAGTAACAAAAATCTCGTCAATAGACTATCTTCCATAATGACAAGGCTACAATCCATTGGAGTAAAAAAAATTTCGACAACCGACTACCTTCCATAATGACAAGGGTACCATCCATTTGAGTAACAAAAATATCCATAAGAGACAACCTTCCATAATGACAAGGCTACCAACCATTGGAGGAACAATAATATCGACAACAGACTACCTTCTATAATAACAAGGCTACCATCCATTGGAGTAACAAAAACCTCGACAATAGACTACCTTCCTTAATGACTATGCTACCATGCATTGGAGTAACAAAGATATCAACAACGGACTACCTTTCATAATGACAAGGATACCATCCATTGGAGTAACAAAAATATCGACAACAGACTACCTTCTATAATGACAAGGGTACCATCCATTGGAGTAACAAAAATATCCACAAGAGACAATCTTCCATAATGACAAGGCTACAATCCATTGGAGTAACAAAAATCTCGACAACAGATTGCCTTCCATAATGACAAGGCTACAATCCATTGTAGTAACAAAAATCTCTACAATAGACTTACTTCCATAATGACAAGGTTACCATCCATTGGAGTAATTAAATATCGGCAACAGACTACCTTCCCTAATGACAAGGGTACCATCCATTGGAGTAACAAAAATATCCACAAGAGACAACCTTCCATAATGACAAGGCTACCATCCATTGGAGTCACAAAAATCTCGACAATAGACTACCTTCCATAATGACTAGGCTACCATCCATTGGAGTAACAAAGATATCGACAACGGACTACCTTTCATAATGACAAGGATACCATCCATTGGAGTAACAAAAATCTCGACAACAGACTACCTTCCATAATGACAAGGCTACAATCCATTGTATTAACAAAGATATCGACAGCATACTACCTTCCATAATGACTAGGCTACCATCAATTGGAGTAACAAAGATATCGACAACGGACTACCTTTCATAATGACAAGGATACCATCCATTATAATAACAAAAATCTCGACAATAGACTATCTTCCATAATGACAAGGCGACCATCCATTGGAGTAACAAAAATATCGACAACAGACTACCTTCCATAATTACAAGGCTACCATCCATTGGAGTAACAAAAATATCCACAAGAGACAACCTTCCATAATGACAAGGCTACCATCTATTGGAGTAACAAAAATATCGACAACTGACTACCTTCCATAATGACAAGGCTACCATCCAATGGAGTAACAAAAATCACGATAACAGACTACCTTCAATAATGACTATTCTACCATACATTGGAGTAACAAAGATATCGACAACGGATTACCTTTCATAATGATAAAGATACCATCCATTGGAGTAACTAAAATCTCGACGATAGACTACCTTCCATAATGACAAGGCTACCATCCATTGTAGTATAAAAGATATCGACAACATACTACCTTTCATAATGACAAGGCTTCCATCCAATGAATGAACAAAAATATCGATAATAGACTATCTTCCATAATGACAAGGCTACCATCTATTGGAGTAACAAAAATATCGACAACAGACTACCTTCCTTAATGACAAGGGTACCATCCATTGGAGTAACAAAAATACCCACAAGAGACAACCTTCCATAATGACAAGGCTACAATCCATTGGAGTTACAAAACCTCGACAATAGACTACCTTCCATAAAGACAAGGCTACCATCCATTGTAGTAACAAAAATATCTACAATAGACTACCTTCCATAATGACAAGGCTACCATCCATTGTATTAACAAAAATCTTGACAACAGACAACCTTCCATAATAACAAGGCTACCATCCATTGGAGTAACAAAAATCTCGACAACAATCTACCTTTCAAAATGACTAGGCTAACATCCATTGGAGTAACAAAGATATCGACAACGGACTACCTTTCTTAATGACAAGGATACCATCCATTGGAGTAACAAAAATCTCGACAACAGACTACCTTCCATAATGACAAGGCTACCATCCATTGTAGTAACAAAGATATCGACAATATATTACCTTCCATAATGACTAGGCTACCATCAATTGGAGTAACAAAGATATCGACAACGGACTACCTTTCATAATGACAAGGATACCATACATTATAATAACAAAAATCTTGACAATAGACTATCTTCCATAATGACAAGGCGACCATCCATTGGAGTAATAAAAATATCGACAACAGACTACCTTCCATAATGACAAGGCTACCATCCATTGGAGTAAAAAAATCTCGACAATCAGAGTAACAATCATATCCACAAGAGACTACCTTCCATAATGACAAGGGTACCATCCATTGGAGTAACAATCATATCCACAAGAGACAACCTTCCATAATGACAAGGCTACCATCCATTAGAGGAATAATAATCTCGACAACAGACTACCTTCCATAATGACAAGGCTACCATCCATTGGAGTAACAAAAATCTCGACAATAGACTACCTTCCATAATGACTAGGCTACCATCTATTGGAGTAACAAAGATATCGACAACGGACTACCTTTCATAATGACAAGGATACCATCCATTGGAGTAACAAAAATCTCGACAACAAACTACCTTCCATAATGACAAGGCTACCATCCATTGTAGTAACAAAGATATCGACAACATACTACCTTCCATAAAGTCTAGGCTACCATCCATTGTAGAAACAAAGATATCGACAGCAGACTACCTTCCATAATGACTAGGCTACCATCCATTGTAGTAACAAAAATATCGACAACAAACTACCTTCCATAATGACAAGGCTACCATCCATTGTAGTAATAAAAATCTCGACAACAGACTACCTTCCATAATGACAAGGCTACCATCCAATGGAGTAACAAAAATCTCGACAACAGACTACCTTCCATAATTACTAGGCTACCATCCATTAGAGTAACAATGATATCGAAAACAGACTACCTTTCATAATGACAAGGATACCATCCATTGGAGTATCAAAAATCTGGACAACAGACTACCTTCCATGATGACAAGGCTAACATCCATTGTAGTAACAAAGATATCGACAACATACTACCTTCCATAATGACAAGGCTACCATCCATTAGAGTAACAAAAATCTCGACAACAGACTACCTTCCATATTGACTAGGCTACCATCCATTGGAGTAACAAAGATATCGATAACAGACTACCTTTCAAAATGACAAGGATACCATCCATTGGAGTAACAAAAATCTCGACAACAGACTACCATCCATAATGACAAGGCTACCATCCATTGTAGTAACAAAGATATTTATAACATACTATCTTCCATAATGACAAGGCTACAATCCATTAGAGTAACAAAAATATCTACAACAGACTACCTTCCATAATGACAAGGCTTCCATCCAATGAATGAACAAAAATATCGACAATAGACTATCTTCCATAATGATAAGGCTACCATCCATTGGAGTAACAAAAATATCGACAACAGACTACCTTCCATAATGACAAGGGTACCATCCATTGGAGTAACAAAAATATCCACATGAGACAACCTTCCATAATGACAAGGCTACAATCCATTGGAGTAACAAAAATCTCGACAACAGACTACCTTCCATAATGACAAGGCTACCATCCATTGTAGTAACAAAAATCTCGACAAAAGACAACCTTCCATAATGACAAGGCTACCATCCATTGGAGTAACAAAAATCTCGACAACAGACTACCTTTCAAAATGACTAGGCTAAAATCCATTGGAGTAACAAAGATATCGACAACGGACTACCTTTCATAATGACAAGGATACCATCCATTGGAATAACAAAACTCTCGACAACAGACTACCTTCCATAATGACAAGGATACCATCCATTGAAGTAACAAAAATCTCGACAACAGACTACCTTCCATAATAATAAGGCTAACATTCATTGTAGTAACAAAGATATTGACAACAGACTACCTTAATTAATGACAAGGATACCATACATTAGAGTAACAAAAATCACGACAACATAATACCTTCCATAATAACAAGGCTACCATCCATTGGAATAACAAAAATCTGAACAACACACTACCTTCCATAATAACAAGGCTTGCATCAAATGGAGTAACAAAAATCTCGACAATAGACTATCTTCCTTAATGACAAGGCTACCATCCATTGGAGTAAAAAAAATCTCGACAACCGACTACCTTCCATAATGAAAAGGGTACCATCCATTGGAGTAACAATAATATCCACAAGAGACAACCTTCCATAATGACAAGGCTACCATCCATTGGAGGAACAATAATCTTGACAACAGACTACCTTCCATAATCACAAGGCTACCATCCATTGGAGTCAAAAAAATATCGACAATAGACTACCTTCCATAATGACTAGGCTACCATCCATTGGAGTAACAAAGATATTGTCAACGGACTACCTTTCATAATGACAAGGATAACATCCATTAGAGTAACAAAAATCTCGACAACAGACTACCTTACATAATGAAAAGGCTACCATCCAATGGAGTAACAAAATTCTCGATAACAGACTACCTTCCGTTATGACTAGGCTACCATCCATTAGAGTAACAGAGATATCGACAACGGACTACCTTTCATAATGACAAGGATACCATCCATTGGAGTAACAAAAATATCGATAACAGGCTACCTTCCATGATGACAAGTCTACCATCCATTGTAGTAACAAAGATATCGACAACATACTACCTTCCATAATGACAAAGCTACCATCCATTAGAGTAACAACAATCTCTACAACAAACTACCTTCCATTATGACAAGGCTAACATCCATTGTAGTAACAAAAATCTCGACAACAGACTACCTTCAATAATGACAAGGCTTCCATCCAATGAATGAACAAAATACTCGACAATAGACTATCTTCCACAATGACAAGGCTACCATCCATTGGAGTAACAAAAATCTCGATAACAGACTACCTTCAATAATGACTATTCTACCATCCATTGCAGTAACAAAGATATCGACAACGGATTACCTTTCATAATAATAAAGATACCATCCATTGGAGTAACAAAAATCTCAACAACAGACTACCTTCCATAATGACAAGGCTACCATCCATTGTAGTATCAAAGATATCGACAACATACTACCTTTCATAATGACAAGGCTTCCATCCAATGAATGAACAAAAATATCGACAATAGACTATCTTCCATAATGACAAGGCTACCATCCATTGGAGTAACAAAAATATCGACAACAGACTACCTTCCATAATGACAAGGGTACCATCCATTGGAGTAACAAAAATATCCACAAGAGACAACCTTCCATAATGACAAGGCTACAATCCATTGGAGTTACAAAAACCTCGACAATAGATTACCTTCCATAAAGACAAGGCTACCATCAATTGTAGTAACAAAAATATCTACAACAGACTACCTTCCATAATGACAAGGCTACCATCCATTGTAGTAACAAAAATCTCGACAACAGACAACCTTCCATAATAACAAGGCTACCATCCATTGGAGTAACAAAAATCTCGACAACAAACTACCTTTCAAAATGACTAGGCTAACATCCATTGGAGTAACAAAGATATCAACAACGGACTACCTTTCATAATGACAAGGAAACCATCCATTGGAATAACAAAACTCTCGAAAACTGACTACCTTCCCTAATGACAAGGATACCATTCATTGAAGTAACAAAAATCTCGACAACAGACTACCTTCCAAAATTACAAGGCTACCATTCATTGTAGTAACAAAGATATTAACAACAGACTACCTTAAACAATGACAAGGCTACCATCCATTAGAGTAACAAAAATCACGACAACCGAATACCTTCCATAATGATAAGGCTACCATCCATTGGAATAACAAAAATCTCAATAACAAACTACCTTCCATAATAACAAGGCTTCCATCAAATGGAGTAACAAAAATATCGACAATAGACTATCTTCCATAATGACAAGGCTACCATCCATTGGAGTAAAAAAAATCTCGACAACCGACTACCTTCCATAATGAAAAGGGTACCATCCATTGGAGTAACAATCATATCCACAAGAGACAACCTTCCATAATGACAAGGCTACCATCCATTGGAGGAATAATAATCTCGACAACAGACTACCTTCCATAATGACAAGGCTACCATCCATTGGAGTAACAAAAATCTCGACAATAGACTACCTTCCATAATGACTAGGCTACCATCCATTGGAGTAACAAAGATATCTTCAACGGACTACCTTTCATAATGACAAGGATACCATCCATTGGAGAAACAAAAATCTCGGCAACAAACTACCTTCTATAATGACAAGGCTACCCTTCATTGTAGTAACAAAGATATCGACAACATACTACCTTTCATAAAGACTAGGCTACAATCCATTGTAGAAACAAAGATATCGACAGCAAACTACCTTCCATAATGACTATGCTACCTTCCATTGTAGTAACAAAAATCTCGACAACAGACTACCTTCTATAATGACAAGGCTACCATCCATTGTAGTAACAAAACTCTCGACAAAAGACAACCTTCCATAATGACAAGGCTACCATCCATTGGAGTAACAAAAATCTCGACAACAGACTACCTTTCAAAATTACTAGGCTAAAATCCATTGGAGTAACAAAGATATCGACAACGGACTACCTTTCATAATGACAAGGATACCATCCATTGGAATAACAAAACTCTCGACAACAGACTACCTTCCATAATGACAAGGATACCATCCATTGAAGTAACAAAAATCTCGACAACAAACTACCTTCCATAATTATAAGGCTAACATTCATTGTAGTAACAAAGATATTGACAACAGACTACCTTAATTAATGACAAGGATACCATACATTAGAGTAACAAAAATCACGACAACATAATACCTTCCATAATAACAAGGCTACCATCCATTGGAATAACAAAAATCTGAACAACACACTACCTTCCATAATAACATGGCTTGCATCAAATGGAGTAACAAAAATCTCGACAATAGACTATCTTCCTTAATGACAAGGCTACCATCCATTGGAGTAAAAAAAATGTCGACAACCGACTACCTTCCATATTGAAAAGGGTACCATCCATTGGAGTAACAATAATATCCACAAGAGACAACCTTCCATAATGACAACGCTACCATCCATTGGAGGAACAATAATCTTGACAACAGACTACCTTCCATAATCACAAGGCTACCATCCATTGGAGTCAAAAAAATATCGACAATAGACTACCTTCCATAATGACTAGGCTACCATCCATTGGAGTAACAAAGATATTGTCAACGGACTACCTTTCATAATGACAAGGATAACATCCATTAGAGTAACAAAAATCTCGACAACAGACTACCTTACATAATGACAAGGCTACCATCCAATGGAGTAACAAAATTCTCGATAACAGACTACCTTCCGTTATGACTAGGCTACCATCCATTAGAGTAACAGAGATATCGACAACGGACTACCTTTCATAATGACAAGGATACCATCCATTGGAGTAACAAAAATATCGATAACAGGCTACCTTCCATGATGACAAGTCTACCATCCATTGTAGTAACAAAGATATCGACAGCATACTACCTTCCATAATGACAAAGCTACCATCCATTAGAGTAACAACAATCTCTACAACAAACTACCTTCCATTATGACAAGGCTAACATCCATTGTAGTAACAAAAATCTCGACAACAGACTACCTTCAATAATGACAAGGCTTCCATCCAATGAATGAACAAAATACTCGACAATAGACTATCTTCCACAATGACAAGGCTACCATCCATTGGAGTAACAAAAATCTCGATAACAGACTACCTTCAATAATGACTATTCTACCATCCATTGCAGTAACAAAGATATCGAAAACGGATTACCTTTCATAATAATAAAGATACCATCCATTGGAGTAACAAAAATCTCAACAACAGACTACCTTCCATAATGACAAGGCTACCATCCATTGTAGTATCAAAGATATCGACAACATACTACCTTTCATAATGACAAGGCTTCCATCCAATGAATGAACAAAAATATCGACAATAGACTATCTTCCATAATGACAAGGCTACCATCCATTGGAGTAACAAAAATATCGACAACAGACTACCTTCCATAATGACAAGGGTACCATCCATTGGAGTAACAAAAATATCCACAAGAGACAACCTTCCATAATGACAAGGCTACAATCCATTGGAGTTACAAAAACCTCGACAATAGATTACCTTCCATAAAGACAAGGCTACCATCCATTGTAGTAACAAAAATATCTACAACAGACTACCTTCCATAATGACAAGGCTACCATCCATTGTAGTAACAAAAATCTCGACAACAGACAACCTTCCATAATAACAAGGCTACCATCCATTGGAGTAACAAAAATCTCGACAACAAACTACCTTTCAAAATGACTAGGCTAACATCCATTGGAGTAACAAAGATATCAACAACGGACTACCTTTCATAATGACAAGGAAACCATCCATTGGAATAACAAAACTCTCGAAAACTGACTACCTTCCCTAATGACAAGGATACCATTCATTGAAGTAACAAAAATCTCGACAACAGACTACCTTCCATAATTATAAGGCTACCATTCATTGTAGTAACAAAGATATTAACAACAGACTACCTTAAACAATGACAAGGCTACCATCCATTAGAGTAACAAAAATCACGACAGTCGAATACCTTCCATAATGATAAGGCTACCATCCATTGGAATAACAAAAATCTCAATAACAAACTACCTTCCATAATAACAAGGCTTCCATCAAATGGAGTAACAAAAATATCGATAATAGACTATCTTCCATAATGACAAGGCTACCATCCATTGGAGTAAAAAAAATCTCGACAACCGACTACCTTCAATAATGAAAAGGGTACCATCCATTGGAGTAACAATCATATCCACAAGAGACAACCTTCCATAATGACAAGGCTACCATCCATTGGAGGAATAATAATCTCGACAACAGACTACCTTCCATAATGACAAGGCTACCATCCATTGGAGTAACAAAAATCTCGACAATAGACTACCTTCCATAATGACTAGGCTACCATCCATTGGAGTAACAAAGATATCTTCAACGGACTACCTTTCATAATGACAAGGATACCATCCATTGGAGAAAAAAAAATCTCGGCAACAAACTACCTTCTATAATGACAAGGCTACCCTCCATTGTAATAACAAAGATATCGACAACATACTACCTTTCATAAAGACTAGGCTACAATCCATTGTAGAAACAAAGATATCGACAGCAAACTACCTTCCATAATGACTATGCTACCTTCCATTGTAGTAACAAAAATCTCGACAACAGACTACCTTCTATAATGACAAGGCTACCATCCATTGTAGTAACAAAAATCTCGACAAAAGACAACCTTCCATAATGACAAGGCTACCATCCATTGGAGTAACAAAAATCTCGACAACAGACTACCTTTCAAAATTACTAGGCTAAAATCCATTGGAGTAACAAAGATATCGACAACGGACTACCTTTCATAATTACAAGGATACCATCCATTGGAATAACAAAACTTTCGACAACAGACTACCTTCCATAATGACAAGGATACCATCCATTGAAGTAACAAAAATCTCGACAACAGACTACCTTCCATAATTATAAGGCTAACATTCATTGTAATAACAAAGATATTGACAACAGACTACCTTAATTAATGACAAGGATACCATACATTAGAGTAACCAAAATCACGACAACATAATACCTTCCATAATAACAAGGCTACCATCCATTGGAATAACAAAAATCTGAACAACACACTACCTTCCATAATAACAAGGCTTGCATCAAATGGAGTAACAAAAATCTCGACAATAGACTATCTTCCTTAATGACAAGGCTACCATCCATTGGAGTAAAAAAAATGTCGACAACCGACTACCTTCCATAATGAAAAGGGTACCATCCATTGGAGTAACAATAATATCCACAAGAGACAACCTTCCATAATGACAAGGCTACCATCCATTGGAGGAACAATAATCTTGACAACAGACTACCTTCCATAATCACAAGGCTACCATCCATTGGAGTCACAAAAATATCGATAATAGACTACCTTCCATAATGACTAGGCTACCATCCATTGGAGTAACAAAGATATTGTCAACGGACTACCTTTCATAATGACAAGGATAACATCCATTGGAGTAATAAAAATCTCGACAACAGACTACCTTCCATAATGATAAGGATACCATCCATTGTAGTAACAAAGATATCGACAACATACTACCTTCCATAATGACAAGGCTACCATCCATTAGAGTAACAAAAATCTCGACAACAGACTACCTTACATAATGACAAGGCTACCATCCAATGGAGTAACAAAATTCTCGATAACAAACTACCTTCCGTTATGACTAGGCTACCATCCATTAGAGTAACAGAGATATCGACAACGGACTACCTTTCATAATGACAAGGATACCATCCATTGGAGTAACAAAAATATCGATAACAGGCTACCTTCCATGATGACAAGTCTACCATCCATTGTAGTAACAAAGATATCGACAACATACTACCTTCCATAATGACAAAGCTACCATCCATTAGAGTAACAACAATCTCTACAACAGACTACCTTCCATAATGAATTAACAAAAATCTCGACAACAAACTATCTTCCATAATGACAAGGCTTCCATCCATTGGAGTAATAAAAATATCGACAATAGACTACCTTCCATAATGACAAGGGTACCATCCATTGGAGTAACAAAAATATCCACAAGAGACAACCTTCCATAATGACAAGGATATAATCTATTGGAGTAACAAAATTCTTGACAAAAGACTACCTTCCATATTGACAAGGCTACCATCCATTATAGTAACAAAAATCTCGACAACAGACTACCTTCCATAATTACAAGGCTACCATCCATTGTAATAACAAAAATCTCGACAACAGACTACCTTCCATAATGACTAGGCTACCATCCATTGGAGTAACAAAGATATCGACCACAAACTACCTTCCATAATGACAAGGTTACCATCCATTGGAGTAACAAAGATATCGACAACAGACTACCTTCCATAATTACAAGGCTACCATCCATTGTGGTATTGAAGATATCGACAACATACTAACTTCCATAATTACAAGGATACCATCCATTAGAGTAACAAAAAAACACGACAAAAGACTACCTTCCATAATGACAACGCTACCATCCATTGGAATAACACTAATCCCGACAGCAGACTATCTTCCATAATGACAAGGCTTCCATCCAATGAATTAACAAAAATCTCGACAATAGACTATCTTCAATAATGACAAGGCTACCATCCATTGGAGTAACAAAAATATCGATAACAGACTACCTTCAATAATGACAACGGTACCATCCATTATAGTAACAAAAATATCCACAAGAGACAACCTTCCATAAAGACAAGGCTACAATCCATTGGAGTAACAAAAATCTCGACAACAGACTACCTTCCATAATGACAAGGCTACCATCCATTGTATTAACAAAAATCTCGACAACAAACTACCTTCCATATTGACAAGGCTACAATCCATTGTAGTAACAAAAATCTCGACAACAGACTACCTTACATAATCACAAGGCGAACATCCAGTGGAGTAACCAAAATCTCGACAACAGACTACCTTCCATAATGACTAGGCTAACATCCATTTGAGTAACAAAGATATCGAAAACGGACTACCTTTCATAATGACAAGGATACCATCCATTGGAATAACAAAACTCTCGACAACAAACTACCTTCCATAATGACAAGTATACCATCCATTGGAGTAACAAAAATTTCGACAATAGACTACCTTCTATAATTACAAGGCTACCATTCATTGTAGTAACAAAGATATTTAAAACAAACTACCTTCAATAATGACAAGGCTACCATCCATTAGAGTAACAAAAATCACGACAACAGAATACCTTCCATAATGACAAGGTTACAATCCATTGGAGTAACAAAAATCTCGACAACAGACTACCTTCCATAATGACAAGGCTACCATCCATTATAGTAACAAAAATCTCTACAACAGACTACCTTCCATAATTACAAGGCTACCATCCATTGTAATAACAAAAATCTCGACAACAAACTACCTTTCATAATGACTAGGCTACCATCCATTGGAGTAACAAAGATATCGACCACAGAGTACCTTCCATAATGACAAGGATACCATCCATTGGAGTAACAAAGATATCGACAATAGACTACCTTCCATAATTTCAAGGCTACCATCCATTGTAGTAATGAAGATATCGTCAACATACTACCTTCCATAATTACAAGGATACCATCCATTAGAGTAACAAAAAAACACGACAAAAGACTACCTTCCATAATGACAAGGCTACCATCCATTGGAACAACAATAATCTCGACAACAGACTTCCTTCCATAATGACAAGGCTTCCATCCAATGAATTAACAAAAATCTCGACAATAGACTATCTTCCATAATGACAAGGCTACCATCCATTGGAGTAACAAAACTATCGACAACAGACTACCTTCAATAATGACAACGGTACCGTCCATTGTAGTATCAAAAATATCCACAAGAGAAAACCTTCCATAATGACAAGGTTACAATCCATTGGAGTAACAAAAATCTCGACAACAGACTACCTTCCATAATGACAAGGCTACCATCCATTTTATTAACAAAAATATCGACAACAAACTACCTTCCATAATGACAAGGCTACCATCCATTATAGTAACAAAAATCTCGACAACAGACTACCTTACATAATCACAAGGCTAACATCCATTAGAGTAACCAAAATCTCGACAACAGACTACCTTCCATAATGACTAGGATAACATCCATTTGAGTAACAAAGATATCGACAACGGACTACCTTTCATAATGACAAGGATACCATCCATTGGAATAACAAACTCTCGACAACAAACTACCTTCCATAATGACAAGTATACCATCCATTGGAGTAATAAAAATCTCGACAATAGACTACCTTCTATAATTACAAGGCTACCATTCATTTTAGTAACAAAGATATTGACAACAGACTACCTTCAATAATGACAAGGCTACCATCCATCAGGGTAACAAAAATCACGACAACATAATACCTTCCATAAGACAAGGTTATAATCCATTGGAGTAACAAAAATCTCGACAACAGACTACCTTCCATAATTACAAGGCTACCATCCATTGTATTAACAAAAATCTCGATAACAAACTACCTTCCATAATGACAAGGCTACCATCCATTGTAGTAACAAAAATCTCGACAATAGACTACCTTACATAATCACAAGGCTTACATCCATTGGAGTAACCAAAATCTCGACAACAGACTACCTTCCATAATGACTAGGCTAACATCCATTGGAGTAACAAAGATATCGACAACGGACTACCTTTCATAATGACAAGGATACCATCCATTGGAGTAACAAAAATCTCGACAACAAACTACCTTCCATAATGACAAGGCTACCATCCATTGTAGTAACAAAGATATCGACAACATACTACCTTCCATAAAGTCTAGGCTACCATCCATTGTAGAAACAAAGATATCGACAGCAGACTACCTTCCATAATGACTAGGCTACCATCCATTGTAGTAACAAAAATATCGACAACAAACTACCTTCCATAATGACAAGGCTACCATCCATTGTAGTAATAAAAATCTCGACAACAGACTACCTTCCATAATGACAAGGCTACCATCCAATGGAGTAACAAAAATCTCGACAACAGACTACCTTCCATAATTACTAGGCTACCATCCATTAGAGTAACAATGATATCGAAAACAGACTACCTTTCATAATGACAAGGATACCATCCATTGGAGTATCAAAAATCTGGACAACAGACTACCTTCCATGATGACAAGGCTAACATCCATTGTAGTAACAAAGATATCGACAACATACTACCTTCCATAATGACAAGGCTACCATCCATTAGAGTAACAAAAATCTCGACAACAGACTACCTTCCATATTGACTAGGCTACCATCCATTGGAGTAACAAAGATATCGATAACAGACTACCTTTCAAAATTACAAGGATACCATCCATTGGAGTAACAAAAATCTCGACAACAGACTACCATCCATAATGACAAGGCTACCATCCATTGTAGTAACAAAGATATTTATAACATACTATCTTCCATAATGACAAGGCTACAATCCATTAGAGTAACAAAAATCTCTACAACAGACTACCTTCCATAATGACAAGGCTTCCATCCAATGAATGAACAAAAATATCGACAATAGACTATCTTCCATAATGATAAGGCTACCATCCATTGGAGTAACAAAAATATCGACAACAGACTACCTTCCATAATGACAAGGGTACCATCCATTGGAGTAACAAAAATATCCACATGAGACAACCTTCCATAATGACAAGGCTACAATCCATTGGAGTAACAAAAATCTCGACAACAGACTACCTTCCATAATGACAAGGCTACCATCCATTGTAGTAACAAAAATCTCGACAAAAGACAACCTTCCATAATGACAAGGCTACCATCCATTGGAGTAACAAAAATCTCGACAACAGACTACCTTTCAAAATGACTAGGCTAAAATCCATTGGAGTAACAAAGATATCGACAACGGACTACCTTTCATAATGACAAGGATACCATCCATTGGAATAACAAAACTCTCGACAACAGACTACCTTCCATAATGACAAGGATACCATCCATTGAAGTAACAAAAATCTCGACAACAGACTACCTTCCATAATAATAAGGCTAACATTCATTGTAGTAACAAAGATATTGATAACAGACTACCTTAATTAATGACAAGGATACCATACATTAGAGTAACAAAAATCACGACAACATAATACCTTCCATAATAACAAGGCTACCATCCATTGGAATAACAAAAATCTGAACAACACACTACCTTCCATAATAACAAGGCTTGCATCAAATGGAGTAACAAAAATCTCGACAATAGACTATCTTCCTTAATGACAAGGCTACCATCCATTGGAGTAAAAAAAATCTCGACAACCGACTACCTTCCATAATGAAAAGGGTACCATCCATTGGAGTAACAATAATATCCACAAGAGACAACCTTCCATAATGACAAGGCTACCATCCATTGGAGGAACAATAATCTTGACAACAGACTACCTTTAATAATCACAAGGCTACCATCCATTGGAGTCAAAAAAATATCGACAATAGACTACCTTCCATAATGACTAGGCTACCATCCATTGGAGTAACAAAGATATTGTCAACGGACTACCTTTCATAATGACAAGGATAACATCCATTAGAGTAACAAAAATCTCGACAACAGACTACCTTACATAATGACAAGGCTACCATCCAATGGAGTAACAAAATTCTCGATAACAGACTACCTTCCGTTATGACTAGGCTACCATCCATTAGAGTAACAGAGATATCGACAACGGACTACCTTTCATAATTACAAGGATACCATCCATTGGAGTAACAAAAATATCGATAACAGGCTACCTTCCATGATGACAAGTCTACCATCCATTGTAGTAACAAAGATATCGACAACATACTACCTTCCATAATGACAAAGCTACCATCCATTAGAGTAACAACAATCTCTACAACAAACTACCTTCCACTATGACAAGGCTAACATCCATTGTAGTAACAAAAATCTCGACAACAGACTACCTTCAATAATGACAAGGCTTCCATCCAATGAATGAACAAAATACTCGACAATAGACTATCTTCCACAATGACAAGGCTACCATCCATTGGAGTAACAAAAATCTCGATAACAGACTACCTTCAATAATGACTATTCTACCATCCATTGCAGTAACAAAGATATCGACAACGGATTACCTTTCATAATAATAAAGATACCATCCATTGGAGTAACAAAAATCTCAACAACAGACTACCTTCCATAATGACAAGGCTACCATCCATTGTAGTATCAAAGATATCGACAACATACTACCTTTCATAATGACAAGGCTTCCATCCAATGAATGAACAAAAATATCGACAATAGACTATCTTCCATAATGACAAGGCTACCATCCATTGGAGTAACAAAAATATCGACAACAGACTACCTTCCATAATGACAAGGGTACCATCCATTGGAGTAACAAAAATATCCACAAGAGACAACCTTCCATAATGACAAGGCTACAATCCATTGGAGTTACAAAAACCTCGACAATAGATTACCTTCCATAAAGACAAGGCTACCATCCATTGTAGTAACAAAAATATCTACAACAGACTACCTTCCATAATGACAAGGCTACCATCCATTGTAGTAACAAAAATCTCGACAACAGACAATCTTCCATAATAACAAGGCTACCATCCATTGGAGTAACAAAAATCTCGACAACAAACTACCTTTCAAAATGACTAGGCTAACATCCATTGGAGTAACAAAGATATCAACAATGGACTACCTTTCATAATGACAAGGAAACCATCCATTGGAATAACAAAACTCTCGAAAACTGACTACCTTCCCTAATGACAAGGATACCATTCATTGAAGTAACAAAAATCTCGACAACAGACTACCTTCCAAAATTATAAGGCTACCATTCATTGTAGTAACAAAGATATTAACAACAGACTACCTTAAACAATGACAAGGCTACCATCCATTAGAGTAACAAAAATCACGACAACTGAATACCTTCCATAATGATAAGGCTACCATCCATTGGAATAACAAAAATCTCAATAACAAACTACCTTCCATAATAACAAGGCTTCCATCAAATGGAGTAACAAAAATATCGACAATAGACTATCTTCCATAATGACAAGGCTACCATCCATTGGAGTAAAAAAAATCTCGACAACCGACTACCTTCCATAATGAAAAGGGTACCATCCATTGGAGTAACAATCATATCCACAAGAGACAACCTTCCATAATGACAAGGCTACCATCCATTGGAGGAATAATAATCTCGACAACAGACTACCTTCCATAATGACAAGGCTACCATCCATTGGAGTAACAAAAATCTCGACAATAGACTACCTTCCATAATGACTAGGCTACCATCCATTGGAGTAACAAAGATATCTTCAACGGACTACCTTTCATAATGACAAGGATACCATCCATTGGAGAAACAAAAATCTCGGCAACAAACTACCTTCTATAATGACAAGGCTACCCTCCATTGTAATAACAAAGATATCAACAACATACTACCTTTCATAAAGACTAGGCTACAATCCATTGTAGAAACAAAGATATCGACAGCAAACTACCTTCCATAATGACTATGCTACCTTCCATTGTAGTAACAAAAATCTCGACAACAGACTACCTTCTATAATGACAAGGCTACCATCCATTGTAGTAACAAAAATCTCGACAAAAGACAACCTTCCATAATGACAAGGCTACCATCCATTGGAGTAACAAAAATCTCGACAACAGACTACCTTTCAAAATTACTAGGCTAAAATCCATTGGAGTAACAAAGATATCGACAACGGACTACCTTTCATAATGACAAGGATACCATCCATTGGAATAACAAAACTTTCGACAACAGACTACCTTCCATAATGACAAGGATACCATCCATTGAAGTAACAAAAATCTCGACAACAGACTACCTTCCATAATTATAAGGCTAACATTCATTGTAGTAACAAAGATATTGACAACAGACTACCTTAATTAATGACAAGGATACCATACATTAGAGTAACCAAAATCACGACAACATAATACCTTCCATAATAACAAGGCTACCATCCATTGGAATAACAAAAATCTGAACAACACACTACCTTCCATAATAACAAGGCTTGCATCAAATGGAGTAACAAAAATCTCGACAATAGACTATCTTCCTTAATGACAAGGCTACCATCCATTGGAGTAAAAAAAATGTCGACAACCGACTACCTTCCATAATGAAAAGGGTACCATCCATTGGAGTAACAATAATATCCACAAGAGACAACCTTCCATAATGACAAGGCTACCATCCATTGGAGGAACAATAATCTTGACAACAGACTACCTTCCATAATCACAAGGCTACCATCCATTGGAGTCACAAAAATATCGATAATAGACTACCTTCCATAATGACTAGGCTACCATCCATTGGAGTAACAAAGATATTGTCAACGGACTACCTTTCATAATGACAAGGATAACATCCATTGGAGTAATAAAAATCTCGACAACAGACTACCTTCCATAATGATAAGGATACCATCCATTGTAGTAACAAAGATATCGACAACATACTACCTTCCATAATGACAAGGCTACCATCCATTAGAGTAACAAAAATCTCGACAACAGACTACCTTACATAATGACAAGGCTACCATCCAATGGAGTAACAAAATTCTCGATAACAAACTACCTTCCGTTATGACTAGGCTACCATCCATTAGAGTAACAGAGATATCGACAACGGACTACCTTTCATAATGACAAGGATACCATCCATTGGAGTAACAAAAATATCGATAACAGGCTACCTTCCATGATGACAAGTCTACCATCCATTGTAGTAACAAAGATATCGACAACATACTACCTTCCATAATGACAAAGCTACCATCCATTAGAGTAACAACAATCTCTACAACAGACTACCTTCCATAATGAATTAACAAAAATCTCGACAACAAACTATCTTCCATAATGACAAGGCTTCCATCCATTGGAGTAATAAAAATATCGACAATAGACTACCTTCCATAATGACAAGGGTACCATCCATTGGAGTAACAAAAATATCCACAAGAGACAACCTTCCATAATGACAAGGATATAATCTATTGGAGTAACAAAATTCTTGACAAAAGACTACCTTCCATATTGACAAGGCTACCATCCATTATAGTAACAAAAATCTCGACAACCGACTACCTTCCATAATTACAAGGCTACCTTCCATTGTAATAACAAAAATCTCGACAACAGACTACCTTCCATAATGACTAGGCTACCATCCATTGGAGTAACAAAGATATCGACCACAAACTACCTTCCATAATGACAAGGTTACCATCCATTGGAGTAACAAAGATATCGACAATAGACTACCTTCCATAATTACAAGGCTACCATCCATTGTGGTATTGAAGATATCGACAACATACTAACTTCCATAATTACAAGGATACCATCCATTAGAGTAACAAAAAAACACGACAAAAGACTACCTTCCATAATGACAACGCTACAATCCATTGGAATAACACTAATCCCGACAGCAGACTATCTTCCATAATGACAAGGCTTCCATCCAATGAATTAACAAAAATCTCGACAATAGACTATCTTCAATAATGACAAGGCTACCATCCATTGGAGTAACAAAAATATCGATAACAGACTACCTTCAATAATGACAACGGTACCATCCATTATAGTAACAAAAATATCCACAAGAGACAACCTTCCATAAAGACAAGGCTACAATCCATTGGAGTAACAAAAATCTCGACAACAGACTACCTTCCATAATGACAAGGCTACCATCCATTGTATTAACAAAAATCTCGACAACAAACTTCCTTCCATATTGACAAGGCTACAATCCATTGTAGTAACAAAAATCTCGACAACAGACTACCTTACATAATCACAAGGCGAACATCCAGTGGAGTAACCAAAATCTCGACAACAGACTACCTTCCATAATGACTAGGCTAACATCCATTTGAGTAACAAAGATATCGAAAACGGACTACCTTTCATAATGACAAGGATACCATCCATTGGAATAACAAAACTCTCGACAACAAACTACCATCCATAATGACAAGTATACCATCCATTGGAGTAACAAAAATTTCGACAATAGACTACCTTCTATAATTACAAGGCTACCATTCATTGTAGTAACAAAGATATTTAAAACAAACTACCTTCAATAATGACAAGGCTACCATCCATTAGAGTAACAAAAATCACGACAACAGAATACCTTCCATAATGACAAGGTTACAATCCATTGGAGTAACAAAAATCTCGACAACAGACTACCTTCCATAATGACAAGGCTACCATCCATTATAGTAACAAAAATCTCTACAACAGACTACCTTCCATAATTACAAGGCTACCATCCATTGTAATAACAAAAATCTCGACAACAAACTACCTTTCATAATGACTAGGCTACCATCCATTGGAGTAACAAAGATATCGACCACAGAGTACCTTCCATAATGACAAGGATACCATCCATTGGAGTAACAAAGATATCGACAATAGACTACCTTCCATAATTTCAAGGCTACCATCCATTGTAGTAATGAAGATATCGTCAACATACTACCTTCCATAATTACAAGGATACCATCCGTTAGAGTAACAAAAAAACACGACAAAAGACTACCTTCCATAATGACAAGGCTACCATCCATTGGAACAACAATAATCTCGACAACAGACTTCCTTCCATAATGACAAGGCTTCCATCCAATGAATTAACAAAAATCTCGACAATAGACTATCTTCCATAATGACAAGGCTACCATCCATTGGAGTAACAAAACTATCGACAACAGACTACCTTCAATAATGACAACGGTACCGTCCATTGTAGTATCAAAAATATCCACAAGAGAAAACCTTCCATAATGACAAGGTTACAATCCATTGGAGTAACAAAAATCTCGACAACAGACTACCTTCCATAATGACAAGGCTACCATCCATTTTATTAACAAAAATATCGACAACAAACTACCTTCCATAATGACAAGGCTACCATCCATTATAGTAACAAAAATCTCGACAACAGACTACCTTACATAATCACAAGGCTAACATCCATTAGAGTAACCAAAATCTCGACAACAGACTACCTTCCATAATGACTAGGATAACATCCATTAGAGTAACAAAGATATCGACAACGGACTACCTTTCATAATGACAAGGATACCATCCATTGGAATAACAAACTCTCGACAACAAACTACCTTCCATAATGACAAGTATACCATCCATTGGAGTAATAAAAATCTCGACAATAGACTACCTTCTATAATTACAAGGCTACCATTCATTTTAGTAACAAAGATATTGACAACAGACTACCTTCAATAATGACAAGGCTACCATCCATCAGGGTAACAAAAATCACGACAACATAATACCTTCCATAAGACAAGGTTATAATCCATTGGAGTAACAAAAATCTCGACAACAGACTACCTTCCATAATTACAAGGCTACCATCCATTGTATTAACAAAAATCTCGATAACAAACTACCTTCCATAATGACAAGGCTACCATCCATTGTAGTAACAAAAATCTCGACAATAGACTACCTTACATAATCACAAGGCTTACATCCATTGGAGTAACCAAAATCTCGACAACAGACTACCTTCCATAATGACTAGGCTAACATCCATTTAAGTAACAAAGATATCGACAACGGACTACCATTCATAATGACAAGGATACCATCCATTGGAATAACAAAAATATCCAAAAGAGACAACCTTCCATAATGACAAGGCTACCATCCATTGGAGTAACAAAAATATCGACAACAGACTACCTTCCATAATGACAAGGGTACCATCCATTAAAGTAACAAAAATATCCACAAGAGACAACCTTCCATAATGACAAGGCTACAATTCATTGGAGTAACAAAAATCTCGAAAACAGAATACCTTCCATAATGACAAGGCTACCATCCATTGTAGTAAGAAAAATCTCTACAACAGCCTACCTTCCATAATGACAAGGCTGCCATCCATTGTAGTAACAAAAATCTCGACAACAGACTACCTTCCATAATGACAAGGCTACCATCCATTGGAGTAACAAAAATCTCGACAACAGACTACCTTCCATAATGACAAGGCTACCATCCATTGGAGTAACAAGGATATCGACAACAGACTACCTTCCATAATGACATGTATACCATCCATTGTAGTAACAAAGATATCGACCAAATACTACCTTCGATAATGACAAGGATACCATCCATTGTAGTAACAAAAATCTCGACAACAGACTACCTTCCATAACGACAAGGCTTCCATCCATTGGAGTAATAAAAATATCGACAATAGACTACCTTCCATAATGACAAGGGTACCATCCATTGGAGTAACAAAAATATCCACAAGAGACAACCTTCCATAATGACAAGGATATAATCTATTGGAGTAACAAAATTCTCGACAAAAGACTACCTTCCATAATGACAAGGCTACCATCCATTATAGTAACAAAAATCTTGACAACAGACTACCTTCCATAATTACAAGGCTAACATCCATTGTAATAACAAAAATCTCGACAACAAACTACCTTCCATAATGACTAGGCTACCATCCATTGGAGTAACAAAGATATCGACCACAGACTACCTTCCATAATGACAAGGATACCATCCATTGGAGTAACAAAGATATCGACAACAGACTACCTTCCATAATTACAAGGCTACCATCCATTGTAGTATTGAAGATATCGACAACATACTAACTTACATAATTACAAGGCTACCATCCATTAGAGTAACAAAAAAACACGACAAAAGACTACCTTTCATAATGACAACGCTACCATCCATTGGAATAACAATAATCCCGACAGCAGACTACCTTCCATAATGACAAGGCTTCCATCCAATGAATTAACAAAAATCTCGACAATAGCTATCTTCAATAATGACAAGGCTACCATCCATTGGAGTAACAAAAATATCAACAACAGACTACCTTCAATAATGACAATGGTACCATCCATTATAGTAACAAAAATATCCACAAGAGACAACCTTCCATAAAGACAAGGCTACAATCCATTGGAGTAACAAAAATCTCGACAACAGACTACCTTCCATAATGACAAGGCTACCATCCATTGTATTAACAAAAATCTCGACAACAAACTACCTTCCATATTGACAAGGCTACCATCCATTGTAGTAACAAAAATCTCGACAACAGACTACCTTACATAATCACAAGGCGAACATCCATTGGAGTAACCAAAATCTCGACAACAGACTACCTTCCATAATGACTAGGCTAACATCCATTTGAGTAACAAAGATATCGAAAATGGACTACCTTTCATAATTACAAGGATAACATCCATTGGAATAACAAAACTCTCGACAACAAACTGCCTTCCATAATGACAAGTATACCATCCATTGGAGTAACAAAAATCTCGACAATAGACTACCTTCTATAATTACAAGGCTACAATTCATTGTAGTAACAAAGATATTTAAAACAGACTACCTTCAATAATGACAAGGCTACCATCCATTAGAGTAACAAAAATCACGACAACAGAATACCTTCCATAATGACAAGGTTACAATCCATTGGAGTAACAAAAATCTCGACAACAGACTACCTTCCATAATGACAAGGCTACCATCCATTATAGTAACAAAAATCTCTACAACAGACTACCTTCCATAATTACAAGGCTACCATCCATTGTAATAACAAAAATCTCGACAACAAACTACCTTCCATAATGACTAGGCTACCATCCATTGGAGTAACAAAGATATCGACCACAGACTACCTTCCATAATGACAAGGATACCATCCATTGGAGTAACAAACATATCGACAACAGACTACCTTCCATAATTACAAGGCTACCGTCCATTGTAGTATTAAAGATATCGACAACATACTAACTTCCATAATTACAAGGCTACCATCCATTAGAGTAACAAAAAAACACGACAAAAGACTACCTTCCATAATGAATATGCTACCATCCATTGGAATAACAATAATCCCGACAGCAGACTACCTTCCATAATGACAAGGCTTCCATCCAATGAATTAACAAAAATCTCGACAATAGACTATCTTCAATAATGACAAGGCTACCATCCATTGGAGTAACAAAAATATCGACAACAGACTACCTTCAATAATGACAACGGTACCATCCATTATAGTAACAAAAATATCCACAAGAGACAACCTTCCATAAAGACAAGGCTACAATCCATTGGAGTAACAAAAATCTCGACAACAGACTACCTTCCATAATGACAAGGCTACCATCCATTGTATTAACAAAAATCTCGACAACAAACTACCTTCCATATTGACAAGGCTACCATCCATTGTAGTAACAAAAATCTCGACAACAGACTACCTTACATAATCACAAGGAGAACATTCATTGGAGTAACCAAAATCTCGACAACAGACTATCTTCCATAATGACTAGGCTGACATCCATTTGAGTAACAAAGATATCGAAAACGGACTACCTTTCATAATGACAAGGATACCATCCATTGGAATAACAAAACTCTCGACAACAAACTGCCTTCCATAATGACAAGTATACCATCCATTGGAGTAACAAAAATCTCGACAATAGACTACCTTCTATAATTACAAGGCTACAATTCATTGTAGTAACAAAGATATTTAAAACAGACTACCTTCAATAATGACAAGGCTACCATCCATTAGAGTAACAAAAATCACGACAACAGAATACCTTCCATAATGACAAGGTTACAATCCATTGGAGTAACAAAAATCTCGACAACAGACTACCTTCCATAATGACAAGGCTACCATCCATTATAGTAACAAAAATCTCTACAACAGACTACCTTCCATAATTACAAGGCTACCATCCATTGTAATAACAAAAATCTCGACAACAAACTACCTTCCATAATGACTAGGGTACCATCCATTGGAGTAACAAAGATATCGACCACAGACTACCTTCCATAATGACAAGGATACCATCCATTGGAGTAACAAACATATCGACAACAGACTACCTTCCATAATTACAAGGCTACCGTCCATTGTAGTATTGAAGATATCGACAACATACTAACTTCCATAATTACAAGGCTACCATCCATTAGAGTAACAAAAAAACACGACAAAAGACTACCTTCCATAATGAATATGCTACCATCCATTGGAATAACAATAATCCCGACAGCAGACTACCTTCCATAATGACAAGGCTTCCATCCAATGAATTAACAAAAATCTCGACAATAGACTATCTTCAATAATGACAAGGCTACCATCCATTGGAGTAACAAAAATATCGACAACAGACTACCTTCAATAATGACAACGGTACCATCCATTATAGTAACAAAAATATCCACAAGAGACAACCTTCCATAAAGACAAGGCTACAATCCATTGGAGTAACAAAAATCTCGACAACAGACTACCTTCCATAATGACAAGGCTACCATCCATTGTATTAACAAAAATCTCGACAACAAACTACCTTCCATATTGACAAGGCTACCATCCATTGGAGTAACAAAGATCTCGACAACAGACTACCTTACATAATCACAAGGCGAACATCCATTGGAGTAACCAAAATCTCGACAACAGACTACCTTCCATAATGACTAGGCTAACATCCATTTGAGTAACAAAGATATCGAAAACGGACTACCTTTCATAATGACAAGGATACCATCCATTGGAATAACAAAACTCTCGACAACAAACTACCTTCCATAATGACAAGTATACCATCCATTGGAGTAACAAAAATCTCGACAATAGACAACCTTCTATAATTACAAGGCTACCATTCATTGTAGTAACAAAGATATTAAAAACAGACTACCTTCAATAATGACAAGGCTACCATCCATTAGAGTAACAAAAATCACGACAACAGAATACCTTCCATAATGACAAGGTTACAATCCATTGGAGTAACAAAAATCTCTACAACAGACTACCTTCCATAACGACAAGGCTACCATCCATTGTATTAACAAAAATCTCGACAAAAAACTACCTTCCATAATTACAAGGCTACCATCCATTGTAGTAACAAAAATCTCGACAACAGACCAACTTACATAATCACAAGGCTAACATCCATTGGAGTAACCAAAATCTCGACAACAAAATACCTTCCATAATGACTAGGCTAACATCCATTTGAGTAACAAATATATCGACAACAGACTACCTTTCATAATTACAAGGATACCATCCGTTGAAGTAACAAAAATATCCATAAGAGACAACCTTCCATAATGACAAGGCTACCATCCATTGTAGTAAGAAAAATATCTACAACAGCCTACCTTCCATAAAGACAAGGCTTCCATCCATTGTAGTAACAAAAATCTCAACAACAGACTACCTTCCATAATGACAAGGCTACCATCCATTGGAGTAACAAAAATCTCGACAACAGACTACCTTTCATAATGACAAGGCTACCATCCATTGGAGTAACAAGGATATCGACAACAGACTACCTTCCATAATGACATGGATACCATCCATTGTAGTAACAAAGATATCCACAAAATAATACCTTCCATAATGACAAGGCTTCCATCCATTGTAGTAACAAAAATCTCGACAACAGACTACCTTCCATAATGACAAGGCTTCAATCCAATGAATTAACAAAAATCTCGACAACAAACTATCTTCCATAATGACAAGGCTTCCATCCATTGGAGTAATAAAAATATCGACAAGAGACTACCTTCCATAATGACAAGGGTACCATCCATTGGAGTAACAAAAATATCCACAAGAGACAACCTTCCATAATGACAAGGCTACAATCCATTAGAGTAACAAAATTCTCGACAAAAGACTACCTTCCATAATGACAAGGCTACCATCCATTATAGTAACAAAAATCTCGACAACAGACTACCTTCCATAATTACAAGGCTACCATCCATTGTAATAACAAAAATCTCGACAACAAACTACCTTCCATAATGACTAGGCTACCATCCATTGGAGTAACAAAGATATCGACCACAGACTACCTTCCATAATGACAAGGATACCATCCATTGGAGTAACAAAGATATCAACAACAGACTACCTTCCATAATTATAAGGCTTCCATCCATTGTAGTAATGAAGATATCGACAACATACTACCTTCCATAATTACAAGGATACCATCCAATAGAGTAATAAAAAATCACAACAAAAGACTACCTTCCATAATGACAAGGCTACCATCCATTTGAATAACAATAATCTCGACAGCAAACTACCTTCCATAATAACAAGGCTTCCATCCAATGAATTAACAAAAATCTCGACAATAGACTATCTTCCATAATGACAAGGCTTCCATCCATTGGAGTAATAAAAATATTGACAACAGACTACCTTCCATAATGACAAGGGTACCATCCATTGAAGTAACAAAAATATCCACAAGAGACAACCTTCCATAATGACAAGGCTACAATCCATTGGAGTATCAAAAATCTCGACAAAATACTACCTTCCATAATGACAAGGCTACCATCCATTATAGTAACAAAAATCTCGACAATAGACTACCTTCCATAATTACAAGGCTACCATCCATTGTAATAACAAAAATCTCGACAACAAACTACCTTCCATAATGACTAGGCTACCATCCATTGGAGTAACAAAGATATCGACCACAAACTACCTTCCATAATGACAAGGATACCATCCATTGGAGTAACAAAGATATCGACAACAGACTACCTTCCATAATGACAAGGCTTCCATCTAGTGAATTAACAAAAATCTAGACAACAAACTATCTTCCATAATGACAAGGCTTCCATCCATTGGAGTAATAAAAATATCGACAACAAACTACCTTCCATAATGACAAGGGTACCATCCATCGGAGTAATAAAAATATCAACAAGAGACAACCTTCCATAATTACAAGGCTACCATCCATTGGAGTAACAAAGGGTACCATCCATTGGAGTAACAAAAATCTTGACAAAAGACTACCTTCCATAATGACAAGGCTACCATCCATTGTAATACCAAAAAATCTCGACAACAAACTACCATCCATAATGAAAAGGATTCCATTCATTGGAGTAAGAAAGATATCGACAATAGGCTACCTTCCATAATTACAAGGCTACCATCCATTGTAGTAACAAGAATATCGACAACATACTACCTTCCATAATTACAAGGCTACCACCCATTAGAGTAACAAAAAATCACGACAAAAGACTACCTTCCATAATGACAAGGCAACCATCCATTGGAATAACAATAATCTCGAAAGCAGACTACCTTCCATAATGACAAGGCTTCCATCCAATGAATTAACAAAAATCTCGACAATAGACTATCTTCCATAATGACAAGGCTACCATCCATTGGAGTAACAAAAATAACGACAATAGACTACCTTCAATAATGACAACGGTACCATCCATTGGAGTAACAAAAATATCCACAAGAGAGAACCTTCCATAATGACAAGGCTACAATCCATTGGAGTAACAAAAATCTCGACAACAGACTACCTTCCATAATGACAAGGCTACCATCCATTGAATTAACAAAAATCTCAACAACAGACTACCTTCCATAATTACAAGTCTACCATTCACTGTAGTAATAAAGATATTGACAACAGACTACCTTTAATAATGACAAGGCTACCATCCATTAGAGTAACAAAAATCACGACAATAGAATACCTACCATAATGACAAGGCTACGATCCATTGGAATAACAAAAATCTCAATAACAAACTACCTTCCATAATAAGAAGGCTTCCATTAAATGGAGTAACAAAAATCTAGACAATAGACTATCTTCCATAATGACAAGGCTACCATCCATTGGAGTAAAAAAAATCTCGACAACCGACTACCTTCCATAATGACAAGGGTACCATCCATTTGAGTAACAAAAATATCCACAAGAGACAACCTTCCATAATGACAAGGCTACGATCCATTGGAGTAACAATAATCTCGACAACATACTACCTTCCATAATGACAAGGCTACCATCCATTGTTGTAACAAAAATCTCGACAACAGACTACATTCCATAATGACAAGGCTACCATCCATTGGAGTAACAAAAATCTAGACAACAAACTACCTTCCATAATGACAAGGCTATCATCCATTGGAGTAAAAAGGATATCGACAACAGACTACATTCCATAATGACATGGATACCATCCATTGTAGTAACAAAGATATCCTCAAAATACTACCTTCCACAATGACAAGCATACAATCCATTGTATTAACAAAAATCTCGACAACAGACTACCTTCCATAATGACAAGGATTCAATCCAATGAATTAACAAAAATCTCGACAACAAACTATCTTCCATAATGACAAGGCTTTCATCCATTGGAGTAATAAAAATATCGACAAGAGACTACCTTCCATAATGACAAGGGTACCATCCATTGGTGTAACTAAAATATCCACAAGAGACAACCTTCCATAATTACAAGGCTACCATCCATTGGAGTAACAAAGGGTACCATCCATTGGAGTAACAAAAATCTTGACAAAAGACTACCTTCCATAATGACAAGGCTACCATCCATTATAGTAACAAAAATCTCGACAACAGACTACCTTCCATAATTACAAGGCTACCATCCATTGTAATAACAAAAATCTCGACAACAAACTACCTTCCATAATGACTAGGCTACCATCCATTCAAGTAACAAAGATATCGACCACAGACTACATTCCATAATGACAAGGATACCATCCATTGGAGTAACAAAGATATCGACAACATGCTACCTTCCATAATTACAAGGCTACCATCCATTGTAGTAACAAAGATATCGACAACATACTACCTTCCATAATTACAAGGCTACCATCCATTAGAGTAACAAAAAATCACGACAAAAGACTACCTTCCATAATGACAAGGCTACAATCCATTGGAATAATAATAATCTCGACAGCAGACTACCTTCCATAATGACAAGGCTTCCATCCAATCAATTAACAAAAATCTCGATAATAGACTATCTTCCATAATGACAAGGCTACCATCCATTGGAGTAACAAAAATAACGATAATAGACTACCTTCAATAATGACAACGGTACCATCCATTGGAGTAACAAAAATATCCACAAGAGAGAACCTTCCATAATGACAAGGCTACAATCCATTGGAGTAACAAAAATCTCAACAACAGACTACCTTCCATAATGACAAGGCTACCATCCATTGTATTAACAAAAATCTCAACAACAGACTACCTTCCATAATTACAAGGCTACCATTCACTGTAGTAATAAAGATATTGACAACAGACTACCTTCAATAATGACAAGGCTACCATCCATTAGAGTAACAAAAATCACGACAACAGAATACCTTCCATAATGACAAGGCTACCATCCATTGGAATAACAAAAATCTCAACAACAAACCACATTCCATAATAAGAAGGCTTCATTTAAATGGAGTAACAAAAATCTCGACAATAGACTATCTTCCATAATGACAAGGCTACCATCCATTGGAGTAAAAAAAATCTCGACAACCGACTACATTCCATAATGACAACGGTACCATCCATTGGAGTAACAAAAATATCCACAAGAGACAACCTTCCATAATGACAAGGCTACAATCCATTGGAGTAACAAAAATCTCGACAATAGACTACCTTCCATAATGAAAAGGCTACCATCCATTGTATTAACAAAAATCTCGACAACAAACTACCTTCCATAATGACAAGGCTACCATCCATTGTAGTAATAAAAATCTCGACAACAGACTACCTTACATAATCACAAGGCTAACATCTATTGGAGTAACCAAAATCTCGACAACAGACTACCTTCCATAATGACTAGGCTAACATCCATTTGAGTAACAAAGATATCGACAACGGACTACCTTTCATAATGACAAGGATTCCATCCATTGGAATAACAAAACTCTCGACAAAAAAATACCTTCCATTATGACAAGTATACCATCCATTGGAGTAACAAAAATCTCGACAACAGACTACCTTCTATAATTACAAGGCTACCATTCATTATAGTAACAAAGATATTGACAACAGACTACCTTCAATAATGACAAGGCTACCATCCATTAGAGTAACAAAAATCACGACAACATAATACCTTCCATAATGACAAGGCTACCATCCATTTGAATAACAAAAATCTCAACAACAAACTACCTTCCATAATAACAAGGCTTCCATAAAATGGAGTAACAAAAATCTTGACAACCGACTACCTTCCATAGTGACAAGGCTACCATCCATTGGAGTAACAAAAATATCCACAAGAGATAACCTTCCATAATGACAAGGATACGATCCATTGGAGTAACAATAATATCGACAACAGACTACCTTCCATAATTACATGGCTACCATCCATTGGAGTAACAAAAGTCTCGATAATAGACTACCTTCAAAAATGACTAGGCTACCATCCATTGGAGTAACAAAGATATCGACAACGGACTACCTTTCATAATGATAAGGATACCATCCATTGGAGTAACAAAAATATTGACAACAGACTACCTTCTATAATGACAAGGCTACCATCCATTAGAGTAACAAAAATCTCTACAGCTGACTACCTTCCATAATGACAAGGCTACCATCCATTGTAGTAACAAGAATCTCGACAACAGACTACCATCCATAATGACAAGGCTACCATCCATTGGAGTAACAAAAATCTCAACAACAGACTACCTTCAATAATGACAAGGCTACCATCCATTAGAGTAACAAAAAATCATGACAAAAGACTATCTTCAATAATGACAAGGCTACCATCCATTAGAATAACAATAATCTCAACAGGACACTACCTTCCATAATGACTAGGCTATCATCCATTAGAGTAACAAAGATATCGACAACGGACTACCTTTCATAATGATAAGGATACCATCCATTGGAGTAAAAAAAATATCGACAACAGACTACCTTCAATAATGACAAGGCTACCATTCATTGGAGTAACAAAAATCTCAACAACAGACTACCTTCCATAATGACAAGGGTACAATCCATTGGAGTAACAAATATCTCGGCAAAAGACTACCTTCCATAATGACAAGGCTACCCTACATTATAGTAACAATAATCTTGACAATAGACTACCTTCCATAATTACAAGGCTACCATCCATTGTAATAACAAAAATCTCGACAACAAACTACCTTCAATAATGACTAGGCTACAATCCATTGGAGTAACAAAGATATCGACCACAAACTACCTTCCATAATGACAAGGATACCATCCATTGGAGTAACAAAGATATTGAAAATAGACTACCTTCCATAATTAGAAGGCTACCATCCATTGTAGTAACAAAGATATCGACAACATACTACCTTCCATAATTACAAGGCTACCATCCATTAGAGTAACAAAAAATCATGACAAAAGACTACATTGCATAATGACAAGGCTACCATCCATTGGAATATAAATAATCTCGACAACATACTACCTTCCATAATGACAAGGCTTCCATCTAATGAATTAACAAAAATCTCGACAATAGACTATCTTCCATAATGACAAGGCTACCATCCATTGGAGTAACAAAAATATCGACAACAAACTACCTTCAATAATGACAACGGTACCATCCATTGGAGTAACAAAAATATCCACAAGAGACAACCTTCCATAATGACAAGGCTACAATCCATTGGAGTAACAAAAATCTCGACAATAGACTACCTTCCATAATGACAAGGCTACCATCCATTGTTTTAACAAAAATCTCGACAACAAACTACCTTCCATAATGACAAGGCTACCATCCATTATAGTAACAAAAATCTCGACAACAGACTACCTTACATAATCACAAGGCTAACATCTATTGGAGTAACCAAAATCTCGACAACAGACTACCTTCCATAATGACTAGGCTAACATCCATTTGAGTAACAAAGATATCGACAATGGACTACCTTTCATAATGACAAGGATCCCGACCATTGGAATAACAAAACTCTCGACAACAGACTACCTTCCATAATGACAAGTATACCATCCATTGGAGTAACAAAAATCTCGACAACAGACTACCTTCTATAATTACAAGGCTACCATTCATTATAGTAACAAAGATATTGACAACAGACTACCTTCAATAATGACAAGGCTACCATCCATTAGAGTAACAAAAATCACGACAACATAATACCTTCCATAATGACAAGGCTACCATCCATTGGAATAACAAAAATCTCAACAACAAACTACCTTCCATAATAACAAGGCTTCCATAAAACGAAGTAAAAAAAATCTTGACAACCGAATACCTTCCATAGTGACAAGGCTACCATCCATTGGAGTAACAAAAATATCCACAAGAGACAACCTTCCATAATGACAAGGATACGATCCATTGGAGTAACAATAATATCGACAACAAACTACCTTCCATAATTACAAGGCAACCATCCATTGGAGTAACAAAAGTCTCGATAATAGACTACCTTCCAAAATGACTAGGCTACCATCCATTGGAGTAACAAAGATATCGACAACGGACTACCTTTCATAATGAAAAGGATACCATCCATTGGAGTAACAAAAATATTGACAACAGACTACCTTCTATAATGACAAGGCTACCATCCATTAGAGTAACAAAAATCTCTACAACTGACTACCTTCCATAATGACAAGGCTATCATCCATTGTAGTAACAAGAATCTCGACAACAGACTACATCCATAATGACAAGGCTACCATCCATTGGAGTAACAAAAATCTCAACAACAGACTACCTTCAATATTGACAAGGCTACCATCCATTGGAGTAACAAGGATATCGACAACAGACTACCTTCCATAATGACAAGGATACCATCCATTGTAGTAACAAAGATATCAACAACATACTACCTTCCATAATGACAAGGATACCATTCATTGTAGTAACAAAAAACTCGACAACAGACTACCTTCCATAATGACAAGGCTTCCATCCAATGAATTAACAAAAATCTAGACAACAAAATATCTTCCACAATGACAAGGCTTCCATCCATTGGAGTAATAAAAATATCGACAACAAACTACCTTCCATAATGACAAGGGTACCATCCATTGGAGTAACAAAAATATCCACAAGAGACAACCGTCCATAATGACAAGGCTACAATCCATTGGAGTAACAAAAATCTCGACAACAAACTACCATCCATAATGACAAGGATACCATCCATTGGAGTAACAAAAATCTCGCCAAAAGACTACCATTCATAATGACAAGGCTACCATCCATTGTAGTAACAAAGATATCGACAACATACTACATTCCATAATGACAAGGCTACCATCCATTAGAGTAACAAAAAATCACACCAAAAGACTATCTTCCATAATGACTAGGCTAACATCCATTTGTGTAACAAAGATATCGACAACGGACTACCTTTCATAATGACAAGGCTTCCATCCAATGAATTAACAAAAATCTCGATATTAGACTATCTTCCATAATTACAAGGCTACCATCCATTGGAGTAACAAAAATATCGACAACAGACTACCTTCCATAATGACAACGGTACCATCCATTGGAGTAACAAAAATATCCACAAGAGACAACCTTCCATAATGACAAGGCTACAATCCATTGGAGTAACAAAAATCTCTACAACAGACTACCTTCCATAATGACAAGGCTACCATCCATTGTATTAACAAAAATATCGACTACAAACTACCTTCAATAATGACAAGGCTATCATCCATTGTAGTAACAAAAATCTCGACAACAGACTACCTTCCATAATCACAAGGCTACCATCCATTGGAGTAACCAAAATCTCGATAATAGACTACCTTCCATAATGACGAGGCTAACATCCATTTAAGTAAAAAAGATATCGATAACGGACTACCTTTTATAATGTCAAGGATAGCATCCATTGGAATAACAAAACTATCGACAACAGACTAGCTAACAAAATGACAAGGATACCATCCATTGGAGAAACAAAAATCTCGACAACAGACTACCTTCCATACTTACAAGGCTACCATTCATTGTAGTAACAAAGATATTGGCAACAGACTATCTTCCATAATGACAAGGCTACCATCCATTGGAATAACAGAAATCTCAATAACAAACTACCTTCCATAATAACAAGGCTTCCAACAAATGGAGTAACAAAAATCTCAACAATAGACTATCTCCCATAATGACAAGGCTACCATCCATTGGAGTAAAAAAGATATCGACAACCGACTACCTTCCATAATGACAAGGGTACCATCTATTGGAGTAACAAAAATATCCACAATAGACAACCTTCCATAATGAAATGGCTACCATCCATTAGAGTAACAATAATATCGACAACAGACTACCTTCCCTAATGACAAGGCTACCATCCATTGGAGTAAAAAATATCTCGATAATAGACTACCTTCCATAATTACTAGGCTACCATCCATTGGAGTAACAAAGATATCAACAACGGACTACCTTTCATAATGACAAGGATACCATCCTTTGGAGTAACAAATATCTCGACAACAGACTACCTTCCATAATGACAAGGCTACCATCCATTGTAGGAACAAAGATATCGACAACATACTACCTTCCATAATGACAAGGCTACCATCCATTAGAGTAATAAAAATCTCTACAGCAGACTACCTTCCATAATGTGAAGGCTACCATCCATTGTAGTAACAAAAATCTCGACAACAAATTTCCTTCCATAATGACATGGTTTCCATCCATTGGAGTAATAAAAATATCGACAACAAACTACCTTCCATAATGACAAGGGTACCATCCGTTGGAGTAACAAAAATATCCACAAGAGACAACCTTCCATAATGACAAGGCTACAATCCATTGGAGTAACAAAAATCTCGACAATAAACTACCTTCCATAATGAGTAGACTACCATCCATTGGAGTAACAAAGATATTGACAATGGACTACCTTCCATAATGACAAGGATACCATCCATTGGAGTAACAAAAATCTCGACAAAAGACTACCATTCTTAATGACAATGCTACCATCCATTGTAGTAACAAAGATATCGACAACATACTACCTTCCATAATGACAAGGCTACCATCCATTAGAGTAACAAAAAATCACGAAAAGAGACTATCTTCCATAATGACAAGGCTACCATCCATTTGAATAACAATAATCTCCACAGCAGACTAACTTCCATAATAACAAGGCTTCCATCAAATGGAGTAACAAAAATCTCGACAACTGACTACCTTCCATAATGACAAGGCTACCATCCATTGGAGTAACAAAAATATCGACAACAAACTATCTTCCATAATGACAAGGCTACGATCAATTGGAGTAACAAAAATATCCACAAGAGACAACCTTCCATAATGACAAGGCTACCATCCATTGGAGTAACAAAAATCTCAACAATAGACTACCTTCCATAATGACAAGGGTACCATCCATTGAAGTAATAAAAATATCCACAAGAGACAACCTTCCATAATGACAAGGCTACAATCCATTGGAGTAACAAATATCTCGGCAAAAGACTACCTTCCATAATGACAAGGCTACCATCCATTATAGTAACAAAAATCTCGACAACAGACTGCCTTCCATAATTACAAGGCTACCATCCATTGTAATAACAAAAATCTCGACAACAAACTACCTTCCATAATGACTAGGCTACAATCCATTGGAGTAATAAAGATATCGACCACAGACTACCTTCCATAATGACAAGGATACCATCCATTGGAGTAACAAATATATCGAAAATAGACTACCTTGCATAATTAGAAGGCTATCATCCATTGTAGTAACAAAGATATCGACAACATACTACCTTCCATAACTAAGAGGCTACCATCCATTAGAGTAACAAAAAATCACGACAAAAGACTACATTCCATAATGACAAGGCTACCATCCATTGGAATATAAATAATCTCGACAACAGACTACCTTCCATAATGACAAGGCTTCCATCCAATGAATTAACAAAAATTTCGACAATAGACTATCTTCCATAATAAAAAGGCTACCATCCATTGGAGTAACAAAAATATCGACAACAAACTACCTTCAATAATAACAACGGTACCATCCATTGGAGTAACAAAAATATACACAAGAGACAACCTTCCATAATGACAAGGCTACATTCCATTGGAGTAACAAAAATCTCGACAACAGACTACCTTCCATAATGACAAGGCTACCATCCATTGTATTAACAAAAATCTCGACAACAAACTACCTTCCATAATGACAAGGCTACCATCCTTTGTAGTAACAAAAATCTCGACAACAGACTACCTTACATAATCACAAGGCTAACATCTATTGGAGTAACCAAAATCTCGACAACAGACTACCTTCCATAATGACTAGGCTAACATCCATTTGAGTAACAAAGATATCGACAACGGACTACCTTTCATAATGACAAGGATTCCATCCATTGGAATAACAAAACTCTCGACAACAAACTACCTTCCATAATGACAAGTATACCATCCATTGGAGTAAGAAAAATCTCGACAACAGACTACCTTCTATAATTACAAGGCTACCATTCATTATAGTAACAAAGATATTGACAACAGACTACCTTCAATAATGACAAGGCTACCATCCATTAGAGTAACAAAAATCACGACAACATAATACCTTCCATAATGACAAGGCTACCATCCATTGGAATAACAAAAATCTCAACAACAAACTACCTTCCATAATAACAAGGCTTCCGTCAAATGGAGTAACAAAAATCTCGACAACCGACTACCTTCCATAATGACAAGGCTACCATCCATTGGAGTAACAAAAATATCCACAAGAGACAACCTTCCATAATGACAAGGATACGATCCATTGGAGTAACAATAATATCGACAACAGACTACCTTCCATAATTACAAGGCTACCATCCATTGGAGTAACAAAAGTCTCGATAATAGACTACCTTCCAAAATGACTAGCCTACCATCCATTGGAGTAACAAAGATATCGACAACGGACTACCTTTCATAATGATAAGGATACCATCCATTGGAGTAACAAAAATATTGACAACAGACTACCTTCTATAATGACAAGGCTACCATCCATTAGAGTAACAAAAATCTCTACAACTGACTAACTTCCATATTGACAAGGCTACCATCCATTGTAGTAATAAGAATCTCGACAACATACTACCATCCATAATGACAAGGCTACCATCCATTGGAGTAACAAAAATCTCAACAACAGACTACCTTCAATAATGACAAGGCTACCATCCATTGGAGTAACAAGGATATCGACAACAGACTACCTTCCATAATGACAAGGATACCATCCATTGTAGTAACAAAGATATCAACAACATACTACCTTCCATAATGACAAGGATACCATCCATTGTAGTAACAAAAATCTCGACAACAGACTACCTTCCATAATGACAAGGCTTCCATCCAATGAATTAACAAAAATCTAGACAACAAACTATCTTCCATAATGACAATGCTTCCATCCTTTGGAGTAATAAAAATATAGACAACAAACTACCTTCCATAATGACAAGGGTACCATCCATTGGAGTAACAAAAATATCCACAAGAGACAACCTTCCATAATGACAAGGCTACAATCCATTGGAGTAACAAAAATCTCGACAACAAACTACCTTCCATAATGACTAGACTACCATCCGTTGGAGTAACAAAGATATTGACAATGGACTACCTTCCATAATGACAAGGATACCATCCATTGGAGTAACATAAATCTCAACAAAAGACTACCATTCATAATGACAAGGCTACCATCCATTGTAGTAACAAAGATATCGACAACATACTACTTTCCATAATGACACGGCTACCATCCATTAGAGTAACAAAAAATCACGACAAAAGACTATCTTCCATAATGACTAGGCTAACATCCATTTGAGTAACAAAGATATCGACAACGGACTACCTTTCATAATGACAAGGCTTCCATCCAATGAATTAACAAAAATCTCGACAATAGACTATCTTCCATAATTACAAGGCTACCATCCATTGGAGTAACAAAAATATCAACAACAGACTACCTTCCATAATGACATTGGTACCATCCATTGGAGTAACAAAAATATCCACAAGAGACAACCTTCCATAATGACAAGGCTACAATCCATTGGAGTAACAAAAATCTCGACAACAGACTACCTTCCATAATGACAAGGCTACCATCCATTGTATTAACAAAAATCTCGACAACAAACTACCTTCCATAATAACAAGGCTACCATCCTTTGTAGTAACAAAAATCTCGACAACAGACTACCTTACATAATCACAAGGCTAACATCTATTGGAGTAACCAAAATCTCGACAACAGACTACCTTCCATAATGACTAGGCTAACATCCATTTGAGTAACAAAGATATCGACAACGGACTACCTTTCATAATGATAAGGATTCCATCCATTGGAATAACAAAACTCTCGACAACAAACTACCTTCCATAATGACAAGTATACCATCCATTAGAGTAACAAAAATCTCGACAACAGACAACCTTCTATAATTACAAGGCTACCATTCATTATAGTAACAAAGATATTGACAACAGACTACCTTCAATAATTACAAGGCTACCATCCATTAGAGTAACAAAAATCACAACAACATAATACCTTCCATAATGACAAGGCTACCATCCATTGGAATAACAAAAATCTCAACAACAAACTACCTTCCATAATAACAAGGCTTCCGTCAAATGGAGTAACAAAAATCTCGACAACCGACTATCTTCCATAATGACAAGGCTACCATCCATTGGAGTAACAAAAATATCCACAAGAGACAACCTTCCATAATGACAAGGATACGATCCATTGGAGTAACAATAATATCGACAACAGACTACCTTCCATAATTACAAGGCAACCATCCATTGGAGTAACAAAAGTCTCGATAATAGACTACCTTCCAAAATGACTAGGCTACCATCCATTGGAATAACAAAGATATCGACAACGGACTACCTTTCATAATGAAAAGGATACCATCCATTGGAGTAACAAAAATATTGATAACAGACTACCTTCTATAATGACAAGGCTACCATCCATTAGAGTAACAAAAATCTATACAACTGACTACCTTCCATAATGACAAGGCTACCATCCATTGTAGTAACAAGAATCTCGACAACAGACTACATCCATAATGACAAGGCTACCATCCATTGGAGTAACAAAAATCTCAACAACAGACTACCTTCAATATTGACAAGGCTACCATCCATTGGAGTAACAAGGATATCGACAACAGACTACCTTCCATAATGACAAGGATACCATCCATTGTAGTAACAAAGATATCAACAACATACTACCTTCCATAATGACAAGGATACCATTCATTGTAGTAACAAAAAACTCGACAACAGACTACCTTCCATAATGACAAGGCTTCCATCCAATGAATTAACAAAAATCTAGACAACAAAATATCTTCCACAATGACAAGGCTTCCATCCATTGGAGTAATAAAAATATCGACAACAAACTACCTTCCATAATGACAAGGGTACCATCCATTGGAGTAAAAAAAATATCCACAAGAGACAACCGTCCATAATGACAAGGCTACAATCCATTGGAGTAACAAAAATCTCGACAACAAACTACCATCCATAATGACAAGGATACCATCCATTGGAGTAACAAAAATCTCGCCAAAAGACTACCATTCATAATGACAAGGCTACCATCCATTGTAGTAACAAAGATATCGACAACATACTACATTCCATAATGACAAGGCTACCATCCATTAGAGTAACAAAAAATCACACCAAAAGACTATCTTCCATAATGACTAGGCTAACATCCATTTGTGTAACAAAGATATCGACAACGGACTACCTTTCATAATGACAAGGCTTCCATCCAATGAATTAACAAAAATCTCGATATTAGACTATTTTCCATAATTACAAGGCTACCATCCATTGGAGTAACAAAAATATCGACAACAGACTACCTTCCATAATGACAACGGTACCATCCATTGGAGTAACAAAAATATCCACAAGAGACAACCTTCCATAATGACAAGGCTACAATCCATTGGAGTAACAAAAATCTCTACAACAGACTACCTTCCATAATGACAAGGCTACCATCCATTGTATTAACAAAAATATCGACTACAAACTACCTTCAATAATGACAAGGCTATCATCCATTGTAGTAACAAAAATCTCGACAACAGACTACCTTCCATAATCACAAGGCTACCATCCATTGGAGTAACCAAAATCTCGATAATAGACTACCTTCCATAATGACGAGGCTAACATCCATTTAAGTAAAAAAGATATCGATAACGGACTACCTTTTATAATGTCAAGGATACCATCCATTGGAATAACAAAACTGTCGACAACAGACTAGCTAACAAAATGACAAGGATACCATCCATTGGAGAAACAAAAATCTCGACAACAGACTACCTTCCATACTTATAAGGCTACCATTCATTGTAGTAACAAAGATATTGGCAACAGACTATCTTCCATAATGACAAGGCTACCATCCATTGGAATAACAGAAATCTCAATAACAAACTACCTTCCATAATAACAAGGCTTCCAACAAATGGAGTAACAAAAATCTCAACAATAGACTATCTCCCATAATGACAAGGCTACCATCCATTGGAGTAAAAAAGATATCGACAACCGACTACCTTCCATAATGACAAGGGTACCATCTATTGGAGTAACAAAAATATCCACAATAGACAACCTTCCATAATGAAATGGCTACCATCCATTAGAGTAACAATAATATCGACAACAGACTACCTTCCCTAATGACAAGGCTACCATCCATTGGAGTAAAAAATATCTCGATAATAGACTACCTTCCATAATTACTAGGCTACCATCCATTGGAGTAACAAAGATATCAACAACGGACTACCTTTCATAATGACAAGGATACCATCCATTGGAGTAACAAATATCTCGACAACAGACTACCTTCCATAATGACAAGGCTACCATCCATTGTAGGAACAAAGATATCGACAACATACTACCTTCCATAATGACAAGGCTACCATCCATTAGAGTAATAAAAATCTCTACAGCAGACTACCTTCCATAATGTGAAGGCTACCATCCATTGTAGTAACAAAAATCTCGACAACAAATTTCCTTCCATAATGACATGGTTTCCATCCATTGGAGTAATAAAAATATCGACAACAATCTACCTTCCATAATGACAAGGGTACCATCCGTTGGAGTAACAAAAATATCCACAAGAGACAACCTTCCATAATGACAAGGCTACAATCCATTGGAGTAACAAAAATCTCGACAATAAACTACCTTCCATAATGAGTAGACTACCATCCATTGGAGTAACAAAGATATTGACAATGGACTACCTTCCATAATGACAAGGATACCATCCATTGGAGTAACAAAAATCTCGACAAAAGACTACCATTCTTAATGACAATGCTACCATCCATTGTAGTAACAAAGATATCGACAACATACTACCTTCCATAATGACAAGGCTACCATCCATTAGAGTAACAAAAAATCACGAAAAGAGACTATCTTCCATAATGACAAGGCTACCATCCATTTGAATAACAATAATCTCCACAGCAGACTAACTTCCATAATAACAAGGCTTCCATCAAATGGAGTAACAAAAATCTCGACAACTGACTACCTTCCATAATGACAAGGCTACCATCCATTGGAGTAACAAAAATATCGACAACAAACTATCTTCCATAATGACAAGGCTACGATCAATTGGAGTAACAAAAATATCCACAAGAGACAACCTTCCATAATGACAAGGCTACCATCCATTGGAGTAACAAAAATCTCAACAATAGACTACCTTCCATAATGACAAGGGTACCATCCATTGGAGTAATAAAAATATCCACAAGAGACAACCTTCCATAATGACAAGGCTACAATCCATTGGAGTAACAAATATCTCGGCAAAAGACTACCTTCCATAATGACAAGGCTACCATCCATTATAGTAACAAAAATCTCGACAACAGACTGCCTTCCATAATTACAAGGCTACCATCCATTGTAATAACAAAAATCTCGACAACAAACTACCTTCCATAATGACTAGGCTACAATCCATTGGAGTAATAAAGATATCGACCACAGACTACCTTCCATAATGACAAGGATACCATCCATTGGAGTAACAAAGATATCGAAAATAGACTACCTTGCATAATTAGAAGGCTATCATCCATTGTAGTAACAAAGATATCGACAACATACTACCTTCCATAACTAAGAGGCTACCATCCATTAGAGTAACAAAAAATCACGACAAAAGACTACATTCCATAATGACAAGGCTACCATCCATTGGAATATAAATAATCTCGACAACAGACTACCTTCCATAATGACAAGGCTTCCATCCAATGAATTAACAAAAATTTCGACAATAGACTATCTTCCATAATAAAAAGGCTACCATCCATTGGAGTAACAAAAATATCGACAACAAACTACCTTCAATAATAACAACGGTACCATCCATTGGAGTAACAAAAATATACACAAGAGACAACCTTCCATAATGACAAGGCTACATTCCATTGGAGTAACAAAAATCTCGACAACAGACTACCTTCCATAATGACAAGGCTACCATCCATTGTATTAACAAAAATCTCGACAACAAACTACCTTCCATAATGACAAGGCTACCATCCTTTGTAGTAACAAAAATCTCGACAACAGACTACCTTACATAATCACAAGGCTAACATCTATTGGAGTAACCAAAATCTCGACAACAGACTACCTTCCATAATGACTAGGCTAACATCCATTTGAGTAACAAAGATATCGACAACGGACTACCTTTCATAATGACAAGGATTCCATCCATTGGAATAACAAAACTCTCGACAACAAACTACCTTCCATAATGACAAGTATACCATCCATTGGAGTAAGAAAAATCTCGACAACAGACTACCTTCTATAATTACAAGGCTACCATTCATTATAGTAACAAAGATATTGACAACAGACTACCTTCAATAATGACAAGGCTACCATCCATTAGAGTAACAAAAATCACGACAACATAATACCTTCCATAATGACAAGGCTACCATCCATTGGAATAACAAAAATCTCAACAACAAACTACCTTTCATAATAACAAGGCTTCCGTCAAATGGAGTAACAAAAATCTCGACAACCGACTACCTTCCATAATGACAAGGCTACCATCCATTGGAGTAACAAAAATATCCACAAGAGACGACCTTCCATAATGACAAGGATACGATCCATTGGAGTAACAATAATATCGACAACAGACTACCTTCCATAATTACAAGGCTACCATCCATTGGAGTAACAAAAGTCTCGATAATAGACTACCTTCCAAAATGACTAGCCTACCATCCATTTGAGTAACAAAGATATCGACAACGGACTACCTTTCATAATGATAAGGATACCATCCATTGGAGTAACAAAAATATTGACAACAAACTACCTTCTATAATGACAAGGCTACCATCCATTAGAGTAACAAAAATCTCTACAACTGACTAACTTCCATATTGACAAGGCTACCATCCATTGTAGTAATAAGAATCTCGACAACATACTACCATCCATAATGACAAGGCTACCATCCATTGGAGTAACAAAAATCTCAACAACAGACTACCTTCAATAATGACAAGGCTACCATCCATTGGAGTAACAAGGATATCGACAACAGACTACCTTCCATAATGACAAGGATACCATCCATTGTAGTAACAAAGATATCAACAACATACTACCTTCCATAATGACAAGGATACCATCCATTGTAGTAACAAAAATCTCGACAACAGACTACCTTCCATAATGACAAGGCTTCCATCCAATGAATTAACAAAAATCTAGACAACAAACTATCTTCCATAATGACAATGCTTCCATCCTTTGGAGTAATAAAAATATAGACAACAAACTACCTTCCATAATGACAAGGGTACCATCCATTGGAGTAACAAAAATATCCACAAGAGACAACCTTCCATAATGACAAGGCTACAATCCATTGGAGTAACAAAAATCTCGACAACAAACTACCTTCCATAATGACTAGACTACCATCCGTTGGAGTAACAAAGATATTGACAATGGACTACCTTCCAAAATGACAAGGATACCATCCATTGGAGTAACATAAATCTCAACAAAAGACTACCATTCATAATGACAAGGCTACCATCCATTGTAGTAACAAAGATATCGACAACATACTACTTTCCATAATGACACGGCTACCATCCATTAGAGTAACAAAAAATCACGACAAAAGACTATCTTCCATAATGACTAGGCTAACATCCATTTGAGTAACAAAGATATCGACAACGGACTACCTTTCATAATGACAAGGCTTCCATCCAATGAATTAACAAAAATCTCGACAATAGACTATCTTCCATAATTACAAGGCTACCATCCATTGGAGTAACAATAATATCAACAACAGACTACCTTCCATAATGACATTGGTACCATCCATTGGAGTAACAAAAATATCCACAAGAGACAACCTTCCATAATGACAAGGCTACAATCCATTGGAGTAACAAAAATCTCGACAACAGACTACCTTCCATAATGACAAGGCTACCATCCATTGTATTAACAAAAATCTCGACAACAAACTACCTTCCATAATAACAAGGCTACCATCCTTTGTAGTAACAAAAATCTCGACAACAGACTACCTTACATAATCACAAGGCTAACATCTATTGGAGTAACCAAAATCTCGACAACAGACTACCTTCCATAATGACTAGGCTAACATCCATTTGAGTAACAAAGATATCGACAACGGACTACCTTTCATAATGATAAGGATTCCATCCATTGGAATAACAAAACTCTCGACAACAAACTACCTTCCATAATGACAAGTATACCATCCATTAGAGTAACAAAAATCTCGACAACAGACAACCTTCTATAATTACAAGGCTACCATTCATTATAGTAACAAAGATATTGACAACAGACTACCTTCAATAATGACAAGGCTACCATCCATTAGAGTAACAAAAATCACAACAACATAATACCTTCCATAATGACAAGGCTACCATCCATTGGAATAACAAAAATCTCAACAACAAACTACCTTCCATAATAACAAGGCTTCCGTCAAATGGAGTAAAAAAAATCTCGACAACCGACTACCTTCCATAATGACAAGGCTACCATCCATTGGAGTAACAAAAATATCCACAAGAGACAACCTTCCATAATGACAAGGCTACGATCCATTTGAGTGACAATAATCTCGACAACAGACTACCTTCCATAATGATAAGGCTATCATCCATTGGAGTAACAAAAATCTCGATAATAGACTACCTTCCATAATGACTAGGCTATCATCCATTGGAGTAACAAAGATATCGACAACGGACTACCTTTCATAATGATAAGGATACCATCCATTGGAGTAACAAAAATATCGACAACAGACTACCTTCAATAATGACAAGGCTACCATCCATTGTAGTAACATAGATATCGACAACATACTACCTTCCATAATGACAAGGCTACCATCCATTAGAGTAACAAAAATCTCTACAACAGACTATCTTCCATAATGACAAGGCTACCATCCATTGTAGTAACAAAAATCTCGACAACAGACTACCTTCCATAATGACAAGGCTACCATCCATTGGAGTAACAAAAATCTAAACAACAGACTACCTTCCATAATGACAAGGGTACCATCCATTGGAGTAACAAAAATATCCACAAGAGACAACCTTCCATAATGACAAGGCTACAATCCATTGGAGTAACAAATATCTCGACAAAAGACTACCTTCCATAATGACAAGGCTACCATCCATTATAGTAACAAAAATCTCGACAATAGACTACCTTCCATTATTACAAGGCTACCATCCACTGTAATAACAAAAATCTCGACAACAAACTACCTTCCATAATGACTAGGCTACAATCCATTGGAGTAACAAAGACATCTACCACAGACTACCTTCCATAATGACAAGGATACCATCCATTGGAGTAAAAAAGATATCGACAACAGACTACCTTCCATAATTAGAAGGCTACCATCCATTGTAGTAACAAAGATATCTACAACATACTACCTTCCATAATTACAAGGCTACCATCCATTAGAGTAACAAAAAATCACGACAAAAGACTACATTCCATAATGACAAGGCTACCATCCATTTGAATAACAATAATCTCGACAACAGACTACCTTCCATAATGACATGGCCTTCATCCAATGAATTAACAAAAATCTCGACAATAGACTATCTTCCATAATGACAAGGCTACCAATTATTGGAGTAACAAAACTATCGACAACAGACTACCTTCAATAATGACAACGGTACCATCCATTGGAGTAACAAAAATATCCACAAGAGACAACCTTCCATAATGACAAGGCTACAATCCATTGGAGTAACAAAAATCTCGAAAACAGACTACCTTCCATAATGATAAGTCTACCATCCATTGTATTAACAAAAATCTCGACAACAAACTACCTTCCATAATGACAAGGCTACCACCCATTGTAGTAACAAAAATATCGACAACAGACTACCTTACATAATCACAAGGCTAACATCCATTGGAGTAACCAAAATCTCGACAATAGACTACCTTCCATAATAACTAGGCTAACATCCATTTGAGTAAAAAAGATATCTACAACGGACTACCTATCATAATGACAAGGATACCATCCATTGGAATAACAAAACTCTCGACAATAGACTACCTTCTATAATGACATGTAGACCATCCATTGGAGTAACAAAAATCTCGACAACAGACTACCTTCTATAATTATAAGGCTACCATTCATTGTAGTAACAAAGATATTGACAATAGACTACCTTCAATAATGACAAGGCTACCATCCATTAGAGTAACAAAAATGACGACAACAGAATACCTTCCATAATGACAAGGCTACCATCCATTGGAATAACAAAAATCTCAACAACAAACTACCTTCCACAATAACACGGCTTCAATCAAATGGAGTAACAAAAATCTCGACAATAGACTATCTTCCATAATGTCAAGGCTACCATCAATTGGAGTAAAAAAAATCTCGACAACCGACTACCTTCCATAATGACAAGGGTACCATCCATTGGAGTAACAAAAATATCCACAAGAGACAACCTTCCATAATGACAAGGCTACGATCCATTTGAGTGACAATAATCTCGACAACAGACTACCTTCCATAATGATAATGCTATCTTCCATTGGAGTAACAACAATCTCGATAATAGACTACCTTCCATAATAACTAGGCTATCATCCATTGGAGTAACAACGATATCGACAACGGACTACCTTTCATAATGATAAGGATACCATCCATTGGAGTAACTAAAATATCGACAACAGACTACCTTCAATAATGACAAGGCTACCATCCATTGTAGTAACAAAGATATTGACAACATACTACCTTCCATAATGACAAGGCTACCATCCATTAGAGTAACAAAAATCTCTACAACAGACTATCTTCCATAATGACAAGGCTACCATCCATTGTAGTAACAAAAATCTCGACAACAGACTACCTTCCATAATGATAAGGCTACCATCCATTGGAGTAACAAAAATATCAACAACATACTACCTTCCATAATGACAAGGGTACCATCCATTGGAGTAACAAAAATATCCAGAAGAGACAACCTTCCATAATGACAAGGCTACCATCCATTATAGTAACAAAAATCTCGACAACAGACTACCTTCCATTATTACAAGGCTACCATCCATTGTAATAACAAAAATCTCGACAACAAACTACCTTCCATAATGACTAGGCTAAAATCCATTGGAGTAACAAAGGTATCGACCATACACTACCTTCCATAATGACAAGGATACCATTCATTGGAGTAACAAAGATATCGACAACAGACTACCTTCCATAATTAGAAGGCTACCATCCATTGTAGTAACAAAGATATCGACAACATACTACCTTCCATAATTACAAGGCTACCATCCATTAGAGTAACAAAAAATCACGACAACAGACTACCTTCCATAATGACAAGACTACCATCCATTGGAATAATAATAATCTCGACAATAGACTACCTTCCATAATGACAAGGCTTCCATCCAATGAATTAACAAAAATCTCGACAATAGACTATCTTCCATAATGACAAGGCTACCATCCATTGAAGTAACAAAACTATCGACAACAGACTACATTCAATAAAGACAACGGTACCATCCATTGGAGTAACAAAAATATCCACAAGAGACAACCTTCCATAATGACAAGGCTACAATCCATTGCAGTAACAAAAATCTCGACAACAGACTACCTTCCATAATGATAAGTCTACCATCCATTGTATTAACAAAAATTTCGACAACAAACTACCTTCCATAATGACAAGGCTACCATCCATTGTAGTAACAAAAATCTCGACAACATACTACCTTACATAATCACAAGGCTAACATCCATTGGAGTAACCAAAATCTCGACAACAGAGTACCTTCCATAATGACTAGGCTAACATCCATTTGAGTAACAAAGATATCGACAACGGACTACCTTTCATAATGACAAGGATTCCATCCATTGGAATAACAAAACTCTCGACAACAGACTACCTTCCATATTGACAAGTATACCATCCATTGGAGTAAAAAAAATCTCGACAACTGACTACCTTCTATAATTACAAGGCTACCATTTATTGTAGTAACAAAGATATTGACAACAGACTACCTTCAATAATGACAAGGCTACCATCCATTACAGTAACAAAAATCACGACAACATAATACCTTCCATAATGACAAGGCTACCATCCATTGGAATAACTAAAATCTCACCAACAAACTACCTTCCATAATAACAAGGCTTCCATCAAATGGAGTAACAAAAATCTCGACAACTGACTACCTTCCATAATGACAAGGATACCATCCATTGGTGTAACAAAAATATCCACAAGAGACAACCTTCCATAATGACAAGGATACGATCCATTAGAGTAACAATAATATCGACAACAGACTACCTTCCATAATTACAAGGCTACCATCCATTGGAGTAACAAAAGTCTCGATAATAGACTACCTTCCATAATGACTAGGCTACCATCCATTGGAGTAACAAAGATATCAACAACGGACTACCTTTCATAATGATAAGGATACCATCCATTGGAGTAACAAAAATATTGACAACAGACTACCTTCCATAATGACAAGGTTACCATCCATTAGAGTAACAAAAATCTCTACAACTGACTACCTTCCATAATGACAAGGCTACCATCCATTGTAGTAACAAGAATCTCGACAACAGACTACCATCCATAATGACAAGCCTACCATCCATTGGAGTAACAAAAATCTCAACAACATACTACCTTCAATAATGACAAGGCTACCATCCATTGGAGTAACAAGGATATCGACAACAGACTACCTTCCATAATGACAAGGATACCATCCATTGTAGTAAAAAAAATATCAAAAACATACTACCTTCCATAATGACAAGGATACCATCCATTGTAGTAACAAAAATCTCGACAACAGACTACCTTCCATAATGACAAGGCTTCTATCCAATGAATTAACAAAAATCTAGACAACAAACTATCTTCCATAATGACAAGGCTTCCATCCATTGGAGTAACAAAAATCTCGACAACAAACTACCTTCCATAATGACTAGACTACCATCCATTGGAGTAACAAAGATATTGACAATGGACTACCTTCCATAATGACAAGGATACCATCCATTGGAGTAAAAAAAATCTCAAAAAAAGACTACCATTCATAATGACAAGGCTACCATCCATTTTAGTAACAAAGATATCGACAACATACTACCTTCCATAATGACAAGGCTACCATCCATTAGAGTAACAAAAAATCACCACAAAAGACTATCTTCCATAATGACTAGGCTAACATCCATTTGAGTAACAAAGGTATCGACAACGGACTACCTTTCATAATGACAAGGCTTCCATCCAATGAATTAACAAAAATCTCGACAACAGACTACCTTCCATAATCACAAGGCTACCATCCATTGGAGTAACCAAAATCTCGATAACAGACTACCTTCCATAATGACTAGGCTACCATCCATTGGAGTAACAAAGATATCGACAACGGACTACCTTTCATAATGATAAGGATACCATCCATTGGAGTAACAAAAATATTGACAACAGACTACCTTCCATAATGACAAGGCTACCATCCATTACAGTAACAAAAATCTCTACAACTGACTACCTTCCATAATGACAAGGCTACCATCCATTATAGTAACAAAAATCTCGACAACAGACTACCTTCCATTATTACAAGGCTACCATCCATTGTAATAACAAAAATCTCGACAACAAACTACCTTTCATAATGACTAGGCTATAATCCATTGGAGTAACAAAGATATCGACCACAGACTACCTTCCATAATGACAAGGATACCATCCATTGGAGTAACAAAGATATCGACAACAGACTACCTTCCATAATTAGAAGGCTACCATCCATTGTAGTAACAAAGATATTGACAACATACTACCTTCAATAATTACAAGGCTACCATCCATTAGAGTAACAAAAAATCATGATAAAAGACTACATTCCATAATGACAAGGCTACCATCCATTGGAATAACAATAATCTCGACAATAGACTACCTTCCATAATGACAAGGCTTCCATCCAATGAATTAACAAAAATCTCGACAATAGACTATCTTCCATAATGACAAGGCTACCATCCATTGAAGTAACAAAACTATCGACAACAGACTACATTCAATAATGACAACGGTACCATCCATTGGAGTAACAAAAATATCCACAAGAGACAACCTTCCATAATGACAAGGCTACAATCCATTGGAGTAACAAAAATCTCGACAACAGACTACCTTCCATAATGATAAGGCTACCATCCATTGTATTAACAAAAATCTCGACAACAAACTACCTTCCATAATGACAAGGCTACCATCCATTGTAATAACAAAAATCTCGACAACAGACTACCTTACATAATCACAAGGCTAACATCCATTGGAGTAACCAAAATCTCGACAACAGACTACCTTCCATAATGACTAGGCTAACATCAATTTGAGTAACAAAGATATCGACAACGGACTACCTTTCATAATGACAAGGATTCCATCCATTGGAATAACAAAACTCTCGACAACAGACTACCTTCCATATTGACAAGTATACCATCCATTGGAGTAACAAAAATCTCGACAACAGACTACCTTCTATAATTACAAGGCTATCATTGATTGTAGTAACAAAGATATTGACAACAGACTACCTTCAATAATGACAAGGCTACCATCCATTACAGTAACAAAAATCACGACAACATAATACCTTCCATAATGACAAGGCTACCATCCATTGGAATAACTAAAATCTCAACAACAAACTACCTTCCATAATAACAAGGCTTCCATCAAATAGAGTAACAAAAATCTCGACAACCGACTACCTTCCATAATGAGAAGGCTACCATCCATTGGTGTAACAAAAATATCCACAAGAGACAACCTTCCATAATGACAAGGATACGATCCATTAGAGTAACAATAATATCGACAACAGACTACCATCCATAATTACAAGGCTACCATCCATTGGAGTAACAAAAGTCTAGATAATAGACTACCTTCCATAATGACTAGGCTACCATCCATTGGAGTAACAAAGATATCGACAACGGACTACCTTTCATAATGATAAGGATACCATCCATTGGAGTAACAAAAATATTGACAACAGACTACCTTCCATAATGACAAGGCTACCATCCATTAGAGTAACAAAAATCTCTACAACTGACTACCTTCCATAATGACAAGGCTACCATCCATTGTAGTAACAACAATCTCGACAACAGACTACCATCCATAATGACAAGCCTACCATCCATTGGAGTAACAAAAATTTCAACAACAGACTACCTTCAATAATGACAAGGCTACCATCCATTGTAGTAACAAAGATATCAACAACATACTACCTTCCATAATGACAAGGATACCATCCATTGTAGTAACAAAAATCTCAACAACAGACTACCTTCCATAATGACAAGGCTTCCATCCAATGAATTAACAAAAATCTAGACAACAAACTATCTTCCATAATGACAAGGCTTCCATCCATTGGAGTAATAAAAATATCGACAACAAACTACCTTCCATAATGACAAGGGTACCATCCATTGGAGTAACAAAAATATCCACAAGAGATAACCTTCCATAATGACAAGGCTACAATGCGTTGGAGTAACAAAAATCTCGACAACAAACTACCTTCCATAATGACTGGACTACCATCCATTGGAGTAACAAAGATATTGACAATGGACTACCTTCCATAATGACAAGGATACCATCCATTGGAGTAAAAAAAATCTCGAAAAAAGACTACCATTCATAATGACAAGGCTACCATCCTTTTTAGTAACAAAGATATCGACAACATACTACCTTCCATAATGACAAGGCTACCATCCATTAGAGTAACAAAAAATCACGACAAAAGACTATCTTCCATAATGACTAGGCTAACATCCATTTGAGTAACAAAGATATCGACAACGGACTACCTTTCATAATGACAAGTCTTCCATCCAATGAATTAACAAAAATCTCGACAACAGACTACCTTCCATAATCACAAGGCTACCATCCATTGGAGTAACCAAAATCTCGATAACAGACTACCTTCCATAATGACGAGGCTAACATCCATTTGAGTAACAAAGATATAGACAACGGACTACCTTTTATAATGTAAAGGATACCATCCATTGGAATAACAAAATTGTCGACAACAGACTACCTAACATAATGACAAGGATACCATCCATTGGAGAAACAAAAATCTCGACAACAGACTACCTTCCATACTTACAAGGATACCATTCATTGTAGTAACAAAGATATTGACAACAGACTATCTTCCATAATGACACGGCTACCATCCATTGGAATAAAAGAAATCTCAATAACAAACTACCTTCCATAATAACAAGGCTTCCAACAAATGGAGTAACAAAAATCTCAACAATAGACTATCTTCCATAATGACAAGGCTACCATCCATTGGAGTAAAAAAGATATCAACAACCGACTACCTTCCATAATAACAAGGGTACCATATATTGGAGTAACAAAAATATCCACAAGAGACAACCTTCCATAATGAAAAGGCTACCATCCATTGGAGTAACAATAATATCGACAACAAACTACCTTCCCTAATGACAAGGCTACCATCCATTAGAGTAAAAAAAATCTCGATAATAGACTACCTTCCATAATGACTAGGCTACCATCCATTGGAGTAACAAAGATATCAACAACGGACTACCTTTCATAATGACAAGGATACCATCCATTGGAGTAACAAATATCTCGACAACAGACTACCTTCCATAATGACAAGGCTACCATCCTTTGTAGTAACAAAGATATCGACAACATACTATCTTCCATAATGACAAGGCTACCATCCATTAGAGTAACAAAAATCTCTACAACAGACTACCTTCCATAATGTGAAGGCTACCATCCATTGTAGTAACAAAAATCTCGACAAAAACTACCTTCCATAATGACAAGGGTACCATCCATTGGAGTAATAAAAATATCCACAAGAGACAACCTTCCATAACGAAAAGGCTACAATCCATTAGAGTAACAAAATTCTCGATAACAAACTACCTTCCATAATGACTAGACTACCATCCATTGGAGTAACAAAGATATTGACAATGGACTACCTTAAATAATGACAAGGATACCATCCTTTGGAGTAACAAAAATCTCGACAAAAGACTACCATTCATAATGACAAGGCTACCATCCATTGTAGTAACAAAGATATCGACAACATACTACCTTCCATAATGGCAAGGCTACCATCCATTAGAGTAACAAAAAATCACGACAAAAGACTATCTTCCATAATGACAAGGCTACCATCCATTAGAATAACAATAATCTCCACAACAGACTACCTTCCATAATGACAAGGCTTCCATCCAATGAATTAACAAAAATCTCGACAATAGACTATCTTCCATAATTACAAGGCTACCATCCATTGGAGTAACAAAAATATCGACAACAGACTACCTTCCATAATGACAACGGTACCATCCATTGGAGTAACAAAAATATCCACAAGAGACAACCTTCCATAATGACATGGCTACAATCCATTGGAGTAACAAAAATCTCTACAATAGACTACCTTCCATAATGACAAGGCTACCATCCATTGTATTAACAAAAATATCGACTACAAACTACCTTCCATAATGACAAGGCTACCATCCATTGTAGTAACAAAAATCTGGACAATAGACTACCTTCCATAATCACAAGGCTACCATCCATTGGAGTAACCAAAATCACAATAACAGACTACCTTCCATAATGACTAGGCTAACATCCATTTGAGTAACAAAGTTATCGATAACGGACTACCTTTTATAATGTCAAGGATACCATCCATTGGAATAACAAAACTGTCGACAACAGACTACCTACCATAATGACAAGGATACCATCCATTGGAGAAACAAAAATCTTGACAACAGACTACCTTCCATACTTACAAGACTACCATTCATTGTAGTAACAAAGATATTGACAACAGACTATCTTCCATAATGACAAGGCTACCATCCATTGGAATAACAGAAATCTCAATAACAAACTACCTTCCATAATAACAAGGTTTCCAACAAATGAAGTAACAAAAATCTCAACAATAGACTATCTTCCATAATGACAAGGCTACCATCCATTGGAGTAAAAATGATATCGACAACCGAATACCTTCCATAATGACAAGGGTACCATCTATTGGAGTAACAAAAATATCCACAAGAGACAACCTTCCATAATGAAAAGGCTACCATCCATTGGAATAACAATAATATCTACAACAGACTACCTTCCATAATGACAAGGCTACCATCCATTGGAGTAAAAAAAATCTCGATAATAGACTACCTTCCATAATGACAAGGCTCCCATCCATTGGAGTAACAAAAATATCGACAATAGACTACCTTCCATAATGAAAAGGGTACCATCCATTGGAGTAACAAAAATATCCACAAGAGACAACCTTCCATAATGACAAGGCTACAATCCATTGGAGTAACAAAAATCTCGACAACAGACTACCTTCCACAATGACAAGGCTACCATCCATTGTAGTAACAAAGATATCGACAACAGACTACCTTCCATAATGACAAGCCTACCATCCGTTAGAGTAACAAAAATCTCTACAATAGACTACCTTCCATAATGTGAAGGCTACCATCCATTGTAGTAACAAAAATCTCGACAACAGACTTCCTTCCATAATGACAAGGTTTTCATCCAATGAATGAACAAAAATCTCGACAATAGACTATCTTCCATAATGACAAGGCTACCATCCATTGGAGTAACAAAAATATCGACAACAGACTACCTTCCACAATGACAAGGGTACCATCCATTGGAGTAACAAAAATATCCACAAGAGACAACCTTCCACAATGACAAGACTACAATCCATTGGAGTAACAAAAATCTCGACAACTTACTACCTTCCATAATGACAAGGCTACCATCCATTGGAGTAACAACGATATCAACAATAGACTACCTTCCATAAGGATAAGTCTACCATCCATTGTAGTAACAAAAATCTCGACAACAGACTAACTTCCATAATGACAAGGCTACCATCCATTGGAGTAACAAAAATCTCGACAACAGACTACCTTCCATATTGACTAGGCTACCATCCATTGGAGTAACTCGGATATCGACAACAGACTAGCTTTCATAATGACAAGGATACCATCCATTGGAGTAACAAAAATATCAACAAAAGACTACCTTCCATAATGACAAGGCTACCATCCATTGTAGTATCAAATATATGGGCAACATACTACCTTCCATAATGACAAGCCTACCATCCGTTAGAGTAACAAAAATCTCTACAATAGACTACCTTCCATAATGTGAAGGCTACCATCCATTGTAGTAACAAAAATCTTGACAACAGACTTCCTTCCATAATGACAAGGTTTCCATCCAATGAATGAACAAAAATCTCGACAATAGACTATCTTCCATAATGACAAGGCTACCATCCATTGGAGTAACAAAAATATCGACAACAGACTACCTTCCATAATGACAAGGGTACCATCCATTGGAGTAACAAAAATATCCACAAGAGACAACCTTCCACAATGACAAGGCTACAATCCATTGGAGTAACAAAAATCTCGACAACTGACTACCTTCCATAATGACAAGGCTACTATCCATTGTAGTAACAAAAATCTCTACAACAGACTACCTTCCATAATGACAAGGCTACCATCCATTGGAGTAACAACGATATCAACAACAGACTACCTTCCATAAGGATAAGGCTATCATCCATTGTAGTAACAAAAATCTCGACAATAGACTATCTTCCATAATGACAAGGCTACCATCCATTGGAGTAACAAAAATATCAACAACAGACTACCTTCCACAATGACAAGGGTACCATCCATTGGAGTAACAAAAATATCCACAAGAGACAACCTTCCACAATGACAAGACTACAATCCATTGGAGTAACAAAAATCTCGACAACTTACTACCTTCCATAATGACAAGGCTACCATCCATTGGAGTAACAACGATATCAACAATAGACTACCTTCCATAAGGATAAGTCTACCATCCATTGTAGTAACAAAAATCTCGACAACAGACTAACTTCCATAATGACAAGGCTACCATCCATTGGAGTAACAAAAATCTCGACAACAGACTACCTTCCATATTGACTAGGCTACCATCCATTGGAGTAACTCGGATATCGACAACAGACTAGCTTTCATAATGACAAGGATACCATCCATTGGAGTAACAAAAATATCAACAAAAGACTACCTTCCATAATGACAAGGCTACCATCCATTGTAGTATCAAATATATGGGCAACATACTACCTTCCATAATGACAAGCCTACCATCCGTTAGAGTAACAAAAATCTCTACAATAGACTACCTTCCATAATGTGAAGGCTACCATCCATTGTAGTAACAAAAATCTTGACAACAGACTTCCTTCCATAATGACAAGGTTTCCATCCAATGAATGAACAAAAATCTCGACAATAGACTATCTTCCATAATGACAAGGCTACCATCCATTGGAGTAACAAAAATATCGACAACAGACTACCTTCCATAATGACAAGGGTACCATCCATTGGAGTAACAAAAATATCCACAAGAGACAACCTTCCACAATGACAAGGCTACAATCCATTGGAGTAACAAAAATCTCGACAACTGACTACCTTCCATAATGACAAGGCTACTATCCATTGTAGTAACAAAAATCTCTACAACAGACTACCTTCCATAATGACAAGGCTACCATCCATTGGAGTAACAACGATATCAACAACAGACTACCTTCCATAAGGATAAGGCTATCATCCATTGTAGTAACAAAAATCTCGACAATAGACTATCTTCCATAATGACAAGGCTACCATCCATTGGAGTAACAAAAATATCAACAACAGACTACCTTCCACAATGACAAGGGTACCATCCATTGGAGTAACAAAAATATCCACAAGAGACAACCTTCCACAATGACAAGACTACAATCCATTGGAGTAACAAAAATCTCGACAACTTACTACCTTCCATAATGACAAGGCTACCATCCATTGTAGTAACAAAAATCTCTACAACATACTACCTTCCATAATGACAAGGCTACCATCCATTGGAGTAACAACGATATCAACAACAGACTACCTTCCATAAGGATAAGTCTACCATCCATTGTAGTAACAAAAATCTCGACAACAGACTAACTTCCATAATGACAAGGCTACCATCCATTGGAGTAACAAAAATCTCGACAACAGACTACCTTCCATTATGACTAGGCTACCATCCATTGGAGTAACAAGGATATCGACAACAGACTAGCTTTTATAATGACAAGGATACCATCCATTGGAGTAACAAAAATATCAACAACAGACTACCTTCCATAATGACAAGGCTACCATCCGTTGTAGTATCAAATATATGGACAACATACTACCTTCCATAATGACAAGGCTACCATCCATTAGAGTAACAAAAACTCTACAACAGACTACCTTCCATAATGACAAGGCTACAATCCATTGGAGTAACAAAAATCTCGACAACTGACTACCTTCCATAATGACAAGGCTATCATCCATTGTAGTAACAAAAATCTCTACAACAGACTACCTTCCATAATGACAAGGCTACCATCCATTGGAGTAACAACGATATTAACAACAGACTACCTTCCATAAGGATAAGGCTACCATCCATTATAGTAACAAAAATCTCGACAACAGACTACCTTCCATAATGACAAGGCTACCATCCATTGGAGTAACAAAAATATCGACAACAGACTACCTTCCATAATGACAAGGGTACCATCCATTGGAGTAACAAAAATATCCACAAGAGACAACCTTCCATAATGACAAGGCTACAATACATTGGAGTAACAAAAATCTTGACAACTGACTACCTTCCATAATGACAAGGCTACAATCCATTGTAGTAACAAAAATCTCTACAACAGACTACCTTCCATAATGACAAGGCTACCATCCATTGGAGTAACAACGATATCAACAACAGACTACCTTCCATAAGGATAAGGCTACCATCCATTGTAGTAACAAAAATCTCGACAATAGACTACCTTCCATAATGACTAGGCTACCATCCATTGGAGTAACAAGGATATCGACAACAGACTAGCTTTCGTAATGACAAGGATACCATCCATTGGAGTAACAAAAATATCGACAACAGACTACCTTCCATAATGATAAGGCTACCATCCAATGTAGTAACAAATATATGGACAACATACTACCTTCCATAATGACAAGGCTACCATCCATTAGAGTATCAAAAATCTCTACAACAGACTACCTTCCATAATGACAAAGGCTACCATCCATTGGAGTAACAAAAATCTCGACAATAGACCACTTTCCATAATGACAAGGCTACCATCCATTGGAGTAACAAGGATATCGACAACATACTACCTTCCATAATGACAAGGATACCATCCGTTGTAGTAACAAAAATCTCGACAACAGACTACCTTCCGTAATGACAAGGCTTCCATCCGATGAATTAACAAAAATCTCAACAACAAACTATCTTCCATAATGACATGGCTTCCATCCATTAGAGTAATAAAAATATCGACAACAGACTACCTTCCATAATAACAAGGTTACCATCCATTGGAGTAACAAAAAAATCCACAAGAGACAACCTTCCATAATGACAAGGCTACAATCCATTGTAGTAACAAAAATCTCGACAACAGACTACCTTCCATAATGACAAGGCTACCATTAATTGGAGTAACATAAATCACAACGATAGACTACCTCCCATAATGACCAGGCTACCATCCAATAGAGTAATAAAAATCAGGACAACAGACTACCTTCCATAATGATAAGGCTACCATCAATTAGAGTAACAAAATTCTCGACAACAGACTACCTTCCATAATGACAAGGCTATCATCCATTGGAGTAACAGAAATCTCGACAATAGACTACCTTCTGTAATGATATGGCTAGCATCCATTGGAGTAACAAAAATATCGACAACATACTACCTTCCATAATGACAAAGGTACCATCCATTGGAGTAACAAAATTATCCACAAGAGACTGCTTTCCATAATGACAAGGCTACCATCCATTGGAGTAACAAAAATCTCGACAACAGACTACCTTCCATAATGATAAGGCTCTCATCCATTGGAGTAAAAGAAATCTCGACAATAGACTACCTTCCTTAATGATATGGCTAGCATCCACTGGAGTAACAAAAATCTCGACAACAGACTACCTTCCATAATGACAAGGGTACCATCCATTGGAGTAACAAAATTATCCACAATAGACTGCTTTCCATAACGACAAGGCTACCATCCATTGGAGTATCAAAAATCTAGACAACAGACTACCTTCCATAATGACAAGGCTACCATCCATTGGATTAAAAAGATATCGACAACATACTACCTTCCATAATGACTAGGCTACCATCCATTAGAATAACAAAAATCACCACAACAGACTACCTTCCATGATGACTAGGCTACCATCCATTGGAATAACAAAAATCTCGACAAAAGACTACCTTCCATAATGACAAAGATACCATCCAATGGAGTAACAAAAATCTCGACAACAGACTACCTTCCTTAATGACAAGGCTACCATCCAATAGAGTAAAAAAAATATGGACAGCAGCCTACCTTCCATAATGACAAGGCTACTATCCATTGGAGTAACAAAAATCTCGACAACAGACTACCTTCCATAATGACAAGGCTACCATCCATTTGAGTAATTAAGATATCGACAACATACTACCTTCCATAATGACAAGGCTACCATCAACTGGACTAACAAAGATATCGACAACAGACTACCTTTCATAATGACAAGGATACCATCCATTGGAATAACAAAAATCTCGACAACAAACTACCTTCCATAATGACAAGGATACCATCCATTGGAGTAACAAAAATCTTGACAACAGACTACCTTCCATAATGACAAGGCTACCATCCATTGTAGTAACAAAGATATCAATAACATACTACCTTCCATAATAACATGGCTACCATCCATTGGAATAACAAAAATCTCGACAACATACTTCCCTTCCATAATGACAAGGCTACCATCCATTGGAGTAACATAAATCAAAATGATAGACTACCTTCAATAATGACAAGGCTACCATCTATTAGAGTAACAAAAAATGGGACAACAGACTACCTTCAATAATGACAAGGCCACCACCCTTCCATTGGAGTAACAAAAATCTCGATAACAGACTACCTTCCATAATGACAAGGCTACCATCCATTGTAGTAACAAAAATCTCGACAACAGACTACCTTCCATAATGACAAGTCTACCATCCATTGGAGTAACAAAAATCTGAACAATAGACTACGTTCCATAATGACAAGGCTACCATCCATTGGAGTAACATAAATCAAAATGATAGACTACCTTCAATAATGACAAGGCTACCATCCATTAGAGTAACAAAAAATGGGACAACAGACTACCTTCAATAATGACAAGGCTACCATCCTTCCATTGGAGTAACAAAATTCTCGACAACAGACTACCTTCCATAATGACAAGGCTACCATCCATTGGAGTAACATAAATTACAACGATAAACTACCTTCCTTAATGACAAGGCTACCATACATTAGAGTAACAAAAATCAAGACAACAGCCTGCCTTCCATAATGACAAGGCTACCATCCATTGGAGTAACAAAAATCTCGACAACAGACTACCTTCCATAATGAAAAGGCTACCATCCATTTGAGTAATAAAGATATCGACAACATACTACCTTCCTTAATGACAAGGATACCATCCGCTGGAGTAAAAAAGATATCGACAATGGACTACCTTTCATAATGACAAGGATACCATCCATTGGAATAACAAAAATCTCGACAATAAACTACCTTCCATAATGACAAGGATACCATCCATTGGAATAACAAAAATATTTACAACAGACTACCTTCCATAATGACAAGGCTACCATCCATTGTAGTAACAAAGATATCAATAACATACTACCTTCCATAATGACAAGGCTACCATCCATTAGAGTAACAAAAATCACGACAACAAACTACCATCCATAATAACAAGGCTACCATCCATTGGAATATCAAAAATCTCGACAACATACTACCTTCCATAATGACAAGGCTTCCATCCAATAGAGTATCAAAAATCTCAACAATAGACTATCTTCCATAATTACAAGGCTACATTCCATTGGGGTAACAAAAATATCGACAACAGACTGCCGTCCATAATGACAAGGCTACCATCCATTGTAGTAACAAAAATCTCGACAACAGACTTCCTTCCATAATGAAAAGGCTACCATCCATTGTAGTAACATAAATCTCGACAACAGACTACCTTCCATAATGACAAGTCTACCATCCATTGGAGTAACAAAAATATGAACAATAGACTACCTTCCATAATGACAAGGCTACCATCCATTGGAGTAACATAAATCACAATGATAGACTACCTTCAGTAATGACAAGGCTACCATCCATTAGAGTAACAAAAAATGGTACAACAGACTACCTTCAATAATGACAAGGCTACCATGCTTCCATTGGAGTAACAAAAATCACAACAACAGACTACCTTCCATAATGACAAGGCTACCATCCATTGGAGTAAGAAAGAAATCGACAACAAACTACCTTCCATAATGACAAGGGTACCATCCATTGGAGTAACAAAGATATCGGCAACATACTACCTTCCATAATGACAAGGCTACCATCCATTGTAACATAAATCACGACAACAGACTACCTTCCATAATGACTAGGCTACAATCCATTAGAGTAACAAAAATCACGACAACAGACTACCTTCCATAATGACTAGGCTACAATCCATTGCAGTAATAAAGATATCGACAATGGACTACCTTTCATAATGACAAGGATACCATCCATTGGAATTAAAAAAATCTCGAAAACAGACTACCTTCCATAATGACAAGGATACCATCCATTGGAGTAACAAAAATCTCGACAACAGACTACCTTCCATAATGACAAGGCTACCATCCATTGTAGTAACAAAAATCTCGACAACAGACTACCTTCCATAATGACAAGGCTATCATCCATTGGAGTAAAAAAGATATCGACAACCGACTACCTTCCATAATGACAACGGTACCATCTATTGGAGTAACAAAAATATCCACAAGAGACAACCTTCCATAATGAAAAGGCTACCATCCATTGGAGTAACAATTATATCGACAACAGACTACCTTCCATAATGACAAGGCTACCATCCATTGGAGTAAAAAAAATCCCGATAATAGACTACCTTCCATAATGCCTAGGCTACCATCCATTGGAGTAACAAAGATATCGACAACGGACTACCTTTCATAATGACGAGGATACCATCCATTGGAGTAACAAATATCTCGACAATAGACTACCTTCCATAATGACAAGGCTACCATCCATTGTAGTAACAAAGATATGGACAACATACTACCTTCCATAATGACAAGGCTACCATCCATTAGAGTTACAAAAATCTCTACAATAGACTACCTTCCATAATATGAAGGCTACCATCCATTGTAGTAACAAAAACTCAACAACAGACTTCCTTCCATAATGACAAGGTTTCCATCCAATGAATGAACAAAAATTTCGACAATAGACTATCTTCCATAATGAGAAGGCTACGATCCATTGGAGTAACAAAAATATCGACAACAGACTTCCTTCCATAATGACAAGGGTACCATCCATTGGAGTAACAAAAAATCCACAAGAGACAACCTTCCATAATGACAAGGCTACAATCCATTGGAGTAAAAAAAATCTCGACAACTGACTACCTTCCATAATGACAAGGCTACCATCCATTGTAGTAACAAAAATCTCTACAACAGACTACCTTCCATAATGACAAGGCTACCATCCATTTGAGTAATAAAGATATCGACAACATACTACCTTCCATAATGATAAGGCTACCATCAACTGGACTAACAAAGATATCGACAACAGACTACCTTTCATAATGACAAGGATACCATCCATTGGAATAACAAAAATCTCGACAACAAACTACCTTCCATAATGACAAGGATACCATCCATTGGAGTAACAAAAATCTTGACAACAGACTACCTTCCATAATGACAAGGCTACCATCCATTGTAGTAACAAAGATATCAATAACATACTACCTTCCATAATAACAAGGCTACCATCCATTGGAATAACAAAAATCTCGACAACATACTTCCCTTCCATAATGACAAGGCTACCATCCATTGGAGTAACATAAATCAAAATGATAGACTACCTTCAATAATGACAAGGCTACCATCTATTAGAGTAACAAAAAATGGGACAACAGACTACCTTCAATAATGACAAGGCTACCAACCTTCCATTGGAGTAACAAAAATCTCGATAACAGACTACCTTCCATAATGACAAGGCTACCATCCATTGTAGTAACAAAAATCTCGACAACAGACTACCTTCCATAATGACAAGTCTACCATCCATTGGAGTAACAAAAATCTGAACAATAGACTACGTTCCATAATGACAAGGCTACCATCCATTGGAGTAACATAAATCAAAATGATAGACTACCTTCAATAATGACAAGGCTACCATCCATTAGAGTAACAAAAAATGGGACAACAGACTACCTTCAATAATGACAAGGCTACCATCCTTCCATTGGAGTAACAAAATTCTCGACAACAGACTACCTTCCATAATGACAAGGCTACCATCCATTGGAGTAACATAAATTACAACGATAAACTACCTTCCTTAATGACAAGGCTACCATACATTAGAGTAACAAAAATCAGGACAACAGCCTGCCTTCCATAATGACAAGGCTACCATCCATTGGAGTATCAAAAATCTAGACAACAGACTACCTTCCATAATGACAAGGCTACCATCCATTGGATTAAAAAGATATCGACAACATACTACCTTCCATAATGACTAGGCTACCATCCATTAGAATAACAAAAATCACCACAACAGACTACCTTCCATGATGACTAGGCTACCATCCATTGGAATAACAAAAATCTCGACAAAAGACTACCTTCCATAATGACAAAGATACCATCCAATGGAGTAACAAAAATCTCGACAACAGACTACCTTCCTTAATGACAAGGCTACCATCCAATAGAGTAAAAAAAATATGGACAGCAGCCTACCTTCCATAATGACAAGGCTACTATCCATTGGAGTAACAAAAATCTCGACAACAGACTACCTTCCATAATGACAAGGCTACCATCCATTTGAGTAATTAAGATATCGACAACATACTACCTTCCATAATGACAAGGCTACCATCAAATGGACTAACAAAGATATCGACAACAGACTACCTTTCATAATGACAAGGATACCATCCATTGGAATAACAAAAATCTCGACAACAAACTACCTTCCATAATGACAAGGATACCATCCATTGGAGTAACAAAAATCTTGACAACAGACTACCTTCCATAATGACAAGGCTACCATCCATTGTAGTAACAAAGATATCAATAACATACTACCTTCCATAATAACAAGGCTACCATCCATTGGAATAACAAAAATCTCGACAACATACTTCCCTTCCATAATGACAAGGCTACCATCCATTGGAGTAACATAAATCAAAATGATAGACTACCTTCAATAATGACAAGGCTACCATCTATTAGAGTAACAAAAAATGGGACAACAGACTACCTTCAATAATGACAAGGCCACCACCCTTCCATTGGAGTAACAAAAATCTCGATAACAGACTACCTTCCATAATGACAAGGCTACCATCCATTGTAGTAACAAAAATCTCGACAACAGACTACCTTCCATAATGACAAGTCTACCATCCATTGGAGTAACAAAAATATGAACAATAGACTACGTTCCATAATGACAAGGCTACCATCCATTGGAGTAACATAAATCAAAATGATAGACTACCTTCAATAATGACAAGGCTACCATCCATTAGAGTAACAAAAAATGGGACAACAGACTACCTTCAATAATGACAAGGCTACCATCCTTCCATTGGAGTAACAAAATTCTCGACAACAGACTACCTTCCATAATGACAAGGCTACCATCCATTAGAGTAACATAAATTACAACGATAAACTACCTTCCTTAATGACAAGGCTACCATACATTAGAGTAACAAAAATCAAGACAACAACCTGCCTTCCATAATGACAAGGCTACCATCCATTGGAGTAACAAAAATCTCGACAACAGACTACCTTCCATAATGAAAAGGCTACCATCCATTTGAGTAATAAAGATATCGACAACATACTACCTTCCTTAATGACAAGGATACCATCCGCTGGAGTAAAAAAGATATCGACAATGGACTACCTTTCATAATGACAAGGATACCATCCATTGGAATAACAAAAATCTCGACAATAAACTACCTTCCATAATGACAAGGATACCATCCATTGGAATAACAAAAATATTTACAACAGACTACCTTCCATAATGACAAGGCTACCATCCATTGTAGTAACAAAGATATCAATAACATACTACCTTCCATAATGACAAGGCTACCATCCATTAGAGTAACAAAAATCACGACAACAAACTACCATCCATAATAACAAGGCTACCATCCATTGGAATATCAAAAATCACGACAACATACTACCTTGCATAATGACAAGGCTTCCATCCAATAGAGTATCAAAAATCTCAACAATAGACTATCTTCCATAATTACAAGGCTACATTCCATTGGGGTAACAAAAATATCGACAACAGACTGCCGTCCATAATGACAAGGCTACCATCCATTGTAGTAACAAAAATCTCGACAACAGACTTCCTTCCATAATGACAAGGCTACCATCCATTGTAGTAACATAAATCTCGACAACAGACTACCTTCCATAATGACAAGTCTACCATCCATTGGAGTAACAAAAATATGAACAATAGACTACCTTCCATAATGACAAGGCTACCATCCATTGGAGTAACATAAATCACAATGATAGACTACCTTCAGTAATGACAAGGCTACCATCCATTAGAGTAACAAAAAATGGTACAACAGACTACCTTCAATAATGACAAGGCTACCATGCTTCCATTGGAGTAACAAAAATCACAACAACAGACTACCTTCCATAATGACAAGGCTACCATCCATTGGAGTAAGAAAGAAATCGACAACAAACTACCTTCCATAATGACAAGGGTACCATCCATTGGAGTAACAAAGATATCGGCAACATACTACCTTCCATAATGACAAGGCTACCATCCATTGTAACATAAATCACGACAACAGACTACCTTCCATAATGACTAGGCTACAATCCATTAGAGTAACAAAAATCACGACAACAGACTACCTTCCATAATGACTAGGCTACAATCCATTGCAGTAATAAAGATATCGACAATGGACTACCTTTCATAATGACAAGGATACCATCCATTGGAATAAAAAAAATCTCGAAAACAGACTACCTTCCATAATGACAAGGATACCATCCATTGGAGTAACAAAAATCTCGACAACAGACTACCTTCCATAATGACAAGGCTACCATCCATTGTAGTAACAAAAATCTCGACAACAGACTACCTTCCATAATGACAAGGCTATCATCCATTGGAGTAAAAAAGATATCGACAACCGACTACCTTCCATAATGACAACGGTACCATCTATTGGAGTAACAAAAATATCCACAAGAGACAACCTTCCATAATGAAAAGGCTACCATCCATTGGAGTAACAATAATATCGACAACAGACTACCTTCCATAATGACAAGGCTACCATCCATTGCAGTAAAAAAAATCCCGATAATAGACTACCTTCCATAATGCCTAGGCTACCATCCATTGGAGTAACAAAGATATCGACAACGGACTACCTTTCATAATGACGAGGCTACCATCCATTGGAGTAACAAATATCTCGACAACAGACTACCTTCCATAATGACAAGGCTACCATCCATTGTAGTAACAAAGATATGGACAACATACTACCTTCCATAATGACAAGGCTACCATCCATTAGAGTTACAAAAATCTCTACAATAGACTACCTTCCATAATATGAAGGCTACCATCCATTGTAGTAACAAAAACTCAACAACAGACTTCCTTCCATAATGACAAGGTTTCCATCCAATGAATGAACAAAAATCTCAACAATAGACTATCTTCCATAATGAGAAGGCTACGATCCATTGGAGTAACAAAAATATCGACAACAGACTTCCTTCCATAATGACAAGGGTACCATCCATTGGAGTAACAAAAAATCCACAAGAGACAACCTTCCATAATGACAAGGCTACAATCCATTGGAGTAAAAAAAATCTCGACAACTGACTACCTTCCATAATGACAAGGCTACCATCCATTGTAGTAACAAAAATCTCTACAACAGACTACCTTCCATAATGACAAGGCTACCATCCATTTGAGTAATAAAGATATCGACAACATACTACCTTCCATAATGACAAGGCTACCATCAACTGGACTAACAAAGATATCGACAACAGACTACCTTTCATAATGACAAGGATACCATCCATTGGAATAACAAAAATCTCGACAACAAACTACCTTCCATAATGACAAGGATACCATCCATTGGAGTAACAAAAATCTTGACAACAGACTACCTTCCATAATGACAAGGCTACCATCCATTGTAGTAACAAAGATATCAATAACATACTACCTTCCATAATAACAAGGCTACCATCCATTGGAATAACAAAAATCTCGACAACATACTTCCCTTCCATAATGACAAGGCTACCATCCATTGGAGTAACATAAATCAAAATGATAGACTACCTTCAATAATGACAAGGCTACCATCTATTAGAGTAACAAAAAATGGGACAACAGACTACCTTCAATAATGACAAGGCTACCAACCTTCCATTGGAGTAACAAAAATCTCGATAACAGACTACCTTCCATAATGACAAGGCTACCATCCATTGTAGTAACAAAAATCACGACAACAGACTACCTTCCATAATGACAAGTCTACCATCCATTGGAGTAACAAAAATCTGAACAATAGACTACGTTCCATAATGACAAGGCTACCATCCATTGGAGTAACATAAATCAAAATGATAGACTACCTTCAATAATGACAAGGCTACCATCCATTAGAGTAACAAAAAATGGGACAACAGACTACCTTCAATAATGACAAGGCTACCATCCTTCCATTGGAGTAACAAAATTCTCGACAACAGACTACCTTCCATAATGACAAGGCTACCATCCATTGGAGTAACATAAATTACAACGATAAACTACCTTCCTTAATGACAAGGCTACCATACATTAGAGTAACAAAAATCAGGACAACAGCCTGCCTTCCATAATGACAAGGCTACCATCCATTGGAGTAACAAAAATCTCGACAACAGACTACCTTCCATAATGAAAAGGCTACCATCCATTTGAGTAATAAAGATATCGACAACATACTACCTTCCTTAATGACAAGGATACCATCCACTGGAGTAAAAAAGATATCGACAATGGACTACCTTCCATAATGACAACGGTACCATCTATTGGAGTAACAAAAATATCCACAAGAGACAACCTTCCATAATGAAAAGGCTACCATCCATTGGAGTAACAATAATATCGACAACAGACTACCTTCCATAATGACAAGGCTACAATCCATTGGAGTAAAAAAAATCCCGATAATAGACTACATTCCATAATGCATAGGCTACCATCCATTGGAGTAACAAAGATATCGACAACGGACTACCTTTCATAATGACGAGGATACCATCCATTGGAGTAACAAATATCTCGACAACAGACTACCTTCCATAATGACAATGCTACCATCCATTGTAGTAACAAAGATATGGACAACATACTACCTTCCATAATGACAAGGCTACCATCCATTAGAGTTACAAAAATCTCTACAATAGACTACCTTCCATAATATGAAGGCTACCATCCATTGTAGTAACAAAAACTCAACAACAGACTTCCTTCCATAATGACAAGGTTTCCATCCAATGAATGAACAAAAATCTCGACAATAGAATATCTTCCATAATGAGAAGGCTACGATCCATTGGAGTAACAAAAATATCGACAATAGACTACCTTCCATAATGACAAGGGTACCATCCATTGGAGTAACAAAAAATCCACAAGAGACAACCTTCCATAATGACAAGGCTACAATCCATTGGAGTAAAAAAAATCTCGACAATTGTCTACCTTCCATAATGACAAGGCTACCATCCATTGTAGTAACAAAAATCTCTACAACAGACTACCTTCCATAATGACAAGGCTACCATCCATTGGAGTAACAACGATATCAACAACAAACTACTTTCCATAAGGATAAGGCTACCATCCATTGTAGTAACAAAAATTTCGACAACAGACTACCTTCCATAATCACAAGGCTACTATCCATTGGAGTAACAAAAATCTCGACAACAGACTACCTTCCATAATGACTAGGCTACCATCCATTGGAGTAACAAGGATATCGACAACAGACTAGCTTTCATAATGACAAGCATACCATCCATTGGAGTAACAAAAATATCGACAACAGACTACCTTCAATAATGACAAGGCTACCATCCATTGTAGTAACAAATATATGGACAACATACTACCTTCCATAATGACAAGGCTACCATCCATTGGAGTAACAAAAATCTCGAGAACAGACCACCTTCCATAATGACAAGGCTACCATCCATTGGAGTAACAAGGATATCGACAACAGACTACCTTCCATAATGACAAGGATACCATCCATTGTAGTATCAAAGATATAAACAACATACTACCTTCCATAATGACAAGGATACCATCCGTTGTAGTAACAAAAATCTCGACAACAGACTACCTTCCGTAATGACAAGGCTTCCATCCAATGAATTAACAAAAATCTCAACAACAAACTATCTTCCATAATGACATGGCTTCCATCGATTGGTGTAATAAAAATATCGACAACATACAACCTTCCATAATAACATGGGTACCATCCATTGGAGTAACAAAAAAATCCATAAGATACAACCTTCCATAATGACAAGGCTACAAACCATTGGAGTAACAAAAATCTCAACAACTGACTACCTTCCATAATGACAAGGCTACCTTCCTTTGTAGTAACAAAAATCTCAACAACAGACTACCTTCCATAATGACAAGGCTACCATTCATTGGAGTAACATATATCACAACAATTGACTACCTTCCATAATAACCACGCTACCATCCATTAAAGTAACAAAAATCAGGACAACAGACTACCTTCCATAATGATAAGCCTACCATCCATTGGAGTAACAGAAATCTCGATAATAGACTACCTTCCGTAATGATATGGCTAGCATCCATTGGAGTAACAAAAATCTCGACAACAGACTACCTTCCATAATGACAAAGGTACCATCCACTGGAGTAACAAAATTATCCACAAGAGACTGCTTTCCATAATGACAAGGCTACCATCCATTGGAGTAACAAAAATCTCGACAACAGACTACCTTCCATAATGACAAGGCTATCATCCATTGGAGTAACAGAAATCTCGACAATAGACTACCTTCCTTAATGATATGGCTAGCATCCATTGGAGTAACAAAAATTTCGACAACATACTACCTTCCATAATGACAAGGGTACCATCCATTGGAGTCACAAAATTATCCACAAGAGACTGCTTTCCATAATGACAAGGCTACCATCCATTGGAGTATCAAAAATCTCGACAACAAACTACCTTCCATAATGACAAGGCTACCATCCATTGGATTAAAAAGATATCGACAACATACTACCTTCCATAATGACAAGGCTACCATCCATTAGAATAACAAAAATCACCACAACAGACTACCTTCCATAATGACTAGGCTACCATCCATTGTAATAACAAAAAATCTCGATAAAAGACTACCTTCCATAATGACAAAGCTACCATCCAATGGAGTAACAAAAATCTCGACAACAGACTACCTTCCTTAATGACAAGGCTACCATCCATTAGAGTAACAAAAATATGTACAACAGCCTACCTTCCATAATGACAAGGCTACCATCCATTGGAGTAACAAAAATATGGACAGCAGCCTACCTTCCATAATGACAAGGCTACCATCCATTTGAGTAATAAAGATATCGACAAAATACTACCTTCCATAATGACAAGGCTACCATCCACTAGAGTTACAAAGATATCGACAACGGACTACCTTTCATAATGACAACGATACCATCCATTGGAATAACAAAAATCTCGATAACAAACTACCTTCCATAATGACAAGGATACCATCCATTGGAGTAACAAAAATCTTGACAACAGACTACCTTCCATAATGACAAGGCTACCATCCATTGTAGTAACAAAGATATCAATAACATACTACCTTCCATAATGACAAGGCTACCATCCATTAGAGTAATAAAAATCACAACAACAAACTACCTTCCATAATAACAAGGCTACCATCCATTGGAAAACAAAAATCTCGACAACATACTACCTTCCATAATAACAAGGCTTCCATCCAATGGAGTAACAAAAATCTCGACAGTAGACTATCTTCCATAATTGCAAGGCTACAATCCATTAGAGTAACAAAAATCTCGACAAAAGACTACCATCCATAATGACAAGGCTACCATCCTTTGTAGTAAAAAAAATCTCGACAACATACTACCTTCCATAATGACAAGGCTACCATCCATTGTAGTAACAAAAATCTCGACAATAGACTATCTTCCATAATTGTAAGGCTACAATCCATTGGAGTAACAAAAATCTCGACAAAAGACTACCATCCATAATGACAAGGCTACCATCCTTTGTAGTAACAAAAATCTTGACAACAGACTACCTTCCATAATGACAAGGCTACCATCCATTGTAGTAACAAAAATCTTGACAACAGACTACCTTCCATAATGACAAGTCTACCATCCATTGGAGTAACAAAAATCTGAACAATAGACTACCTTCCATAATGACAAGGCTACCATCCATTGGAGTAACATAAATCAAAATGATAGACTACCTTCAATAATGACAAGGCTACCATCCATTAGAGTAATAAAAAATGGGACAACAGACTACCTTCAATAATGACAAGGCTACCATCCTTCAATTGGAGTAACAAAAATCTCGACAACAGACTACCTTCCATAATGACAAGGCTACCATCCATTGGAGTAACATAAATCACAACGATAGACTACCATCCATAATGAAAAGGCTACCATCAATTAGAGTAACAAAATTCTCGACAACAGACTACCTTCCATAATGACAAGGCTATCATCCATTGGAGTAACAGAAATCTCGACAATAGACTACCTTCTGTAATGATATGGCTAGCATCCATTGGAGTAACAAAAATCTCGACAACAGACTACCTTCCATAATGACAAGGGTACCATCCATTGGAGTAACAAAATTTTCCACAAGAGACTGCTTTCCATAATGACAAGGCTACCATCCATTGGAGTAACAAAAATCTCGAGAACAGACCACCTTCCATAATGACAAGGCTACCATCCATTGGAGTAACAAGGATATCGACAACAGACTACCTTCCATAATGACAAGGATACCATCCATTGTAGTATCAAAGATATAAACAACATACTACCTTCCATAATGACAAGGATACCATCCGTTGTAGTAACAAAAATCTCGACAACAGACTACCTTCCGTAATGACAAGGCTTCCATCCAATGAATTAACAAAAATCTCAACAACAAACTATCTTCCATAATGACATGGCTTCCATCGATTGGTGTAATAAAAATATCGACAACATACAACCTTCCATAATAACATGGGTACCATCCATTGGAGTAACAAAAAAATCCATAAGATACAACCTTCCATAATGACAAGGCTACAAACCATTGGAGTAACAAAAATCTCAACAACTGACTACCTTCCATAATGACAAGGCTACCTTCCTTTGTAGTAACAAAAATCTCAACAACAGACTACCTTCCATAATGACAAGGCTACCATTCATTGGAGTAACATATATCACAACAATTGACTACCTTCCATAATAACCACGCTACCATCCATTAAAGTAACAAAAATCAGGACAACAGACTACCTTCCATAATGATAAGCCTACCATCCATTGGAGTAACAGAAATCTCGACAATAGACTACCTTCCGTAATGATATGGCTAGCATCCATTGGAGTAACAAAAATCTCGACAACAGACTACCTTCCATAATGACAAAGGTACCATCCACTGGAGTAACAAAATTATCCACAAGAGACTGCTTTCCATAATGACAAGGCTACCATCCATTGGAGTAACAAAAATCTCGACAACAGACTACCTTCCATAATGACAAGGCTATCATCCATTGGAGTAACAGAAATCTCGACAATAGACTACCTTCCTTAATGATATGGCTAGCATCCATTGGAGTAACAAAAATCTCGACAACATACTACCTTCCATAATGACAAGGGTACCATCCATTGGAGTCACAAAATTATCCACAAGAGACTGCTTTCCATAATGACAAGGCTACCATCCATTGGAGTATCAAAAATCTCGACAACAAACTACCTTCCATAATGACAAGGCTACCATCCATTGGATTAAAAAGATATCGACAACATACTACCTTCCATAATGACAAGGCTACCATCCATTAGAATAACAAAAATCACCACAACAGACTACCTTCCATAATGACTAGGCTACCATCCATTGTAATAACAAAAAATCTCGATAAAAGACTACCTTCCATAATGACAAAGCTACCATCCAATGGAGTAACAAAAATCTAGACAACAGACTACCTTCCTTAATGACAAGGCTACCATCCATTAGAGTAACAAAAATATGTACAACAGCCTACCTTCCATAATGACAAGGCTACCATCCATTGGAGTAACAAAAATCTCGACAACAGACTACCTTCCATAATGACAAGGCTACCATCCATTTGAGTAATAAAGATATCGACAAAATACTACCTTCCATAATGACAAGGCTACCATCCACTAGAGTTACAAAGATATCGACAACGGACTACCTTTCATAATGACAACGATACCATCCATTGGAATAACAAAAATCTCGATAACAAACTACCTTCCATAATGACAAGGCTACCATCCATTGTAGTAACAAAGATATCAATAACATACTACCTTCCATAATGACAAGGCTACCATCCATTAGAGTAATAAAAATCACAACAACAAACTACCTTCCATAATAACAAGGCTACCATCCATTGGAATAACAAAAATCTCGACAACATACTACCTTCCATAATAACAAGGCTTCCATCCAATGGAGTAACAAAAATCTCGACAATAGACTATCTTCCATAATTGCAAGGCTACAATCCATTAGAGTAACAAAAATCTCGACAAAAGACTACCATCCATAATGACAAGGCTACCATCCTTTGTAGTAACAAAAATCTCGACAACATACTACCTTCCATAATGACAAGGCTACCATCCATTGTAGTAACAAAAATCTCGACAATAGACTATCTTCCATAATTGTAAGGCTACAATCCATTGGAGTAACAAAAATCTCGACAAAAGACTACCATCCATAATGACAAGGCTACCATCCTTTGTAGTAATAAAAATCTTGACAACAGACTACCTTCCATAATGACAAGGCTACCATCCATTGTAGTAACAAAAATCTTGACAACAGACTACCTTCCATAATGACAAGTCTACCATCCATTGGAGTAACAAAAATCTGAACAATAGACTACCTTCCATAATGACAAGGCTACCATCCATTGGAGTAACATAAATCAAAATGATAGACTACCTTCAATAATGACAAGGCTACCATCCATTAGAGTAATAAAAAATGGGACAACAGACTACCTTCAATAATGACAAGGCTACCATCCTTCAATTGGAGTAACAAAAATCTCGACAACAGACTACCTTCCATAATGACAAGGCTACCATCCATTGGAGTAACATAAATCACAATGATAGACTACCATCCATAATGAAAAGGCTACCATCAATTAGAGTAACAAAATTCTCGACAACAGACTACCTTCCATAATGACAAGGCTATCATCCATTGGAGTAACAGAAATCTCGACAATAGACTACCTTCTGTAATGATATGGCTAGCATCCATTGGAGTAACAAAAATCTCGACAACAGACTACCTTCCATAATGACAAGGGTACCATCCATTGGAGTAACAAAATTTTCCACAAGAGACTGCTTTCCATAATGACAAGGCTACCATCCATTGGAGTAACAAAAATCTCGACAACAAACTACCTTCCATAATGACAAGGCTACCATCCATTGGATTAACAAAGATATCGACAACATACTACCTTCCATAATGACTAGGCTACCATCCATTAGAATAACACAAATCACGACAAAAGACTACCTTCCATAATGTCTAGGCTACCATCCATTGGAATAACAAAAATCTCGACAAAAGACTACCTTCCATAATGACAAATCTACCATCCAATGGAGTAACAAAAATCTCGACAACAGACTACCTTCCTTAAAGACAAGGCTACCATACATTAGAGTAACAAAAATCTGGACAACAGCCTACCTTCCATAATGACAAGGCTACCATCCATTGGAGTAACAAAAATCTCGACAACAGACGACCTTCCATAATGACAAGGCTACCATACATTTGAGTAATAAAGATATCGACAACATACTACCTTCCATAATGACAAGGCTACCATCCACTGGAGTAACAAAGATATCGACAACGGACTACCTTTCATAATGACATGGATACCATCCATTGGAATAACAAAAATCACGACAACAGACTACCTTCCATAATGACAAGGATACCATCCATTAGAATAACAAAAATCTTGACAACAGACTACCTTCCATAATGACAAGGCTACCATCCATTGTAGTAACAAAGATATCAATAACATACTACCTTCCATAATGACAAGGCTACCATCCATTAGAGTAACAAAAATCCTAACAACAAACTACCTTCCATAATAACAAGGCTAACATCCATTGGATTAACAAAAATCTCGACAACATACTACCTTCCATAATGACAAGGCTTCCATCCAATGGAGTAACAAAAATCTCAACAATAGACTATCTTCCATAATTACAAGGCTACATTCCATTGGGGTAACAAAAATATCGATAACAGACTACCGTCCATAATGACAAGGCTACCATCCATTGTAGTAACAAAAATCTCGACAACAGACTACCTTCCATAATGAAAAGTCTACCATCCATTGGAGTAACAAAGATCTGAACAATAGACTACCTTCCATAATGACAAGGCTACGATCCATTGGAGTAACATAAATCACAATGATAGACTAACTTCAGTAATGACAAGGCTACCATCCATTAGAGTAACAAAAAATGGTACAACAGACTACCTTCAATAATGACAAGGCTACCATCCTTCCATTGGAGTAACAAAAATCTCGACAACAGACTACCTTCCATAATGACAAGGCTACCATCCATTAGAGAAAGAAAGATATCGACAACAAACTACCTTCCATAATGACAAGGCTACCATCCATTGGAGTAACAAAGATATCGACAACATACTACCTTCCATAATGACAAGGCTACCATCCATTGTAGTAACAAAAATCTCGACAATAAACTACCTTCCATACTGACAAGGCTACCATCCATTAGAGTAACAAAAATCACGACAACAGACTACCTTCCATAATGACTAGGCTACAATCCATTGGAGTAATAAAGATATCAACAACGGACTACCTTTCATAATGACAAGGATACCATCAATTGGAATAACAAAAATCTCGACAATAGACTACCTTCCATAATGACAAGGATACCATCCATTGGAGTAACAAAAATCTCGATAACAGACTACCTTCCATAATGACAAGGCTACCATCCATTATAGTAACAAAGATATCGATAACATACTACCTTCCATAAGGACAAGGCTACCATCCACTAGAGTAACAAAAATCACGACAACAGACTACCTTCCATAATAACAAGGCTACCGTCCATTGGAATAACAAAAATCTCGACAACATACTACCTTCCATAATGACAAGGCTACAATCCATTGTAGTAACAAAAATCTCGACAACAGACTACCTTCCATAATGACAAGGTTACCATCCATTGTAGTAACAAAAATCTCGACAACAGACTACCTTCCATAATGACAAGTCTACCATCCATTGTAGTAACAAAAATTTGAACAATAGACTACCTTCCATAATGACAAGGCTACCATCCATTGGAGTAACATAAATCACAATAATAGACTAACTTCAATAATGACAAGGCTACCATCCATTAGAGTAACAAAAAATGGGACAACAGACTACCTTTCATAATGACATGGCTACCATCCATCCATTGGAGTAACAAAAATCTCGACAACAGACTACCTTCCATAATGACAAGTCTACCATCCATTGGAGTAACAAAAATCTGAAAACTAGACTACCTTCCATAATGACAAGGCTACCATCCATTGGAGTAACATAAATCACAATGATAGACTACCTTCAATAATGACAAGGCTACCATCTATTAGAGTAAAAAAAAAAGGGACAACAGACTACCTTCCATAATGACTAGGCTACCATCCATTGGAGTAATAAAGATATCAACAACGGACTACCTTTCATAATGACAAGGATACCATCCATTGGAATAACAAAAATCTCGACAACAGACTACCTTCCATAATGACAAGGATACCATCCATTGGAGTAACAAAAATCTCGACAACAGATTACCTTCCATAATGATAAGGATATCATCCATTGTAGTAACAAAGATATCGATAACATACTACCTTCCATAATGACAAGGCTACCATCCATTAGAGTAACAAAAATCACGACAACAAACTACCTTCCATATTAACAAGGCTACCATCCATTGGAATAACAAAAATCTCGATAACATACTACCTTCCATAATGATAAGGCTTCCATCCAAAGGAGTAACAAAGTTATCGACAATAGACTATTTTCCATAATGACAAGGCTACCATCCATTGTAGTAACAAAGATATCGATAACATACTACCTTCCATAATGACAAGGCTACCATCCACTGGAGTAACAGAAATCTCGACAATAGACTACCTTCCATAATGATAAAGCTAGCATCCATTGGTGCAACAAAAATCTCGACAATAGACTACCTTCCATAATGACAAGGGTACCATCCATTGGAGTAACAAAATTATCCACAAGAGACTTCCTTCCATAATGACAAGGCTACCATCCATTGGAGTAAAAAAAATCTCGACAACAGACTACCTTCCATAATGACAAGGCTACCATCCATTGGATTAACAAAGATATCGATAACATACTACCTTCCATAATGACTAGGCTACGATCCATTAGAGTAACAAAAATCACTACAACAAACTACCTTCCATAATGACAAGGCTACCATCCATTGGAATAACAAAAATCTCGACAACAGACTACCTTCCATAATAACAAAGCTACCATCTAATGGAGTAACAAAAATATCGACAACATACTACCTTCCTTAATGACAAGGCTACCATCCTTTAGAGTAACAAAAATTTGGACAACAACCTACCTTCCATAATGACAAGGCCACCATCCATTGGAGTAACAAAAATCTCGACAATGGACTACCTTCCATAATGACAAGGCTACCATCCATTGTAGTAACAAAAATCTCGACAACAGACTACCTTCCATACTGACAAGGCTACCATCCATTAGAGTAACAAAAATCACGACAATAGACTACCTTCCATAATGACTAGGCTACCATCCATTGGAGTAACAAAGATATCGACAATGGACTACCTTTCATAATGACAAGAAAACCATCCATTGGAATAACAAAAATCTCGACAACAGACTACCTTCCATAATGACAAGGATACCCTCCATTGGAGTAACAAAAAACTCGACAACAAACTACCTTCCATAATGACAAGGCTACCATCCATTGGAGTAACAAAGATATCGATAGCATACTACCTTCCATAATGACAAGGCTTGCATCCAATGGAGTAACAAAAATCTCGACAATAGACTATCTTCCATAATTACAAGGCTACAATCTATTGGAGAAACAAAAATCTCGACAACAGACTACCGTTCATAATGACAAGGCTACCATCCATTGTAGTAACAAAAATCTCGACAATAGACAACCTTTCATAATGTAAAGGCTACCATCCATTGTAGTAACATAAATCTCGACAACAGACTACCTTCCATAATGACAAGTCTACCATCCGTTGGAGTAACAAAAATCTGAACAATAGACTACCTTCAATAATAACAAGGCTACCATCCATTGGAGTAAGAAAGATATCGACAACAAACTACCTTCCATAATGACAATGCTACCATCCATTGGAGTAACAAAAATATCGACAACATACTACCTTCCATATTGACAAGGCTACCATCCATTGGAGTAACAAAATTCTTGATAACAGACTACCTTCCATAATGACTAGGCTCCCATCCATTGGAGTAACAAAAATCTCGACAACAGTCTACCTCGCATAATGACAAGGCTACCATAAATTGTAGTAACAAAAATCTCGACAACAAACTACCTTCCATATTGACAAGGCGAACATCCAATGGAGTAACAAAAATCTCAACAATAGACTATCTTCCATAATGACAAGGCTACAATCCATTGGAGTAACAAAAATCTCGACAATAGACTACCTTCCATAATGACAAGGCTACCATCCATTGGAGTAACATAAATCACAATGATAGACTACCTTCAATAATGACAAGTCTACCATCCATTAGAGTAACAAAAAAATGGGATAACTGACTACCTTCAATAATGACAAGGATACCATCCATCCATAGGAGTAACAAAAATCTCGACAACAGACTGCCTTCCATAACGACAAGGCTACCATCCATTGGAGTAAGAAAGACATCGACAACAAACTACCTTCCATAATGACAAGGCTACCATCCATTGGAGTAACAAAGATATCGACAACATACTACCTTCCATAATGACAAGGCTATCATCCATTGTAGTAACAAAAATCTCGACAATAGACTACCTTCCATAATGACAAGGCTACCATCCATTGGAGTAACAAAATTCTCGATAAAAAACTACCTTCCATAATGACTAGGCTACCATCCATTGGAGTAAAAAAAATCTTGACAACAGACTACCTTCCATAATGACAAGGCTACCATCCATTGTAGTAACAAAAATCTCGACAACAGACTACCTTCCTTACTGACAAGGCTACCATCCATTAGAGTAACAAAAATCACGACAACAGACTACCTTCCATAATGACTAGGCTACCATCAATTGTAGTAACAAAGATATCGACAACGGACTACCTTTCATAATGACAAGGATACCATCCATTGGAATAACAAAAATCTAGACAACAGACTACCTTCCATAATGACAAGGCTACCATCCATTTGAGTAACATAAATCACAATGATAGACTACCTTCAATAATGACAAGGCTACCATCCTTTAGAGTAACAAAAAATGGGACAACAGACTACCTTCAATAATGACATGGCTACCATCCATCCAATGGAGTAACAAAAATCTCGAGAACAGACTACCTTCCATAATGACAAGGCTACCATCCATTGGAGTAAGAAAGATATCGACAGCAAACTACCTTCCATAATGACAAGGCTACCATTCATTGGAGTAACAAAGATATCGATAACATACTACCTTCCATAATGACAAGGCTACCATCCATTGTAGTAACAAAAATCTCGACAACAGACTACCTTCCATATTGACAAGCCTACCATCCATTGGAGTAACAAAATTCTCGATAACAGACTACCTTCCATAATGACTAGGCTACCATCCATTGGAGTAACAAAGATATCAACAACGTACTACCTTTCATAATGACAAGGATACCATCCATTGGATTAACAAAAATCTCGACAACAAACTACCTTCCATAATGACAAGGATACCATCCATTGGAGTAACAAAAATCTCGACAACAGATTACCTTCCATAATGATAAGGATACCATCCATTGTAGTAACAAAGATAACGATAACATACTACCTTCCATAATGACAAGGCTACCATCCATTAGAGTAACAAAAATCACGACAACAGACTACCTTCCATAATGACAAGGCTACCATCCATTGTAGTAAAAAAAATCTCAACAATAGACAACCTTCAATAATTACGAGGCTACCATCCAATGTAGTAACAAAAATCTCGACAACAGACTACCTTCCTTAATGACAAGTCTACCATCCATTGGAGTAACAAAAATCTGAACAACATAATACCTTCCATAATGACAAGGCTACCATCCATTGTGGTAACAAAAATCTCGACAACAGGCTACCATCCATTTGAGTAACAAAAATCTGAACAATGGATTACCTTCCATAATGACAAGGCTACCATCAATTGGAGTAAGAAAGATATCGACAACGAACAACCTTTCATAATGACAAGGATACCATCCATCGCAGTAACAAAAATCTCTACAACAGACTACCTTCCATAATGACAAGGATACCATCCATTGGAGTAACAAAAATCTCGACAACAGACTACCTTCCATAATGACTAGGCTACCATCCATTGGAGTAACAAAGATATTGACAATGGACTACCTTTCATAATGACAAGGATACCATCCATTAGAATAACAAAAGTCTCGACAACAGACTACCTTCCATAATGACAAGGATACCATCCATTAGAGTAACAAAAATCACGATAACAGACTACCTTCCATAATAACAAGGCTACCATCCATTGGAATAACAAAAATCTCGACAACAGGCTACCTTCCATAATGGCTAGGCTACCATCCATTGTAGTGAAAAAAATATCGACAACAGACTACCTTCCATAATGACAAGGCTACCATCTATTGTTGTAACAAAAATCTGGACAACAGACTACCTTCCATAATGACAAGGCTACCATCCATTGGAGTAACAAAAATCCCGACAATAACCTACCTTCCATAATGACAAGGCTATCATTCATTGGAGTAACAGAAATCGCGACAACAGACTACCTTCCATAATGACAAGGCTACCATCCATTGGAGTAACAAAAATCTCGACAGCAGACTACCTTACATAATGACAAGGGTACCATCATTGGAGTAACAAAAACATCCGCAAGAGACTACCTTCCATAATGACAGGGCTACAATCCATTAGAGTATAAAAAATCTCGACAACAGACTAGCTTCCATAATGACAAGGCTACCATCCTTTGGAATAACAAAAATATCGACAACACACTACCTTCCATAATGACAAGGCTACCATCCAATGGAGTAACAAAAATATCGACAATAGATTACCTTCCATAATGACAAGTCTACCATCCATTGGAGTAACAAAAATATGAACAACAAACTACCTTCCATAATGACAAGGCTACCATCCATTATAGTAACAAAAATCTCGACAGCAGACTACCGTCCATAATGGCAAGGCTACCATCCATTGTAGTAACAAAAATCTCGACAACAGACTACCTTCCATAATGACTAGGCTACCATCAATTGTAGTAACAAACATATCGACAACGGACTACCTTTCATAATGACAAGGATACCATCCATTGGAATAACAAAAATCTAGACAACAGACTACCTTCCATAATGACAAGGCTACCATCCATTTGAGTAACATAAATCACAATGATAGACTACCTTCAATAATGACAAGGCTACCATCCATTGTAGTAAAAAAAATCTCAACAATACACAACCTTCAATAATTACAAGGATACCATCCAATGTAGTAACAAAAATCTCGACAACAGACTACCTTCCTTAATGACAAGTCTACCATCCATTGGAGTAACAAAAATCTGAACAACATAATACCTTCCATAATGACAAGGCTACCATCCATTGTGGTAACAAAAATCTCGACAACAGGCTACCATCCATTTGAGTAACAAAAATCTGAACAATGGATTACCTTCCATAATGACAAGGCTACCATCAATTGGAGTAAGAAAGATATCGACAACGAACAACCTTTCATAATGACAAGGATACCATCCATCGCAGTAACAAAAATCTCGACAACAGACTACATTCCATAATGACAAGGATACCATCCATTGGAGTAACAAAAATCTCGACAACAGACTACCTTCCATAATGACTAGGCTACCATCCATTGGAGTAACAAAGATATTAACAATGGACTACCTTTCATAATGACAAGGATACCATCCATTAGAATAACAAAAGTCTCGACAACAGACTACCTTCCATAATGACAAGGATACCATCCATTAGAGTAACAAAAATCACGATAACAGACTACCTTCCATAATAACAAGGCTACCATCCATTGGAATAACAAAAATCTCGACAACATGCTACCTTCCATAATGGCTAGGCTACCATCCATTGTAGTGAAAAAAATATCGACAACAGACTACCTTCCATAATGACAAGGCTACCATCTATTGTTATAACAAAAATCTGGACAACAGACTACCTTCCATAATGACAAGGCTACCATCCATTGGAGTAACAAAAATCCCGACAATAACCTACCTTCCATAATGACAAGGCTATCATTCATTGGAGTAACAGAAATCGCGACAACAGACTACCTTCCATAATGACAAGGCTACCATCCATTGGAGTAACAAAAATCTCGACAGCAGACTACCTTACATAATGACAAGGGTACCATCATTGGAGTAACAAAAACATCCGCAAGAGACTACCTTCCATAATGACAGGGCTACAATCCATTAGAGTAACAAAAATCTCGACAACAGACTAGCTTCCATAATGACAAGGCTACCATCCTTTGGAATAACAAAAATATCGACAACACACTACCTTCCATAATGACAAGGCTACCATCCAATGGAGTAACAAAAATATCGACAATAGATTACCTTCCATAATGACAAGTCTACCATCCATTGGAGTAACAAAAATATGAACAACAGACTACCTTCCATAATGACAAGGCTACCATCCATTATAGTAACAAAAATCTCGACAGCAGACTACCGTCCATAATGGCAAGGCTACCATCCATTGTAGTAACAAAAATCTCGACAACAGACTACCTTCCATAATGACTAGGCTACCATCAATTGTAGTAACAAAGATATCGACAACGGACTACCTTTCATAATGACAAGGATACCATCCATTGGAATAACAAAAATCTAGACAACAGACTACCTTCCATAATGACAAGGCTACCATCCATTTGAGTAACATAAATCACAATGATAGACTACCTTCAATAATGACAAGGCTACCATCCTTTAGAGTAACAAAAAATGGGACAACAGACTACCTTCAATAATGACATGGCTACCATCCATCCAATGGAGTAACAAAAATCTCGAGAACAGACTACCTTCCATAATGACAAGGCTACCATCCATTGGAGTAAGAAAGATATCGACAGCAAACTACCTTCCATAATGACAAGGCTACCATTCATTGGAGTAACAAAGATATCGGTAACATACTACCTTCCATAATGACAAGGCTACCATCCATTGTAGTAACAAAAATCTCGACAACAGACTACCTTCCATAATGACAAGCCTACCATCCATTGGAGTAACAAAATTCTCGATAACAGACTACCTTCCATAATGACTAGGCTACCATCCATTGCAGTAACAAAGATATCAACAACGGACTACCTTCCATAATGACAAGGATACCATCCATTGGAATAACAAAAATCTCGACAACAGACTACCTTCCATAATGACAAGGATACCATCCATTGGAGTAACAAAAATCTCGACAACAGATTACCTTCCATAATGATAAGGATACCATCCATTGTAGTAACAAAGATAACGATAACATACTACCTTCCATAATGACAAGGCTAGCATCCATTAGAGTAACAAAAATCACGACAACAAACTACCTTCCATAATGACAAGGCTACCATCCATTGTAGTAAAAAAAATCTCAACAACAGACAACCTTCAATAATTACAAGGCTACCATCCAATGTAGTAACAAAAATCTCGACAACAGACTACCTTCCTTAATGACAAGTCTACCATCCATTGGAGTAACAAAAATCTGAACAACATACTACCTTCCATAATGACAAGGCTACCATCCATTGTGGTAACAAAAATCTTGACAACAGGCTACCATCCATTGGAGTAACAAAAATCTGAACAATGGACTACCTTCCATAATGACAAGGCTACCATCAATTGGAGTAAGAAAGATATCGACAACGAACAACCTTTTATAATGACAAGGATACCATCCATCGCAGTAACAAAAATCTCGACAACAGACTACCTTCCATAATGACAAGGATACCATCCATTGGAGTAACAAAAATCTCGACAACAGACTACCTTCCATAATGACTAGGCTACCATCCATTGGAGTAACAAAGATATTGACAATGGACTACCTTTCATAATGACAAGGATACCATCCATTAGAATAACAAAAGTCTCGACAACAGACTACCTTCCATAATGACAAGGATACCATCCATTAGAGTAACAAAAATCACGATAACAGACTACCTTCCATAATAACAAGGCTACCATCCATTGGAATAACAAAAATCTCGACAACATGCTACCTTCCATAATGGCTAGGCTACCATCCATTGTAGTGAAAAAAATATCGACAACAAACTACCTTCCATAATGACAAGGCTACCATCTATTGTTGTAACAAAAATCTGGACAACAGACTACCTTCCATAATGACAAGGCTACCATCCATTGGAGTAACAAAAATCCCGACAATAACCTACCTTCCATAATGACAAGGCTATCATTCATTGGAGTAACAGAAATCGCGACAACAGACTACCTTCCATAATGACAAGGCTACCATCCATTGGAGTAACAAAAATCTCGACAGCAGACTACCTTACATAATGACAAGGGTACCATCATTGGAGTAACAAAAACATCCGCAAGAGACTACCTTCCATAATGACAGGGCTACAATCCATTAGAGTATAAAAAATCTCGACAACAGACTAGCTTCCATAATGACAAGGCTACCATCCTTTGGAATAACAAAAATATCGACAACACACTACCTTCCATAATGACAAGGCTACCATCCAATGGAGTAACAAAAATATCGACAATAGATTACCTTCCATAATGACAAGTCTACCATCCATTGGAGTAACAAAAATCTCGACAGCAGACTACCGTCCATAATGGCAAGGCTACCATCCATTGTAGTAACAAAAATCTCGACAACAGACTACCTTCCATAATAACAAGGCTACCATCCATTAGAGTAACAAAAATCTCTACAACAGACTACCTTCCATAATGACTAGGCTAACATCCATTGTAGTAACAAAAATCTCGACAACAGACTACCTTCCATAATGACAAGGCTATCATCCATTAGAGTAACAAAAATCACGATAACAGACTACCTTCCAAAATAACAAGGCTACCATCCATTGGAATAACAAAAATCTCGAAAACTTACTACCTTCCATAATGACAAGGCTTCCGCCCAATGGAGTAACAAAAATCTTGACAATAGACTATCTTCCATAATTACAAGGCTACGATCTTTTGGAGTAACAAAAATCTCGAAAATAGACTACCGTCCATAATGACAAGGCTACCATCCATTGTAGTAACAAAAATCTTGAGAACAGACTACCTTCCATAATGACAAGGCTACCATCCATTGTAGTAACAAAAATCTCTACAACAGACTACCTTCCATAATGACAAGTCTACCATCCATTGGAGTAACAAAAATCTGGACAATAGACTACCTTCCATAATGACTGGCTACCATCCATTGGAGTAACATAAATCACAATGATAGACTACCTTCAATAATGACAAGTCTACCATCCATTAGAGTAACAAAAAATGGGACAACAAACTACCTTCAATAATGACAAGGCTACCATCCATCCATTGGAGTATCAAAAATCTCGACAACAGTCTTCCTTCCATAATGACAAGGCTACCATCCATTGGAGTAAGAAAGATATCGACAACAAATTAACTTCCATAATGACAAGGCTACATTCATTGGAGTAACAAAATTCTCGATAACAAACTACCTTCCATAATGACTAGGCTACCATCCATTGGAGTAACAAAAATATCGACAATAGACTACCTTCCATAATGACAAGGCTACCATCCATTGTAGTAACAAAAATCTCGACAACAGACTACCTTCCATACTGACAAGGCTACCATCAATTAGAGTAACAAAAATCACGACAATAGACTACCTTCCATAATGACTAGGCTACCATCCATTGGAGTAACAAAGATATCGACAACGGACTACCTTTCATAATGACAAAGATACCATCCATTAGAATAACAAAAATCTCGACAACAGACTACCTTCCATAATGACAAGGATACCATCCATAAGAGTAACAAAAATCACGATAACAGACTACCTTCCATAATAACAAGGCTACCATTCATTGGAATAACAAAAATCTCGACAACATACTACCTTCCATAATGACAAGACTTCCATCCAATGGAGTAACAAAAATCTTGACAATAGACTATCTTCCATAATTACAAGGCTACAATCTATTGGAGTAACAAAAATCTCGACAACAACCTACCGTCCATAATGACAAGGCTACCATCCATTGTAGTAACAAAAATATCGAGAACAGACTACCTTCCATAATGACAAGGCTACCATCCATTGTAGTAACAAAAATCTCGACAACAGACTACCTTCCATAATGACAAGTCTACCATCCATTGGAGTAACAAAAATTTGAATAATAGACTACCTTCCATAATGACAAGGCTACCATCCATTGGAGTTACATAAATCGCAATGATAGACTACCTTCAATAATGACAAGGCTACCATCCATTAGAGTAACACAAAATGGGACAACAAACTACCTTCAATAATTACATGGCTACCATCCATCCATTGGAGTAACAAAAATCTCGACCACAAACTACCTTCCATTGGAGTAAGAAAGATATCGACAACAAACTACCTTCCATAATGACAAGGCTACCATCCATTGGAGTAACAAATATATCGATAACATACTACCTTCCATAATGACAAGGCTACCATCCATTGTAGTTACAAAAATATCGACAACAAACTACCTTCCATAATGATAAGGCTACCATCCATTGGAGTAAAAAAATTCTCGATAATAAACTACCTTCCATAATGACTAGGCTACCATCCGTTGGAGTAACAAAGAGAACAACAACAGACTACCTTTCATAATGACAAGGATACCATCCAGTGGAATAACAAAAATCTCGAAAACATACTACCTTCCATAATGACAAGGCTACCATCCATTGGATTAACAAAGACATCGACAATAAACTACCTTCCATCATGACTAGGCTACATTCCATTAGAGTAAAAATAATCATGACAACAGACTACCTTCCATAATGACAAGGCTACGATCCATTGTAGTAACAAAGATATCGATAACATACTACCTTCCATAATGACAAGGCTACCATCCATTAGAGTAACAAAAATTACGACACAAACTACCTTCCATAATAACAAGGCTACCATCCATTGAAATAAAAAAAATCTCGACAATATACTACCTTCCATAATGACAATTCTTCCATCTAATGGAGTAACAAAAATCTCGAAAATAGATTATCTTCCATAATTACAAGGCTACAATCCATTAGAGTAACAAAAATCTCGACAACAGACTAGCTTCCATAATGACAAGGCTACCATCCTTTGGAATAACAAAAATATCGACAACACACTACCTTCCATAATGACAAGGCTACCATCCAATGGAGTAACAAAAATATCGACAATAGATTACCTTCCATAATGACAAGTCTACCATCCATTAGAGTAACAAAAATATGAACTACAGACTACCGTCCTTAAGGACAAGGCTACCATCCATTGGAGTAACAAAAATCTCGACAGCAGACTACAGTCCATAATGGCAAGGCTACCATCGATTGTAGTAACAAAAATCTCGATAAAAAACTACCTTCCATAATGACAAGGCTACCATCCATTAGAGTAACAAAAATCTCGACAACAGACTACCTTCCATAATGACAAGGTAACCATCCAATATAGTAACAAAAATCTCGACAACAGACTACCTTCCTTAATGACAAGTCTACCATCCATTGGAGTAACAAAAATCTGAACAACATACTACCTTCCATAATGACAAGGCTACCATCCATTGTAGTAACAAAAATCTCGACAACAGACTACCTTCCATAATGACAAGGATACCATCCATTGGAGTAACAAAGATATTGAGAATGGACTATCTTTCATAATGACAAGGATACCATCCATTAGAATAACAAAAGTCTCGACAACAGACTACCTTCCATAATGACAAGGATACCATCCATTAGAGTAACAAAAATCACGATAACATACTACCTTCCATAATGACAAGGCTACCATCCATTGGAGTAAGAAAGATATCGACAACAAAATACCTTCCATAATGACTAGGCTACCATCCATTGGAGTGACAAAAATATCGACAACAGACTACCTTCCATAATGACAAGGCTACCATCCATTGTAGTAACAAAAATCTCGACAACAGACTACCTTCCATACTGACAAGCATACCATCAATTAGAGTAACAAAAATCACGACAATAGAGTACCTTCCAAAATAACTAGGCTACCATCCATTGGATTAACAAAGATATCGACAATGGACTACCATTCATAATGACAAGGCTTCCATCCAATGGAGTAATAAAAATCTCGACAATAGACTATCTTCCATAATGACTAGGCTACAATCCATTGGAGTAACAAAAATCACGACAGCAGACTATCGTCCATAATGGCAAGGCTACCATCTATTGTAGTAACAAAAATCTCGACAACATACTACCTTCCATAATGACAAGGCTACCATCCAATGTAGTAACAAAAATCTCGACAACAGACTACCTTCCATAATGACAAGTCTACCATCCATTGGAGTAACAAAAATCTGAACAACATACTACCTTCCATAATGACAAGGCTACCATCCATTGTAGTAACAAAAATCTCGACAACAGACTACCTTCCATAATGTCAAGTCTACCATCCATTGGAGTAACAAAAATCTGAACAATAGACTACCTTCCATAATGACAAGGCTACCATCCATTGGAGTAACATAAATCACAATGATAGACTACATTCCATAATGACAAGGCTACCATCCATTAGAGTAACAAAAAATGGGACAACAGACTACCTTCAATAATGACAATGCTACCATCCATCCATTGTAGTAACAAAAATCTCGACAACAGACTACCTTCCATAATGACTAGGCTACCATCCATTGGAGTAACAAAGATATCAACAACGGACTACCTTCCATAATGACAAGGATACAATCCATTGGAATAACAAAAATCTCGACAACAGACTACCTTCCATAATGAAAAGGCTACCATCCATTGTAGTAACAAAAATCTCGACAACAGACTACCTTCCATACTGACAAGGCTACCATCCATTAGAGTAACAAAAATCACGACAATAGACTACCTTCCATAATGACTAGGCTACCATCCACTGGAGTAACAAAGATATCGACAACGGACTACCTTTCATAATGACAAGGATACCATCCATTGGAATAACAAAAATCTCGAAAACAGACTACCTTCCATAATAACAAGGCTACAATCCATTGGAGTAACAAAAATCTCGACAACAGACTACCTTCCATAATAACAAGGATACCATCCATTGGAGTAACAAAAATATCGACAACAAACTACCTTCCATAATGACAAGGATACCATCCATTAGAATAACAAAAATATGGAAAACTGACTACCTTCCATAATGACAAGGATACCATCCATAAGAGTAACAAAAATCACGATAACAGACTACCTTCCATAATAACAAGGCTACCATCCAATAGAATAACAAAAATTTCGACAACATACTACCTTCCGTAATGACAAGACTTCCATCCAATGGAGTAACAAAAATCTTGACAATAGACTATCTTCCATAATTACAAGGCTACAATCTATTGGAGTAACAAAAATCTCGACAACAGACTACCGTCCATAATGACAAGGCTTCCATCCATTGTAGTAACAAAAATTTCGACAACAAACTACCTTCCATAATGACAAGTCTACCATCCATTGGAGTAACAAAAATTTGAACAATAGACTACCTTCCATAATGACAAGGCTACCATCCATTGGAGTAACATAAATCACAATGATAGACTACCTTCAAAAATGACAAGGCTACCATCCATTAGAGTAACAAAAAATGGGACAACAGACTACCTTCAATAATGACATGGCTACCATCCATCCTTTGGAGTAACAAAAATCTCGACAACAAACTACCTTCCATTGTAGTAAGAAAGATATCGACAACAAACTACCTTCCATAATGACAAGGCTACCATCCATTGGAGTAACAAATATATCGACAACATACTACCTTCCATAATGACAAGGCTACCATCCATTGTAGTTACAAAAATCTCGACAACAAACTACCTTCCATAATGATAAGGCTACCATCCATTGGAGTAAAAAAATTATCGATAACAAACTACCTTCCATAATGACTAGGCTACCATCCATTGGAGTAACAAAGAGATCAACAACAGACTACCTTTCATAATGACAAGGATACCATCCATTGGAATAACAAAAATCTCGACAACAGATTACCTTCCATAATGACAAGGCTACCATCCATTGGATTAACAAAGATATCGACAACAAACTACCTTCCATCATGACTAGGCTACAATCCATTAGAGTAAAAATAATCACGACAACAGACTACCTTCCATAATGACAAGGCTACCATCCATTAAAGTAACAAAAATCACGACACAAACTACCTTCCATAATAACAAGGCTACCATCCATTGAAATAAAGAAAATCTCGACAACATACTACCTTCCATAATGACAAGGCTTCCATCTAATGGAGTAACAAAAATCTCGACAATAGATTATCTTCCATAATTACAAGGCTACCATCCATTGTAGTAACAAAAATCTCGACAATAGACTACCTTCCATAATAACAAGGCTACCATCTATTGGATTAGCAAAAATCTCGACAACAGACTACCTTCCATAATGACAAGGATACCATCCATTGTAGTAACAAAAATCTCGACAACAAACTACCTTCCATAATGACAAGTCTACCATCCATTGGAGTAACAAAAATCTGAACAATAGACTACCTTCCATAATGACAAGGCTACCATCTATTGGAGTACCATAAATTACAATGATAGACTACCTTCAATAATGACAAGTCTACCATCCATTAGAGTAACAAAAAATGGGACAACAAACTACCTTCAATAATGACAAGGCTACCATCCATCCATTGGAGTAACAAAAATCTCGACATCAGTCTTCCTTCCATAATGACAAGGCTACCATCCATTGGAGTAAGAAAGATATCGACAACAAACTAACTTCCATAATGACAAGGCTACCATCCATTGGAGTAACAAAGATATCGACAACATACTACCTTCCATAATGACAAGGCTACCATCCATTGTAGTAACAAAAATCTTGACAACAGAATAACTTCCATAATGACAAGGCTACCATCCATTGGAGTAACAAAATTCTCGATAACAAACTACCTTCCATAATGACTAGGCTACCATCCATTGGAGTAACAAAGAGATCGACAATAGACTACCTTTCATAATGACAAGGATACCATCCATTGGAATAACAAAAATCTCGACAACAGACTACCTTCCATACTGACAAGGCTACCATCAATTACAGTATCAAAAATCACGACAATAGACTACCTTCCATAATGACTAGGCTACCATACATTGGAGTAACAAAGATATCGACAACGGACTACCTTTCATAATGACAAGGATACCATCTATTAGAATAACAAAAATCTCGACAACAGACTACCTTCCATAATGACAAGGATACCATCCATAAGAGTAACAAAAATCACGACAACAGACTACCTTCCATAATGAAAAGGCTACCATCCATTGGAGTAACAAAAATCTCAATAAATGACTACCTTCCATAATGACAAGGCTACCATCTATTGGATTAGAAAAAATCTCGACAACAGACTACCTTCCATAATGACAAGGCTTCCATCCATGGAGTAACAAAAATCTCGACAATAGACTACCTTCCTTAATAACAAGGCTACCATCCATTGGAGTAACAGAAATCTCAACGACAGACTACCTTCCATAGTGACAAGGCTACAATCCATTGGAGTAGCAAAAATCTCGACAACAGACTACCTTCCATAATGACAAGGCTACCATCCATTGGAGTAACAAAAATCTCAATAAATGACTACCTTCCATAATGACAAGGCTACCATCTATTGGATTAGAAAAAATCTCGACAACAGACTACCTTCCATAATGACAAGGCTACCATCCATTGGAGTAACAAAAATCTCGACAATAGACTACCTTCCTTAATAACAAGGCTACCATCCATTGGAGTAACAGAAATCTCAACGACAGACTACCTTCCATAGTGACAAGGCTACAATCCATTGGAGTAACAAAAATCTCGACAACAAACTACCTTCCATAATGAAAAGGCTACCATCCATTGGAGTAACAAAAATCTCAATAAAAGACTACCTTCCATAATGACAAGGCTACCATCTATTGGATTAGCAAAAATCTCGACAACAGACTACCTTCCATAATGACAAGGCTACCATCCATTGGAGTTACAAAAATCTAGACAATAGACTACCATCCATAATGACAAGGCTACCATCAATTGGTGTAATAAAAATTTCGACAACAGACTACCTTCCATAATGACAAGGCTATCATCCATTGGAGTAACAAAAATTTCGAAACCAGACTTCCTTCCATAATGACACGGCTACCATTCATTGGAGTAACAAAAATCTCAATAAAAGACCACCTTCCATAATGACAAGGCTACCATCCATTGGAGATACAAAAATCTCAACAACAGACTACCTTCCATAATGACAAGGCTACCATCCATTGGAGTAACAAAAATCTCAATAAAAGACTACCTTCCATAATGACAAGGCTACCATCTATTGGGTTAGCAAAAATCTCGACAACAAACTACGTTCCATAATCACAAGGCTACCATCCATTGGAGTAACAAAAATCTCGACAACAGACTACTTTCAATAATGACAAGGCAACCATCCATTGGAGTAACAAAAATCTCGACAACAGACTACCTTCCATAATGACAAGGCTACCATCCATTGGAGTAACAAAAATCTCAATAAATGACTACCTTCCATAATGACAAGGCTACCATCTATTGGATTAGAAAAAATCTCGACAACAGACTACCTTCCATAATGACAAGGCTTCCATCCATGGAGTAACAAAAATCTCGACAATAGACTACCTTCCTTAATAACAAGGCTACCATCCATTGGAGTAACAGAAATCTCAACGACAGACTACCTTCCATAGTGACAAGGCTACAATCCATTGGAGTAGCAAAAATCTCGACAACAGACTACCTTCCATAATGAAAAGGCTACCATCCATTGGAGTAACAAAAATCTCAATAAAAGACTACCTTCCATAATGACAAGGCTACCATCTATTGGATTAGCAAAAATCTCGACAACAGACTACCTTCCATAATGACAAGGCTACCATCCATTGGAGTTACAAAAATCTAGACAATAGACTACCATCCATAATGACAAGGCTACCATCAATTGGTGTAATAAAAATTTCGACAACAGACTACCTTCCATAATGACAAGGCTACCATCCATTGGAGTAACAAAAATCTCGACAACAGACTACCTTCCATAATGACACGGCTACCATTCATTGGAGTAACAAAAATCTCAATAAAAGACTACCGTCCATAATGACAAGGCTACCATCCATTGGAGATACAAAAATCTCAACAACAGACTACCTTCCATAATGACAAGGCTACCATCCATTGGAGTAACAAAAATCTCAATAAAAGACTACCTTCCATAATGACAAGGCTACCATCTATTGGATTAGCAAAAATCTCGACAACAGACTACGTTCCATAATCACAAGGCTACCATCCAATGGAGTAACAAAAATCTCGACAACAGACTACTTTCAATAATGACAAGGCAACCATCCATTGGAGTAACAAAAATCTCGACAACAGACTACCTTCCATAATGACAAGGCTACCATCCATTGGAGTAACAAAAATCTCGACAACAGACTACCTTCCATAATGACAAGGCTACCATCAATTGGAGTAACAAAAATCTCAATAAAAGACTACCTTCCATAATGATAAGGCTACCATCTATTGGATTAGCAAAAATCTTGACAACAGACTACCTTCCATAATGACAAGGCTACCATCCATTGGAGTTACAAAAATCTAGACAATAGACTACCATCCATAATGACAAGGCTACCATCCATTGGTGTAATAAAAATTTCGACAACAGACTATCTTCCATAATGACAAGGCTACCATCCATTGGAGTAACAAAAATCTCGATAACAGACTACCTTCCATAATGACAAGGCTACCATCCACTGGAGTAACAAAAATCTCAATAAAAGACTACCTTCCATAATGACAAGGCTACCATCTATTGGATTAGCAAAAATCTCGACAACAGACTACCTTCCATAATGACAAGGCTACCATCCATTGGAGTAACAAAAATCTCGACAATAGACTACCTTCCATAATAACAAGGCTACCATCCATTGGAGTAACAGAAATCTCAACGACAGACTACCTTCCATAATGACAAGGCTACCATCCATTGGAGTAACAAAAATCTCGACAACAGACTACCTTCCATAATGAAAAGGCTACCATCCATTGGAGTAACAAAAATATCAATAAAAGACTACCTTCCATAATGAAAAGGCTACCATCTATTGGATTAGCAAAAATCTCGACAACAGACTACCTTCCATAATGACAAGGCTATCATCCATTGGAGTAACAAAAATCTCGACAACAGACTACCTTCCATAATGACAAGGCAACCATCCATTGGAGTAACAAAAATCTCGACAACAGACTACCTTCCATAATGACAAGGCTACCATCCATTGGAGTAACAAAAATCTCAATAAAAGACTATCTTCCATAATGACAAGGCTACCATCCATTGGAGTAACAAAAATCTCGACAACAGACTACCTTCCATAATGACAAGGCAACCATCCATTGGAGTAACAAAAATCTCGACAACAGACTACCTTCCATAATGACAAGGCTACCATCCATTGGAGTAACAAAAATCTCGACAACAGACTACCTTCCATAATGACAAGGCTACCATCAATTGGAGTAACAAAAATCTCAATAAAAGACTACCTTCCATAATGACAAGGCTACCATCTATTGGATTAGCAAAAATCTTGACAACAAACTACCTTCCATAATGACAAGGCTACCATCCATTGGAGTTACAAAAATCTAGACAATAGACTACCATCCATAATGACAAGGCTACCATCCATTGGTGTAATAAAAATTTCGACAACAGACTATCTTCCATAATGACAAGGCTACCATCCATTGGAGTAACAAAAATCTCGATAACAGACTACCTTCCATAATGACAAGGCTACCATCCACTGGAGTAACAAAAATCTCAATAAAAGACTACCTTCCATAATGACAAGGCTACCATCTATTGGATTAGCAAAAATCTCGACAACAGACTACCTTCCATAATGACAAGGCTACCATCCATTGGAGTAACAAAAATCTCGACAATAGACTACCTTCCATAATAACAAGGCTACCATCCATTGGAGTAACAGAAATCTCAACGACAGACTACCTTCCATAATGACAAGGCTACCATCCATTGGAGTAACAAAAATCTCGACAACAGACTACCTTCCATAATGAAAAGGCTACCATCCATTGGAGTAACAAAAATCTCAATAAAAGACTACCTTCCATAATGAAAAGGCTACCATCTATTGGATTAGCAAAAATCTCGACAACAGACTACCTTCCATAATGACAAGGCTATCATCCATTGGAGTAACAAAAATCTCGACAACAGACTACCTTCCATAATGACAAGGCAACCATCCATTGGAGTAACAAAAATCTCGACAACAGACTACCTTCCATAATGACAAGGCTACCATCCATTGGAGTAACAAAAATCTCAATAAAAGACTATCTTCCATAATGACAAGGCTACCATCCATTGGAGTAACAAAAATCTCGACAACAGACTACCTTCCATAATGACAAGGCTACCATCCATTGGAGTAACAGAAATCTCGACGACAGACTACCTTCCATAATGACAAGGATGTCATCCATTGGAGTAACAAAAATATTGACAACAGACTACCTTCCATAAGGACAAGGATTCCATCCAATTGATTATCAAAAATATCAACAACAGACCACCTTCCATATTGACAAGGCTACCATCCATTGGAATAACAAAAATCTCGACAACAGACTACCTTCCATAATGACAAGGCTTCCATCCATTGGAGTAACAAAAATCTCGACAGCAGACTACCTTCCATAATGACAAGGCTACCATCCATTGGAGTAACAAAAATCTCGACAACAGACTACCTTCCAAAATGACAAGGCTACCATCCATTGGATTAACAAAAATCTCAATAAAACACTACCTTCCATAATGATAAGGCTACCATCTATTAGATTAGCAAAAATCTCGACAGCAGACTACCTTCCATAATGACAAGGCTACCATCCATTGGAGTAACAAAAATCTAGACAGCAGACTACTTTCAATAATGACGAGGCACCCATCCATTGGAGTAACAAAAATCTCGACAATAGACTACCTTCCATAATGACAAGGTTACCATCCATTGGAGTAAAAAAATCTCGACAACAGACTACCTTCCATAATGACAAGGCTACCATCCATTGGAGTAACAAAAATCTCAATAAAAGACTACCTTCCATAATGACAAGGCTACCATCTATTGGATTAGGAAAAATCTCGACAATAGACTACCTTCATTAATGAAAAGGCTACCATCCATTGGAGTTACAAAAATCTAGACAATAGACTACCTTCCATAATGACAAGGCTACCATCCATTGGTGTAATAAAAATTTCGACAACAGACTACCTTCCATAATGACAAGGCTACCATCCATTGGAGTAACAAAAATCTCGACAACAGACTACCTTCCATAATGACAAGGCTACCATCCATTGGAGTAACAGAAATCTCAACGACAGACTACCTTCCATAATGACAAGGCTACCATCCATTGGAGTAACAAAAATCTCGACAACAGACTACCTTCCATAATGAAAAGGCTACCATCCATTGGAGTAACAAAAATCTCAATAAAAGACTACCTTCCATAATGAAAAGGCTACCATCTATTGGATTAGCAAAAATCTCGACAACAGACTACCTTCCATAATGACAAGGCTACCATCCATTGGAGTAACAAAAATCTCGACAACAGACTACCTTCCATAATGACAAGGCAACCATCCATTGGAGTAACAAAAATCTCGACAACAGACTACCTTCCATAATGACAAGGCTACCATCCATTGGAGTAACAAAAATCTCAATAAAAGACTATCTTCCATAATGACAAGGCTACCATCCATTGGAGTAACAAAAATCTCGACAACAGACTACCTTCCATAATGACAAGGCAACCATCCATTGGAGTAACAAAAATCTCGACAACAGACTACCTTCCATAATGACAAGGCTACCATCCATTGGAGTAACAGAAATCTCGACGACAGACTACCTTCCATAATGACAAGGATGTCATCCATTGGAGTAACAAAAATATTGACAACAGACTACCTTCCATAAGGACAAGGATTCCATCCATTTGATTATCAAAAATATCGACAACAGACCACCTTCCATATTGACAAGGCTACCATCCATTGGAATAACAAAAATCTCGACAACAGACTACCTTCCATAATGACAAGGCTTCCATCCATTGGAGTAACAAAAATCTCGACAACAGACTACCTTCCATAATGACAAGGCTACCATCCATTGGAGTAACAAAAATCTCGACAACAGACTACCTTCCAAAATGACAAGGCTACCATCCATTGGATTAACAAAAATCTCAATAAAACACTACCTTCCATAATGATAAGGCTACCATCTATTAGATTAGCAAAAATCTCGACAGCAGACTACCTTCCATAATGACAAGGCTACCATCCATTGGAGTAACAAAAATCTAGACAGCAGACTACTTTCAATAATGACGAGGCACCCATCCATTGAAGTAACAAAAATCTCGACAACAGACTACCTTCCATAATGACAAGGTTACCATCCATTGGAGTAAAAAAAATCTTGACAACAGACTACCTTCCATAATGACAAGGCTACCATCCATTGGAGTAACAAAAATCTCAATAAAAGACTACCTTCCATAATGACAAGGCTACCATCTATTGGATTAGGAAAAATCTCGACAATAGACTACCTTCATTAATGAAAAGGCTACCATCCATTGGAGTTACAAAAATCTAGACAATAGACTACCTTCCATAATGACAAGGCTACCATCCATTGGTGTAATAAAAATTTCGACAACAGACTACCTTCCATAATGACAAGGCTACCATCCATTGGATTAACAAAAATCTCGACAACAGACTACGTTCCATAATGACAAGGCTACCATCCATTGGAGTAACAAAAATCTCAATAAAAGACTACCTTCCATAATGACAAGGCTACCATCTATTGGATTAGAAAAAATCTCGACAACAGACTACCTTCCATAATGACAAGGCTACCATCCATTGGAGTAACAAAAATCTCGAAAATAGACTACCTTCCATAATAACAAGGCTACCATCCATTGGAGTAACCGAAATCTCGACGATAGACTACCTTCCATAATGACAAGGCTACCATCCATTGGAGTAACAAAAATCTCGACAACAGACTAACTTCCATAATGACAGGGCTACCATCCATTGGAGTAACAAAAATCTCAATAAAAGAATACATTCCATAATGAAAAGGCTACCATCTATTGGATTAACAAAAATCTCGACAACAGACTACTTTCCATAATGACAAGGCTACTATCCATTGGAGTAACAAAAATTTGAACAACACACTACCTTCCATAATGACAAGGCTACCATCCATTGGAGTAACAGAAATCTCGACGACAGACTACCTTCTATAATGACAAGGATGTCATCCATTGGAGTAACAAAAATATTGACAACAGACTACCTTCCATAAGGACAAGGATTCCATCCATTTGATTATCAAAAATATCGACAACAGACCACCTTCCATATTGACAAGGCTACCATCCATTGGAATAACAAAAATCTCGACAACAGACTACCTTCCATAATGACAAGGCTTCCATCCATTGGAGTAACAAAAATCTCGACAACAGACTACCTTCCATAATTACAAGGCTACCATCCATTGGAGTCACTAAAATCTCGACAACAGACTACCTTCTATAATGACAAGGCTACCATCGATTGGAGTAAAAAAAATCTCGACAACAGATTACCTTCCATAATGACAAGGCTTCCATCCATTGGAGTAACAAAAATCTCGACAACAGACTACCTTCCATAATTACAAGGCTACCATCCATTGGAGTCACTAAAATATCGACAACAGACTACCTTCTATAATGACAAGGCTACCATCGATTGGAGTAAAAAAAATCTCGACAACAGACTACCTTCCATAATGACAAGGCTACCATACATTGGAGTAACAGTAATCTCAACGACAGACTACCTTCCATAGTGACAAGGCATCAATCCATTGGAGTAACAAAAATCTCGACAACAGACTACCTTCCATAATGAAAAGGCTACCATCCATTGGAGTAACAAAAATCTCAATAAAAGACTACCTTCCATAATGACAAGGCTACCATCTATTGGATTAGCAAAAATCTCGACAACAGACTACCTTCCATAATGACAAGGCTACCATCCATTGGAGTAACAAAAATCTCGACAACAGACTACCTTCCATAATGACAAGGCTACCATCCATTGGAGTAACAAAAATCTCAATAAAAGACTACCTTCCATAATGACAAGGCTATAATCTATTGGATTAGCAAAAATCTCGACAACAGACTACCTTCCATAATGACAAGGCTACCATCCATTGGAGTTACAAAAATATAGACAATAGACTACCTTCCATAATGACAAGGCTACCATCCATTGGTGTAATAAAAATTTCGACAACAGACTACCTTCCATAATGACAAGGCTACCATCCATTGGAGTAACAAAAATCTCGACAACAGACTACCTTCCATAATGATAAGGCTACCATGCATTGGAGTAACAAAAATCTCAATAAAAGACTACCTTCCATAATGACAAGGCTACCATCTATTGGATTAGCAAAAATCTCGACAACAGACTACCTTCCATAATGACAAGGCTACCATCCATTGGAGTAACAAAAATCTCGACAATAGACTACCTTCCATAATAACAAGGCTACCATCCATTGGAGTAACAGAAATCTCAACGACAGACTACCTTCCATAATGACAAGGCTACCATCCATTGGAGTAACAAAAATCTCGACAACAGACTACCTTCCATAATGAAAAGGCTACCGTCCATTGGAGTAACAAAAATCTCAATAAAAGACTACCTTCCATAATGAAAAGGCTACCATCTATTGGATTAGCAAAAATCTCGACAACAGACTACCTTCCATAATGACAAGGCTACCATCCATTGGAGTAACAAAAATCTCGACAACAGACTACCTTCTATAATGACAAGGCAACCATCCATTGGAGTAACAAAAATCTCGACAACAGACTACCTTCCATAATGACAAGGCTACCATCCATTGGAGTAACAAAAATCTCAATAAAAGACTATCTTCCATAATGACAAGGCTACCATCCATTGGAATAATAAAAATCTCGACAACAGACTACCTTCCATAATGATAAGGCTTCCATCCATTGGAGTAACAAAAATCTCGACAACAGACTAACTTCCATAATGACAAGGCTACCATCCATTGGAGTTTCAAAAATCTAGACAATAAACTACCATCCATGATGACAAGGCTACCATCCATTGGTGTAATAAAAATTTCGAAAACAGACTACCTTCCATAATGACAAGGCTACCATCCATTGGAGTAACAAAAATCTCGACAACAGACTACCTTCCATAATGACAAGGCTACCATCCATTGGAGTAACAAAAATCTCAATAAATGACTACCTTCCATAATGACAAGGCTACCATCTATTGGATTAGAAAAAATCTCGACAACAGACTACCTTCCATAATGACAAGGCTACCATCCATTGGAGTAACAAAAATCTCGACAATAGACTACCTTCCTTAATAACAAGGCTACCATCCATTGGAGTAACAGAAATCTCAATGACAGACTACCTTCCATAGTGACAAGGCTACAATCCATTGGAGTAACAAAAATCTCGACAACAGACTACCTTCCATAATGAAAAGGCTACCATCCATTGGAGTAACAAAAATCTCAATAAAAGACTACCTTCCATAATGACAAGGCTACTATCTATTGGATTAGCAAAAATATCGACAACAGACTACCTTCCATAATGACAAGGCTACCATCCATTGGAGTTACAAAAATCTAGACAATAGACTACCATCCATAATGACAAGGCTACCATCAATTGGTGTAATAAAAATTTCGACAACAGACTACCTTCCATAATGACAAGGCTACCATCCATTGGAGTAACAAAAATCTCGAAACCAGACTACCTTCCATAATGACACGGCTACCATTCATTGGAGTAACAAAAATCTCAATAAAAGACTACCTTCCATAATGACAAGGCTACCATCCATTGGAGATACAAAAATCTCAACAACAGACTACCTTCCATAATGACAAGGCTACCATCCATTGGAGTAACAAAAATCTCAATAAAAGACTACCTTCCATAATGACAAGGCTACCATCTATATGATTAGCAAAAATCTCGACAACAAACTACGTTCCATAATCACAAGGCTACCATCCATTGGAGTAACAAAAATCTCGACAACATACTACTTTCAATAATGACAAGGCAACCATCCATTGGAGTAACAAAAATCTCGACCACAGACTACCTTCCATAATGACAAGGCTACCATCCATTGGAGTAACAAAAATCTCAATAAATGACTACCTTCCATAATGACAAGGCTACCATCTATTGGATTAGAAAAAATCTCGACAACAGACTACCTTCCATAATGACAAGGCTTCCATCCATGGAGTAACAAAAATCTCGACAATAGACTACCTTCCTTAATAACAAGGCTACCATCCATTGGAGTAACAGTAATCTCAACGACAGACTACCTTCCATAGTGACAAGGCATCAATCCATTGGAGTAACAAAAATCTCGACAACAGACTACCTTCCATAATGAAAAGGCTACCATCCATTGGAGTAACAAAAATCTCAATAAAAGACTACCTTCCATAATGACAAGGCTACCATCTATTGGATTAGCAAAAATCTCGACAACAGACTACCTTCCATAATGACAAGGCTACCATCCATTGGAGTTACAAAAATCTAGACAATAGACTACCATCCATAATGACAAGGCTACCATCAATTGGTGTAATAAAAATTTCGACAACAGACTACCTTCCATAATGACAAGGCTACCATCCATTGGAGTAACAAAAATCTCGACAACAGACTACCTTCCATAATGACACGGCTACCATTCATTGGAGTAACAAAAATCTCAATAAAAGACTACCTTCCATAATGACAAGGCTACCATCCATTGGAGATACAAAAATCTCAACAACAGACTACCTTCCATAATGACAAGGCTACCATCCATTGGAGTAACAAAAATCTCAATAAAAGACTACCTTCCATAATGACAAGGCTACCATCTATTGGATTAGCAAAAATCTCGACAACAGACTACGTTCCATAATCACAAGGCTACCATCCATTGGAGTAACAAAAATCTCGACAACAGACTACTTTCAATAATGACAAGGCAACCATCCATTGGAGTAACAAAAATCTCGACAACAGACTACCTTCCATAATGACAAGGCTACCATCCATTGGAGTAACAAAAATCTCGACAACAGACTACCTTCCATAATGACAAGGCTACCATCCATTGGAGTAACAAAAATCTCGACAACAGACTACCTTCCATAATGACAAGGCAACCATCCATTGGAGTAACAAAAATCTCGACAACAGACTACCTTCCATAATGACAAGGCTACCATCCATTGGAGTAACAAAAATCTCGACAACAGACTACCTTCCATAATGAAAAGGCTACCATCCATTGGAGTAACAAAAATCTCAATAAAAGACTACCTTCCATAATGACAAGGCTACCATCTATTGGATTAGCAAAAATCTCGACAACAGACTACCTTCCATAATGACAAGGCTACCATCCATTGGAGTTACAAAAATCTAGACAATAGACTACCATCCATAATGACAAGGCTACCATCCATTGGTGTAATAAAAATTTCGACAACAGACTACCTTCCATAATGACAAGGCTACCATCCATTGGAGTAACAAAAATCTCGATAACAGACTACCTTCCATAATGACAAGGCTACCATCCATTGGAGTAACAAAAATCTCAATAAAAGACTACCTTCCATAATGACAAGGCTACCATCTATTGGATTAGCAAAAATCTCGACAACAGACTACCTTCCATAATGACAAGGCTACCATCCATTGGAGTAACAAAAATCTCGACAATAGACTACCTTCCATAATAACAAGGCTACCATCCATTGGAGTAACAGAAATCTCAACGACAGACTACCTTCCATAATGACAAGGCTACCATCCATTGGAGTAACAAAAATCTCGACAACAGACTACCTTCCATATTGAAAAGGCTACCATCCATTGGAGTAACAAAAATCTCAATAAAAGACTACCTTCCATAATGAAAAGGCTACCATCTATTGGATTAGCAAAAATCTCGACAACAGACTACCTTCCATAATGACAAGGCTACCATCCATTGGAGTAACAAAAATCTCGACAACAGACTACCTTCCATAATGACAAGGCAACCATCCATTGGAGTAACAAAAATCTCGACAACAGACTACCTTCCATAATGACAAGGCTACCATCCATTGGAGTAACAAAAATCTCAATAAAAGACTATCTTCCATAATGACAAGGCTACCATCCATTGGAGTAACAAAAATCTCGACAACAGACTACCTTCCATAATGAAAAGGCTACCATCCATTGGAGTAACAAAAATCTCAATAAAAGACTACCTTCCATAATGACAAGGCTACCATCTATTGGATTAGCAAAAATCTCGACAACAGACTACCTTCCATAATGACAAGGCTACCATCCATTGGAGTTACAAAAATCTAGACAATAGACTACCATCCATAATGACAAGGCTACCATCAATTGGTATAATAAAAATTTCGACAACAGACTACCTTCCATAATGACAAGGCTACCATCCATTGGAGTAACAAAAATCTCGAAACCAGACTACCTTCCATAATGACACGGCTACCATTCATTGGAGTAACAAAAATCTCAATAAAAGACTACCTTCCATAATGACAAGGCTACCATCCATTGGACATACAAAAATCTCAACAACAGACTACCTTCCATAATGACAAGGCTACCATCCATTGGAGTAACAAAAATCTCAATAAAAGACTACCGTCCATAATGACAAGGCTACCATCTATTGGATTAGCAAAAATCTCGACAACAAACTACGTTCCATAATCACAAGGCTACCATCCATTGGAGTAACAAAAATCTCGACAACAGACTACTTTCAATAATGACAAGGCAACCATCCATTGGAGTAACAAAAATCTCGACAACAGACTACCTTCCATAATGACAAGGCTACCATCCATTGGAGTAACAAAAATCTCAATAAATGACTACCTTCCATAATGACAAGGCTACCATCTATTGGATTAGAAAAAATCTCGACAACAGACTACCTTCCATAATGACAAGGCTTCCATCCATGGAGTAACAAAAATCTCGACAATAGACTACCTTCCTTAATAACAAGGCTACCATCCATTGGAGTAACAGAAATCTCAACGACAGACTACCTTCCATAGTGACAAGGCTACAATCCATTGGAGTAACAAAAATCTCGACAACAGACTACCTTCCATAATGAAAAGGCTACCATCCATTGGAGTAACAAAAATCTCAATAAATGACTACCTTCCATAATGACAAGGCTACCATCTATTGGATTAGAAAAAATCTCGACAACAGACTACCTTCCATAATGAAAAGGCTACCATCCATTGGAGTAACAAAAATCTCCATAAAAGACTACCTTCCATAATGACAAGGCTACCATCTATTGGATTAGCAAAAATCTCGACAACAGACTACCTTCCATAATGACAAGGCTACCATCCATTGGAGTTACAAAAATCTCGACAACAGACTACCTTCCATAATGACAAGGCTACCATCAATTGGTGTAATAAAAATTTCGACAACAGACTACCTTCCATAATGACAAGGCTACCATCCATTGGAGTAACAAAAATCTCGACAACAGACTACCTTCCATAATGACACGGCTACCATTCATTGGAGTAACAAAAATCTCAATAAAAGACTACCTTCCATAATGACAAGGCTACCATCCATTGGAGATACAAAAATCTCAACAACAGACTACCTTCCATAATGACAAGGCTACCATCCATTGGAGTAACAAAAATCTCAATAAAAGACTACCTTCCATAATGACAAGGCTACCATCTATTGGATTAGCAAAAATCTCGACAACAGACTACGTTCCATAATCACAAGGCTACCATCCATTGGAGTAACAAAAATCTCGACAACAGACTACTTTCAATAATGACAAGGCAACCATCCATTGGAGTAACAAAAATCTCGACAACAGACTACCTTCCATAATGACAAGGCTACCATCCATTGGAGTAACAAAAATCTCGACAACAGACTACCTTCCATAATGACAAGGCTACCATCCATTGGAGTAACAAAAATCTCGACAACAGACTACCTTCCATAATGACAAGGCAACCATCCATTGGAGTAACAAAAATCTCGACAACAGACTACCTTCCATAATGACAAGGCTACCATCCATTGGAGTAACAAAAATCTCGACAACAGACTACCTTCCATAATGAAAAGGCTACCATCCATTGGAGTAACAAAAATCTCAATAAAAGACTACCTTCCATAATGACAAGGCTACCATCTATTGGATTAGCAAAAATCTCGACAACAGACTACCTTCCATAATGACAAGGCTACCATCCATTGAAGTTACAAAAATCTAGACAATAGACTACCATCCATAATGACAAGGCTACCATCCATTGGTGTAATAAAAATTTCGACAACAGACTACCTTCCATAATGACAAGGCTACCATCCATTGGAGTAACAAAAATCTCGATAACAGACTACCTTCCATAATGACAAGGCTACCATCCATTGGAGTAACAAAAATCTCAATAAAAGACTACCTTCCATAATGACAAGGCTACCATCTATTGGATTAGCAAAAATCTCGACAACAGACTACCTTCCATAATGACAAGGCTACCATCCATTGGAGTAACAAAAATCTCGACAATAGACTACCTTCCATAATAACAAGGCTACCATCCATTGGAGTAACAGAAATCTCAACGACAGACTACCTTCCATAATGACAAGGCTACCATCCATTGGAGTAACAAAAATCTCGACAACAGACTACCTTCCATATTGAAAAGGCTACCATCCATTGGAGTAACAAAAATCTCAATAAAAGACTACCTTCCATAATGAAAAGGCTACCATCTATTGGATTAGCAAAAATCTCGACAACAGACTACCTTCCATAATGACAAGGCTACCATCCATTGGAGTAACAAAAATCTCGACAACAGACTACTTTCCATAATGACAAGGCAACCATCCATTGGAGTAACAAAAATCTCGACAACAGACTACCTTCCATAATGACAAGGCTACCATCCATTGGAGTAACAAAAATCTCAATAAAAGACTATCTTCCATAATGACAAGGCTACCATCCATTGGAGTAACAAAAATCTCGACAACAGACTACCTTCCATAATGAAAAGGCTACCATCCATTGGAGTAACAAAAATCTCAATAAAAGACTACCTTCCATAATGACAAGGCTACCATCTATTGGATTAGCAAAAATCTCGACAACAGACTACCTTCCATAATGACAAGGCTACCATCCATTGGAGTTACAAAAATCTAGACAATAGACTACCATCTATAATGACAAGGCTACCATCAATTGGTATAATAAAAATTTCGACAACAGACTACCTTCCATAATGACAAGGCTACCATCCATTGGAGTAACAAAAATCTCGAAACCAGACTACCTTCCATAATGACACGGCTACCATTCATTGGAGTAACAAAAATCTCAATAAAAGACTACCTTCCATAATGACAAGGCTACCATCCATTGGACATACAAAAATCTCAACAACAGACTACCTTCCATAATGACAAGGCTACCATCCATTGGAGTAACAAAAATCTCAATAAAAGACTACCGTCCATAATGACAAGGCTACCATCTATTGGATTAGCAAAAATCTCGACAACAAACTACGTTCCATAATCACAAGGCTACCATCCATTGGAGTAACAAAAATCTCGACAACAGACTACTTTCAATAATGACAAGGCAACCATCCATTGGAGTAACAAAAATCTCGACAACAGACTACCTTCCATAATGACAAGGCTACCATCCATTGGAGTAACAAAAATCTCAATAAATGACTACCTTCCATAATGACAAGGCTACCATCTATTGGATTAGAAAAAATCTCGACAACAGACTACCTTCCATAATGACAAGGCTTCCATCCATGGAGTAACAAAAATCTCGACAATAGACTACCTTCCTTAATAACAAGGCTACCATCCATTGGAGTAACAGAAATCTCAACGACAGACTACCTTCCATAGTGACAAGGCTACAATCCATTGGAGTAACAAAAATCTCGACAACAGACTACCTTCCATAATGAAAAGGCTACCATCCATTGGAGTAACAAAAATCTCAATAAATGACTACCTTCCATAATGACAAGGCTACCATCTATTGGATTAGAAAAAATCTCGACAACAGACTACCTTCCATAATGACAAGGCTTCCATCCATGGAGTAACAAAAATCTCGACAATAGACTACCTTCCTTAATAATAAGGCTACCATCCATTGGAGTAACAATAATCTCAACGACAGACTACCTTCCATAGTGACAAGGCATCAATCCATTGGAGTAACAAAAATCTCGACAACAGACTACCTTCCATAATGAAAAGGCTACCATCCATTGGAGTAACAAAAATCTCAATAAAAGACTACCTTCCATAATGACAAGGCTACCATCTATTGGATTAGCAAAAATCTCGACAACAGACTACCTTCCATAATGACAAGGCTACCATCCATTGGAGTTACAAAAATCTAGACAATAGACTACCATCCATAATGACAAGGCTACCATCAATTGGTGTAATAAAAATTTCGACAACAGACTACCTTCCATAATGACAAGGCTACCATCCATTGGAGTAACAAAAATCTCGACAATAGACTACCTTCCATAATGACACGGCTACCATTCATTGGAGTAACAAAAATCTCAATAAAAGACTACCTTCCATAATGACAAGGCTACCATCCATTGGAGATACAAAAATCTCAACAATAGACTACCTTCCATAATGACAAGGCTACCATCCATTGGAGTAACAAAAATCTCAATAAAAGACTACCTTCCATAATGACAAGGCTACCATCTATTGGATTAGCAAAAATCTCGACAACAGACTACGTTCCATAATCACAAGGCTACCATCCATTGGAGTAACAAAAATCTCGACAACAGACTACTTTCAATAATGACAAGGCAACCATCCATTGGAGTAACAAAAATCTCGACAACAGACTACCTTCCATAATGACAAGGCTACCATCCATTGGAGTAACAAAAATCTCGACAACAGACTACCTTCCATAATGACAAGGCTACCATCCATTGGAGTAACGAAAATCTCGACAACAGACTACCTTCCATAATGACAAGGCAACCATCCATTGGAGTAACAAAAATCTCGACAACAGACTACCTTCCATAATGACAAGGCTACCATCCATTGGAGTAACAAAAATCTCGACAACAGACTACCTTCCATAATGAAAAGGCTACCATCCATTGGAGTAACAAAAATCTCAATAAAAGACTACCTTCCATAATGACAAGGCTACCATCTATTGGATTAGCAAAAATCTCGACAACAGACTACCTTCCATAATGACAAGGCTACCATCCATTGGAGTTACAAAAATCTAGACAATAGACTACCATCCATAATGACAAGGCTACCATCCATTGGTGTAATAAAAATTTCGACAACAGACTACCTTCCATAATGACAAGGCTACCATCCATTGGAGTAACAAAAATCTCGATAACAGACTACCTTCCATAATGACAAGGCTACCATCCATTGGAGTAACAAAAATATCAATAAAAGACTACCTTCCATAATGACAAGGCTACCATCTATTGGATTAGCAAAAATCTCGACAACAGACTACCTTCCATAATGACAAGGCTACCATCCATTGGAGTAACAAAAATCTCGACAATAGACTACCTTCCATAATAACAAGGCTACCATCCATTGGAGTAACAGAAATCTCAACGACAGACTACCTTCCATAATGAAAAGGCTACCATCCATTGGAGTAACAAAAATCTCGACAACAGACTACCTTCCATATTGAAAAGGCTACCATCCATTGGAGTAACAAAAATCTCAATAAAAGACTACCTTCCATAATGAAAAGGCTACCATCTATTGGATTAGCAAAAATCTCGACAACAGACTACCTTCCATAATGACAAGGCTACCATCCATTGGAGTAACAAAAATCTCGACAACAGACTACCTTCCATAATGACAAGGCAACCATCCATTGGAGTAACAAAAATCTCGACAACAGACTACCTTCCATAATGACAAGGCTACCATCCATTGGAGTAACAAAAATCTCGACAACAGACTACCTTCCATAATGAAAAGGCTACCATCCATTGGAGTAACAAAAATCTCAATAAAAGACTACCTTCCATAATGACAAGGCTACCATCTATTGGATTAACAAAAATCTCGACAACAGACTACCTTCCATAATGACAAGGCTACCATCCATTGGAGTTACAAAAATCTAGACAATAGACTACCAACCATAATGAAAAGGCTACCATCAATTGGTGTAATAAAAATTTCGACAACAGACTACCTTCCATAATGACAAGGCTACCATCCATTGGAGTAACAAAAATCTCGAAACCAGACTACCTTCCATAATGACACGGCTACCATTCATTGGAGTAACAAAAATCTCAATAAAAGACTACCTTCCATAATGACAAGGCTACCATCCATTGGAGATACAAAAATCTCAACAACAGACTACCTTCCATAATGACAAGGCTACCATCCATTGGAGTAACAAAAATCTCAATAAAAGACTACCTTCCATAATGACAAGGCTACCATCTATTGGATTAGCAAAAATCTCGACAACAAACTACGTTCCATAATCACAAGGCTACCATCCATTGGAATAACAAAAATCTCGACAACAGACTACTTTCAATAATGACAAGGCAACCATCCATTGGAGTAACAAAAATCTCGACAACAGACTACCTTCCATAATGACAAGGCTACCATCCATTGGAGTAACAAAAATCTCAATAAATGACTACCTTCCATAATGACAAGGCTACCATCTATTGGATTAGAAAAAATCTCGACAACAGACTACCTTCCATAATGACAAGGCTTCCATCCATGGAGTAACAAAAATCTCGACAATAGACTACCTTCCTTAATAACAAGGCTACCATCCATTGGAGTAACAGAAATCTCAACGACAGACTACCTTCCATAGTGACAAGGCTACAATCCATTGGAGTAACAAAAATCTCGACAACAGACTACCTTCCATAATGAAAAGGCTACCATCCATTGGAGTAACAAAAATCTCAATAAAAGACTACCTTCCATAATGACAAGGCTACCATCTATTGGATTAGCAAAAATCTCGACAACAGACTACCTTCCATAATGACAAGGCTACCATCCATTGGAGTTACAAAAATCTAGACAATAGACTACCATCCATAATGACAAGGCTACCATTAATTGGTGTAATAAAAATTTCGACAACAGACTACCTTCCATAATGACAAGGCTACCATCCATTGGAGTAACAAAATTCTCGACAACAGACTACCTTCCATAATGACACGGCTACCATTCATTGGAGTAACAAAAATCTCAATAAAAGACTACCTTCCATAATGACAAGGCTACCATCCAATGGAGATACAAAAATCTCAACAACAGACTACCTTCCATAATGACAAGGCTACCATCCATTGGAGTAACAAAAATCTAAATAAAAGACTACCTTCCATAATGAAAAGGCTACCATCTATTGGATTAGCAAAAATCTCGACAACCGACTACGTTCCATAATCACAAGGCTACCATCCATTGGAGTAACAAAAATCTCGACAACAGACTACTTTCAATAATGACAAGGCAACCATCCATTGGAGTAACAAAAATCTCGACAACAGACTACCTTCCATAATGACAAGGCTACCATCCATTGGAGTAACAAAAATCTCGACAACAGACTACCTTCCATAATGACAAGGCTACCATCAATTGGAGTAACAAAAATCTCAATAAAAGACTACCTTCCATAATGACAAGGCTACCATCTATTGGATTAGCAAAATCCTCGACAACAGACTACCTTCCATAATGACAAGGCTACCATCCATTGGAGTTACAAAAATCTAGACAATAGACTACCATCCATAATGACAAGGCTACCATCAATTGGTGTAATAAAAATTTTGACAACAGACTACCTTCCATAATGACAAGGCTACCATCCATTGGAGTAACAAAAATCTCGACAACAGACTACCTTCCATAATGACACGGCTACCATTCATTGGAGTAACAAAAATCTCAATAAAAGACTACCTTCCATAATGACAAGGCTACCATCCATTGGAGATACAAAAATCTCAACAACAGACTACCTTCCATAATGACAAGGCTACCATCCATTGGAGTAACAAAAATCTCAATAAAAGACTACCTTCCATAATGACAAGGCTACCATCTATTGGATTAGCAAAAATCTCGACAACAGACTACGTTCCATAATCACAAGGCTACCATCCATTGGAGTAACAAAAATCTCGACAACAGACTACTTTCAATAATGACAAGGCAACCATCCATTGGAGTAACAAAAATCTCGACAACAGACTACCTTCCATAATGACAAGGCTACCATCCATTGGAGTAACAAAAATCTCGACAATAGACTACCTTCCTTAATAACAAGGCTACCATCCATTGGAGTAACAGAAATCTCAACGACAGACTACCTTCCATAGTGACAAGGCTACAATCCATTGGAGTAACAAAAATCTCGACAACAGACTACCTTCCATAATGAAAAGGCTACCATCCATTGGAGTAACAAAAATCTCAATAAAAGACTACCTTCCATAATGACAAGGCTACCATCTATTGGATTAGCAAAAATCTCGACAACAGACTACCTTCCATAATGACAAGGCTACCATCCATTGGAGTTACAAAAATCTAGACAATAGACTACCATCCATAATGACAAGGCTACCATTAATTGGTGTAATAAAAATTTCGACAACAGACTACCTTCCATAATGACAAGGCTACCATCCATTGGAGTAACAAAATTCTCGACAACAGACTACCTTCCATAATGACACGGCTACCATTCATTGGAGTAACAAAAATCTCAATAAAAGACTACCTTCCATAATGACAAGGCTACCATCCAATGGAGATACAAAAATCTCAACAACAGACTACCTTCCATAATGACAAGGCTACCATCCATTGGAGTAACAAAAATCTAAATAAAAGACTACCTTCCATAATGAAAAGGCTACCATCTATTGGATTAGCAAAAATCTCGACAACCGACTACGTTCCATAATCACAAGGCTACCATCCATTGGAGTAACAAAAATCTCGACAACAGACTACTTTCAATAATGACAAGGCAACCATCCATTGGAGTAACAAAAATCTCGACAACAGACTACCTTCCATAATGACAAGGCTACCATCCATTGGAGTAACAAAAATCTCGACAACAGACTACCTTCCATAATGACAAGGCTACCATCAATTGGAGTAACAAAAATCTCAATAAAAGACTACCTTCCATAATGACAAGGCTACCATCTATTGGATTAGCAAAATCCTCGACAACAGACTACCTTCCATAATGACAAGGCTACCATCCATTGGAGTTACAAAAATCTAGACAATAGACTACCATCCATAATGACAAGGCTACCATCAATTGGTGTAATAAAAATTTTGACAACAGACTACCTTCCATAATGACAAGGCTACCATCCATTGGAGTAACAAAAATCTCGACAACAGACTACCTTCCATAATGACACGGCTACCATTCATTGGAGTAACAAAAATCTCAATAAAAGACTACCTTCCATAATGACAAGGCTACCATCCATTGGAGATACAAAAATCTCAACAACAGACTACCTTCCATAATGACAAGGCTACCATCCATTGGAGTAACAAAAATCTCAATAAAAGACTACCTTCCATAATGACAAGGCTACCATCTATTGGATTAGCAAAAATCTCGACAACAGACTACGTTCCATAATCACAAGGCTACCATCCATTGGAGTAACAAAAATCTCGACAACAGACTACTTTCAATAATGACAAGGCAACCATCCATTGGAGTAACAAAAATCTCGACAACAGACTACCTTCCATAATGACAAGGCTACCATCCATTGGAGTAACAAAAATCTTGACAACAGACTACCTTCCATAATGACAAGGCTACCATCAATTGGAGTAACAAAAATCTCAATAAAAGACTACCTTCCATAATGACAAGGCTACCATCTATTGGATTAGCAAAAATCTTGACAACAGACTACCTTCCATAATGACAAGGCTACCATCCATTGGAGTTACAAAAATCTCGACAATAGACTACCATCCATAATGACAAGGCTACCATCCATTGGTGTAATAAAAATTTCGACAACAGACTACCTTCCATAATGACAAGGCTACCATCCATTGGAGTAACAAAAATCTCGATAACAGACTACCTTCCATAATGACAAGGCTACCATCAATTGGAGTAACAAAAATCTCAATAAAAGACTACCTTCCATAATGACAAGGCTACCATCTATTGGATTAGCAAAAATCTCGACAACAGACTACCTTCCATAATGACAAGGCTACCATCCATTGGAGTAACAAAAATCTCGACAATAGACTACCTTCCATAATAACAAGGCTACCATCCATTGGTGTAATAAAAATTTCGACAACAGACTACCTTCCATAATGACAAGGCTACCATCCATTGGAGTAACAAAAATCTCGATAACAGACTACCTTCCATAATGACAAGGCTACCATCCATTGGAGTAACAAAAATCTCAATAAAAGACTACCTTCCATAATGACAAGGCTACCATCCATTGGAGTAACAAAAATCTCAATAAAAGACTATCTTCCATAATGACAAGGCTACCATCCATTGGAGTAACAAAAATCTCGACAACAGACTACCTTCCATAATGACAAGGCAACCATCCATTGGAGTAACAAAAATCTCGACAACAGACTACCTTCCATAATGACAAGGCTACCATCCATTGGAGTAACAAAAATCTCGACAACAGACTACCTTCCATAATGAAAAGGCTACCATCCATTGGAGTAACAAAAATCTCAATAAAAGACTACCTTCCATAATGACAAGGCTACCATCTATTGGATTAGCAAAAATCTCGACAACAGACTACCTTCCATAATGACAAGGCTACCATCCATTGGAGTTACAAAAATCTAGACAATAGACTACCATCCATAATAACAAGGCTACCATCCATTGGTGTAATAAAAATTTCGACAACAGACTACCTTCCATAATGACAAGGCTACCATCCATTGGAGTAACAAAAATCTCGATAACAGACTACCTTCCATAATGACAAGGCTACCATCCATTGGAGTAACAAAAATCTCAATAAAAGACTACCTTCCATAATGACAAGGCTACCATCTATTGGATTAGCAAAAATCTCGACAACAGACTACCTTCCATAATGACAAGGCTACCATCCATTGGAGTAACAAAAATCTAGACAATAGACTACCATCCATAATGACAAGGCTACCATCAATTGGTGTAATAAAAATTTCGACAACAGACTACCTTCCATAATGACAAGGCTACCATCCATTGGAGTAACAAAAATCTCAATAAAAGACTATCTTCCATAATGACAAGGCTACCATCCATTGGAGTAACAAAAATCTCGACAACAGACTACCTTCCATAATGACAAGGCAACCATCCATTGGAGTAACAAAAATCTCGACAACAGACTACCTTCCATAATGACAAGGCTACCATCCATTGGAGTAACAAAAATCTCGACAACAGACTACCTTCCATAATGAAAAGGCTACCATCCATTGGAGTAACAAAAATCTCAATAAAAGACTACCTTCCATAATGACAAGGCTACCATCTATTGGATTAGCAAAAATCTCGACAATAGACTACCTTCCATAATGACAAGGCTACCATCCATTGGAGTTACAAAAATCTAGACAATAGACTACCATCCATAATGACAAGGCTACCATCCATTGGTGTAATAAAAATTTCGACAACAGACTACCTTCCATAATGACAAGGATACCATCCATTGGAGTAACAAAAATCTCGATAACAGACTACCTTCCATAATGATAAGGCTACCATCCATTGGAGTAACAAAAATCTCAATAAAAGACTACCTTCCATAATGACAAGGCTACCATCTATTGGATTAGCAAAAATCTCGACAACAGACTACCTTCCATAATGACAAGGCTACCATCCATTGGAGTAACAAAAATCTCGACAATAGACTACCTTCCATAATAACAAGGCTACCATCCATTGGAGTAACAGAAATCTCAACGACAGACTACCTTCCATAATGACAAGGCTACCATCCATTGGAGTAACAAAAATCTCGACAACAGACTACCTTCCATAATGAAAAGGCTACCATCCATTGGAGTAACAAAAATCTCAATAAAAGACTACCTTCCATAATGAAAAGGCTACCATCTATTGGATTAGCAAAAATCTCGACAACAGACTACCTTCCATAATGACAAGGCTACCATCCATTGGAGTAACAAAAATCTAGACAACAGACTACCTTCCATAATGACAAGGCAACCATCCATTGGAGTAACAAAAATCTCGACAACAGACTACCTTCCATAATGACAAGGCTACCATCCATTGGAGTAACAAAAATCTCAATAAAAGACTATCTTCCATAATGACAAGGCTACCATCCATTGGAGTAACAAAAATCTCGACAACAGACTACCTTCCATAATGACAAGGCAACCATCCATTGGAGTAACAAAAATCTCGACAACAGACTACCTTCCATAATGACAAGGCTACCATCCATTGGAGTAACAAAAATCTCGACAACAGACTACCTTCCATAATGAAAAGGCTACCATCCATTGGAGTAACAAAAATCTCAATAAAAGACTACCTTCCATAATGACAAGGCTACCATCTACTGGATTAGCAAAAATCTCGACAACAGACTACCTTCCATAATGACAAGGCTACCATCCATTGGAGTTACAAAAATCTAGACAATAGACTACCATCCATAATGACAAGGCTACCATCAATTGGTGTAATAAAAATTTCGACAACAGACTACCTTCCATAATGACAAGGCTACCATCCATTGGAGTAACAAAAATCTCGAAACCAGACTACCTTCCATAATGACCCGGCTACCATTCATTGGAGTAACAAAAATCTCAATAAAAGACTACCTTCCATAATGACAAGGCTACCATCCATTGGAGATACAAAAATCTCAACAACAGACTACCTTCCATAATGACAAGGCTACCATCCATTGGAGTAACAAAAATCTCAATAAAAGACTACCTTCCATAATGACAAGGCTACCATCTATTGGATTAGCAAAAATCTCGACAACAAACTACGTTCCATAATCACAAGGCTACCATCCATTGGAATAACAAAAATCTCGACAACAGACTACTTTCAATAATGACAAGGCAACCATCCATTGGAGTAACAAAAATCTCGACAACAGACTACCTTCCATAATGACAAGGCTACCATCCATTGGAGTAACAAAAATCTCAATAAATGACTACCTTCCATAATGACAAGGCTACCATCTATTGGATTAGAAAAAATCTCGACAACAGACTACCTTCCATAATGACAAGGCTTCCATCCATGGAGTAACAAAAATCTCGACAATAGACTACCTTCCTTAATAACAAGGCTACCATCCATTGGAGTAACAGAAATCTCAACGACAGACTACCTTCCATAGTGACAAGGCTACAATCCATTGGAGTAACAAAAATCTCGACAATAGACTACCTTCCATAATGAAAAGGCTACCATCCATTGGAGTAACAAAAATCTCAATAAAAGACTACCTTCCATAATTACAAGGCTACCATCTATTGGATTAGCAAAAATCTCGACAACAGACTACCTTCCATAATGACAAGGCTACCATCCATTGGAGTTACAAAAATCTAGACAATAGACTACCATCCATAATGACAAGGCTACCATCAATTGGTGTAATAAAAATTTCGACAACAGACTACCTTCCATAATGACAAGGCTACCATCCATTGGAGTAACAAAAATCTCGACAACAGACTACCTTCCATAATGACACGGCTACCATTCATTGGAGTAACAAAAATCTCAATAAAAGACTACCTTCCATAATGACAAGGCTACCATCCATTGGAGATACAAAAATCTCAACAACAGACTACCTTCCATAATGACAAGGCTACCATCCATTGGAGTAACAAAAATCTCAATAAAAGACTACCTTCCATAATGAAAAGGCTACCATCTATTGGATTAGCAAAAATCTCGACAACAGACTACGTTCCATAATCACAAGGCTACCATCCATTGGAGTAACAAAAATCTCGACAACAGACTACTTTCAATAATGACAAGGCAACCATCCATTGGAGTAACAAAAATCTCGACAACAGACTACCTTCCATAATGACAAGGCTACCATCCATTGGAGTAACAAAAATCTCGACAACAGACTACCTTCCATAATGACAAGGCTACCATCAATTGGAGTAACAAAAATCTCAATAAAAGACTACCTTCCATAATGACAAGGCTACCATCTATTTGATTAGCAAAATCCTCGACAACAGACTACCTTCCATAATGACAAGGCTACCATCCATTGGAGTTACAAAAATCTAGACAATAGACTACCATCCATAATGACAAGGCTACCATCCATTGGTGTAATAAAAATTTCGACAACAGACTACCTTCCATAATGACAAGGCTACCATCCATTGGAGTAACAAAAATCTCGATAACAGACTACCTTCCATAATGACAAGGCTACCATCCATTGGAGTAACAAAAATCTCAATAAAAGACTACCTTCCATAATGACAAGGCTACCATCTATTGGATTAGCAAAAATCTCGACAACAGACTACCTTCCATAATGACAAGGCTACCATCCATTGGAGTAACAAAAATCTCGACAATAGACTACCTTCCATAATAACAAGGCTACCATCCATTGGAGTAACAGAAATCTCAACGACAGACTACCTTCCATAATGACAAGGCTACCATCCATTGGAGTAACAAAAATCTCAATAAAAGACTATCTTCCATAATGACAAGGCTACCATCCATTGAAGTAACAAAAATCTCGACAACAGACTACTTTCAATAATGACAAGGCAACCATCCATTGGAGTAACAAAAATCTCGACAACAGACTACCTTCCATAATGACAAGGCTACCATCCATTGGAGTAACAAAAATCTCGACAACAGACTACCTTCCATAATGACAAGGCTACCATCAATTGGAGTAACAAAAATCTCAATAAAAGACTACCTTCCATAATGACAAGGCTACCATCTATTGGATTAGCAAAAATCTCGACAACAGACTACCTTCCATAATGACAAGGCTACCATCCATTGGAGTTACAAAAATCTAGACAATAGACTACCATCCATAATGACAAGGCTACCATCCATTGGTGTAATAAAAATTTCGACAACAGACTACCTTCCATAATGACAAGGCTACCATCCATTGGAGTAACAAAAATCTCGATAACAGACTACCTTCCATAATGACAAGGCTACCATCCATTGGAGTAACAAAAATCTCAATAAAAGACTACCTTCCATAATGACAAGGCTACCATCTATTGGATTAGCAAAAATCTCGACAACAGACTACCTTCCATAATGACAAGGCTACCATCCATTGGAGTAACAAAAATCTCGACAATAGACTACCTTCCATAATAACAAGGCTACCATCCATCGGAGTAACAGAAATCTCAACGACAGACTACCTTCCATAATGACAAGGCTACCATCCATTGGAGTAACAAAAATCTCGACAACAGACTACCTTCCATAATGAAAAGGCTACCATCCATTGGAGTAATAAAAATCTCAATAAAAGACTACCTTCCATAATGAAAAGGCTACCATCTATTGGATTAGCAAAAATCTCGACAACAGACTACCTTCCATAATGACAAGGCTACCATCCATTGGAGTAACAAAAATCTCGACAACAGACTACCTTCCATAATGACAAGGAAACCATCCATTGGAGTAACAAAAATCTCGACAACAGACTACCTTCCATAATGACAAGGCTACCATCCATTGGAGTAACAAAAATCTCAATAAAAGACTACCTTCCATAATGACAAGGCTACCATCCATTGGAGTAACAAAAATCTCGACAACAGACTACCTTCCATAATGACAAGGCAACCATCCATTGGAGTAACAAAAATCTCGACAACAGACTACCTTCCATAATGACAAGGCTACCATCCATTGGAGTAACAAAAATCTCAATAAATGACTACCTTCCATAATGACAAGGCTACCATCTATTGGATTAGAAAAAATCTCGACAACAGACTACCTTCCATAATGACAAGGCTTCCATCCATGGAGTAACAAAAATCTCGACAATAGACTACCTTCCTTAATAACAAGGCTACCATCCATTGGAGTAACAGAAATCTCAACGACAGACTACCTTCCATAGTGACAAGGCTACAATCCATTGGAGTAACAAAAATCTCGACAACAGACTACCTTCCATAATGAAAAGGCTACCATCCATTGGAGTAACAAAAATCTCAATAAAAGACTACCTTCCATAATTACAAGGCTACCATCTATTGGATTAGCAAAAATCTCGACAACAGACTACCTTCCATAATGACAAGGCTACCATCCATTGGAGTTACAAAAATCTAGACAATAGACTACCATCCATAATGACAAGGCTACCATCAATTGGTGTAATAAAAATTTCGACAACAGACTACCTTCCATAATGACAAGGCTACCATCCATTGGAGTAACAAAAAACTCGACAACAGACTACCTTCCATAATGACACGGCTACCATTCATTGGAGTAACAAAAATCTCAATAAAAGACTACCTTCCATAATGACAAGGCTACCATCCATTGGAGATACAAAAATCTCAACAACAGACTACCTTCCATAATGACAAGGCTACCATCCATTGGAGTAACAAAAATCTCAATAAAAGACTACCTTCCATAATGAAAAGGCTACCATCTATTGGATTAGCAAAAATCTCGACAACAGACTACGTTCCATAATCACAAGGCTACCATCCATTGGAGTAACAAAAATCTCGACAACAGACTACTTTCAATAATGACAAGGCAACCATCCATTGGAGTAACAAAAATCTCGACAACAGACTACCTTCCATAATGACAAGGCTACCATCCATTGGAGTAACAAAAATCTCGACAACAGACTACCTTCCATAATGACAAGGCTACCATCAATTGGAGTAACAAAAATCTCAATAAAAGACTACCTTCCATAATGACAAGGCTACCATCTATTGGATTAGCAAAATCCTCGACAACAGACTACCTTCCATAATGACAAGGCTACCATCCATTGGAGTTACAAAAATCTAGACAATAGACTACCATCCATAATGACAAGGCTAGCATCCATTGGTGTAATAAAAATTTCGACAACAGACTACCTTCCATAATGACAAGGCTACCATCCATTGGAGTAACAAAAATCTCGATAACAGACTACCTTCCATAATGACAAGGCTACCATCCATTGGAGTAACAAAAATCTCAATAAAAGACTACCTTCCATAATGACAAGGCTACCATCTATTGGATTAGCAAAAATCTCGACAACAGACTACCTTCCATAATGACAAGGCTACCATCCATTGGAGTAACAAAAATCTCGACAATAGACTACCTTCCATAATAACAAGGCTACCATCCATTGGAGTAACAGAAATCTCAACGACAGACTACCTTCCATAATGACAAGGCTACCATCCATTGGAGTAACAAAAATCTCAATAAAAGACTATCTTCCATAATGACAAGGCTACCATCCATTGAAGTAACAAAAATCTCGACAACAGACTACTTTCAATAATGACAAGGCAACCATCCATTGGAGTAACAAAAATCTCGACAACAGACTACCTTCCATAATGACAAGGCTACCATCCATTGGAGTAACAAAAATCTCGACAACAGACTACCTTCCATAATGACAAGGCTACCATCAATTGGAGTAACAAAAATCTCAATAAAAGACTACCTTCCATAATGACAAGGCTACCATCTATTGGATTAGCAAAAATCTCGACAACAGACTACCTTCCATAATGACAAGGCTACCATCCATTGGAGTTACAAAAATCTAGACAATAGACTACCATCCATAATGACAAGGCTACCATCCATTGGTGTAATAAAAATTTCGACAACAGACTACCTTCCATAATGACAAGGCTACCATCCATTGGAGTAACAAAAATCTCGATAACAGACTACCTTCCATAATGACAAGGATACCATCCATTGGAGTAACAAAAATCTCAATAAAAGACTACCTTCCATAATGACAAGGCTACCATCTATTGGATTAGCAAAAATCTCGACAACAGACTACCTTCCATAATGACAAGGCTACCATCCATTGGAGTAACAAAAATCTCGACAATAGACTACCTTCCATAATAACAAGGCTACCATCCATTGGAGTAACAGAAATCTCAACGACAGACTACCTTCCATAATGACAAGGCTACCATCCATTGGAGTAACAAAAATCTCGACAACAGACTACCTTCCATAATGAAAAGGCTACCATCCATTGGAGTAATAAAAATCTCAATAAAAGACTACCTTCCATAATGAAAAGGCTACCATCTATTGGATTAGCAGAAATCTCGACAACAGACTACCTTCCATAATGACAAGGCTACCATCCATTGGAGTAACAAAAATCTCGACAACAGACTACCTTCCATAATGAAAAGGAAACCATCCATTGGAGTAACAAAAATCTCGACAACAGACTACCTTCCATAATGACAAGGCTACCATCCATTGGAGTAACAAAAATCTCAATAAAAGACTAGCTTCCATAATGACAAGGCTACCATCCATTGGAGTAACAAAAATCTCGACAACAGACTACCTTCCATAATGACAAGGCAACCATCCATTGGAGTAACAAAAATCTCGACAACAGACTACCTTCCATAATGACAAGGCTACCATCCATTGGAGTAACAAAAATCTCGACAACAGACTACCTTCCATAATGAAAAGGCTACCATCCATTGGAGTAACAAAAATCTCAATAAAAGACTACCTTCCATAATGACAAGGCTACCATCTATTGGATTAGCAAAAATCTCGACAACAGACTACCTTCCATAATGACAAGGCTACCATCCATTGGAGTTACAAAAATCTAGACAATAGACTACCATCCATAATGACAAGGCTACCATCAATTGGTGTAATAAAAATTTCGACAACAGACTACCTTCCATAATGACAAGGCTACCATCCATTGGAGTAACAAAAATCTCGAAACCAGACTACCTTCCATAATGACACGGCTACCATTCATTGGAGTAACAAAAATCTCAGTAAAAGACTACCTTCCATAATGACAAGGCTACCATCCATTGGAGATACAAAAATCTCAACAACAGACTACCTTCCATAATGACAAGGCTACCATCCATTGGAGTAACAAAAATCTCAATAAAAGACTACCTTCCATAATGACAAGGCTACCATCTATTGGATTAGCAAAAATCTCGACAACAAACTACGTTCCATAATCACAAGGCTACCATCCATTGGAGTAACAAAAATCTCGACAACAGACTACTTTCAATAATGACAAGGCAACCATCCATTGGAGTAACAAAAATCTCGACAACAGACTACCTTCCATAATGACAAGGCTACCATCCATTGGAGTAACAAAAATCTCAATAAATGACTACCTTCCATAATGACAAGGCTACCATCTATTGGATTAGAAAAAATCTCGACAACAGACTACCTTCCATAATGACAAGGCTTCCATCCATGGAGTAACAAAAATCTCGACAATAGACTACCTTCCTTAATAACAAGGCTACCATCCATTAGAGTAACAGAAATCTCAACGACATACTACCTTCCATAGTGACAAGGCTACAATCCATTGGAGTAACAAAAATCTCGACAACAGACTACCTTCCATAATGAAAAGGCTACCATCCATTGGAGTAACAAAAATCTCAATAAAAGACTATCTTCCATAATGACAAGGCTACCATCTATTGGATTAGCAAAAATCTCGACAACAGACTACCTTCCATAATGACAAGGCTACCATCCATTGCAGTTACAAAAATCTAGACAATAGACTACCATCCATAATGACAAGGCTACCATCAATTGGTGTAATAAAAATTTCGACAACAGACTACCTTCCATAATGACAAGGCTACCATCCATTGGAGTAACAAAAATCTCGACAACAGACTACCTTCCATAATGACACGGCTACCATTCATTGGAGTAACAAAAATCTCAATAAAAGACTACCTTCCATAATGTCAAGGCTACCATCCATTGGAGATACAAAAATCTCAACAACAGACTACCTTCCATAATGACAAGGCTACCATCCATTGGAGTAACAAAAATCTCAATAAAAGACTACCTTCCATAACGACAAGGCTACCATCTATTGGATTAGCAAAAATCTCGACAACAGACTACGTTCCATAATCACAAGGCTACCATCCATTGGAGTAACAAAAATCTCGACAACAGACTACTTTCAATAATGACAAGGCAACCATCCATTGGAGTAACAAAAATCTCGACAACAGACTACCTTCCATAATGACAAGGCTACCATCAATTGGAGTAACAAAAATCTCGACAACAGACTACCTTCCATAATGACAAGGCTACCATCAATTGGAGTAACAAAAATCTCAATAAAAGACTACCTTCCATAATGACAAGGCTACCATCTATTGGATTAGCAAAAATCTCGACAACAGACTACCTTCCATAATGACAAGGCTACCATCCATTGGAGTTACAAAAATCTAGACAATAGACTACCATCCATAATGACAAGGCTACCATCCATTGGTGTAATAAAAATTTCGACAACAGACTACCTTCCATAATGACAAGGCTACCATCCATTGGAGTAACAAAAATCTCGATAACAGACTACCTTCCACAATGACAAGGCTACCATCTATTGGATTAGCAAAAATCTCGACAACAGACTACCTTCCATAATGACAAGGCTACCATCCATTGGAGTAACAAAAATCTCGACAATAGACTACCTTCCATAATAACAAGGCTACCATCCATTGGAGTAACAGAAATCTCAACGACAGACTACCTTCCATAATGACAAGGCTACCATCCATGGGAGTAACAAAAATCTCGACAACAGACTACCTTCCATAATGAAAAGGCTACCATCCATTGGAGTAACAAAAATCTCGACAACAGACTACCTTCCATAATGACAAGGCTACCATCTATTGGATTAGAAAAAATCTCGACAACAGACTACCTTCCATAATGACAAGGCTACCATCCATTGGAGTAACAAAAATCTCGACAACAGACTACCTTCCATAATGACAAGGCAACCATCCATTGGAGTAACAAAAATCTCGACAACAGACTACCTTCCATAATGACAAGGCTACCATCCATTGGAGTAACAAAAATCTCAATAAAATACTATCTTCCATAATGACAAGGCTACCATCCATTGGAATAATAAAAATCTCGACAACAGACTACCTTCCATAATGATAAGGCTTCCATCCATTGGAGTAACAAAAATCTCGAAAACAGACTAACTTCCATAATGACAAGGCTACCATCCATTGGAGTTACACAAATCTAGACAATAGACTACCATACATAATGACAAGGCTACCATCCATTGGTGTAATAAAAATTTCGACAACAGACTACCTTCCATAATGACAAGGCTACCATCCATTGGAGTAACAAAAATCTCGACAACAGACTACCTTCCATAATGACAAGGCTACCATCCATTGGAGTAACAAAAATCTCAATAAATGACTACCTTCCATAATGACAAGGCTACCATCTATTGGATTAGAAAAAATCTCGACAACAAACTACCTTCCATAATGACAAGGCTACCATCCATTGGAGTAACAAAAATCTCGACAATAGACTACCTTCCTTAATAACAAGGCTACCATCCATTGGAGTAACAGAAATCTCAACGACAGACTACCTTCCATAGTGACAAGGCTACAATCCATTGGAGTAACAAAAATCTCGACAACAGACTACCTTCCATAATGAAAAGGCTACCATCCATTGGAGTAACAAAAATCTCAATAAAAGACTACCTTCCATAATGACAAGGCTACCATCTATTGGATTAGCAAAAATCTCGACAACAGACTACCTTCCATAATGACAAGGCTACCATCCATTGGAGTTACAAAAATCTAGACAATAGACTACCATCCATAATGACAAGGCTACCATCAATTGGTGTAATAAAAATTTCGACAACAGACTACCTTCCATAATGACAAGGCTACCATCCATTGGAGTAACAAAAATCTCGAAACCAGACTACCTTCCATAATGACACGGCTACCATTCATTGGAGTAACAAAAATCTCAGTAAAAGACTACCTTCCATAATGACAAGGCTACCATCCATTGGAGATACAAAAATCTCAACAACAGACTACCTTCCATAATGACAAGGCTACCATCCATTGGAGTAACAAAAATCTCAATAAAAGACTACCTTCCATAATGACAAGGCTACCATCTATTGGATTAGCAAAAATCTCGACAACAAACTACGTTCCATAATCACAAGGCTACCATCCATTGGAGTAACAAAAATCTCGACAACAGACTACTTTCAATAATGACAAGGCAACCATCCATTGGAGTAACAAAAATCTCGACAACAGACTACCTTCCATAATGACAAGGCTACCATCCATTGGAGTAACAAAAATCTCAATAAATGACTACCTTCCATAATGACAAGGCTACCATCTATTGGATTAGAAAAAATCTCGACAACAGACTACCTTCCATAATGACAAGGCTTCCATCCATGGAGTAACAAAAATCTCGACAATAGACTACCTTCCTTAATAACAAGGCTACCATCCATTAGAGTAACAGAAATCTCAACGACATACTACCTTCCATAGTGACAAGGCTACAATCCATTGGAGTAACAAAAATCTCGACAACAGACTACCTTCCATAATGAAAAGGCTACCATCCATTGGAGTAACAAAAATCTCAATAAAAGACTATCTTCCATAATGACAAGGCTACCATCTATTGGATTAGCAAAAATCTCGACAACAGACTACCTTCCATAATGACAAGGCTACCATCCATTGCAGTTACAAAAATCTAGACAATAGACTACCATCCATAATGACAAGGCTACCATCAATTGGTGTAATAAAAATTTCGACAACAGACTACCTTCCATAATGACAAGGCTACCATCCATTGGAGTAACAAAAATCTCGACAACAGACTACCTTCCATAATGACACGGCTACCATTCATTGGAGTAACAAAAATCTCAATAAAAGACTACCTTCCATAATGTCAAGGCTACCATCCATTGGAGATACAAAAATCTCAACAACAGACTACCTTCCATAATGACAAGGCTACCATCCATTGGAGTAACAAAAATCTCAATAAAAGACTACCTTCCATAACGACAAGGCTACCATCTATTGGATTAGCAAAAATCTCGACAACAGACTACGTTCCATAATCACAAGGCTACCATCCATTGGAGTAACAAAAATCTCGACAACAGACTACTTTCAATAATGACAAGGCAACCATCCATTGGAGTAACAAAAATCTCGACAACAGACTACCTTCCATAATGACAAGGCTACCATCAATTGGAGTAACAAAAATCTCGACAACAGACTACCTTCCATAATGACAAGGCTACCATCAATTGGAGTAACAAAAATCTCAATAAAAGACTACCTTCCATAATGACAAGGCTACCATCTATTGGATTAGCAAAAATCTCGACAACAGACTACCTTCCATAATGACAAGGCTACCATCCATTGGAGTTACAAAAATCTAGACAATAGACTACCATCCATAATGACAAGGCTACCATCCATTGGTGTAATAAAAATTTCGACAACAGACTACCTTCCATAATGACAAGGCTACCATCCATTGGAGTAACAAAAATCTCGATAACAGACTACCTTCCACAATGACAAGGCTACCATCTATTGGATTAGCAAAAATCTCGACAACAGACTACCTTCCATAATGACAAGGCTACCATCCATTGGAGTAACAAAAATCTCGACAATAGACTACCTTCCATAATAACAAGGCTACCATCCATTGGAGTAACAGAAATCTCAACGACAGACTACCTTCCATAATGACAAGGCTACCATCCATGGGAGTAACAAAAATCTCGACAACAGACTACCTTCCATAATGAAAAGGCTACCATCCATTGGAGTAACAAAAATCTCGACAACAGACTACCTTCCATAATGACAAGGCTACCATCTATTGGATTAGAAAAAATCTCGACAACAGACTACCTTCCATAATGACAAGGCTACCATCCATTGGAGTAACAAAAATCTCGACAACAGACTACCTTCCATAATGACAAGGCAACCATCCATTGGAGTAACAAAAATCTCGACAACAGACTACCTTCCATAATGACAAGGCTACCATCCATTGGAGTAACAAAAATCTCAATAAAATACTATCTTCCATAATGACAAGGCTACCATCCATTGGAATAATAAAAATCTCGACAACAGACTACCTTCCATAATGATAAGGCTTCCATCCATTGGAGTAACAAAAATCTCGAAAACAGACTAACTTCCATAATGACAAGGCTACCATCCATTGGAGTTACACAAATCTAGACAATAGACTACCATACATAATGACAAGGCTACCATCCATTGGTGTAATAAAAATTTCGACAACAGACTACCTTCCATAATGACAAGGCTACCATCCATTGGAGTAACAAAAATCTCGACAACAGACTACCTTCCATAATGACAAGGCTACCATCCATTGGAGTAACAAAAATCTCAATAAATGACTACCTTCCATAATGACAAGGCTACCATCTATTGGATTAGAAAAAATCTCGACAACAAACTACCTTCCATAATGACAAGGCTACCATCCATTGGAGTAACAAAAATCTCGACAATAGACTACCTTCCTTAATAACAAGGCTACCATCCATTGGAGTAACAGAAATCTCAACGACAGACTACCTTCCATAGTGACAAGGCTACAATCCATTGGAGTAACAAAAATCTCGACAACAGACTACCTTCCATAATGAAAAGGCTACCATCCATTGGAGTAACAAAAATCTCAATAAAAGACTACCTTCCATAATGACAAGGCTACCATCTATTGGATTAGCAAAAATCTCGACAACAGACTACCTTCCATAATGACAAGGCTACCATCCATTGGAGTTACAAAAATCTAGACAATAGACTACCATCCATAATGACAAGGCTACCATCAATTGGTGTAATAAAAATTTCGACAACAGACTACCTTCCATAATGACAAGGCTACCATCCATTGGAGTAACAAAAATCTCGACAACAGACTACCTTCCATAATGACACGGCTACCATTCATTGGAGTAACAAAAATCTCAATAAAAGACTACCTTCCATAATGTCAAGGCTACCATCCATTGGAGATACAAAAATCTCAACAACAGACTACCTTCCATAATGACAAGGATACCATCCATTGGAGTAACAAAAATCTCAATAAAAGACTACCTTCCATAATGACAAGGCTACCATCTATTGGATTAGCAAAAATCTCGACAACAGACTACCTTCCATAATGACAAGGCTACCATCCATTGGAGTAACAAAAATCTCGACAATAGACTACCTTCCATAATAACAAGGCTACCATCCATTGGAGTAACAGAAATCTCAACGACAGACTACCTTCCATAATGACAAGGCTACCATCCATTGGAGTAACAAAAATCTCGACAACAGACTACCTTCCATAATGACAAGGCTACCATCCATTGGAGTAATAAAAATCTCAATAAAAGACTACCTTCCATAATGACAAGGCTACCATCTATTGGATTAGCAGAAATCTCGACAACAGACTACCTTCCATAATGACAAGGCTACCATCCATTGGAGTAACAAAAATCTCGACAACAGACTACCTTCCATAATGAAAAGGAAACCATCCATTGGAGTAACAAAAATCTCGACAACAGACTACCTTCCATAATGACAAGGCTACCATCCATTGGAGTAACAAAAATCTCAATAAAAGACTAGCTTCCATAATGACAAGGCTACCATCCATTGGAGTAACAAAAATCTCGACAACAGACTACCTTCCATAATGACAAGGCAACCATCCATTGGAGTAACAAAAATCTCGACAACAGACTACCTTCCATAATGACAAGGCTACCATCCATTGGAGTAACAAAAATCTCGACAACAGACTACCTTCCATAATGAAAAGGCTACCATCCATTGGAGTAACAAAAATCTCAATAAAAGACTACCTTCCATAATGACAAGGCTACCATCTATTGGATTAGCAAAAATCTCGACAACAGACTACCTTCCATAATGACAAGGCTACCATCCATTGGAGTTACAAAAATCTAGACAATAGACTACCATCCATAATGACAAGGCTACCATCAATTGGTGTAATAAAAATTTCGACAACAGACTACCTTCCATAATGACAAGGCTACCATCCATTGGAGTAACAAAAATCTCGAAACCAGACTACCTTCCATAATGACACGGCTACCATTCATTGGAGTAACAAAAATCTCAGTAAAAGACTACCTTCCATAATGACAAGGCTACCATCCATTGGAGATACAAAAATCTCAACAACAGACTACCTTCCATAATGACAAGGCTACCATCCATTGGAGTAACAAAAATCTCAATAAAAGACTACCTTCCATAATGACAAGGCTACCATCTATTGGATTAGCAAAAATCTCGACAACAGACTACGTTCCATAATCACAAGGCTACCATCCATTGGAGTAACAAAAATCTCGACAACAGACTACTTTCAATAATGACAAGGCAACCATCCATTGGAGTAACAAAAATCTCGACAACAGACTACCTTCCATAATGACAAGGCTACCATCCATTGGAGTAACAAAAATCTCAATAAATGACTACCTTCCATAATGACAAGGCTACCATCTATTGGATTAGAAAAAATCTCGACAACAGACTACCTTCCATAATGACAAGGCTTCCATCCATGGAGTAACAAAAATCTCGACAATAGACTACCTTCCTTAATAACAAGGCTACCATCCATTAGAGTAACAGAAATCTCAACGACATACTACCTTCCATAGTGACAAGGCTACAATCCATTGGAGTAACAAAAATCTCGACAACAGACTACCTTCCATAATGAAAAGGCTACCATCCATTGGAGTAACAAAAATCTCAATAAAAGACTATCTTCCATAATGACAAGGCTACCATCTATTGGATTAGCAAAAATCTCGACAACAGACTACCTTCCATAATGACAAGGCTACCATCCATTGCAGTTACAAAAATCTAGACAATAGACTACCTTCCATAATAACAAGGCTACCATCCATTGGAGTAACAGAAATCTCAACGACAGACTACCTTCCATAATGACAAGGCTACCATCCATTGGAGTAACAAAAATCTCGACAACAGACTACCTTCCATAATGAAAAGGCTACCATCCATTGGAGTAACAAAAATCTCGACAACAGACTACCTTCCATAATGACAAGGCTACCATCTATTGGATTAGAAAAAATCTCGACAACAGACTACCTTCCATAATGACAAGGCTACCATCCATTGGAGTAACAAAAATCTCGACAACAGACTACCTTCCATAACGACAAGGCTACCATCTATTGGAGTAACAAAAATCTCGACAACAGACTACCTTCCATAATGACAAGGCTACCATCCATTGGAGTAACAAAAATCTCGACAACAGACTACTTTCAATAATGACAAGGCAACCATCCATTGGAGTAACAAAAATCTCGACAACAGACTACCTTCCATAATGACAAGGCTACCATCAATTGGAGTAACAAAAATCTCGACAACAGACTACCTTCCATAATGACAAGGCTACCATCAATTGGAGTAACAAAAATCTCAATAAAAGACTACCTTCCATAATGACAAGGCTACCATCTATTGGATTAGCAAAAATCTCGACAACAGACTACCTTCCATAATGACAAGGCTACCATCCATTGGAGTTACAAAAATCTAGACAATAGACTACCATCCATAATGACAAGGCTACCATCCATTGGTGTAATAAAAATTTCGACAACAGACTACCTTCCATAATGACAAGGCTACCATCCATTGGAGTAACAAAAATCTCGATAACAGACTACCTTCCACAATGACAAGGCTACCATCTATTGGATTAGCAAAAATCTCGACAACAGACTACCTTCCATAATGACAAGGCTACCATCCATTGGAGTAACAAAAATCTCGACAATAGACTACCTTCCATAATAACAAGGCTACCATCCATTGGAGTAACAGAAATCTCAACGACAGACTACCTTCCATAATGACAAGGCTACCATCCATGGGAGTAACAAAAATCTCGACAACAGACTACCTTCCATAATGAAAAGGCTACCATCCATTGGAGTAACAAAAATCTCGACAACAGACTACCTTCCATAATGACAAGGCTACCATCTATTGGATTAGAAAAAATCTCGACAACAGACTACCTTCCATAATGACAAGGCTACCATCCATTGGAGTAACAAAAATCTCGACAACAGACTACCTTCCATAATGACAAGGCAACCATCCATTGGAGTAACAAAAATCTCGACAACAGACTACCTTCCATAATGACAAGGCTACCATCCATTGGAGTAACAAAAATCTCAATAAAATACTATCTTCCATAATGAAAAGGCTACCATCCATTGGAATAATAAAAATCTCGACAACAGACTACCTTCCATAATGATAAGGCTTCCATCCATTGGAGTAACAAAAATCTCGAAAACAGACTAACTTCCATAATGACAAGGCTACCATCCATTGGAGTTACACAAATCTAGACAATAGACTACCATACATAATGACAAGGCTACCATCCATTGGTGTAATAAAAATTTCGACAACAGACTACCTTCCATAATGACAAGGCTACCATCCATTGGAGTAACAAAAATCTCGACAACAGACTACCTTCCATAATGACAAGGCTACCATCCATTGGAGTAACAAAAATCTCAATAAATGACTACCTTCCATAATGACAAGGCTACCATCTATTGGATTAGAAAAAATCTCGACAACAAACTACCTTCCATAATGACAAGGCTACCATCCATTGGAGTAACAAAAATCTCGACAATAGACTACCTTCCTTAATAACAAGGCTACCATCCATTGGAGTAACAGAAATCTCAACGACAGACTACCTTCCATAGTGACAAGGCTACAATCCATTGGAGTAACAAAAATCTCGACAACAGACTACCTTCCATAATGAAAAGGCTACCATCCATTGGAGTAACAAAAATCTCAATAAAAGACTACCTTCCATAATGACAAGGCTACCATCTATTGGATTAGCAAAAATCTCGACAACAGACTACCTTCCATAATGACAAGGCTACCATCCATTGGAGTTACAAAAATCTAGACAATAGACTACCATCCATAATGACAAGGCTACCATCAATTGGTGTAATAAAAATTTCGACAACAGACTACCTTCCATAATGACAAGGCTACCATCCATTGGAGTAACAAAAATCTCGACAACAGACTACCTTCCATAATGACACGGCTACCATTCATTGGAGTAACAAAAATCTCAATAAAAGACTACCTTCCATAATGTCAAGGCTACCATCCATTGGAGATACAAAAATCTCAACAACAGACTACCTTCCATAATGACAAGGATACCATCCATTGGAGTAACAAAAATCTCAATAAAAGACTACCTTCCATAATGACAAGGCTACCATCTATTGGATTAGCAAAAATCTCGACAACAGACTACCTTCCATAATGACAAGGCTACCATCCATTGGAGTAACAAAAATCTCGACAATAGACTACCTTCCATAATAACAAGGCTACCATCCATTGGAGTAACAGAAATCTCAACGACAGACTACCTTCCATAATGACAAGGCTACCATCCATTGGAGTAACAAAAATCTCGACAACAGACTACCTTCCATAATGACAAGGCTACCATCCATTGGAGTAATAAAAATCTCAATAAAAGACTACCTTCCATAATGACAAGGCTACCATCTATTGGATTAGCAGAAATCTCGACAACAGACTACCTTCCATAATGACAAGGCTACCATCCATTGGAGTAACAAAAATCTCGACAACAGACTACCTTCCATAATGAAAAGGAAACCATCCATTGGAGTAACAAAAATCTCGACAACAGACTACCTTCCATAATGACAAGGCTACCATCCATTGGAGTAACAAAAATCTCAATAAAAGACTAGCTTCCATAATGACAAGGCTACCATCCATTGGAGTAACAAAAATCTCGACAACAGACTACCTTCCATAATGACAAGGCAACCATCCATTGGAGTAACAAAAATCTCGACAACAGACTACCTTCCATAATGACAAGGCTACCATCCATTGGAGTAACAAAAATCTCGACAACAGACTACCTTCCATAATGAAAAGGCTACCATCCATTGGAGTAACAAAAATCTCAATAAAAGACTACCTTCCATAATGACAAGGCTACCATCTATTGGATTAGCAAAAATCTCGACAACAGACTACCTTCCATAATGACAAGGCTACCATCCATTGGAGTTACAAAAATCTAGACAATAGACTACCATCCATAATGACAAGGCTACCATCAATTGGTGTAATAAAAATTTCGACAACAGACTACCTTCCATAATGACAAGGCTACCATCCATTGGAGTAACAAAAATCTCGAAACCAGACTACCTTCCATAATGACACGGCTACCATTCATTGGAGTAACAAAAATCTCAGTAAAAGACTACCTTCCATAATGACAAGGCTACCATCCATTGGAGATACAAAAATCTCAACAACAGACTACCTTCCATAATGACAAGGCTACCATCCATTGGAGTAACAAAAATCTCAATAAAAGACTACCTTCCATAATGACAAGGCTACCATCTATTGGATTAGCAAAAATCTCGACAACAGACTACGTTCCATAATCACAAGGCTACCATCCATTGGAGTAACAAAAATCTCGACAACAGACTACTTTCAATAATGACAAGGCAACCATCCATTGGAGTAACAAAAATCTCGACAACAGACTACCTTCCATAATGACAAGGCTACCATCCATTGGAGTAACAAAAATCTCAATAAATGACTACCTTCCATAATGACAAGGCTACCATCTATTGGATTAGAAAAAATCTCGACAACAGACTACCTTCCATAATGACAAGGCTTCCATCCATGGAGTAACAAAAATCTCGACAATAGACTACCTTCCTTAATAACAAGGCTACCATCCATTAGAGTAACAGAAATCTCAACGACATACTACCTTCCATAGTGACAAGGCTACAATCCATTGGAGTAACAAAAATCTCGACAACAGACTACCTTCCATAATGAAAAGGCTACCATCCATTGGAGTAACAAAAATCTCAATAAAAGACTATCTTCCATAATGACAAGGCTACCATCTATTGGATTAGCAAAAATCTCGACAACAGACTACCTTCCATAATGACAAGGCTACCATCCATTGCAGTTACAAAAATCTAGACAATAGACTACCTTCCATAATAACAAGGCTACCATCCATTGGAGTAACAGAAATCTCAACGACAGACTACCTTCCATAATGACAAGGCTACCATCCATTGGAGTAACAAAAATCTCGACAACAGACTACCTTCCATAATGAAAAGGCTACCATCCATTGGAGTAACAAAAATCTCGACAACAGACTACCTTCCATAATGACAAGGCTACCATCTATTGGATTAGAAAAAATCTCGACAACAGACTACCTTCCATAATGACAAGGCTACCATCCATTGGAGTAACAAAAATCTCGACAACAGACTACCTTCCATAACGACAAGGCTACCATCTATTGGAGTAACAAAAATCTCGACAACAGACTACCTTCCATAATGACAAGGCTACCATCCATTGGAGTAACAAAAATCTCGACAACAGACTACTTTCAATAATGACAAGGCAACCATCCATTGGAGTAACAAAAATCTCGACAACAGACTACCTTCCATAATGACAAGGCTACCATCAATTGGAGTAACAAAAATCTCGACAACAGACTACCTTCCATAATGACAAGGCTACCATCAATTGGAGTAACAAAAATCTCAATAAAAGACTACCTTCCATAATGACAAGGCTACCATCTATTGGATTAGCAAAAATCTCGACAACAGACTACCTTCCATAATGACAAGGCTACCATCCATTGGAGTTACAAAAATCTAGACAATAGACTACCATCCATAATGACAAGGCTACCATCCATTGGTGTAATAAAAATTTCGACAACAGACTACCTTCCATAATGACAAGGCTACCATCCATTGGAGTAACAAAAATCTCGATAACAGACTACCTTCCACAATGACAAGGCTACCATCTATTGGATTAGCAAAAATCTCGACAACAGACTACCTTCCATAATGACAAGGCTACCATCCATTGGAGTAACAAAAATCTCGACAATAGACTACCTTCCATAATAACAAGGCTACCATCCATTGGAGTAACAGAAATCTCAACGACAGACTACCTTCCATAATGACAAGGCTACCATCCATGGGAGTAACAAAAATCTCGACAACAGACTACCTTCCATAATGAAAAGGCTACCATCCATTGGAGTAACAAAAATCTCGACAACAGACTACCTTCCATAATGACAAGGCTACCATCTATTGGATTAGAAAAAATCTCGACAACAGACTACCTTCCATAATGACAAGGCTACCATCCATTGGAGTAACAAAAATCTCGACAACAGACTACCTTCCATAATGACAAGGCAACCATCCATTGGAGTAACAAAAATCTCGACAACAGACTACCTTCCATAATGACAAGGCTACCATCCATTGGAGTAACAAAAATCTCAATAAAATACTATCTTCCATAATGACAAGGCTACCATCCATTGGAATAATAAAAATCTCGACAACAGACTACCTTCCATAATGATAAGGCTTCCATCCATTGGAGTAACAAAAATCTCGAAAACAGACTAACTTCCATAATGACAAGGCTACCATCCATTGGAGTTACACAAATCTAGACAATAGACTACCATACATAATGACAAGGCTACCATCCATTGGTGTAATAAAAATTTCGACAACAGACTACCTTCCATAATGACAAGGCTACCATCCATTGGAGTAACAAAAATCTCGACAACAGACTACCTTCCATAATGACAAGGCTACCATCCATTGGAGTAACAAAAATCTCAATAAATGACTACCTTCCATAATGACAAGGCTACCATCTATTGGATTAGAAAAAATCTCGACAACAAACTACCTTCCATAATGACAAGGCTACCATCCATTGGAGTAACAAAAATCTCGACAATAGACTACCTTCCTTAATAACAAGGCTACCATCCATTGGAGTAACAGAAATCTCAACGACAGACTACCTTCCATAGTGACAAGGCTACAATCCATTGGAGTAACAAAAATCTCGACAACAGACTACCTTCCATAATGAAAAGGCTACCATCCATTGGAGTAACAAAAATCTCAATAAAAGACTACCTTCCATAATGACAAGGCTACCATCTATTGGATTAGCAAAAATCTCGACAACAGACTACCTTCCATAATGACAAGGCTACCATCCATTGGAGTTACAAAAATCTAGACAATAGACTACCATCCATAATGACAAGGCTACCATCAATTGGTGTAATAAAAATTTCGACAACAGACTACCTTCCATAATGACAAGGCTACCATCCATTGGAGTAACAAAAATCTCGACAACAGACTACCTTCCATAATGACACGGCTACCATTCATTGGAGTAACAAAAATCTCAATAAAAGACTACCTTCCATAATGTCAAGGCTACCATCCATTGGAGATACAAAAATCTCAACAACAGACTACCTTCCATAATGACAAGGCTACCATCCATTGGAGTAACAAAAATCTCAATAAAAGACTACCTTCCATAACGACAAGGCTACCATCTATTGGATTAGCAAAAATCTCGACAACAGACTACGTTCCATAATCACAAGGCTACCATCCATTGGAGTAACAAAAATCTCGACAACAGACTACTTTCAATAATGACAAGGCAACCATCCATTGGAGTAACAAAAATCTCGACAACAGACTACCTTCCATAATGACAAGGCTACCATCAATTGGAGTAACAAAAATCTCGACAACAGACTACCTTCCATAATGACAAGGCTACCATCAATTGGAGTAACAAAAATCTCAATAAAAGACTACCTTCCATAATGACAAGGCTACCATCTATTGGATTAGCAAAAATCTCGACAACAGACTACCTTCCATAATGACAAGGCTACCATCCATTGGAGTTACAAAAATCTAGACAATAGACTACCATCCATAATGACAAGGCTACCATCCATTGGTGTAATAAAAATTTCGACAACAGACTACCTTCCATAATGACAAGGCTACCATCCATTGGAGTAACAAAAATCTCGATAACAGACTACCTTCCACAATGACAAGGCTACCATCTATTGGATTAGCAAAAATCTCGACAACAGACTACCTTCCATAATGACAAGGCTACCATCCATTGGAGTAACAAAAATCTCGACAATAGACTACCTTCCATAATAACAAGGCTACCATCCATTGGAGTAACAGAAATCTCAACGACAGACTACCTTCCATAATGACAAGGCTACCATCCATGGGAGTAACAAAAATCTCGACAACAGACTACCTTCCATAATGAAAAGGCTACCATCCATTGGAGTAACAAAAATCTCGACAACAGACTACCTTCCATAATGACAAGGCTACCATCTATTGGATTAGAAAAAATCTCGACAACAGACTACCTTCCATAATGACAAGGCTACCATCCATTGGAGTAACAAAAATCTCGACAACAGACTACCTTCCATAATGACAAGGCTACCATCCATTGGAGTAACAAAAATCTCAATAAATGACTACCTTCCATAATGACAAGGCTACCATCTATTGGATTAGAAAAAATCTCGACAACAAACTACCTTCCATAATGACAAGGCTACCATCCATTGGAGTAACAAAAATCTCGACAATAGACTACCTTCCTTAATAACAAGGCTACCATCCATTGGAGTAACAGAAATCTCAACGACAGACTACCTTCCATAGTGACAAGGCTACAATCCATTGGAGTAACAAAAATCTCGACAACAGACTACCTTCCATAATGAAAAGGCTACCATCCATTGGAGTAACAAAAATCTCAATAAAAGACTACCTTCCATAATGACAAGGCTACCATCTATTGGATTAGCAAAAATCTCGACAACAGACTACCTTCCATAATGACAAGGCTACCATCCATTGGAGTTACAAAAATCTAGACAATAGACTACCATCCATAATGACAAGGCTACCATCAATTGGTGTAATAAAAATTTCGACAACAGACTACCTTCCATAATGACAAGGCTACCATCCATTGGAGTAACAAAAATCTCGACAACAGACTACCTTCCATAATGACACGGCTACCATTCATTGGAGTAACAAAAATATCAATAAAAGACTACCTTCCATAATGACAAGGCTACCATCCATTGGAGATACAAAAATCTCAACAACAGACTACCTTCCATAATGACAAGGCTACCATCCATTGGAGTAACAAAAATCTAAATAAAAGACTACCTTCCATAATGACAAGGCTACCATCTATTGGATTAGCAAAAATCTCGACAACAGACTACGTTCCATAATCACAAGGCTACCATCCATTGGAGTAACAAAAATCTCGACAACAGACTACTTTCAATAATGACAAGGCAACCATCCATTGGAGTAACAAAAATCTCGACAACAGACTACCTTCCATAATGACAAGGCTACCATCCATTGGAGTTACACAAATCTAGACAATAGACTACCATACATAATGACAAGGCTACCATCCATTGGTGTAATAAAAATTTCGACAACAGACTACCTTCCATAATGACAAGGCTACCATCCATTGGAGTAACAAAAATCTCGACAACAGACTACCTTCCATAATGACAAGGCTACCATCCATTGGAGTAACAAAAATCTCAATAAATGACTACCTTCCATAATGACAAGGCTACCATCTATTGGATTAGAAAAAATCTCGACAACAAACTACCTTCCATAATGACAAGGCTACCATCCATTGGAGTAACAAAAATCTCGACAATAGACTACCTTCCTTAATAACAAGGCTACCATCCATTGGAGTAACAGAAATCTCAACGACAGACTACCTTCCATAGTGACAAGGCTACAATCCATTGGAGTAACAAAAATCTCGACAACAGACTACCTTCCATAATGAAAAGGCTACCATCCATTGGAGTAACAAAAATCTCAATAAAAGACTACCTTCCATAATGACAAGGCTACCATCTATTGGATTAGCAAAAATATCGACAACAGACTACCTTCCATAATGACAAGGCTACCATCCATTGGAGTTACAAAAATCTAGACAATAGACTACCATCCATAATGACAAGGCTACCATCAATTGGTGTAATAAAAATTTCGACAACAGACTACCTTCCATAATGACAAGGCTACCATCCATTGGAGTAACAAAAATCTCGACAACAGACTACCTTCCATAATGACACGGCTACCATTCATTGGAGTAACAAAAATATCAATAAAAGACTACCTTCCATAATGACAAGGCTACCATCCATTGGAGATACAAAAATCTCAACAACAGACTACCTTCCATAATGACAAGGCTACCATCCATTGGAGTAACAAAAATCTAAATAAAAGACTACCTTCCATAATGACATGGCTACCATCTATTGGATTAGCAAAAATCTCGACAACAGACTACGTTCCATAATCACAAGGCTACCAATCATTGGAGTAACAAAAATCTCGACAACAGACTACTTTCAATAATGACAAGGCAACCATCCATTGGAGTAACAAAAATCTCGACAACAGACTACCTTCCATAATGACAAGGCTACCATCCATTGGAGTAACAAAAATCTCGACAACAGACTACCTTCCATAATGACAAGGCTACCATCCATTAGAGTAACAAAAATCTCAATAAAAGACTACCTTCCATAATGACAAGGCTACCATCTATTGGATTAGCAAAAATCTCGACAACAGACTAACTTCAATAATGACAAGGCTACCATCCATTGGAGTAACAAAAATCTCGACAATAGACTACCTTCCTTAATAACAAGGCTACCATCCATTGGAGTAACAGAAATCTCAACGACAGACTACCTTCCATAATGACAAGGCTACCATCCATTGGAGTAAAAAAAATCACGTCAACAGACTACCTTCCATAATGAAAAGGCTACCATCCATTGGAGTAACAAAAATCTCAATAAAAGACTACCTTCCATAATGACAAGGCTACTATCTATTGGATTAGCAAAAATCTCGACAACAGACTACCTTCCATAATGACAAGGCTACCATCCATTGGAGTAACAAAAATCTCGACAACAGACTACCTTCCATAATGACAAGGCAACCATCCATTGGAGTAACAAAAATCTCGACAACAGACTACCTTCCATAATGACAAGGCTACCATCCATTGGAGTAACAAAAATCTCAATAAAAGACTACCTTCCATAATGACAAGGCTGCCATCCATTGGAATAACAAAAATCTCGACAACAGACTACCTTCCATAATTATAAGGCTTCCATCCATTGGAGTAACAAAAATCTCGACAACAGACTAACTTCCATAATTACAAGGCTACCATCCATTGGAGTCACTAAAATCTCGACAACAGATTACCTTCTATAATGACAAGGCTACCATCCATTGGAGTTACAAAAATCTAGACAATAGACTACCATCCATAATGACAAGGCTACCATCCATTGGTGTAATAAAAATTTCGACAACAGACTACCTTCCATAATGACAAGGATACCATCCATTGGAGTAACAAAAATCTCGACAACAAACTACCTTCCATAATGACAAGGCTACCATCCATTGGAGTAACAAAAATCTCAATAAAAGACTACCTTCCCTAATGACAAGGCTACCATCTATTGGATTAGCAAAACTCTCGACAACAGACTACCTTCCATAATGACAAGGCTACCATCCATTGGAGTTACAAAAATCTAGACAATAGACTACCATCCATAATGACAAGGGTACCATCCATTGGTGTAATAAAAATTTCGAAAACAGACTACCTTCCATAATGACAAGGTTACCATCCATTGGAGTAACAAAAATCTCGACAACAGACTACCTTCCATAATGACACGGCTACCATTCATTGGAGTAACAAAAATCTCAATAAAAGACTACCTTCCATAATGACAAGGCTACCATCAATTGGAGATACAAAAATCTCGACAACAGACTACCTTACATAATGACAAGGCTACCATCTATTGGAGTAACAAAAATCTCAATAAAAGACTACCTTCCATGATGACAAGGCTACCATCTATTGGATTAGCAAAAATCTCGACAACAGACTACGTTCCATAATGACAAGGCTACCATCCATTGGAATAACAAAAATCTCGACAACAGACTACTTTCAATAATGACAAGGCAACCATCCATTGGAGTAACAAAAATCTCGACAACAGACTACCTTCCATAATGACAAGGCTACCATCCATTGGAGTAACAAAAATCTCGACAACAGACTACCTTCCATAATGACAAGGCTACCATCCATTGGAGTAACAAAAATCTCAATAAAAGACTACCTTCCATAATGACAAGGCTACCATCTATTGGATTAGCAAAAATCTCGACAACAAACTACCTTCCATAATGACAAGGCTACCATCCATTGGAGTTACAAAAATCTAGACAATAGACTACCATCCATAATGACAACTCTACCATCCATTGGTGTAATAAAAATTTCAACAACAGACTATCTTCCATAATGACAAGGCTACCATCCATTGGAGTAACAAAAATCTCGACAACAGACTACCTTCCATAATGACAAGGCTACCATCCATTAGAGTAACAAAAATCTCAATAAAAGACTACCTTCCATAATGACAAGGCTACCATCTATTGGATTAGCAAAAATCTCGACAACAGACTAACTTCAATAATGACAAGGCTACAATCCATTGGAGTAACAAAAATCTCGACAATAGACTACCTTCCTTAATAACAAGGCTACCATCCATTGGAGTAACAGAAATCTCAACGACAGACTACCTTCCATAATGACAAGGCTACCATCCATTGGAGTAACAAAAATCACGACAACAAACTACCTTCCATAATGAAAAGGCTACCATCCATTGGAGTAACAAAAATCTCAATAAAAGACTACCTTCCATAATGACAAGGATACTATCTATTGGATTAGCAAAAATCTCGACAACAGACTACCTTCCATAATGACAAGGCTACCATCCATTGGAGTAACAAAAATCTCAATAAAAGACTACCTTCCATAATGACAAGGCTGCCATCCATTGGAATAACAAAAATCTCGACAACAGACTACCTTCCATAATTATAAGGCTTCCATCCATTGGAGTAACAAAAATCTCGACAACAGACTAACTTCCATAATTACAAGGCTACCATCCATTGGAGTCACTAAAATCTCGACAACAGATTACCTTCTATAATGACAAGGCTACCATCCATTGGAGTTACAAAAATCTAGACAATAGACTACCATCCATAATGACAAGGCTACCATCCATTGGTGTAATAAAAATTTCGACAACAGACTACCTTCCATAATGACAAGGATACCATCCATTGGAGTAACAAAAATCTCGACAACAAACTACCTTCCATAATGACAAGGCTACCATCCATTGGAGTAACAAAAATCTCAATAAAAGACTACCTTCCCTAATGACAAGGCTACCATCTATTGGATTAGCAAAACTCTCGACAACAGACTACCTTCCATAATGACAAGGCTACCATCCATTGGAGTTACAAAAATCTAGACAATAGACTACCATCCATAATGACAAGGGTACCATCCATTGGTGTAATAAAAATTTCGAAAACAGACTACCTTCCATAATGACAAGGTTACCATCCATTGGAGTAACAAAAATCTCGACAACAGACTACCTTCCATAATGACACGGCTACCATTCATTGGAGTAACAAAAATCTCAATAAAAGACTACCTTCCATAATGACAAGGCTACCATCAATTGGAGATACAAAAATCTCGACAACAGACTACCTTACATAATGACAAGGCTACCATCTATTGGAGTAACAAAAATCTCAATAAAAGACTACCTTCCATGATGACAAGGCTACCATCTATTGGATTAGCAAAAATCTCGACAACAGACTACGTTCCATAATGACAAGGCTACCATCCATTGGAATAACAAAAATCTCGACAACAGACTACTTTCAATAATGACAAGGCAACCATCCATTGGAGTAACAAAAATCTCGACAACAGACTACCTTCCATAATGACAAGGCTACCATCCATTGGAGTAACAAAAATCTCGACAACAGACTACCTTCCATAATGACAAGGCTACCATCCATTGGAGTAACAAAAATCTCAATAAAAGACTACCTTCCATAATGACAAGGCTACCATCTATTGGATTAGCAAAAATCTCGACAACAAACTACCTTCCATAATGACAAGGCTACCATCCATTGGAGTTACAAAAATCTAGACAATAGACTACCATCCATAATGACAACTCTACCATCCATTGGTGTAATAAAAATTTCAACAACAGACTATCTTCCATAATGACAAGGCTACCATCCATTGGAGTAACAAAAATCTCGACAACAGACTACCTTCCATAATGACAAGGCTACCATCCATTAGAGTAACAAAAATCTCAATAAAAGACTACCTTCCATAATGACAAGGCTACCATCTATTGGATTAGCAAAAATCTCGACAACAGACTAACTTCAATAATGACAAGGCTACAATCCATTGGAGTAACAAAAATCTCGACAATAGACTACCTTCCTTAATAACAAGGCTACCATCCATTGGAGTAACAGAAATCTCAACGACAGACTACCTTCCATAATGACAAGGCTACCATCCATTGGAGTAACAAAAATCACGACAACAAACTACCTTCCATAATGAAAAGGCTACCATCCATTGGAGTAACAAAAATCTCAATAAAAGACTACCTTCCATAATGACAAGGATACTATCTATTGGATTAGCAAAAATCTCGACAACAGACTACCTTCCATAATGACAAGGCTACCATCCATTGGAGTAACAAAAATCTCGACAACAGACTACCTTCCATAATGACAAGGCAACCATCCATTGGAGTAACAAAAATCTCGACAACAGACTACCTTCCATAATGACAAGGCTACCATCCATTGGAGTAACAAAAATCTCAATAAAAGACTACCTTCCATAATGACAAGGCTGCCATCCATTGGAATAACAAAAATCTCGACAACAGACTACCTTCCATAATTATAAGGCTTCCATCCATTGGAGTAACAAAAATCTCGACAACAGACTAACTTCCATAATTACAAGGCTACCATCCATTGGAGTCACTAAAATCTCGACAACAGATTACCTTCTATAATGACAAGGCTACCATCCATTGGAGTTACAAAAATCTAGACAATAGACTACCATCCATAATGACAAGGCTACCATCCATTGGTGTAATAAAAATTTCGACAACAGACTACCTTCCATAATGACAAGGCTACCATCCATTGGAGTAACAAAAATCTCGACAACAAACTACCTTCCATAATGACAAGGCTACCATCCATTGGAGTAACAAAAATCTCAATAAAAGACTACCTTCCCTAATGACAAGGCTACCATCTATTGGATTAGCAAAAATCTCGACAACAGACTACCTTCCATAATGACAAGGCTACCATCCATTGGAGTTACAAAAATCTAGACAATAGACTACCATCCATAATGACAAGGCTACAATCCATTGGTGTAATAAAAATTTCGACAACAGACTACCTTCCATAATGACAAGGTTACCATCCATTGGAGTAACAAAAATCTCGACAACAGACTACCTTCCATAATGACACGGCTACCATTCATTGGAGTAACAAAAATCTCAATAAAAGACTACCTTCCAGAATGACAAGGCTACCATCAATTGGAGATACAAAAATCTCGACAACAGACTACCTTCCATAATGACAAGGCTACCATCCATTGGAGTAACAAAAATCTCAATAAAAGACTACCTTCCATAATGACAAGGCTACCATCTATTGGATTAGCAAAAATCTCGACAACAGACTACGTTCCATAATGCAAAGGCTACCATCCATTGGAATAACAAAAATCTCGACAACAGACTACTTTTAATAATGACAAGGCAACCATCCATTGGAGTAACAAAAATCTCGACAATAGACTACCTTCCATAATGACAAGGCTACCATCCATTGGAGTAACAAAAATCTCGACAACAGACTACCTTCCATAATGACAAGGCTACCATCCATTGGAGTAACGAAAATCTCAATAAAAGACTACCTTCCATAATGACAAGGCTACCATCTATTGGATTAGCAAAAATCTCGACAACAGACTACCTTCCATAATGACAAGGCTACCATCCATTGGAGTTACAAAAATCTAGACAATAGACTACCATCCATAATGACAAGGCTACCATCCATTGGTGTAATAAAAATTTCGACAACAGACTACCTTCCATAATGACAAGGCTACCATCCATTGGAGTAACAAAAATCTCGACAACAGACTACCTTCCATAATGACAAGGCTACCATCCATTAGAGTAACAAAAATCTCAATAAAAGACTACCTTCCATAATGACAAGGCTACCATCTATTGGATTAGCAAAAATCTCGACAACAGACTAACTTCAATAATGACAAGGCTACCATCCATTGGAGTAATAAAAATCTCGACAATAGACTACCTTCCTTAATAACAAGGCTACCATCCATTGGAGTAACAGAAATCTCAACGACAGACTACCTTCCATAATGACAAGGCTACCATCCATTGGAGTAACAAAAATCACGACAACAGACTACCTTCCATAATGAAAAGGCTACCATCCATTGGAGTAACAAAAATCTCAATAAAAGACTACCTTCCATAATGACAAGGCTACTATCTATTGGATTAGCAAAAATCTCGACAACAAACTACCTTCCATAATGACAAGGCTACCATCCATTGGAGTAACAAAAATCTCGACAACAGACTACCTTCCATAATAACAAGGCAACCATCCATTGGAGTAACAAAAATCTCGACAACAGACTACCTTCCATAATGACAAGGCTACCATCCATTGGAGTAACAAAAATCTCAATAAAAGACTACATTCCATAATGACAAGGCTGCCATCCATTGGAATAACAAAAATCACGACAACAGACTACCTTCTATAATTATAAGGCTTCCATCCATTGGAGTAACAAAAATCTCGACAACAAACTAACTTCCATAATTACAAGGCTACCATCCATTGGAGTCACTAAAATCTCGACAACAGATTACCTTCTATAATGACAAGGCTACCATCCATTGGAGTTACAAAAATCTAGACAATAGACTACCATCCATAATGACAAGGCTACCATCCATTGGTGTAATAAAAATTTCGACAACATACTACCTTCCATAATGACAAGGATACCATCCATTGGAGTAACAAAAATCTCGACAACAAACTACCTTCCATAATGACAAGGCTACCATCCATTGGAGTAACAAAAATCTCAATAAAAGACTACCTTCCCTAATGACAAGGCTACCATCTATTGGATTAGCAAAACTCTCGACAACAGACTACCTTCCATAATGACAAGGCTACCATCCATTGGAGTTACAAAAATCTAGACAATAGACTACCATCCATAATGACAAGGCTACCATCCATTGGTGTAATAAAAATTTCGAAAAAAGACTACCTTCCATAATGACAAGGTTACCATCCATTGGAGTAACAAAAATCTCGACAACAGACTACCTTCCATAATGACACGGCTACCATTCATTGGAGTAACAAAAATCTCAATAAAAGACTACCTTCCATAATGACAAGGCTACCATCAATTGGAGATACAAAAATCTCGACAACAGACTACCTTACATAATGACAAGGCTACCATCCATTGGAGTAACAAAAATCTCAATAAAAGACTACCTTCCATGATGACAAGGCTACCATCTATTGGATTAGCAAAAATCTCGACAACAGACTACGTTCCATAATGACAAGGCTACCATCCATTGGAATAACAAAAATCTCGACAACAGACTACTTTCAATAATGACAAGGCAACCATCCATTGGAGTAACAAAAATCTCGACAACAGACTACCTTCCATAATGACAAGGCTACCATCCATTGGAGTAACAAAAATCTCGACAACAGACTACCTTCCATAATGACAAGGCTACCATCCATTGGAGTAACAAAAATCTCGACAACAGACTACCTTCCATAATGACAAGGCAACCATCTATTGGATTAGCAAAAATCTCGACAACAGACTAACTTCAATAATGACAAGGCTACAATCCATTGGAGTAACAAAAATCTCGACAATAGACTACCTTCCTTAATAACAAGGCTACCATCCATTGGAGTAACAGAAATCTCAACGACAGACTACCTTCCATAATGACAAGGCTACCATCCATTGGAGTAACAAAAATCACGACAACAGACTACCTTCCATAATGAAAAGGCTACCATCCATTGGAGTAACAAAAATCTCAATAAAAGACTACCTTCCATAATGACAAGGATACTATCTATTGGATTAGCAAAAATCTCGACAACAGACTACCTTCCATAATGACAAGGCTACCATCCATTGGAGTAACAAAAATCTCGACAACAGACTACCTTCCATAATGACAAGGCAACCATCCATTGGAGTAACAAAAATCTCGAGAACAGACTACCTTCCATAATGACAAGGCTACCATCCATTGGAGTAACAAAAATCTCAATAAAAGACTACATTCCATAATGACAAGGCTGCCATCCATTGGAATAACAAAAATCTCGACAACAGACTACCTTCCATAATTATAAGGCTTCCATCCATTGGAGTAACAAAAATCTCGACAACAAACTAACTTCCATAATTACAAGGCTACCATCCATTGGAGTCACTAAAATCTCGACAACAGATTACCTTCTATAATGACAAGGCTACCATCCATTGGAGTTACAAAAATCTAGACAATAGACTACCATCCATAATGACAAGGCTACCATCCATTGGTGTAATAAAAATTTCGACAACATACTACCTTCCATAATGACAAGGATACCATCCATTGGAGTAACAAAAATCTCGACAACAAACTACCTTCCATAATGACAAGGCTACCATCCATTGGAGTATCAAAAATCTCAATAAAAGACTACCTTCCCTAATGACAAGGCTACCATCTATTGGATTAGCAAAACTCTCGACAACAGACTACCTTCCATAATGACAAGGCTACCATCCATTGGAGTTACAAAAATCTAGACAATAGACTACCATCCATAATGACAAGGCTACCATCCATTGGTGTAATAAAAATTTCGAAAACAGACTACCTTCCATAATGACAAGGTTACCATCCATTGGAGTAACAAAAATCTCGACAACAGACTACCTTCCATAATGACACGGCTACCATTCATTGGAGTAACAAAAATCTCAATAAAAGACTACCTTCCATAATGACAAGGCTACCATCAATTGGAGATACAAAAATCTCGACAACAGACTACCTTACATAATGACAAGGCTACCATCCATTGGAGTAACAAAAATCTCAATAAAAGACTACCTTCCATAATGACAAGGCTACCATCTATTGGATTAACAAAAATCTCGACAACAGACTACGTTCCATAATGACAAGGCTACCATCCATTGGAATAACAAAAATCTCGACAACAGACTACTTTCAATAATGACAAGGCAACCATCCATTGGAGTAACAAAAATCTCGACAACAGACTACCTTCCATAATGACAAGGCTACCATCCATTGGAGTAACAAAAATCTCGACAACAGACTACCTTCCATAATGACAAGGCTACCATCCATTGGAGTAACAAAAATCTCAATAAAAGACTACCTTCCATAATGACAAGGCTACCATCTATTGGATTAGCAAAAATCTCGACAACCAACTACCTTCCATAATGACAAGGCTACCATCCATTGGAGTTACAAAAATCTAGACAATAGACTACCATCCATAATGACAAGGCTACCATCCATTGGTGTACTAAAAATTTCGACAACAGACTACCTTCCATAATGACAAGGCTACCATCCATTGGAGTAACAAAAATCTCGACAACAGACTACCTTCCATAATGACAAGGCTACCATCCATTAGAGTAACAAAAATCTCAATAAAAGACTACCTTCCATAATGACAAGGCAACCATCTATTGGATTAGCAAAAATCTCGACAACAGACTAACTTCAATAATGACAAGGCTACAATCCATTGGAGTAACAAAAATCTCGACAATAGACTACCTTCCTTAATAACAAGGCTACCATCCATTGGAGTAACAGAAATCTCAACGACAGACTACCTTCCATAATGACAAGGCTACCATCCATTGGAGTAACAAAAATCACGACAACAGACTACCTTCCATAATGAAAAGGCTACCATCCATTGGAGTAACAAAAATCTCAATAAAAGACTACCTTCCATAATGACAAGGATACTATCTATTGGATTAGCAAAAATCTCGACAACAGACTACCTTCCATAATGACAAGGCTACCATCCATTGGAGTAACAAAAATCTCGACAACAGACTACCTTCCATAATGACAAGGCAACCATCCATTGGAGTAACAAAAATCTCGACAACAGACTACCTTCCATAATGACAAGGCTACCATCCATTGGAGTAACAAAAATCTCAATAAAAGACTACCTTCCATAATGACAAGGCTGCCATCCATTGGAATAACAAAAATCTCGACAACAGACTACCTTCCATAATTATAAGGCTTCCATCCATTGGAGTAACAAAAATCTCGACAACAGACTAACTTCCATAATTACAAGGCTACCATCCATTGGAGTCACTAAAATCTCGACAACAGATTACCTTCTATAATGACAAGGCTACCATCCATTAGAGTTACAAAAATCTAGACAATAGACTACCATCCATAATGACAAGGCTACCATCCATTGGTGTAATAAAAATTTCGACAACAGACTACCTTCCATAATGACAAGGCTACCATCCATTGCAGTAACAAAAATCTCGACAACAAACTACCTTCCATAATGACAAGGCTACCATCCATTGGAGTAACAAAAATCTCAATAAAAGACTACCTTCCCTAATGACAAGGCTACCATCTATTGGATTAGCAAAAATCTCGACAACAGACTACCTTCCATAATGACAAGGCTACCATCCATTGGAGTTACAAAAATCTAGACAATAGACTACCATCCATAATGACAAGGCTACCATCCATTGGTGTAATAAAAATTTCGACAACAGACTACCTTCCATAATGACAAGGTTACCATCCATTGGAGTAACAAAAATCTCGACAACAGACTACCTTCCATAATGACACGGCTACCATTCATTGGAGTAACAAAAATCTCAATAAAAGACTACCTTCCATAATGACAAGGCTACCATCAATTGGAGATACAAAAATCTCGACAACAGACTACCTTCCATAATGACAAGGCTACCATCCATTGGAGTAACAAAAATCTCAATAAAAGACTACCTTCCATAATGACAAGGCTACCATCTATTGGATTAGCAAAAATCTCGACAACAGACTACGTTCCATAATGACAAGGCTACCATCCATTGGAATAACAAAAATCTCGACAACAGACTACTTTCAATAATGACAAGGCAACCATCCATTGGAGTAACAAAAATCTCGACAATAGACTACCTTCCATAATGACAAGGCTACCATCCATTGGAGTAACAAAAATCTCGACAACAGACTACCTTCCATAATGACAAGGCTACCATCCATTGGAGTAACGAAAATCTCAATAAAAGACTACCTTCCATAATGACAAGGCTACCATCTATTGGATTAGCAAAAATCTCGACAACAGACTACCTTCCATAATGACAAGGCTACCATCCATTGGAGTTACAAAAATCTAGACAATAGACTACCATCCATAATGACAAGGCTACCATCCATTGGTGTAATAAAAATTTCGACAACAGACTACCTTCCATAATGACAAGGCTACCATCCATTGGAGTAACAAAAATCTCGACAACAGACTACCTTCCATAATGACAAGGCTACCATCCATTAGAGTAACAAAAATCTCAATAAAAGACTACCTTCCATAATGACAAGGCTACCATCTATTGGATTAGCAAAAATCTCGACAACAGACTAACTTCAATAATGACAAGGCTACCATCCATTGGAGTAACAAAAATCTCGACAATAGACTACCTTCCTTAATAACAAGGCTACCATCCATTGGAGTAACAGAAATCTCAACGACAGACTACCTTCCATAATGACAAGGCTACCATCCATTGGAGTAACAAAAATCACGACAACAGACTACCTTCCATAATGAAAAGGCTACCATCCATTGGAGTAACAAAAATCTCAATAAAAGACTACCTTCCATAATGACAATGCTACTATCTATTGGATTAGCAAAAATCTCGACAACAGACTACCTTCCATAATGACAAGGCTACCATCCATTAGAGTAACAAAAATCTCGACAACAGACTACCTTCCATAATGACAAGGCAACCATCCATTGGAGTAACAAAAATCTCGACAACAGACTACCTCCCATAATGACAAGGCTACCATCCATTGGAGTAACAAAAATCTCAATAAAAGACTACCTTCCATAATGACAAGGCTGCCATCCATTGGAATAACAAAAATCTCGACAACAGACTACCTTCCATAATTATAAGGCTTCCATCCATTGGAGTAACAAAAATCTCGACAACAGACTAACTTCCATAATTACAAGGCTACCATCCATTGGAGTCACTAAAATCTCGACAACAGACTACCTTCTATAATGACAAGGCTACCATCGATTGGAGTAAATAAAATCTCGACAACAGACTACCTTCCATAATGACAAGGCTACCATACATTGGAGTAACAAAAATATCGACGATAGACTACCTTCCATAACGACAAGGCTACCATCCATTGGAGTAACAAAAATATCTACAACAGAGTACGTTCCATAATGACAAGGCTACCATCCATTGGAGTAACAAAAATATCGACAACAGACTACCTTCCATAATGACAAGGCTACCATCCATTGGAGTAAAAAAAATCTCGACAACAGACTACCTTCAATAATGACAAGGCAACCATCCATTGGTGTAACAAAAAACTCGACAACAGACTACCTTCCATAATGATAAGGCTACCATCCATTAGAGTAATAACAATCTCAATAAAAGACTACCTTCATTAATGACGAGGCTACCATCCATTGGAGTAACAAAAATCTCGACAACAGACTACCTTCCATAATGACAAGGCTACCATCCATTGGAGTAACAAAACTCTAGACAACAAACTACCTTCCATAATGACAAGGCTACCATCCATTGGTGTAATAAATTTTTTGACAACATACTACCTTCCATAATGACAAGGCTACCATCCATTGGAGTAACAAAAATATTGACAACAAACTACCTTCCTTAATGACAATTATTCCATCCATTATAGTAACAAAAATCTAGACAACAGTCTGCCTTCCATAATGACAAGGCTAACATCCATTGGATTAATAAAAATATCGACAAAAGACTACCTTCCATAATGACAAGGCTACCATCGATTGGAGTAACAAAAATATCCACAACAAACTACCATCGATAATGACAAGGCTACCATCCATTGGAATAACAAAAATCTCGACAACAAACTACCTTCCATAATGACAAGGCTACCATCCATTAGAGAAACAAAAATCTCGACAACAGACTACCTTCCATAATGACAAGGCTACCATCCATTGGAGTAACAAAAATCTCAATAAAAGACTACCTTCCATAATGACAAGGCTACCATCTATTGGATTAGCAAAAATCTCGACAACAGACTACCTTCCATAATGATAAGGCTACCATCCATTGGAGTAACAAAAATCTTGACAACAGACTACCTTCCATAATAACAAGGCAACCATCCATTGGAGTAACAAAAATCTCATCAACAGACTACCTTCCATAATGATAAGGCTACCATCCATTGGATTAACAAAAATCTCGACAACAAACTACCTTCCATAATGACAAGGCTACCATCCATTGGAGTAACAAAAATCTCAATAAAAGACTACCTTCCATAATGACAAGGCTACCATCTATTGGATTAGCAAAAATCTCAATAAAAGACTACCTTCCATAATGACAAGGCTACCATCTATTGGATTAGCAAAAATCTCGACAACAGACTACCTTCCATAATGACAAGGCAACCATCCATTGGAATAACAAAAATCTCGACAACAGACTACTTTCAATAATGACAAGGTTACCATCCATTGGAGTAACAAAAATCTCGACAACAGACTACCTTCCATAATGACAAGGCAACCATCCATTGGAGTAACAAAAATCTCGACAACAGACTACCTTCCATAATGACAAGGCTACCATCCATTGGAGTAACGAAAATCTCAATAAAAGACTACCTTCTATAATGACAAGGCTACCATCCATTGGATTAGCAAAAATCTCGACAACAGACCACCTTCCATAATGACAAGGCTACCATCTATTGGAGTAACAAAATTCTCGACAACAGACTACCTTCCATAATGACAAGGCTTCCATCCATTGGAGTAACAAAAATCTCGACAACAGACTACCTTCCATAATGACAAGGCTTCCATCCATTGGAGTAACAAAAATCTCGAAAATAGACTACCTTCCATAATGACAAGGCTACCATCCATTGGAGTAACAAAAATATTGACAACAAACTACCTTCCTTAATGACAAGTCTTCCATCCATTATAGTAACAAAAATCTAGACAACAGTCTACCTTCCATAATGACAAGGCTAACATCCATTTGAGTAATAAAAATCTCGACAAAAGACTACCTTCCATAATGACAAGGCTACCATCAATTGGAGTAACAAAAATATCCACAACAAACTACCTTCGATAATGACAAAGCTACCATCCATTGGAATAACAAAAATCTCGACAACAAACTACCTTCCATAATGACAAGGCTACCTTCCATTGGAGAAACAAAAATCTCGACAACAGACTACCTTACACAATGACCAGGCTACCATCCATTGGAGTAACAAAAATCTCAATAAAAGACTACCTTCCATAATGACAAGGCTACCATCTATTGGATTAGCAAAAATCTCGACAACAGACTACCTTCCATAATGACAAGGCTACCATCCATTGGAGTAACAAAAATCTCGACAACAGACTACCTTCCATAATAACAAGGCAACCATCCATTGGAGTAACAAAAATCTCGTCAACAAACTACCTTCCATAATGATAAGGCTACCATCCATTGGAGTAACAAAAATCTCGACAACAGACTACCTTCCATAATGACAAGGCTACCATCCATTGGAGTAACAAAAATCTCAATAGAAGACTACCTTCCATAATGACAAGGCTACCATCTATTGGATTTGCAAAAATCTCGACAACAGACTACCTTCCATAATGACAAGGCTACCATCCATTGGAGTAACAAAAATCTCGACAACAGACTACCTTCCATAATGACAAGGCAACCATCCATTGGAGTAACAAAAATCACGACAACAGACTACCTTCCATAATGACAAGGCTACCATCCATTGGAGTAACAAAAATCTCGACAACAGACTACCTTCCATAATGACAAGGCTACCATCCATTGGAGTAACCAAAATCTCCATAACAGACTACCTTCGATAATGACAAGGCTACCATCCATTGGAGTAACAAAAATCTGAACAACAGACTACCTTTCATAATGACAAGGCTACCATCCATTGCAATAATAAAAATCACAACAACAGACCACCTTCCATAATGACAAGGCTTCCATCCATTGGAGTAACAAAAATCTCGACAACAGACTACCTTCCATAATTACAAGGCTTCCATCCATTGGAGTAACAAAAATCTCGACAACAGACTACCTTCCATAATGACAAGGCTACCATCCATTGGAGTTACTAAAATTTCAACAACAGACTACCTTCTATAATGATAAGGCTAATATCGATTGGAGTAACAAAAATCTCGATCACAGACTACCTTCCATAATGACAAGGCTACCATACATTGGAGTAACAAAAATCTCGACAATAGACTACCTTCCATAACGACAAGGCTACCATCCATTGGAGTAACAAAAATATCTACAACAGAGTACGTTCCATAATGACAAGGCTACCATCCATTGGAGTAACAAAAATATCTACAACAGACTACCTTCAATAATGACAAGGCAAACATCCATTGGAGTAACAAAAAACTCGACAATAGACTACCTTCCATAATGACAAGGCTACCATCCATTGGAGTAACAAAAATCTAGACAACAGACAACCTTCCATAATGACAAGGCTACCATCCATTGGAGTACCAGAAATCTGGACAAAAGACTACATTCCATAATGACAAGGCTACCATCCATTAGAGTAACAAAAATCACGACAACAGACTACCTTCCATAATGACGAGGCTATCATCCATTGGAGTAACAAAAATTTGAACAGCAGACTACCTTCCATAATGAGAAGGCTACCATCCATTGGAGTAACAGAAATCTCGACGACAGACTACCTTCCATAATGACAAGGATGCCATCCATTGGAGTAACAAAAATCTTGACAACAAACTTCCTTCCATAAGGACAAGGCTTCCATCCATTGGAGTATCAAAAATCTCGACAACAGACCACCTTCCGTATTGACAAGGCCATCATCCATTGGAATAACAAAAATCTCGACAACATACTACCTTCTATAGTGACAAGGCTACCATCCGTTGGAGTAACAAAAATCTCAACAACAGACTACCTTCCATAATGACAAGGCTACCATCCATTGGAGTAAAAAAAATCTTGACAACAGACTACCTTCAATACTGACAAGGCTACCATCTATTGGATTAACAAAAATCTCGACATCAGACTACCTTCCATAATGACAAGACTACCATCCATTGGAGTAACAAAAATCTAGACAACAGACTACCTTCCATAATGGCAAGGCCACCATCCATTATAGTAACAAATATCTCGACGACATACTACCTTCCATAATGACAAGGCTGCCATCCATTGGAGTAACAAAAATCTTGACAAAAGACTACCTTCCATAATGACAAGGCTACCATCCATTGGAGTAATAAAAATCTCGATAAAAGACTACCTTTCATAATGACAAGGCTACCATCCATAGGAGTAACAAAACTTTCGACAACAGACTACCTTCCATAATGACAAGGCTACCACCCTTTGGAGTAACAAAAATCTCGACAACAGACTACCTTCCATAATGACAAGGCTACCATCCTTTAGAGTATCTAAAATCTCGGCAACAGACTACCTTTCATAATGACAAGGCTACCATCCATTGGAGTAACAAAAATCTCGTCAACAGACCACCTTCCATAATGACAAGGCTACCATCCATTGGAATAACAAAAATCTCGACAAAAATCTCGACAATAGACTACCTTCAATAATGACAAGGCTACCATCCATTGGAGTCACAAAAATCTCGACAACAGACTACCTTCTATAATGACAAGGCTACCGTCGATTGGAGTAAAAAAATCTCGACAACAAACTACCTTCCATAATGACAAGGCTACCATACATTGGAGTAACAAAAATCTCGACAATAGACTACCTTCCATAATGACAAGGCTACCATCCATTGGAGTAACAAAAATATCTACAACAGAGTACGTTCCATAATGACAAGGCTACCATCCATTGGAGTAACAAAAATGTCGACAACAGACTACCTTCCATAATGATAAGGCTACCATCCATTGGAGTAACAAAAATATCGACAACAGACTACTTTCAATAATGACAAGGCAACCATCCATTGGAGTAACAAAAATCTCGACAACAGACTACCTTCCATTATGACAAGGCTACCATCCATTGGAGTAACAAAAATCTCGACAACAGACTACCTTCCATAATGACAAGGCTACCATCAATTGGAGTAACAAAAATCTCAATAAAAGACTACCTTCCATAATGACAAGGCTACCATCTATTGGATTAGCAAAATTATCGACAACAGACTACCTTCCATAATGACAAGGCTTCCATCCATTGGAGTAACAAAAATCTCGACAACAGACTACCTTCCATAATGACAAGGCTTCCATCCATTGGAGTAACAAAAATCTCGACAACAGACTACCTTCCATAATGACAAGGCTACCATCCATTGGAGTCACTAAAATCTCGACAACAGACTACCTTATATAATGACAAGGCTACCATCGATTGGAGTAACAAAAATCTCGACAACAGACTACCTTCCATAATGACAAGGCTACCATACATTTGAGTAACAAAAATCTCGACAATAGACTACCTTCCATAACGAGAAGGCTACCATCCATTGGAGTAACAAAAATATCTACAACAGAGTACGTTCCATAATGACAAGGCTACCATCCATTGGAGTAACAAAAATATCGACAACAGACTACCTTCCATAATGACAAGGCTACCATCCATTGGAGTAAAAAACTCTCGACAACAGACTACCTTCCATAATGACGAGGCAACCATCCATTGGAGTAAAAAAAAACTCGACAACAGACTACCTTCCATAATGACAAGGCTACCATCCATTGGAGTAACAAAAATCTAGACAACAGACTACCTTCCATAATGACAAGGCAACCATCCTTTGGAGTAATACAAATCTCGACAAAAGACTACCTTTTATAATGACAATGCTACCATCGATTGGAGTAAAAAAATTCTCCACAACAGACTACCTTCGATAATGGCAAGGCTACCATCCATTGTAGTAACAAAAATCTAGACAACAGACTACCTTCCATAATAACAAGGCTACCATCCATTGGAGTAACAATAATCTGGACAAAAGACTACATTCCATAATGACAAGGCTACCATCCATTAGAGTAACAAAAATCACGACAATAGACTACCTTCCATAATGACAAGGCTACCATCCATTGGATTAACAAAAATTTCGACAACAGACTACCTTCCCTAATGACGAGGCTACCATCCATTGGAGTAACAAAAATTTGAACAACAGACTACCTTCCATAATGACAAGGCTACCATCCATTGGAGTAACAGAAATCTCGACGACAGACTACCTTCCATAATGACAAGGATGCCATCCATTGGAGTAACAAAAATCTTGACAACAAACTACCTTCCATAAGGACAAGGCTTCCATCCATTGGAGTATCAAAAAACTCGACAACAGACAACCTTCCGTATTGACAAGGCCACCATCCATTGGAATAACAAAAATCTCGACAACATACTACCTTCTATAATGACAAGGCTACCATCCGTTGGAGTAACAAAAATCTCGACAACAGACTACCTTCCATAATGACAAGGCTACCATCCATTAGAGTAAAAAAAATCTTGACAACAGACTACCTTCCATACTGACAAGGCTACCATCTATTGGATTAACAAAAATATCGACATCAGACTACCTTCCATAATGACAAGGCTACCATCCATTGGAGTAACAAAAATCTAGACTACAGACTACCTTCCATAATGGCAAGGCCACCATCCATTATAGTAACAAAAATCTCGACGACATACTACCTTCCATAATGACAAGGCTGCCATCCATTGGAGTAACAAAAATCTTGACAAAAGACTACCTTCCATAATGATAAGGCTACCATCCATTGGTGTAATAAAAATTTTGACAACAAACTACCTTCCATAATGACAAGGCTACCATCCATTGGAGTAATAAAAATCTCGATAAAAGACTACCTTCCATAATGACAAGGCTACCATCCATTGGAGTAATAAAAATTTCGACAACAGACTACCTTCCATAATGACAAGGCTACCACCCTTTGGAGTAACAAAAATCTCGACAACAGACTACCTTCCATAATGACAAGGCTACCATCCTTTAGAGTATCAAAAATCTCGGCAACAGACTACCTTTCATAATGACAAGGCTACCATCCATTGGTGTAACAAAAATCTCGACAACATACCACCTTCCATAATGACAAGGCTACCATCCATTGGAATAACAAAAATCTCGACAAAAATCTCGACAATAGACTACCTTCCATAATGACAAGGCTACCATCCATTGGACTCACAAAAATCTCGACAACAGACTACCTTCTATAATGACAAGGCTACCATCGATTGGAGTAAAAAAATATCGACAACAAACTACCTTCCATAATGACAAGGCTACCATACATTGGAGTAACAAAAATCTCGACAATAGACTACCTTCCATAATGACAAGGCTACCATCCATTGGAGTACTAAAATATCTACAACAGAGTACGTTCCATAATGACAAGGCTACCATCCATTGGAGTAACAAAAATCTCGACAATAGACTACCTTCCATAATGATAAGGCTACCATCCATTGGAGTAAAAAAAATATCGACAACAGACTACTTTCAATAATGACAAGGCAACCATCCATTGGAGTAACAAAAATCTCGACAATAGACTACCTTCCATTATGACAAGGCTACCATCCATTGGAGTAACAAAAATCTCAACAAAAGACTACCTTCCATAATGAAAAGGCTACCATCCATTGGAGTAACAAAAATCTCAATAAAAGACTACCTTCCATAATGACAAGGCTACCATCTATTGGATTAGCAAAAATCTCGAAAACAGACTACCTTCCATAATGACAAGGCTACCATCCATTGGAGTAACAAAAATCTAGACAATAGACTACCTTCCATATTGACAAGGCTACCACCCATTGGTGTAATAAAAATTTCGACAACAGACTACCTTCCATAATGACAATGCTACCATCCATTGGAGTAACAAAAATCTCGACAACAAACTACCTTCCATAATGACAAGGCTTCCATCCATTATAGTAACAAAAATCTAGACAACAGACTACCTTCCATAATGACAAGGCTCACATCCATTGGAGTAATAAAAATCTTGACAAAAGACGACCTTCCATAATGACAAGGCAACCATCGATTGGAGTAACAAAAATCTCCACAACAGACTACCTTCGATAATGACAAGGCTACCATCCATTGGAGTAACAAAAATATGAACAACAGACTACCTTTCATAATGACAAGGCTACCATCCATTGCAATAACAAAAATCTCGACAACAGACTACCTTCCATAATGACAAGGCTTCCATCCATTGGAGTAACAAAATTCTCGACAACAGACTACCTTCCATAATGACAAAGCTGCCATCCATTGGAGTAACAAAAATCTCGACAACAGACTACCTTCCATAATGACAAGGCTTCCATCCATTGGAGTAACAAAAATCTCGACAACAGACTACCTTCCATAATGACAAGGCTACCATCCATTGGAGTCACAAAAATCTCGACAACAGACTACCTTCTATAATGACAAGGCTACCATCGATTGGAGTAAAAATAATCTCGACAACAGACTACCTTCCATAACTACAAGGCTACCATACATTGGATTAACAAAAATCTCATCAATAGACTACCTTCCATAATGACAAGGCTACCATCCATTGGAGTAACAAAAATATCTACAACAGAGTACGTTCCATAATGACAAGGCTACCATCCATTGGAGTAACAAAAATATTGACAACAGACTACCTTCCATAATGACAAGGCTACCATCCATTGGAGTAACAAAAATCTAGACAACAGACTACCTTCAATAATGACAAGGCAACCATCCATTGGAGTAACAAAAATCTCGACAACAGACTACCTTCAATAATGACAAGGCTACCATCCGTTGGAGTAATAAAAATCTCAATAAAAGACTACCTTCCATAATGACAAGGCTACCATCTAATGGATTAGCAAAAATCTTGACAACAGACTACCTTCCATAATGACAAGGCTACCATCCATTGGAGTAACAAAAATCTAGACAACAGACTACCTTCCATAATGACAAGTCTACCATCCATTGGTGTAATAAAAATTTCGACAACAGACTACCTTCCATAATGACAAGGCTACCATCCATTGGAGTAACAAAAATCTTGACAACAAACTACCTTCCATAATGACAAGGCTACCATCCATTGGAGTCACAAAAATCTCGACAACAGACTACCTTCTATAATGACAAGGCTACCATCGGTTGGAGTAAAAAAATATCGACACCAAACTACCTTCCATAATGACAAGGCTACCATACATTGGAGTAACAAAAATCTCGACAATAGACTACCTTCCATAATGACAAGGCTACCATCCATTGGAGTACAAAAATATCTACAACAGAGTACGTTCCATAATGACAAGGCTACCATCCATTGGAGTAACAAAAATCTCGACAATAGACTACCTTCCATAATGATAAGGCTACCATCCATTGGAGTAAAAAAAATGTCGACAACAGACTACTTTCAATAATGACAAGGCAACCATCCATTGGAGTAACAAAAATCTCGACAACAAACTACCTTCCATTATGACAAGGCTACCATCCATTGGAGTAACAAAAATCTCAACAACAGACTACCTTCCATAATGAAAAGGCTACCATCCATTGGAGTAACAAAAATCTCAATAAAAGACTACCTTCCATAATGACAAGGCTACCATCTATTGGATTAGCAAAAATCTCGAAAACAGACTACCTTCCATAATGACAAGGCTACCATCCATTGGAGTAACAAAAATCTAGACAATAGACTACCTTCCATATTGACAAGGCTACCACCCATTGGTGTAATAAAAATTTCGACAACAGACTACCTTCCATAATGACAATGCTACCATCCATTGGAGTAACAAAAATCTCGACAACAAACTACCTTCCATAATGACAAGGCTTCCATCCATTATAGTAACAAAAATCTAGACAACAGACTACCTTCCATAATGACAAGGCTCGCATCCATTGGAGTAATAAAAATCTCGACAAAAGACGACCTTCCATAATGACAAGGCAACCATCGATTGGAGTAACAAAAATCTCCACAACAGACTACCTTCGATAATGACAAGGCTACCATCCATTGGAGTAACAAAAATATGAACAACAGACTACCTTTCATAATGACAAGGCTACCATCCATTGCAATAACAAAAATCTCGACAACAGACTACCTTCCATAATGACAAGGCTTCCATCCATTGGAGTAACAAAATTCTCGACAACAGACTACCTTCCATAATGACAAAGCTGCCATCCATTGGAGTAACAAAAATCTCGACAATAGACTACCTTCCATAATGACAAGGCTTCCATCCATTGGAGTAACAAAAATCTCGACAACAGACTACCTTCCATAATGACAAGGCTACCATCCATTGGAGTCACAAAAATCTCGACAATAGACTACCTTCTATAATGACAAGGCTACCATCGATTGGAGTAAAAATAATCTCGACAACAGACTACCTTCCATAACTACAAGGCTACCATACATTGGATTAACAAAAATCTCATCAATAGACTACCTTCCATAATGACAAGGCTACCATCCATTGGAGTAACAAAAATATCTACAACAGAGTACGTTCCATAATGACAAGGCTACCATCCATTGGAGTAACAAAAATATTGACAACAGACTACCTTCCATAATGACAAGGCTACCATCCATTGGAGTAACAAAAATCTAGACAACAGACTACCTTCAATAATGACAAGGCAACCATCCATTGGAGTAACAAAAATCTCGACAACAGACTACCTTCAATAATGACAAGGCTACCATCCGTTGGAGTAATAAAAATCTCAATAAAAGACTACCTTCCATAATGACAAGGCTACCATCTAATGGATTAGCAAAAATCTTGACAACAGACTACCTTCCATAATGACAAGGCTACCATCCATTGGAGTAACAAAAATCTAGACAACAGACTACCTTCCATAATGACAAGTCTACCATCCATTGGTGTAATAAAAATCCGACAACAGACTACCTTCCATAATGACAAGGCTACCATCCATTGGAGTAACAAAAATCTTGACAACAAACTACCTTCCATAATGACAAGGCTTCCATCGATTATAGTAAGAAATATCTAGACGATAGACTACCTTCCATAATGACAAGGGTAACATCCATTGGAGTAATAAAAATCTCAACAAAAGACTACCTTCCATAATGACAAGGCTACCATCGATTGGAGTAACAAAAATCTCGACAACAGACTACCTTCCATAATGACAAGGTTATCATCTATTGGATTAACAAAAATCTCGACAACAGACTACCTTCCATAATGATAAGGCTACCATCCATTGGAGTAACAAAAATCTAGACAACAGACTACCTTCCATAATGATAAGGCCACTATCCATTATAGTAACAGAAATCTCGACGACATACTACCTTCCATAATGACAAGGCTGCCATCCATTGGAGTAACAAAAATCTTGACAAAAGACTACCTTCCATAATGACAAGGCTACCATCTATTGGTGTAATAAAAATTTCGACAACAAACTACCTTCCATAATGACAAGGTTACCATCCATTGGAGTAATAAAAATCTCGATAAAAGACTACCTTCCATAATGACAAGGCTACCATCCATTGGAGTAACAAAAATTTCGACAACAAACTACCTTCCTTAATGAAAAGGCTACCACCCTTTGGAGTAACAAAAATCTCGACAAAAGACTACCTTCTATAATGACAAGGCTACCATCGATTGGAGTAAAAAAAATCTCGACAATAGACTACCTTCCATAATGACAAGGCTACCATACATTGGAGTAACAAAATTCTCGACAATAGACTACCTTCCATAATGACAAGGCTACCATCCATTGGAGTAACAAAAATATCTACAACAGAGTACGTTCCATAATGACAAGGCTACCATCCATTGGAGTAACAAAAATCTCGACAACAGACTACCTTCCATAATGATAAGGCTACCATCCATTGGAGTAACAAAAATATCGACAACAAACTACTTTCAATAATGACAAGGCAACCATCCATTGGAGTAACAAAAATCTCGACAACAGACTACCTTCCATTATGACAAGGCTACCATCCATTGGAGTAACAAAAATCTCGACAACATACTACCTTCCATAATGACAAGGCTACCATCCATTGGAGTAACAAAAATCTCAATAAAAGACTACCTTCCATAATGACAAGGCTATAATCTATTGGATTAGCAAAATTCTCGAAAACAGACTACCTTCCATAATGACAAGGCTACCATCCATTGGAGTAACAAAAATCTAGACAATAGACTACCTTCCATATCGACAAGGCTACCACCCATTGGTGTAATAAAAATTTCGATAACAGACTACCTTCCATAATGACAAGGCTACCATCCATTGGAGTAACAAAAATCTCAACAACAAACTACCTTCCATAATGACAAGGCTTCCATCCATTATAGTAACAAAAATCTAGACAACAGACTACCTTCCATAATGACAAGGCTCACATCCATTGGAGTAATAAAAATCTCGAGAAAAGATGACCTTCCATAATGTCAAGGCTACAATCGATTGGAGCAACAAAAATCTCCACAACAGACTACCTTCGATAATGACAAGGCTACCATCCATTGGAGTAACAAAAATATGAACAACATACTACCTTTCATAATGACAAGGCTACCATCCATTGCAATAACAAAAATTTTGACAACAGACTACCTTCCATAATGACAAGGCTTCCATCCATTGGAGTAACAAAATTCTCGACAACAGACTACCTTCCATAATGACAAAGCTGCCATCCATTGGAGTAACAAAAATCTCGATAACAGACTACCTTCCATAATGACAAGGCTTCCATCCATTGGAGTAACAAAAATCTCGACAACAGACTACCTTCCATAATGACAAGGCTATCATCCATTGGAGTCACAAAAATCTCGACAACAGACTACCTTCTATAATGACAAGGCTACCATCGATTGGAGTAAAAAAAATCTCGACAACAGACTACCTTCCATAACTACAAGGCTACCATACATTGGAGTAACAAAAATCTCATCAATAGACTACCTTCCATAATGACAAGGCTACCATCCATTGGAGTAACAAAAATATCTACAATAGAGTACGTTCCATAATGACAAGGCTACCATCCATTGGAGTAACAAAAATATCGACAACAGACTACCTTCCATAATGACAAGGCTACCATCCATTGGAGTAACAAAAATCTCGACAACAGACTACCTTCCATAATGACAAGGCTACCATCCGTTGGAGTAATAAAAATCTCAATAAAATACTACCTTCCATAATGACAAGGCTACCATCTATTGGATTAGAAAAAATCTTGACAACAGACTACCTTCCATAATGACAAGGCTACCATCCATTGGAGTAACAAAAATCTAGACAACAGACTACCTTCCATAATGACAAGGCTACCATCCATTGGTGTAATAAAAATTTCGACAACAGACTACCTTCCATAATGACAAGGCTACCATCCATTGGAGTAACAAAAATCTTGACAACAAACTACCTTCCATAATGACAAGGCTTCCATCGATTATAGTAACAAATATCTAGACAATAGACTACCTTCCATAATGACAAGGGTAACATCCATTGGAGTAATAAAAATCTCGACAAAAGACTACCTTCCATAATGACAAGGCTACCATCAATTGGAGTAACAAAAATCCCCATAACAGACTACCTTCCATAATGACAAGGCTATTATCCATTGGAGTAACAAAAATACCTACAACAGAGTACATTCCATAATGACAAGGCTACCATCCATTGGAGTAACAAAAATCTCGACAACTGACTACCTTCCATAATGACAAGGCTATCATCTATTGGATCAACAAAAATCTTGACAACAGACTACCTTCCATAATGACAAGGCTACCATCCATTGGAGTAACAAAAATCTAGACAACAGATTACCTTCCATAATGATAAGGACACTATCCATTATAGTAACAGAAATCTCGACGACATACTACCTTCCATAATGACAAGGCTGCCATCCATTGGAGTAACAAAAATCTTGACAAAAGACTACCTTCCATAATGACAAGGCTACCATCCATTGGTGTAATAAAAATTTCGACAACAAACTACCTTCCATAGTGACAAGGTTACCGTCCATTTGGGTAATAAAAATCTCGATAAAAGACTACCTTCCATAATGACAAGGCTACCATCCATTGGAGTAACAAAAATTTCGACAACAAACTACCTTCCTTAATGAAAAGGCTACCACCCTTTGGAGTAACAAAAATCTCGACAAAAGACTACCTTCCATAATGACAAGGCTACCATCCTTTAGAGTAACAAAAATCTCGGCAACAAACTACCTTTCCTAATGATAAGGCTACCATCCATTGGAGTAACAAAAATTTCGACAACAGACCACCTTACATAATGACAAGGCTACCATCCATTGGAATAAAAAAAAATCTCGACAACAAACCACCTTCCATAATGACAAGGCTTCCATCCATTGGAGTAACAAAATTCTCGACAACAGACTAACTTCCATAATGACAAAGTTGTCATCCATTGGAGTAACAAAAATCTCGACAACAGACTAACTTCCATAATGACAAAGTTGTCATCCATTGGAGTAACAAAAATCTCGACTACAGACTACCTTCCATAATGATAAGGCTTCCATCCATTGGAGTTGCAAAAATCTCGACAACAGACTACCTTCCATAATGACAAGGGCACCATCCATTGGAGTCACAAAAATCTCGACAACAGACTACCTTCTATAATGACAAGGCTACCATCGATTGTAGTAAAAAATATCTCGACAACAGACTACCTTCCATAATGACAAGGCTACCATACATTGGAGTAACAAAAATCTCGACAATAGACTACCTTCCATAATGACAAGGCTACCATCCATTGGAATGACAAAAATATCTTCAACGGAGTACGTTCCATAATGACAAGGCTACCATCCATTGGAGTAACAAAAATCTCGACAACAGACTACCTTCGATAATGACAAGGCTACCATCCATTGGAGTAACAAAAATCTTGACAATAGACTACTTTCAATAATGACAAGGCAACCATCCATTGGAGTAACAAAAATCTAGACAACAGACTACCTTCCATAATGATAAGGCCACTATCCATTATAGTAACAGAAATCTCGACGACATACTACCTTCCATAATGACAAGGCTGCCATCCATTGGAGTAACAAAAATCTTGACAAAAGACTACCTTCCATAATGACAAGGCTACCATCCATTGGTGTAATAAAAATTTCGACAACAAACTACCTTCCATAATGACAAGGTTATCGTCCATTGGGGTAATAAAAATCTCGATAAAAGACTACCTTCCATAATGACAAGGCTAACATCCATTGGAGTAACAAAAATTTCGACAACAAACTACCTTCCTTAATGAAAAGGCTACCACCCTTTGGAGTAACAAAAATCTCGACAAAAGACTACCTTCCATAATGACAAGGCTACCATCCTTTAGAGTAACAAAAATCTCGGCAACAAACTACCTTTCATAATGATAAGGCTACCATCCATTGGAGTAACAAAAATTTCGACAGCAGACCACCTTACATAATGACAAGGCTACCATCCATTGGAATAAAAAAAAATCTCGACAACAAACCACCTTCCATAATGACAAGGCTTCCATCCATTGGAGTAACAAAATTCTCGACAACAGACTAACTTCCATAATGACAAAGCTGCCATCCATTGGAGTAACAAAAATCTCGACAACAGACTACCTTCCATAATGATAAGGCTTCCATCCATTGGAGTTGCAAAAATCTCGACAACAGACTACCTTCCATAATGACAAGGGCACCATCCATTGGAGTCACAAAAATCTCGACAACAGACTACCTTCTATAATGACAAGGCTACCATCGATTGTAGTAAAAAAATCTCGACAACAAACTACCTTCCATAATGACAAGGCTACCATATATTGGAGTAACAAAAATCTCGACAATAGCCTACCTTCCATAATGACAAGGCTACCATCCATTGGAGTGACAAAAATATCTTCAACGGAGTACGTTCCATAATGACAAGGTTACCATCCATTGGAGTAACAAAAATCTCGACAACAGACTACCTTCGATAATGACAAGGCTACCATCCATTGGAGTAACAAAAATCTTGACAATAGACTACTTTCAATAATGACAAGGCAACCATCCATTGGAGTAACAAAAATCTAGACAACAAACTACCTTCCATAATGATAAGGCCACTATCCATTATAGTAACAGAAATCTCGACGACATACTACCTTCCATAATGACAAGGCTGCCATCCATTGGAGTAACCAAAATCTTGACAAAAGACTACCTTCCATATTGACAAGGCTACCATCCATTGGTGTAATAAAAATTTCGACAACAAACTACCTTCTATAATGACAAGGTTACCGTCCATTGGGGTAATAAAAATCTCGATAAAAGACTACCTTCCATAATGACAAGGCTACCATCCATTGGAGTAACAAAAATTTCGACAACAAACTACCTTCCTTAATGAAAAGGCTACCACCCTTTGGAGTAACAAAAATCTCGACAAAAGACTACCTTCCATAATGACAAGGCTACCATCCTTTAGAGTAACAAAAATCTCGGCAACAAACTACCTTTCATAATGATAAGGCTACCATCCATTGGAGTAACATAAATTTCGACAACAGACCACCTTACATAATAACAAGGCTACCATCCATTGGAATAAAAAATAATCTCGACAACAAACCACCTTCCATAATGACAAGGCTTCCATCCATTGGAGTAACAAAATTCTCGACAACAGACTAACTTCCATAATGACAAAGCTGCCATCCATTGGAGTAACAAAAATCTCGACAACAGACTACCTTCCATAATGATAAGGCTTCCATCCATTGGAGTTGCAAAAATATCGACAACAGACTACCTTCCATAATGACAAGGGCACCATCCATTGGAGTCAAAAAAATCTCGACAACAGACTACCTTCTATAATGACAAGGCTACCATCGATTGTAGTAAAAAAAATCTCGACATAAGACAACCTTCCATAATGACAAGGCTACCATACATTGGAGTAACAAAAATCTCAATAAAAGACTACCTTCCATAATGACAAGGCTACCATCTATTGGATTAGCAAAAATCTCGACAACAGACTACCTTCCATAATGTCAAGGCTACCATCCATTGGAGTAACAAAAATCCAGACAACAGACTACCTTCCATAATGACAAGGCTACCATCCATTGGTGTAATAAAAATTTCGACAACAGAGTACCTTCCAAAATGACAAGGCTACCATCCATTGGAGTAACAAAAATCTAGACAACAAACTACCTTCCATAATGACAAGGCTTCCATCCATTATAGTAACAAAAATCTAGACAACACACTACCTTCCATAATGACAAGGCTAACATCCATTGGAGTAATAAAAATCTCGACAAAAGACTACCTTCCATAATGAAAAGGCTACCATCGATTGGAGTAACAAAAATCTCCACAGCAGACTACCTTCGATAATTTCAAGGTCACCATCCATTGGAGTAACAAAATACTGAAAAACAGACTACCTTCCATAATGACAAGGCTTCCAACCATTGGAGTAACGAAAATCTCGACAACAGACTACCTTCCATAATGACAAGGATACCATCCATTGTAGTCACAAATATCTCGACAACAAAGTATCTTCTATAATGACAAGGCTACCATCGATTGGAGTAAAAAAAATCTAGACAACAGACGACCTTCCATAATGACAAGGCTACCATACATTGGAGTAACAAAAATCTCGACAATAGACTACCTTCCATAATGACAAGGCTATTATCCATTGGAGTAACAAAAATATCTACAACAGAGTACGTTCCATAATGACAAGGCTATCATCCATTGGAGTAACAAAAATCTCGACAACAGACTACCTTCCATAATGACAAGGCTACCATCCATTGGAGTATCAAAAATCTCGACAACAGACTACCTTCCATAATGATAAGGCTACCATCCATTGGAGTTACAAAAATCTAGACAACAGACTACATTCCATAATGATAAAGCCATTATCCATTATAGTAACAGAAATCTCAATAAAAGACTACCTTCCATAATGACAAGGCTACCATCTATTGGATTAGCAAAAATCTCGACAACAGACTACCTTCCATAATGACAAGGCTACCATCCATTGGAGTAACAAAAATCTCGACAACAGACTACTTTCAATAATGACAAGGCAACCATCCATTGGAGTAACAAAAATCTCGACAACAGACTACCTTCAATAATGACAAGGCTACCATCCATTGGAGTAACAAAAATCTCGACAACAGACTACCTTCCATAATGATAAGGCTACCATCCATTGGAGTAACAAAAATCTCAATAAAAAACTACCTTCCATAATGACAAGGCTACCATCTATTGGATTAGCAAAAATCTCGACAACAGACTACCTTCCATAATGACAAGGCTACCATCCATTGGAGTAACAAAAATCTCGACAACAGACTACCTTCCATAATGACAAGGCTACCATCCATTGGAGTAACAAAAATCTAGACAACAGACTACCTTCCATAATAACAAGGCTACCATCCATGGGAGTAACAAAAATCTAGACAACAAACTACCTTCCTTAATGACAAGGCTTCCATCCATTATAGTAACAAAAATATAGACAACAGACTACCTTCCATAATGACAAGGCTAACATCCATTGGAGTAATAAAAATCTCGACAAAAGACTACCTTCCATAATGACAAGGCTACCATCGATTGGAGTAACAAAAATCTCCACAACAGACTACCTTCGATAATGACAAGGCTACCATCCATTGGAGTAAAAAAAATTTGAACAAAAGACTACCTTTCATAATTACAAGGCTACCATCCATTGGAATAACAAATAACTCGACAACAGACCACCTTCCATAATCTCAAGGCTTCCATCCATTGGAGAAATAAAAATCTCGACAACAGACTACCTTCCATAATGACAAGGCTACCATCCATTGGAGTCACAAAAATCTCGACAACAGACTACCTTCCATAATGACAAGGCTACCATACTTTGGAGTAACAAAAATCTCGACAATAGACTACCTTCCATAATGACAAGGCTACCATCCATTGGAGTAACAAAAATATCTACAAGAGAGTACGTTCCATAATGACAAGGCTACCATCCATCGGAGTAACAAAACTATCAACAACAAACTACCTTCCATAATGACAAGGCTACCATCCATTGGAGTAGCAAAAATCTCGACAACAGTCTACCTTCAATAATGACAAGGCAACCATCCACTGGAGTACCAAAAATCTCGACAACAGACTACCTTCCATAATGACAAGGCTACCATCCATTGGAGTAACAAAAATCTCGACAACAGACTACCTTCCATAATGACAAGGCTACCATCCATTGGAGTCACAAAAATCTCGACAACAGACTACCTTCCATAATGACAAGGCTACCATACTTTGGAGTAACAAAAATCTCGACAATAGACTACCTTCCATAATGACAAGGCTACCATCCATTGGAGTAACAAAAATATCTACAACAGAGTGCGTTCCATAATGACAAGGCTACCATCCATCGGAGTAACAAAAATATCGACAACAAACTACCTTCCATAATGACAAGGCTACCATCCATTGGAGTAAAAAAAATCTCGACAACAGACTACCTTCAATAATGACAAGGCAACCATCCACTGGAGTACCAAAAATCTCGACAACAGACTACCTTCCATAATGACAAGGCTACCATCCATTGGAGTAAGAAAAATCACGACAACAGACTACCTTCCATAATGACAAGGCTACCATCCATTGGAGTAACAAAAATCTCAATAAAAGACTACCTTCAATAATGACAAGGCTACCATCTATTGGATTAGCAAAAATCTCGACAACAGACTACCTTCCATAATGACAAGGCTACCATCCATTGGAGTAACAAAAATCTAGACAACAGACTACCTTCCATAATGACAAGGCTACCATCCATTGGTGTAATAAAAATTTCGACAACAGACTACCTTCCATAATGACAAGGCTACCATCCATGGGAGTAACAAAAATCTCGACAACAAACTACCTTCCATAATGACAAGGCTTCCATCCATTATAGTAACAAAAATCTAGACAACAGACTACCTTCCATAATGACAAGGCTAACATCCATTGGAGTAATAAAAATCTCGACAAAAGACTACCTTCCATAACGACAAGGCTACCATCGATTGGAGTAACAAAAATCTCCACAACAAACTACCTTCGATAATGACAAGGCTACCATCCATTGGAGTAAAAAAAATCTGAACAAAAGACTACCTTTCATAATGACAAGGCTACCATCCATTGGAATAACAAAAATCTCGACAACAGACCACCTTCCATAATGACAAGGCTTCCATCCATTGGAGTAACAAAAATCTCGACAACAGACTACCTTCCATAATGACAAGGCTACCATCCATTGGAGTAACAAAAATCTCGACAACAGACTACCTTCCATAATGACAAGGCTACCATCCATTGGAGTCACAAAAATCTCGACAACAGACTACCTTCCATAATGACAAGGCTACCATACTTTGGAGTAACAAAAATCTCGACAATAGACTACCTTCCATAATGACAAGGCTACCATCCATTGGAGTAACAAAAATATCTACAACAGAGTGCGTTCCATAATGACAAGGCTACCATCCATCGGAGTAACAAAAATATCGACAACAAACTACCTTCCATAATGACAAGGCTACCATCCATTGGAGTAAAAAAAATCTCGACAACAGACTACCTTCCATAATGACAAGGCAACCATCCACTGGAGTACCAAAAATCTCGACAACAGACTACCTTCCATAATGACAAGGCTACCATCCATTGGAGTAAGAAAAATCACGACAACAGACTACCTTCCATAATGACAAGGCTACCATCCATTGGAGTAACAAAAATCTCAATAAAAGACTACCTTCAATAATGACAAGGCTACCATCTATTGGATTAGCAAAAATCTCGACAACAGACTACCTTCCATAATGACAAGGCTACCATCCATTGGAGTAACAAAAATCTAGACAACAGACTACCTTCCATAATGACAAGGCTACCATCCATTGGTGTAATAAAAATTTCGACAACAGACTACCTTCCATAATGACAAGGCTACCATCCATGGGAGTAACAAAAATCTCGACAACAAACTACCTTCCATAATGACAAGGCTTCCATCCATTATAGTAACAAAAATCTAGACAACAGACTACCTTCCATAATGACAAGGCTAACATCCATTGGAGTAATAAAAATCTCGACAAAAGACTACCTTCCATAACGACAAGGCTACCATCGATTGGAGTAACAAAAATCTCCACAACAGACTACCTTCGATAATGACAAGGCTACCATCCATTGGAGTAAAAAAAATCTGAACAAAAGACTACCTTTCATAATGACAAGGCTACCATCCATTGGAATAACAAAAATCTCGACAACAGACCACCTTCCATAATGACAAGGCTTCCATCCATTGGAGTAACAAAAATCTCGACAACAGACTACCTTCCATAATTACAAGGCTACCATCCATTGGAGTCAAAAAAATCTCGACAACAGACTACCTTCCATAATGACAAGGCTACCATACATTGGAGTAACAAAAATCTCGACAATAGACTACCTTCCATAAAGACAAGGCTACCATCCATTGAAGTAACAAAAATATCTACAACAGAGTACGTTCCATAATGACAAGGCTACCATCCATCGGAGTAACAAAAATATCGACAACAGACTACCTTCCATAATGACAAGGCTACCATCCATTGGAGTAACAAAAATCTCAACAACAGACTACCTTCAATAATGACAAGGCAACCATCCACTGGAGTACCAAAAATCTCGACAACAGACTACCTTCCATAATGACAAGGCTACCATCCATTGGAGTAACAAAAATCACGACAACAGTATACCTTCCATAATGACAAGGCTACCATCCATTGGAGTAACAAAAATCTCAATAAAAGACTACCTTCAATAATGACAAGGCTACCATCTATTGGATTAGCAAAAATCTCGACAACAGACTACCTTCCATAATGACAAGGCTACCATCCATTGGAGTAACAAAAATCTAGACAACAGACTACCTTCCATAATGACAAGGCTACCATCCATTGGTGTAATAAAAATTTCGACAACAGACTACCTTCCATAATGACAAGGCTACCATCCATGGGAGTAACAAAAATCTCGATAACAAACTACCTTCCATAATGACAAGGCTTCCATCCATTATAGTAACAAAAATCTAGACAACAGACTACCTTCCATAATGACAAGGCTAACATCCATTGGAGTAATAAAAATCTCGACAAAAGACTACCTTCCATAACGACAAGGCTACCATCGATTGGAGTAACAAAAATCTCCACAACAGACTACCTTCGATAATGACAAGGCTACCATCCATTGGAGTAAAAAAAATCTGAACAAAAGACTACCTTTCATAATGACAAGGCTACCATCCATTGGAATAACAAAAATCTCGACAACAGACCACCTTCCATAATGACAAGGCTTCCATCCATTGGAGTAACAAAAATCTCGACAACAGACTACCTTCCATAATTACAAGGCTACCATCCATTGGAGTCACAAAAATCTCGACAACAGACTACCTTCCATAATGACAAGGCTACCATACATTGGAGTAACAAAAATCTCGACAATAGACTACCTTCCATAAAGACAAGGCTACCATCCATTGGAGTAACAAAAATATCTACAACAGAGTATGATCCATAATGACAAGGCTACCATCCATCGGAGTAACAAAAATATCGACAACAGACTACCTTCCATAATGAGAAGGCTACCATCCATTGGAGTAACAAAAATCTCAACAACAGACTACCTTCAATAATGATAAGGCAACCATCCACTGGAGTACCAAAAATCTCGACAACAGACTACCTTCCATAATGACAAGGCTACCATCCATTGGAGTAACAAAAATCTTGACAACAGACTACCTTCCATAATGACAAGGCTACCATCCATTGGAGTAACAAAAATCTCAATAAAAGACTACCTTCAATAATGACAAGGCTACCATATATTGGATTAGCAAAAATCTCGACAACAGACAGCCTTCCATAATGACAAGGCTACCATCCATTGGTGTAACAAAAATCTGGACAACAGACTACCTTTCATAATGACAAGGCTACCATCCATTGGTGTAATAAAAATTTCGACAACAGACTACCTTCCATAATGACAAGGCTACCATCCATTGGAGTAACAAAAATCTCGACAACAAACTACCTTCCATAATGACAAGGCTTCCATCCATTATAGTAAAAAAAATATAGACAACAGACTACCTTCCATAATGACAAGGCTAACATCCATTGGAGTAATAAAAATCTCGACAAAAGACTACCTTCCATAATGACAAGGCTACCATCGACTGGAGTAACAAAATTCTCCACAACATACAACCTTCGATAATGACAAGGCTACCATCTATTGGAGTAACAAAAATATCGACAACAGACTACGTTCCATAATGACAAGCCTACTATCCGTTGGAGTAACAAAAATCTCTACAACAGACTACCTTCCATAATGACATGGCTACCATCCATTAGAGTAACAAAAATCTGGACAATAGACTACCTTCCATAATGACAAGGCTACCATCCATTGGAGTAACAAAAATCTAAACAACAGACTACCTTCCATAATAACAAGGCTACCATCCATTGGGGTAACAGAAATCTCGACAACAGACTACCTTCTGTAATGACAAGGCTACTATCATTTGGAGTAAAAAAAATCTCGACAACAGACTACCTTCCATAATGACAAGGCTACCATCCATTGGAGTAACAAAAATATAGACAACAGACTACCTTCCATAATGACAAGGCTACCATCCATTTGTGTAATAAAAATTTCGACAACAGACAACCTTCCATAATGACAAGGCTACCATCCATTGGAGTAACAAAAATCTAGACAACAGACTACCTTCCATAATGACAAGGCTACCATCCATTGGAGTAACAAAAATCTAGACAACAGACTAACTTCCATAATGACAAGGCTACCATCCATTGGTGTAATAAAAATTTCGACAACAGACTACGTTCCATAATGACAAGGATACCATCCATTGGAGTAACAAAAACCTCGACAAAAAACTACCTTCCATAATGACAAGGCCTCCATCCATTATAGTAACAAAAATCTAGACAACAGACTACCTTCCATAATGACAAGGCTAACATCCATTGGAGTATTAAAAATCTCGACAAAAGAATACCTTCCATAATGACAAGGCTACCATAGATTAGAGTAACAAAAATTTCCACAACAGACTCCCTTCGATAATGACAAGGCTACCATCCATTGGAGTAACAAAAATCTGAACAACTGACTACCTTTAATAATGACAAGGCCACCATCCATTGGAATAACAAAAATCTCGACAACAGACCACCTTCCATAATGACAAGGCTTCCATCCATTGGAGTAACAAAATTCTCGACAACAGACTACCTTCCATAATGACAAAACTTCCATCCATTGGAGTAACAAAAATCTCGACAACATACTACCTTCCATAATGACAAGGCTTCCATCCATTGGGGTAACAAAAATCTCGACAACAGACTACCTTCCATAATGACAACGCTACCATCCATTGGAGTCACAAAAATATCAACAACAAACTACCTTCTATAATGACAAGGCTACTATCATTTGGAGTAAAAAAAATCACGACAACAGATTACCTTCCATAATGACAAGGATAGCATCCATTGGAGTAACAAAAATCTAGACAACTGACTACCTTTCATAATGACAAGGCTACCATCCATTGGAATAACAAAAATCTCGACAACAGACCACCTTCCATAATGACAAGGCTTCCATCCATTGGAGTAACAAAAATCTCGACAACAGACTACCTTCCATAATGACAAGGCTACAATCCATTGGAGTCACAAAAATCTCAACAACAGACTACCTTCCATAATGACAAGGCTACCATACATTGGAGTAACAAAAATCTCGACAATAGACTACCTTCCATAATGACAAGGCTACCATCCATTGGAGTAACAAAAATCTCGACAACAGACTACCTTCCAAAATGACAAGGCTACCATCCATTGGAGTAACAAAAATCTCAATAATAGACTACCTTCAATAGTGACAAGGCTACCATCTATTGGATTAGCAAAAATATCGACAACAGACTGCCTTCCATAATGACAACGCTACCATCCATTGGTGTAACAAAAATCTAGACAATAGACTACCTTTCATAATGACAAGGCTACCATCCATTGGTGTAATAAAAATTTCGACAACAGACTACCTTCCATAATGACAAGGCTACCATCCATTGTAGTAACAAAAATCTCGACAACAAACTACCTTCCATAATGACAAGGCTTTCATCCATTATAGTAAAAAAAATCTAGACAACAGACTACCTTCCATAAGGACAAGGCTAACATCCATTGGAGTAATAAAAATCTCGACAAAAGACTACCTTCCATAATGACAAGGCTACCATCGATTGGAGTAACAAAAATCTCCACAACATACAACCTTCGATAATGACAAGGCTACCATCCATTGGAGTAACAAAAATCTAGACAACAGACTAACTTCCATAATGACAAGGCTACCATCCATTGGTGTAATAAAAATTTCGACAACAGACTACGTTCCATAATGACAAGGATACCATCCATTGGAGTAACAAAAACCTCGACAAAAAACTACCTTCCATAATGACAAGGCCTCCATCCATTATAGTAACAAAAATCTAGACAACAGACTACCTTCCATAATGACAAGGCTAACATCCATTGGAGTATTAAAAATCTCGACAAAAGAATACCTTCCATAATGACAAGGCTACCATAGATTAGAGTAACAAAAATTTCCACAACAGACTCCCTTCGATAATGACAAGGCTACCATCCATTGGAGTAACAAAAATCTGAACAACTGACTACCTTTAATAATGACAAGGCCACCATCCATTGGAATAACAAAAATCTCGACAACAGACCACCTTCCATAATGACAAGGCTTCCATCCATTGGAGTAACAAAATTCTCGACAACAGACTACCTTCCATAATGACAAAACTTCCATCCATTGGAGTAACAAAAATCTCGACAACATACTACCTTCCATAATGACAAGGCTTCCATCCATTGGGGTAACAAAAATCTCGACAACAGACTACCTTCCATAATGACAACGCTACCATCCATTGGAGTCACAAAAATATCAACAACAAACTACCTTCTATAATGACAAGGCTACTATCATTTGGAGTAAAAAAAATCACGACAACAGATTACCTTCCATAATGACAAGGATAGCATCCATTGGAGTAACAAAAATCTAGACAACTGACTACCTTTCATAATGACAAGGCTACCATCCATTGGAATAACAAAAATCTCGACAACAGACCACCTTCCATAATGACAAGGCTTCCATCCATTGGAGTAACAAAAATCTCGACAACAGACTACCTTCCATAATGACAAGGCTACAATCCATTGGAGTCACAAAAATCTCAACAACAGACTACCTTCCATAATGACAAGGCTACCATACATTGGAGTAACAAAAATCTCGACAATAGACTACCTTCCATAATGACAAGGCTACCATCCATTGGAGTAACAAAAATCTCGACAACAGACTACCTTCCAAAATGACAAGGCTACCATCCATTGGAGTAACAAAAATCTCAATAATAGACTACCTTCAATAGTGACAAGGCTACCATCTATTGGATTAGCAAAAATATCGACAACAGACTGCCTTCCATAATGACAACGCTACCATCCATTGGTGTAACAAAAATCTAGACAATAGACTACCTTTCATAATGACAAGGCTACCATCCATTGGTGTAATAAAAATTTCGACAACAGACTACCTTCCATAATGACAAGGCTACCATCCATTGTAGTAACAAAAATCTCGACAACAAACTACCTTCCATAATGACAAGGCTTTCATCCATTATAGTAAAAAAAATCTAGACAACAGACTACCTTCCATAAGGACAAGGCTAACATCCATTGGAGTAATAAAAATCTCGACAAAAGACTACCTTCCATAATGACAAGGCTACCATCGATTGGAGTAACAAAAATCTCCACAACATACAACCTTCGATAATGACAAGGCTACCATCCATGGGAGTAACAAAAATATCGACAACAGACTACCTTCCATAATGACAAGCCTACTATCCATTGGAGTAACAAAAATCTCTACAACAGACTACCTTCCATAATGACATGGCTACCATCCATTGGAGTAACAAAAATCTCGACAATAGACTACCTTCCATAATGACAAGGCTACCTCCCATTGGAGTAACAAAAATCTAAACAACATACTACCTTCCATAATGACAAGGCTACCATCCATTGGGGTAACAGAAATATCGACAATAGACTACCTTCTATAATGACAAGGCTACCATCATTTGGAGTAAAAAAAATCTCGACAACAAACTACCTTCCATAATGACAAGGCTACCCTCCATTGGAGTAACAAAAATCTAGACAACAGACTACCTTCCATAATGACAAGGCTACCATCCATTTGTGTAATAAAAATTTCGACAACAGACTACCTTCCATAATGACAAGCTACCATCCATTGGAGTAATAAAAATCTAGACAACAGACTACCTTGCATAATGACAAGGCTACCATCCATTGGAGTAACAAAAATCTAGACAACAGACTACCTTCCATAATGACAAGGCTACCATCCATTGGTGTAATAAAAATTTCGACAACAGACTACCTTCCATAATGACAAGGCTACCATCCATTGGAGTAACAAAAACCTCGACAACAAACTACCTACCATAATGACAAGGCTTCCATCCATTATAGTAACAAAAATGTAGACAACAGACTACCTTCCATAATGACAAGGCTAACATCCATTGGAGTAATAAAAATCTCGACGGAAGAATACCTTCCATAATGACAAGGCTACCATAGATTAGAGTAACAAAAATCTCCACAACAGACTACCTTCGGTAATGACAAGGCTACCATCCATTGGAGTAACAAAAATCTGAACAACTGACTACCTTTCATAATGACAAGGCTACCATCCATTGGAATAACAAAAATCTCGATAACAAACCACCTTCCATAATGACAAGGCTTCCATCCATTGGAGTAACAAAATTCTCGACAACAGACTACCTTCCATAATGACAAAACTGCCATCCATTGGAGTAACAAAAATCTCGACCACAGACTACCTTCCATAATGACAAGGCTTCCATCCATTGGAGTAACAAAAATCTCGACAACAAACTACCATCCATAATGACAAGGCTACCATCCATTGGAGTCACAAATATCTCGACAACAGACTACCTTCTATAATGACAAGGCTACTATCATTTGGAGTAAAAAAAATCTCGACAATAGACTACTTTCCATAATGACAAGGATAACATCCATTGGAGTAACAAAAATCTAGACAACTGACTACCTTCCATAATGACAAGGCTACCATCCATTGGTGTAATAAAAATTTCGACAACAGACTACCTTCCATAATGACAAGGCTACCTTCCATTGGAGTAACAAAACTCTCGACAACAAACTACGTTCCATAATGACAAGGCTTCCATCCATTATAGTAACAAAAATCTAGACAACAGACTACCTTCCATAATTACAAGGCTAATATCCATTGGAGTAATAAAAATCTCGACAAAAGACTACCTTCCATAATGACAAGGCTACCATCGATTGGAGTAACAAAAATCTCCACAATAAACTACCTTCGATAATGACAAGGCTACCATCCATTGGAGTAACAAAAATCTGAACAACATACTACCTTTCATAATGACAAAGCTTCCATCCATTGGAGTAACAAAATTCTCGACAACAGACTACCTTCCATAATGACAAAGCTGCCATCCATTGGAGTAACAAAAATCTCGACAACAGACTACCTTCCATAATGACAAGGCTTCCATCCATTGGAGTAACAAAAATCTCAACAATAGACTACCTTCCATAATGACAAGGCTACCATCCATTGGAGTCACAATAATATCGACAAAAGACTACCTTCTATAATGACAAGGCTACTATCATTTGGAGTAAAAAAAATCTCGACAACAGACTACCTTCCATAATGAGAAGACTACCATACATTGGAGTAACAAAAATCTAGACAATAGACTACCTTCCATAATGACAAGGCTACCATCCATTGGAGTAACAAAAATATCTATAACAGAGTACGTTCCATAATGACAAGGCTACTATCCATTGGAGTAACAAAAATATCGACAACAGACTACCTTCCATAATGACAAGGCTACCATCCATTGGAGTAACAAAATTCTCGATAATAGACTACCTTCAATAATGAAAAGGCAACCATCCATTGGAGTAACAAAAATCTCGACAACAGACTACCTTCCATAATGACAAGGCTGCCATCCATTGGAGTAACAAAAATCCATACAATAGACTACCTTCCATAATGACAAGGCTACCATCCATTGGAGTAACAAAAATCTCAATAAAAGACTACCTTCCATAATGACAAGGCTACCATCTATTGGATTAGAAAAAATCTCGACAACAGACTACCTTCCATAATGACAAGGCTACCATCCATTGGAGTAACAAAAATATAGACAGCAGACTACCTTCCATAATGACAAGGCTACCATCCATTGGTGTAATAAAAATTTCGACAACAGACTACCTTCCATAATGACAAGGCTACCATCCATTGGAGTAACAAAAATCTTGACAACAAACTACCTTCCATAATGACAAGGCTTCCATCCATTAGAGTAACAAAAATCTAGACAACACACTATCTTCCATAATGACAAGGCTACCATCAATTGGAGTAACAAAAATCTCAACAACAGACTACCTTCCATAATGACAAGGCTACCATCCATTAGAGTAACAAAAATATCTACAACATAGTACGTTCCATAATGACAAGGCTACCATCCATTGGAGTAACAAAAATATCGACAACATGCTACCTTCCATAATGACAAAGCTACCATCCATTGGAGTAACAAAAATATCGACAACAGACTACCTTCAATAATGACAACGCAAACATCCATTGGAGTAACAAAAATCTCGACAACAGACTACCTTCCATAATGACAAGGCTACCATCCATTGGAGTAACAAAAATCTCGACAACAGACTACCTTCCATAATGACAAGGCTACCATCCATTGGAGTAACAAAAATCTCAATAAAAGACTACCTTCCATAATGACAAGGCTACCATCAATTAGATTATAAAAAATCACGACAACAAACTACCTTCCATAATGACAAGGCTACCATCCATTGGAGTAACAAAAATCTAGACAACAGACTACCTTCCATAATGACAAGGCTACCATCCATTGGTGTAATAAAAATTTCGACAACTGACTACCTTTAATAATGACAAGGCTATCATCCATTGGAGTAACAAAAATCTCGACAACAGACTACCCTCCATAAGGACAAGGCTTCCATCCATTGGAGTATCAAAAATCTCGACAACAGACCACCTTCCATATTGACAAGGCTACCATCCATTGGAATAACGAAAATCTTGACTACAGACTACCTTCCATAATGACAAGGCTACCATCCATTGGAGTAACAAAAATATCGACAACAGACTACCTTCCATAATGACAAGGCTACCATCTTTTGGATTAACAAAAATCTCGACAACAAACTACCTTCCATAATCACAAGGCTACCATCCATTGGAGTAACAAAAATCTAGACAACAGACTACCTTCCATAATGATAAGGCCACCATCCATTATAGTAACAAAAATCTCGACGACATACTACCTTCCATAATGACAAGGCTGCCATCCATTGGAGTAACAAAAATCTTGACAAAAGACTACCTTCCATAATTACAAGGCTACCATCCATTGGTGTAATAAAAATTTCGACAACAATGTACTCTCCATAATGACAAGGCTACCATCCATTGGAGTAATAAAAATCTTGATAAAAGACTACCTTCCATAATGACAAGGCTACCATCCATTGGAGTAACAGAAATCTCAACGACATACTACCTTCCATAATGACAAGGCTACAATCCATTAGACAAAAAAAATTTCGACAACAGACTACCTTCCATAATGACAAGGCTACCACACTTTGGAGTAACAAAAATCTCGACAACAGACTACCTTCCATAATGACAAGGCTACCATCCTTTAGAGTAACAAAAATATCGACAACAAACTACCTTCTATAATGACAAGGCTACCATCCATTAGAGTAAAAAAAATTTCGACAACAGACTACCTTCCATAATGACAAAACACCATACATTGGAGTAACAAAAATCTTAACAATAGACTACCTTCCATAATGACAAGGCTACCATCCATTGGAGTAACAAAAATTTCGATAACAAACTACCTTCCATAATGACAATGCTACCATCCATTGGAATAACAAAAATCTCGACAACAAACCACCTTCCATAATGACAAGCCTTCCATCCATTAGAGTAACAAAAATCTCAACGACAGACTACCTTCCTTAATGAGAAGGCTACAATCCATTGGAGTAACAAAAATTTCGACAACAGACTACCTTTCATTATGACAAGGCTTCTATCCATTGGAGTAACAAAAATCTCGACAACAGACTACCTTCCATAATGACAAGGCTACCATCCTCTGGAGTCACAAAAATCTCGACAACAGACTACCTTCCATAATGACAAGGCTTCCATCCATTATAGTAAAAAAAATCTAGACAACACACTATCTTCCATAATGACAAGGCTACCATCGATTGGAGTAACAAAAATCTCCACAACAGACTACCTTCGATAATGACAAGGCTACCATCAATTGGAGTAACAAAAATCTCAACAACAGACTACCTTCCATAATGACAAGGCTACAATCCATTAGAGTAACAAAAATATCTACAACATAGTACGTTCCATAATGACAAGGCTACCATCCATTGGAGTAACAAAAATATCGACAACATGCTACCTTCCATAATGACAAAGCTACCATCCATTGGAGTAACAAAAATATCGACAACATGCTACCTTCAATAATGACAAGGCAAACATCCATTGGAGTAACAAAAATCTCGACAACAGACTACCTTCCATAATGACAAGGCTACCATCCATCGGAGTAACAAAAATCTCGACAACAGACTACCTTCCATAATGACAAGGCTACCATCCATTGGAGTAACAAAAATCTCAATAAAAGACTACCTTCCATAATGACAAGGCTACCATCTATTAGATTATAAAAAATCTCGACAACAAACTACCTTCCATAATGACAAGGCTACCATCCATTGGAGTAACAAAAATCTAGACAACAGACTACCTTCCATAATGACAAGGCTACCATCCATTGGTGTAAGAAAAATTTCGACAACTGACTACCTTCAATAATGACAAGGCTATCATCCATTGGAGTAACAAAAATCTCGACAACAGACTACCCTCCATAAGGACAAGGCTTCCATCCATTGGAGTATCAAAAATCTCGACAACAGACCACCTTCCATATTGACAAGGCTACCATCCATTGGAATAACGAAAATCTTGACTACAGACTACCTTCCATAATGACAAGGCTACCATCCATTGGAGTAACAAAAATATCGACAACAGACTACCTTCCATAATGACAAGGCTACCATCTTTTGGATTAACAAAAATCTCGACAACAAACTACCTTCCATAATCACATGGCTACCATCCATTGGAGTAACAAAAATCTAGACAACAGACTACCTTCCATAATGATAAGGCCACCATCCATTATAGTAACAAAAATCTCGACGACATACTACCTTCCATAATGACAAGGCTGCCATCCATTGGAGTAACAAAAATCTTGACAAAAGACTACCTTCCATAATTACAAGGCTACCATCCATTGGTGTAATAAAAATTTCGACAACAATGTACTCTCCATAATGACAAGGCTACCATCCATTGGAGTAATAAAAATCTTGATAAAAGACTACCTTCCATAATGACAAGGCTACCATCCATTGGAGTAACAGAAATCTCAACGACATACTACCTTCCATAATGACAAGGCTACAATCCATTAGACAAAAAAATTTCGACAACAGACTACCTTCCATAATGACAAGGCTACCACACTTTGGAGTAACAAAAATCTCGACAACAGACTACCTTCCATAATGACAAGGCTACCATCCTTTAGAGTAACAAAAATATCGACAACAAACTACCTTCTATAATGACAAGGCTACCATCCATTAGAGTAAAAAAAATTTCGACAACAGACTACCTTCCATAATGACAAAACACCATACATTGGAGTAACAAAAATCTTAACAATAGACTACCTTCCATAATGACAAGGCTACCATCCATTGGAGTAACAAAAATTTCGATAACAAACTACCTTCCATAATGACAATGCTACCATCCATTGGAATAACAAAAATCTCGACAACAAACCACCTTCCATAATGACAAGCCTTCCATCCATTAGAGTAACAAAAATCTCAACGACAGACTACCTTCCTTAATGAGAAGGCTACAATCCATTGGAGTAACAAAAATTTCGACAACAGACTACCTTTCATTATGACAAGGCTTCTATCCATTGGAGTAACAAAAATCTCGACAACAGACTACCTTCCATAATGACAAGGATACCATCCTCTGGAGTCACAAAAATCTCGACAACAGACTACCTTCCATAATGACAAGGCTTCCATCCATTATAGTAAAAAAAATCTAGACAACACACTATCTTCCATAATGACAAGGCTACCATCGATTGGAGTAACAAAAATCTCCACAACAGACTACCTTCGATAATGACAAGGCTACCATCAATTGGAGTAACAAAAATATCAACAACAGACTACCTTCCATAATGACAAGGCTACCATCCATTAGAGTAACAAAAATATCTACAACATAGTACGTTCAATAATGACAAGGCTACCATCCATTGGAGTAACAAAAATATCGACAACATGCTACCTTCCATAATGACAAAGCTACCATCCATTGGAGTAAAAAAAATTTCGATAACAAACTACCTTCCATAATGACAACGCTACCATCCATTGGAATAACAAAAATCTCGACAACAAACCACCTTCCATAATGACAAGCCTTCCATCCATTAGAGTAACAAAAATCTCAACGACAGACTACCTTCCTTAATGAGAAGGCTACAATCCATTGGAGTAACAAAAATTTCGACAACAGACTACCTTTCATAATGACAAGGCTTCTATCCATTGGAGTAACAAAAATCTCGACAACAGACTACCTTCCATAATGACAAAGCTACCATCCATTGGAGTCACAAAAATCTCGACAACAGACTACCTTCCATTATGACAAGGCTACCATCCATTGGAGTAACAAAAATCAGAACAACATACTACCTTTCATAATGACAAAGCTACCATCCATTGGAATAACAAAAATCTCGACAACAGACCACCTTCCATAATGACAAGGCTTCCATCCATTGGAGTAACAAAATTCTCGACAACAGACTACCTTCTATAATGACAAAGCTGCCATCCATTGGAGTAACAAAAATCTCGACAACATACTACCTTCCATAATGACAAGGCTTCCATCCATTGGAGTAACAAAAATCACAACAATAGACTACCTTCCATAATGACAAGGCTACCATCCATTGGAGTAACAAAAATATCGACAAAAGACTACCTTCTATAACGACAAGGCTACTATCATTTGGAGTAAAAAAAATCTCGACAACAGACTACCTTCCATAATGAGAAGACTACCATACATTGGAGTAACAAAGATCTAGACAATAGACTACCTTCCATAATGACAAGGCTACCATCCATTGGAGTAACAAAAATATCTACAACAGAGTAAGTTCCATAATGACAAGGCTACTATCCATTGGAGTAACAAAAATATCGACAACGGACTACCTTCCATAATGACAAGGCTACCATCCATTGGAGTAACAAAATTCTCGATAATAGACTACCTTCAATAATGAAAAGGCAACCATCCATTGGAGTAACAAAAATCTCGACAACAGACTACCTTCCATAATGACAAGGCTGCCATCCATTGGAGTAACAAAAATCTATACAATAGACTACCTTCCATAATGACAAGGCTACCATCCATTGGAGTAACAAAAATCTCAATAAAAGACTACCTTCCATAATGACAAGGCTACCATCTATTGGATTAGAAAAAATCTCGACAACAGACTACCTTCCATAATGACAAGGCTACCATCCATTGGAGTAACAAAAATATAGAAAACAGACTACCTTCCATAATGACAAGCCTACCATCCATTGGTGTAATAAAAATTTCGACAACAGACTACCTTCCATAATGACAAGGATACCATCCATTGGAGTAACAAAAATCTTGACAACAAACTACCTTCCATAATGACAAGGCTTCCATCCATTATAGTAACAAAAATCTAGACAACACACTATCTTCCATAATGACAAGGCTACCATCGATTGGAGTAACAAAAATCTCCACAACAGACTACCTTCGATAATGACAAGGCTACCATCAATTGGAGTAACAAAAATCTCAACAACAGACTACCTTCCATAATGACAAGGCTACCATCCATTAGAGTAACAAAAATATCTACAACATAGTACGTTCCATAATGACAAGGCTACCATCCATTGGAGTAACAAAAATATCGACAACATGCTACCTTCCATAATGACAAGCCTTCCATCCATTAGAGTAACAAAAATATCAACGACAGACTACCTTCCTTAATGAGAAGGCTACAATCCATTGGAGTAACAAAATGTTCGACAACAGACTACCTTTCATAATGACAAGGCTTCTATCCATTGGAGTAACAAAAATATCGACAACAGACTACCTTCCATAATGACAAAGCTACCATCCATTGGAGTCACAAAAATCTCGACAACAGACTACCTTACATTATGACAAGGCTACCATCCATTGGAGTAACAAAAATCTGAACAACATACTACCTTTCATAATGACAAAGCTACCATCCATTGGAATAACAAAAATCTCGACAACAGACCACCTTCCATAATGACAAGGCTTCCATCCATTGGAGTAACAAAATTCTCGACAACAGACTACCTTCCATAATGACAAAGCTGCCATCCATTGGAGTAACAAAAATCTCGACAACAAACTACCTTCCATAATGACAAGGCTTCCATCCATTGGAGTAACAAAAATCTCAACAATAGACTACCTTCCATAATGACAAGGCTACCATCCATTGGAGTAACAAAAATATCGACAAAAGACTACCTTCTATAATGACAAGGCTACCATCAATTGGAGTAAAAAAAATCTCGACAACAGACTACCTTCCATAATGAGAAGGCTACCATACATTGGAGCAACAAAGATCTAGACAATAGACTACCTTCCATAATGACAAGGCTACCATCCATTGGAGTAACAAAAATATCTACAACAGAGTCCGTTCCATAATGACAAGGCTACTATCCCATGGAGTAACAAAAATATCGATAACAGACTACCTTCCATAATGACAAGGCTATTATCCATTGGAGTAACAAAATTCTCGATAATAGACTACCTTCAATAATGAAATGGCAACCATCCATTGGAGTAACAAAAATCTCGACAACAGACTACCTTCCATAATGACAAGGCTGCCATCCATTGGAGTAACAAAAATCTATACAATAGACTACCTTCCATAATGACAAGGCTACCATCCATTGGAGTAACAAAAATCTCAATAAAAGACTACCTTCCATAATGACAAGGCTACCATCTATTGGATTAGAAAAAATCTCGACAACAGACTACCTTCCATAATGACAAGGCTACCATCCATTGGAGTAACAAAAATATAGACAATAGACTACCTTCCATAATGACAAGGCTACCTTCCATTGGTGTAATAAAAATTTCGACAACAGACTACCTTCCATAATGACAAGGCTACCATCCATTGGAGTAACAAAAATCTTGACAACCAACTACCTTCCATAATGACAAGGCTTCCATCCATTATAGTAACAAAAATCTAGACAACACACTATCTTCCATAATGACAAGGCTACCATCGATTGGAGTAACAAAAATCTCCACAACAGACTACCTTCGATAATGACAAGGCTACCATCAATTGGAGTAACAAAAATCTCAACAACAGACTACCTTCCATAATGACAAGGCTACCATCCATTAGAGTAACAAAAATATCTACAACATAGTATGTTCCATAATGACACGGCTACCATCCATTGGAGTAACAAAAATATCGACAACATGCTACCTTCCATAATGACAAGGCTACCATCCATTGGTGTAATAAAAATTTTGAAAACAAACTACCTTACATAATGACAAGGCTACCATCCATTGGAGTAATAAAAATCTCGATAAAAGACTATCTTCCATAATGACAAGGCTACCATCCATTGGAGTAACAGAAATCTCAATGACAGACTACCTTCCATAATGACAAGGCTACAATCCATTGGAGTAAGAAAAATTTCGACAACAAACTACCTTCCATAATGACAAGGCTACCACCCTTTGGAGTAACAAAAATCTCGACAACAGACTACCTTCCATAATGACAACGCTACCATCCTTTACAGTAACAAAAATCTCGACAACAGACTACCTTATATAATGACAAGGCTACCATCCATTGGAGTAAAAAAATCTCGACAAGAGACTACCTTCCATAATGACAAAACACCATACATTGGAGTAACAAAAATCTTAACAATAGACTACCTTCCATAATGACAAGGCTACCATCCATTGGAGTAACAAAAATTTCGATAACAAACTACCTTCCATAATGACAACGCTACCATCCATTGGAATAACAAAAATCTCGACAACAAACCACCTTCCATAATGACAAGCCTTCCATCCATTAGAGTAACAAAAATCTCAACGACAGACTACCTTCCTTAATGAGGAGGCTACAATCCATTGGAGTAACAAAAATTTCGACAACTGACTAACTTTCATAATGACAAGGCTTTTATCCATTGGAGTAACAAAAATCTCGACAACAGACTACCTTCCATAATGACAAGGCTAACATCCTCTGGAGTCACAAAAATCTCGACAACAGACTACCTTCCATAATGACAAGGCTACCATCCATTGGAGTAAAAAAAATCTGAACAACAGACTACCTTTCATAATGACAAAGCTACCATCCATTGGAATAACAAAAATCTCGACAAAAGACCACCTTCCATAATGACAAGGCTTCCATCCATTGGAGTAACAAAATTCTCGACAACAGACTACCTTCCATAATGACAAAGCTTCCATCCATTGGAGTAACAAAAATCTCGACAACAGACTACCTTCCATAATGACAAGGCTTCCATCCATTGGAGTAACAAAAATCTCAACAATAGACTACCTTCCATAATGACATGGCTACCATCCATTGGAGTCACAAAAATATCGACAAAAGACTACCTTCTATAATGACAAGGCTACTATCATTTGGAGTAAAAAAAATCTCGACAACAGACTACCTTCCATAATGACAAGGCTACCATCCATTGGAGTAACAAAAATATCTACAACAGAGTACGTTCCATAATGACAAGGCTACTATCCATTGGAGTAACAAAAATATCGACAACGGACTACCTTCCATAATGACAAGGCTACCATCCATTGGAGTAACAAAATTCTCGATAATAGACTACCATCAATAATGAAAAGGCAACCATCCATTGGAGTAACAAAAATCTCGACAACAGACTACCTTCCATAATGACAAGGATGTCAACCATTGGAGTAACAAAAATCTATACAATAGACTACCTTCCATAATGACTAGGCTACCATCCATTGGAGTAACAAAAATCTCAATAAAAGACTACCTTCCATAATGACAAGGCTACCATCTATTGGATTAGAAAAAATCTCGACAACAGACTACCTTCCATAATGACAAGGCTACCATCCATTGGAGTAACAAAAATATAGAAAACAAACTACCTTCCATAATGACAAGCCTACCATCCATTGGTGTAATAAAAATTTCGACAACAGACTACCTTCCATAATGACAAGGCTACCATCCATTGGAGTAACAAAAATCTTGACAACAAACTACCTTCCATAATGACAAGGCTTCCATCCATTATAGTAACAAAAATCTAGACAACACACTATCTTCCATAATGACAAGGCTACCATCGATTGGAGTAACAAAAATCTCCAGAACAGACTACCTTCGATAATGACAAGGCTACCATCAATTGGAGTAACAAAAATCTCAACAACAGACTACCTTCCATAATGACAAGGCTACCATCCATTAGAGTAACAAAAATATCTACAACATAGTACGTTCCATAATGACAAGGCTACCATCCATTGGAGTAACAAAAATATCGACAACATGCTACCTTCCATAATGACAAAGCTACCATCCATTGGAGTAACAAAAATATCGATAACAAACTACCTTCCATAATGACAACGCTACCATCCATTGGAATAACAAAAATCTCGACAACAGACCACCTTCCATAATGACAAGCCTTCCATCCATTAGAGTAACAAAAATCTCAACGACACTCTACCTTCCTTAATGAGAAGGCTATAATCCATTGGAGTAACAAAATTTTCGACAACAGACTACCTTTCATAATGACAAGGCTTCTATCCATTGGAGTAACAAAAATCTCGACAACAGACTACCTTCCATAATGACAAAGCTACCATCCATTGGAGTCACAAAAATCTCGACAACAGACTACCTTCCATAATGACAAGGCTACCATCCATTGGAGTAACAAAAATCTGAACAACATACTACCTTTCATAATGACAAAGCTACCATCCATTGGAATAACAAAAATCTCGACAACAGACCACCTTCCATAATGACAAGGCTTCCATCCATTGGAGTAACAAAATTCTCGACAACAGACTACCTTCCATAATGACAAAGCTGCCATCCATTGGAGTAAAAAAAATCTCGACAACAGACTACGTTCCATAATGACAAGGCTTCCATCCATTGGAGTAACGAAAATCTCAACAATAGACTACCTTTCATAATGACAAGGCTACCATCCATTGGAGTCACAAAAATATCGACAAAAGACTACCTTCTATAATGACAAGGCTACCATCGATTGGAGTAAAAAAAATCTCGACAACAGACTACCTTCCATAATGAGAAGACTACCATACATTGGAGTAACAAAGATCTAGACAATAGACTACCTTCCATAATGACAAGGCTACCATCCATTGGAGTAACAAAAATATCTACAACAGAGTACGTTCCATAATGACAAGGCTACTATCCATTGGAGTAACAAAAATATCGACAACAGACTACCTTCCATAATGACAAGGCTACCATCCATTGGAGTAACAAAATTCTCGATAATAGACTACCTTCAATAATGAAAAGGCAACCATCCATTGGAGTAACAAAAATCTCGACAACAGACTACCTTCCATAATGACAAGGCTGCCATCCATTGGAGTAACAAAAATCTATACAATAGACTACCTTTCATAATGACAAGGCTACCATCCATTGGAGTAACAAAAATCTCAATAAAAGACTACCTTCCATAATGACAAGGCTACCATCTATTGGATTAGAAAAAATCTCGACAACAGACTACCTTCCATAATGACAAGGCTACCATCCATTGGAGTAACAAAAATATAGACAACAGACTACCTTCCATAATGACAAGGCTACCATTCATTGGTGTAATAAAAATTTCGACAACAGACTACCTTCCATAATGACAAGGCTACCATCCATTGGAGTAACAAAAATCTCCACAACAGAGTACCTTCGATAATGACAAGGCTACCATCAATTGGAGTAACAAAAATCTCAACAACAGACTACCTTCCATAATGACAAGGCTACCATCCATTAGAGTAAATAAAATATCTACAACATAGTACGTTCCATAATGACAAGGCTACCATCCATTGGAATAACAAAAATATCGACAACATGCTACCTTCCATAATGACAAGGCTACCATCCATTGGTGTAATAAAAATTTTGAAAACAAACTACCTTACATAATGACAAGGCTACCATCCTTTGGAGTAATAAAAATCTCGATAAAAGACTACCTTCCATAATGACAAGGCTACCATCCATTAGAGTAACAGAAATCTCAATGACAGACTACCTTCCATAATGACAAGGCTACAATCCATTGGAGTAAGAAAAATTTCGACAACAAACTACCTTCCATAATGATAAGGCTACCACCCTTTGGAGTAACAAAAATCTCGACAACAGACTACCTTCCATAATGACAACGCTACCATCCTTTACAGTAACAAAAATCTCGACAACAGACTACCTTATATAATGACAAGGCTACCATCCATTGGAGTAAAAAAATCTCGACAAGAGACTACCTTCCATAATGAAAAAACACCATACATTGGAGTAACAAAAATCTCGACAATAGACTACCTTCCATAATGACAAGGCTACCATCCATTGGAGTAACAAAAATTTCGATAATAGACTACCTTGCATAATGACAATGCTACCATCCATTGGAATAACAAAAATCTCGATAACAGCCCACCTTCCATAATGACAAGGCTTCCATCCATTAGAGTAACAAAACACTCAACGACAGACTACCTTCCATAATGACAAGGCTACAATCCATTGGAGTAACAAAAATTTAGACAACAGACTACCTTTCATAATGACAAGGCTACCATCCATTGGTGTAATAAAAATTTCGACAACAAAGTACCTTCCATAATGACAAGGCTACCATCCATTGGAGTAATAAAAATCTTGATAAAAGACTACCTTCCATAAGGACAAGGCTACCATCCATTAGAGTAACAAAAATTTCGACAACAGACTACCTTCCATAATGACAATCCTAGCATCCATTGTAGTAACAAATATCTCGACAATAGACTACCTTCCATAATGACAAGGCTTATATCCATTGGAGTAACAAAAATCTTGACAACAGACTACCTTCCATAATGAAAAGGCTACCATCCAATGGAGTCACAAAAATCTCGACAACAGACTACCTTCTATAATGACAAGGCTACCATCCATTGGAGTAAAAAAAATCTCGACAACAGACTACCTTCCATAATGACAAGACACCATACATTGGAGTAACAAAAATCTCGACAATAGACTACCTTCCATAATTAAAGGCCACCATCCATTATAGTAACAGAAATCTCGACGATATACTACCTTCCATAATGACAAGGCTGTCGTTCATCGGAGTAACAAAAATCTTGACAAAAGACTACCTTCCATAATGACAAGGCTACCATCCTCTGGAGTAATAAAAATTTCGAAAATAATCTACCTTCCATAATGACAAGGCTACCATCCATTGGAGTAATAAAAATCTCGATAAAAGACTACCTTCCATAATGATAAGGCTACCATCCATTGGAGTAACAGAAATCTCAATGACAGACTACCTTCCATAATGACAAGGATACAATCCATTGGAGTAACAGAAATTTCTACAACAGACTACCTTCCATAATGACAAGGCTACCATCCATTGGATTCACAAAAATCTCGACAACAGACTACCTTCCATAATGACAAGGCCACCATACATTGGAGTAACAAAAATCTCGACAATAGACTACCTTCCATAATGGCAAGGCCACCATCCATTATAGTAACAGAAATCTCGACGACATACTACCTTCCATAATGACAAGGCTGCCATTCATTGGAGTAACAAAATTCTTGACAAAAGACTACCTTCCATAATAAAAAGGCTACCATCCATTGGTGTAATAAAATTTTTGAAAACAAACTACCTTACCTAATGACAAGGCTATCATCCATTGGAGTAATAAAAATCTCGATAAAAGACTACCTTCCATAATGATAAGGCTACCATCCATTGGAGTAACAGAAATCTCAATGACAGACTACCTTCCATAATGACAAGGCTACAATCCATTGGAATAAGAAAAATTTTGACAACAAACTACCTTCCATAATGACAAGGCTACCACCCTTTGGAGTAACAAAAATCTCGACAACAGACTACCTTCCATAATGACAACGCTACCATCCTTTAAAGTAACAAAAATCTCGACAACAGACTACCTTCTATAATGACAAGGCTACAATCCATTGGAGTAAACAAATCTTGACAAGAGACTACCTTCCATAATGACAAAACACCATACATTGGAGTAACAAAAATCTCGACAATAGACTACCTTACATAATGACAAGGCTACCATCCATTGGAGTAACAAAAATTTCGATAATAGACTACCTTGCATAATGACAATGCTACCATCCATTGGAATAACAAAAATCTCGATAACAGCCCACCTTCCATAATGACAAGGCTTCCATCCATTAGAGTAACAAAACTCTCAACGACAGACTACCTTCCATAATTACAAGGCTAGAATCCATTGGAGTAACAAAAATTTAGACAACAGACTACCTTTCATAATGACAAGGCTACCATCCATTGGTGTAATAAAAATTTCGACAACAAAGTACCTTCAATAATGACAAGGCTACCATCCATTGGAGTAATAAAAATCTTGATAAAAGATTACCTTCCATAAGGACAAGGCTACCATCCATTGGAGTAACAAAAATTTCGACAACAGACTACCTTCCATAATGACAAGCCTAGCATCCATTGGAGTAACATATATCTCGACAACAGACTACCTTCCATAATGACAAGGCTTATATCCATTGGAGTAACAAAAATCTTGACAACAGACTACCTTCCATAATGACAAGGCTACCATCCATTGGAGTCACAAAAATCTCGACAACAGACTACCTTCTATAATGACAAGGCAACCATCCATTGGAGTAAAAAAAATCTCGACAACAGACTACCTTCCATAATGACAAGACACCATACATTGGAGTAACAAAAATCTCGACAATAGACTACCTTCCATAATTAAAGGCCACCATCCATTATAGTAACAGAAATCTCGACGATATACTACCTTCCATAATGATAAGGCTGTCGTTCATTGGAGTAAAAAAAATCTTGACAAAAGACTACCTTCCATAATGACAAGGCTACCATCCTCTGGAGTAATAAAAATTTCTAAAATAATCTACCTTCCATAATGACAAGGCTACCATCCATTGGAGTAATAAAAATCTCGATAAAAGACTACCTTCCATAATGATAAGGCTACCATCCATTGGAGTAACAGAAATCTCAATGACAGACTACCTTGACAAGGATACAATCCATTGGAGTAACAAAAATTTCTACAACAGACTACCTTCCATAATGACAAGGCTAACACCCTTTGGAGTAACAAAAATCTCGACAACAGACTACCTTCCATAATGACAAAGCTACCATCCTTTAGAGTAACAAAAATCTCGATAACAGACTACCTTCTATAATGACAAGGCTACCATCCATTGGAGTAAAAAAATTCTCGACAACAGACTACCTTCCATAATGACAAAACACCATACATTGGAGTAACAAAAATCTTAACAATAGACAACCTTCCATAATGACAAGGCTACCATCCATGGGAGTAACAAAAATTTCGATAACAAACTACCTTCCATAATGACAACGCTACCATCCATTGGAATAACAAAAATCTCGACAACAGACCACCTTCCATAATGATAAGCCTTCCATCCATTAGAGTAACAAAAATATCAACGACAGACTACCTTCCTTAATGAGAAGGCTACAATCCATTGGAGTAACAAAAATTTCAACAACAGACTACCTTTCATAATGACAAGGCTTCTATCCATTGGAGTAACAAAAATCTCGACAAAAGACTACCTTCCATAATAACAAGGCAACCATCCATTGGAGTCACAAAAATCTCGACAACAGACTACCTTCCATAATGACAAGACACCATACATTGGAGTAACAAAAATCTCGACAATAGACTACCTTCCATAATTAAAGGCCACCATCCATTATAGTAACAGAAATCTCGACGATATACTACCTTCCATAATGATAAGTCTGTCGTTCATTGGAGTAAAAAAAATCTTGACAAAAGACTACCTTCCATAATGACAAGGCTACCATCCTCTGGAGTAATAAAAATTTCGAAAATAATCTACCTTCCATAATGACAAGGCTACCATCCATTGGAGTAATAAAAATCTCGATAAAAGACTACCTTCCATAATGATAAGGCTACCATCCATTGGAGTAACAGAAATCTCAATGACAGACTACCTTGACAAGGATACAATCCATTGGAGTAACAAAAATTTCTACAACAGACTACCTTCCATAATGACAAGGCTAACACCCTTTGGAGTAACAAAAATCTCGTCAACAGACTACCTTCCATAATGACAAAGCTACCATCCTTTAGAGTAACAAAAATCTCGATAACAGACTACCTTCCATAATGACAACGCTACCATCCATTGGAAAAACAAAAATCTCGACAACAGACCACCTTCCATAATGATAAGCCTTCCATCCATTAGAGTAACAAAAATATCAACGACAGACTACCTTCCTTAATGAGAAGGCTACAATCCATTGGAGTAACAAAAATTTCAACAACAGACTACCTTTCATAATGACAAGGCTTCTATCCTTTGGAGTAACAAAAATCTCAACAAAAGACTACCTTCCATAATAACAAGGCAACCATCCATTGGAGTCACAAAAATCTCGACAACAGACTACCTTCCATAATGACAAAACACCATTCATTGGAGTAACAAATATCTCAACAATAGACTACCTTCGATAATGACAAGGGTACCATCCATTGGAGTAACAAAAATTTTGATAATAGACTACCTTCCATAATGACAATGCTACCATCCATTGGAATAACAAAAATCTCGATAACAGCCCACCTTCCATAATGACAAGGCTTCCATCCATTAGAGTAACAAAACCCTCAACGACAGACTACCTTCCATAATGACAAGGCTACAATCCATTGGAGTAACACAATTTTAGACAACATACTACCTTTCATAATGACAAGGCTACCATCCATTGGTGTAATAAAAATTTCGAAAACAAAGTACCTTCCATAATGACAAGGCTACCATCCATTGGAGTAATAAAAATCTTGATAAAAGACTACCTTCCATAAGGACAAGGCTACCATCCATTGGAGTAACAAAAATTTCGACAACAGACTACCTTCCATAATGACAAGCCTGCCATCCATTGGAGTAACAAATATCTCGACAACAGACTACCTTCCATAATGACAAGGCTACCATCCATTGGAGTAACAAAAATCTTGACAACAGACTACCCTCCATAATGACAAGGCTACCATCCATTGGAGTCACAAAAATCCCGACAACAGACTACCTTCTATAATGACAAGGCTACCATCCATTGGAGTGTAAAAAATCTCGACATCAGACTACCTTCCTTAATGACAAGACACCAAACATTGGAGTAACAAAAATCTTGACAATAGACTACCTTCCTTAATGACAAGGCCACTATCCATTATAGTAACAGAAATCTCGACGACATACTATCTTCCATAATGACAAGGCTGCCGTTCATTGGAGTAACAAAAATCTTGACAAAAGACTACCTTCCATAATGACAAGGCTACCATCCATTGGAGTAATAAAAATTTCGAAAATAATCTACCTTCCATAATGACAAGGCTACCATCCATTGGAGTAATAAAAATCTCGATAAAAGACCACCTTCCATAATGATAAGGCTACCATCCATTGGAGTAACAGGAATCTCAATGAGAGACTACCTTCCATGATGACAAGGATACAATCCATTGGAGTAACAAAAATTTCGACAATAGACTACCTTCCATAATGACAAGGCTACCACCCTTTGGAGTAACAAAAATCTCGACAACAAACTACCTTCCATAATGACAAAGCTACCATGCTTTAGAGTAACAAAAATCTCGATAACAGACTACCTTCCATAATGACAAGACACCATACATTGGAGTAACAAAAATTTTGACAACAGACTACCTTCCATAATGACAACGCTACCATCCATTGGAATAAAAAAAATCTCGACAGCAGACCACCTTCCATAATGACAAAGCTATCATCCATTGGAATAACAAAAATATCGACAACAAACCACCTTCCATAATGACAAGGCTGCCATTCATTGGAGTAACAAAATTCTCGACAAGAGACTACCTTCCATAATCACAAGGCTGCCATCCATTGAAGTAACAAAAATATCGACAACAGACTACCTTCCATAATGACAAGGCTTCCATCCATTGGAGTAACAAAAATCTCGACAACAGACTACCTTCCATAATGACAAGGCTACCATCCATTGGAGTCACAAAAATCTCGACAACAGACTACCTTCTATAATGACAAGGCTTCCATCCATTGGAGTAAAAAAAATCTCGACAACAGACTACCTACCATAATGACAAGACACCATACATTGGATTAACAAAAATTTCAAGAACAGACTACCTTCCATAATGACAAGGCTGCCACCCTTTGGAGTAACAACAATCTCGACAACAAACTACCTTCTATAATGACAAGACTACCATCCTTTAGAGTAACAAAAATCTCGGGAACAGACTACCTTCCATAATGACAAGGCTACCATCCATTGGAGTAACAAAAATCTCGACAACAGACCACCTTCCATAATGACAACGCTGCCATCCATTGGAGTAACAAAATTCTTGACAACAGACTACCTTCCATAATGACAAGGCTGCCTTCCATTGGAGTAACAATAATCTAGACAACAAACTACCTTCCATAATGAGAAGGCTTCTATCCATTGGAGTAACAAAAATATCGACAACAGACTACGTTCCATAATGACAATGCTACCATCCTTTACAGTAACAAAAATCTCGACAACAGACTACCTTCTATAATGACAAGGCTACCATCCATTGGAGTAAAAAAATCTTGACAACAGACTACCTTCCATAATGACAAAACACCATACATTGTTGTAACAAAAATCTCGACAATAGACTACCTTCCATAATGACAAGGCTACCGTCCATTGGAGTAACAAAAATTTCGATAATAGACTACCTTCCATAATGACAACGCTACCATCCATTGGAATAACAAAAATCTCGATAACAACCCACCTTCCATAATGACAAGGCTTCCATCCATTAGAGTAACAAAACTCTCAACGACAGACTACCTTCCATAATGACAAGGCTACCATCCATTGGTGTAATAAAAATTTCGACAACAAAGTACCTTCAATAATGACAAGGCTACCATCCATTGGAGTAATAAAAATCTTGATAAAAGACTACCTTCAATAAGGACAAGGCTACCATCCATTGGAGTAACAAAAATTTCGACAAAAGACTACCTTCCATAATGACAAGCCTGCCATCCATTGGAGTAACAAATATCTCGACAACAGACTGCCTTCCATAATGACAAGGCTTATATCCATTGGAGTAACAAAAATCTTGACAACAGACTACCTTCAATAATGACAAGGCTACCATCCATTGGAGTCACAAAAATCTCGACAACAGACTACCTTCTATACTGACAAGGCTACCATCCATTGGAGTAAAAAAAATCTCGACAACAGACTACCTTCCATAATGACAAGACACCATACATTGGAGTAACAAAAATCTCGACAATAGAATACCTTCCATAATGACAAGGCTACCATCCATTGGAGTAACAAAATTTTTGATAATAGACTACCTTCCATAATGACAACGCTACCATCCATTGGAATAACAAAAATCTCGATAAAAACCCACCTTCCATAATGACAAGGCTTCCATCCATTGGAGTAACAAAACTCTCAACGACAGACTACCTTCCATAATGACAAGGCTACCATCCATTGGAGTCACACAAATCTCGACAACAGACTACCTTCTATAATGATAAGGCTACCATCCATTGGAGTAAAAAAAATCTCGACAACAGACTACCTACCATAATGACAAGACACCATACATTGGAGTAACAAAAATTTCAACAACAGACTACCTTCCATAATGACAAGGCTGCCACCCTTTGGAGTAACAAAAATCTCGACAACAGACTACCTTCTATAATGACAAGACTACCATCCTTTAGAGTAACAAAAATCTCGGGAACAGACTACCTTCCATAATGACAAGGCTACCATCCAATGGAGTAACAAAAATCTCGACAACAAACCACCTTCCATAATGACAACGCTGCCATCCATTGGAGTAACAAAATTCTCGAGAACAGACTACTTTCCATAATTACAAGGCTGCCTTCCATTGGAGTAACAAATATCTCGACAACAAACTACCTTCCATAACGACAAGGCTTATATCCATTGGAGTAACAAAAATCTTGACAACAGACTACCTTCTATAATGACAAGGCTACCATCCATTGGAGTCACAAAAATCTCGACAACAGACTACCTTCTATAATGACAAGGCTACCATCCATTGGAGTAAAAAAATCTCGACAACAGACTACCTTCCATTATGACAAAACACCATACATTGGAGTAACAAAAATCTCGACAATAGACTACATTCCATAATGACAAGGCTACCATCCATTGGAGTAACAAAAATTTCGATAATAAACTACCTTCCATAATGACAACGCTACCATCCATTGGAATAACAAAAATCTCGATAACAACCCACCTTCCATAATGACAAGGCTTCCATCCATTAGAGTAACAAAACTCTCAACGACAGACTACCTTCCATAATGACAAGACTACAATCCATTGGAGTAACAAAAATTTACAAAACAGACTACCTTTCATAATGACAAGGCTACCATCCATTGGTGTAATAAAAATTTCGACAACAAAGTACCTTCCATAATGACAAGGCTACCATCCATTGGAGTAATAAAAATCTTGATAAAAGACTACCTTTCATAAGGACAAGGCTACCATCCATTGGAGTAACAAAAATTTCGACAACAGACTACCTTCCATAATTACAAGCCTGCCATCCATTGGAGTAACAAATATCTCGAGAACAGACTACCTTCCATAATGACAAGGCTTATATCCATTGGAGTAACAAAAATCTTGACAACAGACTACCTTCCATAATGACAAGGCTACCATCCATTGGAGACACAAAAATCTCGACAACAGACTACCTTCCATAATGACAAGGCTACCATCCATTGGAGTCACAAAATCTTGACAATAGACTACCTTCTATAATGATAAGGCTACAATCCATTGGAGTAAAAAAAATCTCGACAACAGATTACCTACGATAATGACAAGACACCATACATTGGAGTAACAAAAATTTCAACAATAGACTACCTTCCATAATGACAAGGCTGCCAACCTTTGGAGTAACAAAAATCTCGACAACAGACTACCTTCTATAATCACAAGACTACCATCCTTTAGAGTAACAAAAATCTCGGGAGCATATTACCTTCCATAATGACAAGGCTACCATCCATTGGAGTAACAAAAATCTCGACAACAGACCACCTTCCATAATGACAACGCTGCCATCCATTGGAGTAACAAAATTCTCGACAACAGACTACCTTCCAAAATGACAAGGCTGCCTTCCATTGGAGTAACAAAAATCTAGACAACAAACTACCTACCATAATGACAAGGCTTCCATCCATTGGAGTTACAAAAATATCGACAATAGACTACCTTCCATAATGATAAGGCTACCATCCATTGGAGTAACAAAAATCTCGACAACATACTACATTCTATAATGACAAGGCTACCATCCATTGGAGTAAAAAAAATCTCGACAACAGACAAGCTTCCATAATGACAAGGCTACCATCCATTGGAGTAACAAAAATCTCGACAATAAACTACCTTCCATAATGACAAGGCTACCATCCATTGGAGTAACAAAAATCTCGACAATAGACTACCTTCCATAATGACAACGCTACCATCCATTGGAGTAACAAAAATCTCGACAAAAGAGTACCTTCCATATTGACAAGGCTACCATCTATTATATTAACAAAAATCTCGACAACATACTACCTTCCATAATGACAAGGCTACCATCCATTGGAGTAACAAAAATCTCGACAACACACTACCTTCCATAATGACAAGGCTACCATCCATTGGAGTAACAAAAATATCGACAATAGACTACCTTCCATAATGACACAGCTACCATCCATTGGAGTCACAAAAATATCGACAGCAGACTACCTTCTATAATGACAAGGCTACCATCCATTGAAGTAAAAAAAATCTCGACAACAGACTACCTTCAATAATGACAAGGCTACCATCCATTGGAGTAAAAAAAATCTCGACAACAAACTAGCTTCCATAATGACAAGGATACCATCCATTGGAGTAACAAAAATCTCGGCAACAGACTACCTTCCATAATGACAAGGCTACCATCCATTGGAGTAACAAAAATCTCGACAATAGACCACCTTCCATAATGACAAGGCTACCATCCATTGGAATAACAAAAATCTCGACAATAGACCACTTTCCATAATGAAAAGGCTACCATCCATTGGAGTAACAAAAATTTCGACAACAGACTACCTTCTATAATGACAAGGCTACCATCCATTGGAGTAAAAAAAATCTCGACAACAAACTAGCTTCCATAATGACAAGGATACCATCCATTGGAGTAACAAAAATCTCGACAATAGACTACGTTCCATAATGAGAAGGCTACCATCCATTGGAGTATCAAAAATTTCGACAACAGACTACCTTCCCTAATGACAACGCTATCATCCTTTGGAGTAACAAAAATCTCGACAACAGACTACCTTTTATAATGGCAACGCTACCATCCATTGGAGTAACAAAAATCTCGACAATAGACCACCTTCTATAATGACAAGGCTACCATCCATTGGAATTACAAAAATCTCGACAACATACCACCTTCCAAAATGACAAGGCTACCATCCATTGGAGTAACAAAAATCTCGACAACAGACTACCTTCTATAATGACAAGGCTACCATCCATTGGAGTAAAAAAATTCTCGACAATAGACTACCTTCCATAATGACAAGGATACCATCTATTGGAGTAACAAAAATCTCGACAATAGACTACCTTCCATAATGACATGGCTACCATCCATTGGAGTAACAAAAATTTCGACAACAAACTACCTTTCCTAATGACAACGCTACCATCCTTTGAAGTAACAAAAATCTCGACAACAGACTACCTTCCATAAGCACAAGGATACCATCCATTGAAGTAAAAAAAATCTCGACTAAGACTACCTTCCTTAATGACAACGCTACCATCCATTGGAGTAACAATAATTTCGACAACAGACTACCTTCCCTAAGGACAACGCTACCATTCTTTGGAGTAACAAAAATCTCGACAACAGACTACCTTCTATAATGACAAGCCTATCATCCATTGGAGTAACAAAAATCTCGACAATAGACCACCTTTCATAATGACAAGGCTACCATCCATTGGAATAACAAAAATCTCGACAACAGACCACCTTCCATAATGACAAGGCTACCATCCATTGGAGTAACAAAAATTACGACAACAGACTACCTTCCAAAATGACAAGGCTACCAACCTTTGGAGTAACAAAAATCTCGACAACAGACTACCTTCCATAATGACAAGGCTACCATCCTTCAGAGTAACAAAAATATCGGCAACAGAATACCATCCATAATGACAAGGCTACCATCAATTGGAGTAACAAAAATCTCGACAACAGACTACCTTCCATAATGACAAGGCTACCAACCATTGGATTAACAAAAATCTCGACAAAAAACTACCTTCCATAATTACAAGGCTACCATCAATTGGAGTAGCAGAAATCTCAACGACAGACTACCTTCCATAATGACAAGGCTACCATCCATTGGAGTAACAAAAATATCGACAACAGACTACCTTCCATAATGACAAGGATACCATCCATTGGAGTAACAAAAATCTCGACAATAGACTACCTTCCATAATGACAAGGCTACCATCCATTGGAGTAACAAAAATTTCGACAACAGACTACCTTCCATAATGACAACGCTACCATCCTTTGGAGTAACAAAAATCTCGACAACAGACCATGTTCCATAATGAAAAGGGTATCATCCATTGGAATAACAAAAATATCGACAACAAACCACCTTCCATAATGACAAGGCTGCCATTCATTGGAGTAACAAAATTCTCGACAACAGACTACCTTCCATAATCACAAGGCTGCCATCCATTGAAGTAACAAAAATATCGACAACAGACTACCTTCCATAATGACAAGGCTTCCATCCATTGGAGTAACAAAAATCTCGACAACAGACTACCTTCCATAATGACAAGGCTACCATCCATTGGAGTAACAAAAATATCGACAACAGACTACCTTCCATAATGACAAGGATACCATCCATTGGAGTAAAAAAAATCTCGACAATAGACTACCTTCCATAATGACAAGGCTACCATCCATTGGAGTAACAAAAATTTCGACAACAGACTACCTTCCATAATGACAACGCTACCATCCATTGGAATAAAAAAAATCTTGACAACATACCACCTTCCATAATGACAAGGCTTCCATCCATTAGAGTAACAAAAATAACAACGACAAACTACCTTCCATAATGACAAGGCTACAATCCATTGGAGTAACAAAAATTTCGACAATAAACTACCTTTCATAATGACAAGGCTACCATCCATTGGAGTAACGAAAATCTCGACAACAGACCATGTTCCATAATGAAAAGGGTATCATCCATTGGAATAACAAAAATATCGACAACAAACCACCTTCCATAATGACAAGGCTGCCATTCATTGGAGTAATAAAATTCTCGACAACAGACTACCTTCCATAATCACAAGGCTGCCATCCATTGAAGTAACAAAAATATCGACAACAGACTACCTTCCATAATGTCAAGGCTTCCATCCATTGGAGTAACAAAAATCTCGACAACAGACTACCTTCCATAATGACAAGGCTACCATCCATTGGAGTCACAAAAATCTCGACAACAGACTACCTTCTATAATGAGAAGGCTACCATCCATTGGAGTAAAAAAAATCTCGACAACAGACTACCTTCCATAATGACAAGACACCATACATTGGAGTAACAAAATTTTCAACAACAGACTACCTTCTATAATGACAAGGCTTCCACCCTTGGGAGTAACAAAAATCTCGACAACAGACTACCTTATATAATTACAAGACTACCATCCTTTAGAGTAACAAATATCTCGGGAACAGACTACCTTCCATAATGACAAGGCTACCATCCATTGGAGTAATAAAAATCTCGACAATAGACCACCTTCCATAATGACAAGGCTACCATCCATTGGAATAACAAAAATCTCGACAACAGACCACCTTCCATAATGACAAGGCTACTATCCATTGGACTAACAAAAATCTCGACAACAAACTACCTTCTATAATGACAAGGCTACCATCCATTGGAGTAAAAAAATTCTCGACAATAGACTACCTTCCATAATGACAAGGATACCATCTATTGGAGTAACAAAAATCTCGACAATAGACTACCTTCTATAATGACAAGGCTACCAACCATTGGATTAACAAAAATCTCGACAAAAAACTACCTTCCATAATTACAAGGCTACCATCAATTGGAGTAGCAGAAATCTCAACGACAGACTACCTTCCATAATGACAAGGCTACCATCCATTGGAGTAACAAAAATATCGACAACAGACTACCTTCCATAATGACAAGGATACCATCCATTGGAGTAACAAAAACCTCGACAATAGACTACCTTCCATAATGACAAGGCTACCATCCATTGGAGTAACAAAAATTTCGACAACAGACTACCTTCCATAATGACAACGCTACCATCCTTTGGAGTAACAAAAATCTCGACAACAGACCATGTTCCATAATGAAAAGGGTATCATCCATTGGAATAATAAAAATATCGACAACAAACCACCTTCCATAATGACAAGGCTGCCATTCATTGGAGTAACAAAATTCTCGACAACAGACTACCTTCCATAATCACAAGGCTGCCATCCATTGAAGTAACAAAAATATCGACAACAGACTACCTTCCATAATGACAAGGCTTCCATCCATTGGAGTAACAAAAATCTCGACAACAGACTACCTTCCATAATGACAAGGCTACCATCCATTGGAGTAACAAAAATATCGACAACAGACTACCTTCCATAATGACAAGGATACCATCCATTGGAGTAAAAAAAATCTCGACAATAGACTACCTTCCATAATGACAAGGCTACCATCCATTGGAGTAACAAAAATTTCGACAACAGACTACCTTCCATAATGACAACACTACCATCCATTGGAATAAAAAAAATCTTGACAACAGACCACCTTCCATAATGACAAGGCTTCCATCCATTAGAGTAACAAAAATAACAACGACAAACTACCTTCCATAATGACAAGGCTACAATCCATTGGAGTAACAAAAATTTCGACAATAAACTACCTTTCATAATGACAAGGCTACCATCCATTGGAGTAACGAAAATCTCGACAACAGACCATGTTCCATAATGAAAAGGGTATCATCCATTGGAATAACAAAAATATCGACAACAAACCACCTTCCATAATGACAAGGCTGCCATTCATTGGAGTAACAAAATTCTCGACAACAGACTACCTTCCATAATCACAAGGCTGCCATCCATTGAAGTAACAAAAATATCGACAACAGACTACCTTCCATAATGTCAAGGCTTCCATCCATTGGAGTAACAAAAATCTCGACAACAGACTACCTTCCATAATGACAAGGCTACCATCCATTGGAGTCACAAAAATCTCGACAACAGACTACCTTCTATAATGAGAAGGCTACCATCCATTGGAGTAAAAAAAATCTCGACAACAGACTACCTTCCATAATGACAAGACACCATACATTGGAGTAACAAAATTTTCAACAACAAACTACCTTCTATAATGACAAGGCTTCCACCCTTGGGAGTAACAAAAATCTCGACAACATACTACCTTATATAATTACAAGACTACCATCCTTTAGAGTAACAAATATCTCGGGAACAGACTACCTTCCATAATGACAAGGCTACCATCCATTGGAGTAATAAAAATCTCGACAATAGACCACCTTCCATAATGACAAGGCTACCATCCATTGGAATAACAAAAATCTCGACAACAGACCACCTTCCATAATGACAAGGCTACTATCCATTGGACTAACAAAAATCTCGACAACAAACTACCTTCTATAATGACAAGGCTACCATCCATTGGAGTAAAAAAATTCTCGACAATAGACTACCTTCCATAATGACAAGGATACCATCTATTGGAGTAACAAAAATCTCGACAATAGACTACCTTCCATAATGACAAGGCTACCATCCATTGGAGTAACAAAAATTTCGACAACAGACTACCTTTCCTAATGACAACGCTACCATCCTTTGAAGTAACAAAAATCTCGACAACAGACTACCTTCCATAAGCACAAGGATACCATCCATTGAAGTAAAAAAAATCTCGACTAAGACTACCTTCCTTAATGACAACGCTACCATCCATTGGAGTAACAATAATTTCGACAACAGACTACCTTCCCTAAGGACAACGCTACCATTCTTTGGAGTAACAAAAATCTCGACAACAGACTACCTTCTATAATGACAAGCCTACCATCTATTGGAGTAACAAAAATCTCGACAATAGACCACCTTTCATAATGACAAGGCTACCATCCATTGGAATAACAAAAATCTCGACAACAGACCACCTTCCATAATGACAAGGCTACCATCCATTGGAGTAACAAAAATTACGACAACAGACTACCTTCCAAAATGACAAGGCTACCAACCTTTGGAGTAACAAAAATCTCGACAACAGACTACCTTCCATAATGACAAGGCTACCATCCTTCAGAGTAACAAAAATATCGGCAACAGACTACCATCCATAATGACAAGGCTACCATCAATTGGAGTAACAAAAATATCGACAACAGACTACCTTCCATAATGACAAGGCTACCAACCATTGGATTAACAAAAATCTCGACAAAAAACTACCTTCCATAATTACAAGGCTACCATCAATTGGAGTAGCAGAAATCTCAACGACAGACTACCTTCCTTAATGACAAGGCTACCATCCATTGGAGTAACAAAAATATCAACAACAGACTACCTTCCATAATGACAAGGATACCATCCATTGGAGTAACAAAAATCTCGACAATAGACTACCTTCCATAATGACAAGGCTACCATCCATTGGAGTAACAAAAATTTCGACAACAGACTACCTTCCATAAAGACAACGCTACCATCCATTGGAATAAAAAAAATCTTGACAACAGACCACCTTCCATAATGACAAGGCTTCCATCCATTAGAGTAACAAAAATAACAACGACAAACTACCTTCCATAATGACAAGGCTACAATCCATTGGAGTAACAAAAATTTCGACAATAAACTACCTTTCATAATGACAAGGCTACCATCCTTTGGAGTAACAAAAATCTCGACAACAGACCACGTTCCATAATGAAAAGGGTATCATCCATTGGAATAACAAAAATATCGACAACAAACCACCTTCCATAATGACAAGGCTGCCATTCATTGGAGTAACAAAATTCTCGACAATAGACTACCTTCCATAATCACAAGGCTGCCATCCATTGAAGTTACAAAAATATCGACAACAGACTACCTTCCATAATGACAAGGCTTCCATCCATTGGAGTAACAAAAATCTCGACAACAGACTACCTTCCATAATGACAAGGCTACCATCCATTGGAGTCACAAAAATCTCGACAACAGACTACCTTCTATAATGACAAGGCTACCATCCATTGGAGTAAAAAAAATCTCGACAACAGACTACCTTCCATAATGACAAGACACCATACATTGGAGTAACAAAATTTTCAACAACAGACTACCTTCCATAATGACAAGGCTTCCACCCTTTGGAGTAACAAAAATCTAGACAACAGACTACCTTATATAATTACAAGACTACCATCCTTTAGAGTAACAAATATCTCGGGAACAGACTACCTTCCATAATGACAAGGCTACCATCCATTGGAGTAATAAAAATCTCGACAATAGACCACCTTCTATAATGACATGGCTACCATCCATTAGAATAACAAAAATCTCGACAACAGACCACCTTCCATAATGACAAGGCTACCATCCATTGGACTAACAAAAATCTCGACAACAAACTACCTTCTATAATGACAAGGCTACCATCCATTGGAGTAAAAAAAATCTCGACAATAGACTACCTTCCATAATGACAAGGATACCATCCATTGGAGTAACAAAAATCTCGACAATAGACTACCTTCCATAAAGACATGGATACCATCCATTGGAGTAACAAAAATTTCGACAATAGACTACCTTCCCTAATGACAACGCTACCATCCTTTGGAGTAACAAAAATCTCGACAACATACTACCTTCCATAATGACAACGCTACCATCCTTTAGAGTAACAAAAATCTCGGGAACAGACTACCTTCCATAATGACAAGGCTGCCACCCATTAGAGTATTAAAAATCTCGACAACAGACCACCTTCCATAATGACAAGACTACCATCCTTTAGAGTAACAAAACTCTTGGTAACAGACCACCTTCCATAATGACAAGGCTACCATCCATTGGACTAACAAAAATCTCGACAACAGACTACCTTCTATAATGACAAGGCTACCATTCATTGGAGTAAAAAAATTCTCGACAACAGACTACCTTCCATAATGACAAGGATACCATCCATTGGAGTAACAAAAATCTCGACAATAGACTACATTCCATAATGACATGGATACCATCCATTGGAGTAACTAAAATTTCGATAATAGACTACCTTCCCTAATGACAAGGATACCATCTATTGTATTAACAAAAATCTCGACAACAGACTACCTTCCATAATGACAAGGCTACCATCCATTGTAGTAACAAAAATCTCGACAACACACTACCTTCCATAATGACAAGTCTATCATCCATTGGAGTAACAAAAATCTCGACAACAGACTACCTTCCATAATGACAAGGCTACCATCCACTGGAGTAACAAAAATATCTACAACAGAGTACGTTCCATAATGAAAAGGCTACCATCCATTGGAGTAACAAAAATCTCGACAACAGACTACCTTCCATAATGACAAGGCTACCATCCATTGGAGTAAAAAAAATCTCGACAATAGACTACCTTCCATAATGACAAGGATACCATCCATTGGAGTTACAAAAATATCGACAATAGACTACCTTCCATAATGACAAGGCTACCATCCATTGGAGTCACAAAAATCTCGACAACAGACTACCTTCTATAATCACAAGGCTACCATCCATTGGAGTAAAAAATATCTCGACAACAGAATACCTACAATAATGACAAGGCTACAATCCATTGGAGTAACAAAAATCTCTACAATAGACTACCTTCCATAATGACAAGGTTACCATCCATTGGAGTAACAAAAGTTTCGACAACAGACTACCTTCCATAATAACAACGCTACCATCCTTTGGACTAACAAAAATCTCGACAACAGACTACCTTCCAAAATGACAAGGCTACTATCCTTTAGAGTAACAAGAATCTCGGCAACAAACTACCTTCCATAATGACAAGGATACCATCCATTGGAGTTACAAAAATCTCGACAATAGACTACCTTCCATAATGACAAGGCTATCATGCATTGGAGTAACAAAACTTTCGACAACAGACTACCTTCCCTAATGACAACGCTACCATCCTTTGGAGTAACAAAAATCTCGATAACAGACTACCTTCCATAATGACAAGGCTACCATCCTATAGAGTAACAAAAATCTCGACAACAGACTACCTTCCATAATGACAAGGCTGCCACCCTTTGGAGTAACAAAAATCTCGACAACAGACAACCTTCCATAATGACAAGACTACCATCCTTTAGAGTAACAGAAATATCGGCAACAGACTACCTTCCATAATGACAAGGCTACCATCCTTAGAGTAACAAAAATATCGACAATAGACCACCTTCCATAATGACAAGGCTACCATCCATTGGAAAAACAAAAATCTCGACAACAGACCACCTTCCATAATGACAAGGCTACCATCCATTGGAGTAACAAAAATCTCGACAATAGACTACCTTCCATAATGACAAGGCTACCATCCATTAAAGTAACAAAAATCTCGAGAAAAGTCTACCTTCCATAATTACAAGGCTACCATCTATTGTATTAACAAAAATCTCGACAACAGACTACCTTCCGTAATGACAAGGCTACAATCCATTAGAGTAACAAAAATTTCGACAATAAACTACCTTTCATAATGACAAGGCTACCATCCATTGGAGTAACAAAAATCTCGACAACAGACCATGTTCCATAATGAAAAGGGTATCATCCATTGGAATAACAAAAATATCGACAACAAACCACCTTCCATAACGACAAGGCTTCCATTCATTGGAGTAACAAAATTCTCGACAACAGACTACCTTCCATAATCACAAGGCTGCCATCCATTGAAGTAACAAAAATATCGACAACAGACTAGCTTCCATAATGTCAAGGCTTCCATCCATTGGAGTAACAAAAATCTCGACAACAGACTACCTTCCATAATGACAAGGCTACCATCCATTGGAGTCACAAAAATCTCGACAACAGACTACCTTCTATAATGAGAAGGCTACCATCCATTGGAGTAAAAAAAATCTCGACAACAGACTACCTTCCATAATGACAAGACACCATACATTGGAGTAACAAAATTTTCAACAACAGACTACCTTCCATAATGACAAGGCTACCACCCTTTGGAGTAACAAAAATCTCGACAACAGACTACCTTATATAATTACAAGACTACCATCCTTTAGAGTAACAAATATCTCGGGAACAGACTACCTTCCATAATGACAAGGCTACCATCCATTGGAGTAATAAAAATCTCGACAATAGACCACCTTCCATAATGACAAGGCTACCATCCATTGGAATAACAAAAATCTCGACAACAGACCACCTTCCATAATGACAAGGCTACCATCCATTGGACTAACAAAAATCTCGACAACAGACTACCTTCTATAATGACAAGGCTACCATCCATTGGAGTAAAAAAATTCTCGACAATAGACTACCTTCCATAATGACAAGGATACCATCTATTGGAGTAACAAAAATCTCGACAATAGACTACCTTCCATAATGACAAGGCTACCATCCATTGGAGTAACAAAAATTTCGACAACAGACTACCTTTCCTAATGACAACGCTACCATCCTTTGAAGTAACAAAAATCTCGACAACAGACTACCTTCCATAAGCACAAGGATACCATCCATTGAAGTAAAAAAAATCTCGACTAAGACTACCTTCCTTAATGACAATGCTACCATCCATTGGAGTAACAATAATTTCGACAACAGACTACCTTCCCTAAGGACAACGCTACCATTCTTTGGAGTAACAAAAATCTCGACAACAGACTACCTTCTATAATGACAAGCCTACCATCCATTGGAGTAACAAAAATCTCGACAATAGACCACCTTTCATAATGACAAGGCTACCATCCATTGGAATAACAAAAATCTCGACAACAGACCACCTTCCATAATGACAAGGCTACCATCCATTGGAGTAACAAAAATTACGACAACAGACTACCTTCCAAAATGACAAGGCTACCAACCTTTGGAGTAACAAAAATCTCGACAACAGACTACCTTCCATAATGACAAGGCTACCATCCTTAAGAGTAACAAAAATATCGGCAACAGACTACCATCCATAATGACAAGGCTACCATCAATTGGAGTAACAAAAATCTCGACAACAGACTTCCTTCCATAATGACAAGGCTACCAACCATTGGATTAACAAAAATCTCGACAAAAAACTACCTTCCATAATTACAAGGCTACCATCAATTGGAGTAGCAGAAATCTCAACGACAGACTACCTTCCATAATGACAAGGCTACCATCCATTGGAGTAACAAAAATAATGACAACAAACTACCTCCCATAATGACAAGGATACCATCCATTGGAGTAACAAAAATCTCGACAATAGACTACCTTCCATAATGACAAGGCTACCATCCATTGGAGTAACAAAAATTTCGACAACAGACTACCTTCCATAATGACAACGCTACCATCCATTGGAATAAAAAAAATCTTGACAACAGACCACCTTCCATAATGACAAGGCTTCCATCCATTAGAGTAAGAAAAATAACAACGACAAACTACCTTCCATAATGACAAGGCTACAATCCATTGGAGTAACAAAAATTTCGACAATAAACTACCTTTCATAATGACAAGGCTACCATCCATTGGAGTAACAAAAATCTCGACAACAGACCACGTTCCATAATGAAAAGGGTATCATCCATTGGAATAACAAAAATATCGACAACAAACCACCTTCCATAATGACAAGGCTGCCATTCATTGGAGTAACAAAATTCTCGACAACACACTACCTTCCATAATCACAAGGCTGCCATCCATTGAAGTAACAAAAATATCGACAACAGACTACCTTCCATAATGACAAGGCTTCCATCCATTGGAGTAACAAAAATCTCGACAACAGACTACCTTCCATAATGACAAGGCTACCATCCATTGGAGTCACAAAAATCTCGACAACAGACTACCTTCTATAATGACAAGGCTACCATCCATTGGAGTAAAAAAAATCTCGACAACAGACTACCTTCCATAATGACAAGACACCATACATTGGAGTAACAAAATTTTCAACAACAGACTACCTTCCATAATGACAAGGCTTCCACCCTTTGGAGTAACAAAAATCTCGACAACAGACTACCTTATATAATTACAAGACTACCATCCTTTAGAGTAACAAATATCTCGGGAACAGACTACCTTCCATAATGACAAGGCTACCATCCATTGGAGTAATAAAAATCTCGACAATAGACCACCTTCTATAATGACAAGGCTACCATCCATTGGAATAACAAAAATCTCGACAACAGACCTCCTTCCATAATGACATGGCTACCATCCATTGGACTAACAAAAATCTCGACAACAGACTACCTTCTATAATGACAAGGCTACCATCCATTGGAGTAAAAAAATTCTCGACAATAGACTACCTTCCATAATGACAAGGATACCATCCAGTGGAGTTACAAAAATCTCGACAATAGACTACCTTCCATAAAGACATGGATACCATCCATTGGAGTAACAAAAATTTCGACAATAGACTATCTTCCCTAATGACAACGCTACCATCCTTTGGAGTAACAAAAATCTCGACAACATACTACCTTCCATAATGACAACGCTACCATCCTTTAGAGTAACAAAAATCTCGGGAACAGACTACCTTCCATAATGACAAGGCTGCCACCCATTGGAGTAATAAAAATCTCGACAACAGACCACCTTCCATAATGACAAGACTACCATCATTTAGAGTAACAAAACTCTCGGCAACAGACCACCTTCCATAATGACAAGGCTACCATCCATTGGACTAACAAAAATCTCAACAATAGACTACCTTCTATAATGACAAGGCTACCATTCATTGGAGTAAAAAAATTCTCGACAACAGACTACCTTCCATAATGACAAGGATACCATCCATTGGAGTAACAAAAATCTCGACAATAGACTACCTTCCATAATGACATGGATACCATCCATTGGAGTAACAAAAATTTCGACAATAGACTAGCTTCCCTAATGACAAGGATACCATCTATTGTATTAACAAAAATCTCGACAACAGACTACCTTCCATAATGACAAGGCTACCATCCATTATAGTAACAAAAATCTCGACAACACACTACCTTCCATAATGACAAGGCTATCATCCATTTGGAGTAACAAAAATCTCGACAACATACTACCTTCCATAATGACAAGGCTACCATCCACTGGAGTAACAAAAATATCTACAACATAGTATGTTCCATAATGACAAGGCTACCATCCATTGGAGTAACAAAAATCTCGACAACAGACTACCTTCCATAATGTCAAGGCTACCATCCATTGGAGTAAAAAAAATCTCGACAATAGACTACCTTCCATAATGACAAGGATACCATCCATTGGAGTTACAAAAATATCGACAATAGACTACCTTCCATAATGACAAGGCTACCATCCATTGGAGTCACAAAAATCTCGACAACAGACTAACTTCTATAATCACAAGGCTACCATCCATTGGAGTAAAAAATATCTCGACAACAGACTACCTCCAATAATGACAAGGCTACAATCCATTGGAGTAACAAAAATCTCTACAATAGACTACCTTCCATAATGACAAGGTTACCATCCATTGGAGTAACAAAAGTTTCGACAACAGACTACCTTCCATAATGACAACGCTACCATCCTTTGGACTAACAAAAATCTCGACAACAGACTACCTTCCAAAATGACAAGGCTACTATCCTTTAGAGTAACAAGAATCTCGGCAACAAACTACCTTCCAGAATGACAAGGATACCATCCATTGGAGTTACAAAAATCTCGACAATAGACTACCTTCCATAATGACAAGGCTATCATCCATTGGAGTAACAAAAATTTCGACAACAGACTACCTTACCTAATGACAACGCTACCATCCTTTGGAGTAACAAAAATCTCGACAACAGACTACCTTCCATAATGACAAGGCTACCATCCTATAGAGTAACAAAAATCTCGACAATAGACTACCTTCCATAATGACAAGGCTGCCACCCTTTGGAGTAACAAAAATCTCGACAACAGACTACCTTCCATAATGACAAGACTACCATCCTTTAGAGTAACAGAAATATCGGCAACAGACTACCTTCCATAATGACAAGGCTACCATCCTTGGAGTAACAAAAATATCGACAATAGACCACCTTCCATAATGACAAGGCTACCATCCATTGGAAAAACAAAAATCTCGACAACAGACCACCTTCTATAACGACAAGGCTACCATCCATTGGAGTAACAAAAATCTCGACAATAGACTACCTTCCATAATGACAAGGCTACCATCCATTAAAGTAACAAAAATCTCGAGAAAAGACTACCTTCCATAATGACAAGGCTACCATCTATTGTATTAACAAAAATCTCGACAACAGACTACCTTCCATAATGACAAGGCTACCATCCATTGTAGTAACAAAAATCTCGACAACACACTACCTTCCATAATGACAAGGCTATCATCCATTGGAGTAACAAAAATCTCGACAACAGACTACCTTCCATAATGACAAGGCTACCATCCATTGGAGTAACAAAAATATCTACAACAGAGTATGTTCCATAATGACAAGGCTACCATCCATTGGAGTAACAAAAATCTCGACAACAGACTACCTTCCATAATGACAAGGCTACCATCCATTGGAGTAACAAAAATCTCAACAACAGACTACCTTCAATAATGACAAGGAAACCATCCATTGGAGTAACAAAAATCTCGACAACAGAATACCTTCCATAATGACAAGGCTGCCACCCTTTGGAGTAACAAAAATCTCGACAACAGACTACCTTCCATAATGACAAGACTACCATCCATTCGAGTAACAAAAATATCGACAATAGACCACCTTCCATAATGACAACGCTACCATCCATTGGAGTAACAAAAATCTCGACAACATACTACCTTCCATAATGACAAGGCTACCATCCATTGGAGTAACAAAAATCTCAACAATAGACTACCTTCCATAATGACAAGGCTACCATCCATTGGAGTAACAAAAATATTGACAACAGACTACCTTCCATAATAAGAAAGCTACCCTCCATTGGAGTAACGAAAATATGGACAACAGACTACCTTCAATAATGAATAGGCTACCATCGATTGGAGTACCAATGATATCGATAACATACTACCTTCCTTAATGACAAGGCTACAAACCATCGTAGTAACAAAAATCTCGACAACATACTACATTCCATAATGACAAGGCTACCATCCATTGGAGTATCAAAAATATCAACAAGAGACTACCTTCCAGAATGACAATGCTACCATCCACTGTAGTAACAAAAATCTCGACAACATACTACCTTCCATAATGACAAGGCTACCATCCATTGAAGTAACAAAAATCTCGACAACACACTACCTTCCATAATGAAAAGGCTACCATCCATTAGAGTAACAAAAATCTCTAGAAAAGACTTCCTTCCATAATGATAAGGCTACCATCTATTATATTAACAGAAATCTCGACAACAGACTACCTTCCATAATTACAAGGCTACCATCCATTAGAGTAACAAAAATCTCGACAACACACTACCTTTCATAATGACAAGGCTACCATTCATTGGAGTAACAAAAATCTCGACAATAGACTACCTTCCATAATGACAAGGCTACCATCCATTGGAGTGACAAAAATATCTATAACAGAGTACGTTCCATAATGACAAGGCTACCATCCATTGGAGTAACAAAAATCTCGACAATAGACTACCTTCCATAATGACAAGGTTACCATCCATTAAAGTAACAAAAATCTCGAGAAAAGACTACCTTCCATAATGACAAGGCTACCATCTATTGTATTAACAAAAATCTTGACAACAGACTACCTTCCATAATGACAAGGCTACCATCCATTGTAGTAACAAAAATCTCGACAACACACTACCTTCCATAATGATAAGTCTACCATCCATTGGAGTAACAAAAATCTAGACAACAGACTACCTTACATAATGACAAGGCTACCATCCATTGGAGTAACAAAAATATCTACAACAGAGTACGTTCCATAATGACAAGGATACCATCCATTGGAGTAACAAAAATCTTGACAACAGACTACCTTCCACAATGAAAAAGCTACCATCCATTGGAGTAACAAAAATCTCAACAACAGACTACCTTCCATAATAACAAGGCTACCATCCATTCGAGTAACAAAAATATCGACAACAGACCACCTTCCATAATGACAAGGCTACCATCCATTGGAATAACAAAAATCTCGACAACATACTACCTTCCATAATGACAAGGCTACCATCCATTGGAGTAAAAAAATCTCGACAATAGACTACCTTCCAGAATGACAAGGCTACCATCCATTGGAGTAACAAAAATCTTAACAACAGACTACCTTCCATAATGAGAAAGCTACCCTCAATTGGAGTAACGAAAATATCGACAACAGACTACCTTCAATAATGAATAGGCTACCATCGATTGGGGTACCAATGATATCGATAACATACTACCTTCCTTAATGACAAGGCTACAAACCATCGTAGTAACAAAAATCTCGACAACATACTACATTCCATAATGACAAGGCTACCATCCATTGAAGTATCAAAAATATCAACAAGAGACTACCTTCCAGAATGACAATGCTACCATCCACTGTAGTAACAAAAATCTCGACAACAGACTACCTTCCATAATGACAAGGCTACCATCCATTGGAGTAACAAAAATCTCGACAACACACTACCTTCCATAATGACAAGGCTACCATCCATTGGAGTAACAAAAATCTCGACAACAAACTACCTTCCATAATGACAAGGCTACCATCCATTGGAGTAACAAAAATATCTACAACAGAGTACGTTCCATAATGACAAGGCTATCATCCATTGGAGTAACAAAAATCTCGACAACAGACTACCTTCCATAATGACAAGGCTACCATCCATTGGAGTAACAAAAATCTCTACAATAGACCAACTTCCATAATGACAAGGCTACCATCCATTGGAATAAAAAAAATCTCGACAACAGACCACCTTCCATAATGACAAGGCTACCATCCATTGGAGTAACAAAAATCTCGACAACAGACTACCTTCTATAATGACAAGGCTACCATCCATTGGAGTAAAAAAAATCTCGACAACAGACTACCTTCCATAATGACAAGGATACCATCCATTGGAGTAACAAAAATCTCGACAATAGACTACCTTCCATAATGACAAGCTACCATCCATTGGAGAAAAAAAAATCTCGACAACAGACTACCTTCCATAATGACAAGGCTACCATCCATTAGAGTAACAAAAATCTCGACAACAGACTACCTTCCATAATGACAAGGCTACCATCCATTGGAGTAACAAAAATCTCGACAACAGACTACCTTCCATAATGACAAGGCTACCATCCATTAGAGTAACAAAAATCTCTAGAAAAGACTACCTTCCATAGTGATAAGGCTACAATCTATTGTATTAACAAAAATCTCGACAACAGACTACCTTCCATAATTACAAGGCTACCATCCATTGGAGTAACAAAAATCTCGACAACACACTACCTTCCATAATGACAAGGCTACCATCCATTGGAGTAACAAAAATCTCGACAATAGACTACCTTCCATAATGACAAGGCTACCATCCATTGGAGTAACAAAAATATCTATAACAGAGTACGTTACATAATGACAAGGCTACCATCCATTGGAGTAACAAAAATCTCGACAATAGACTACCTTCCATAATGACAAGGCTACCATCCATTGGAGTAAAAAAAATATCTACAATAGACTACCTTCCATAATGACAAGGCTACCTTCCATTGGAGTAACAAAAACTTCGACAACAAACTACCTTCCATAATGACAATGCTACCATCCTTTGGAGTAACAAAAATCTCGACAACAAACTACCTTCCTTAATGAATAGGCTACCATCCATTGTAGTACCAATGATATCGATAACATACTACCTTCCTTAATGGCAAGGCTACAAAAAATCGTAGTAACAAAAATCTCGATAACATACTACCTTCCATAATGACAAGCCTACCATCCATTGGAGTATCAAAAATATCAACAAGAGACTACCTTCCATAATGACAATGCTACCATCCATTGTAGTAACAAAAATCTCGACAACAGATTACCTTCCATAATGACAAGGCTACCATCTATTGGAGTAACAAAAATCTCGACAACACACTACCTTCCATAATGACAAGGCTACCATCCATTGGAGTAACAAAAATCTCGACAACAAACTACCTTCCATAATGACAAGGCTACCATCCATTGGAGTAACAAAAATATCTACAACAGAGTACGTTCCATAATGACAAGGCTACCATCCATTGGAGTAACAAAAATCTCGACAATAGACTACCTTCCATAATGACAAGGCTACCATCCATTGGAGTAACAAAAATCTCTACAATAGACTACCTTCCATAATGACAAGGCTACCATCCATTGGAGTAACAAAAACTTCGACAACAAACTACCTTCCATAATGACAATGCTACCATCCTTTGGAGTAACAAAAATCTCGACAACAAACTACCTTCCAAAATGACAAGGCTACTCTCCTTTAGAGTAACAAAAATCTCGGGAACAGACTACCCTCCATAATGACAAGGCTACCATCCATTGGAGTAACAAAAATCTCGACAATAGACCACCTTCCATAATGACAAGGCTACCATCCATTGGAATAACAAAAATCTCGACAACAGACCAACTTCCATAATGACAAGGCGTCCATCCATTGGAGTAACAAAAATATCGACAACAGACTACCTTCTCTAATGACAAGGCTACCATCCATTTTAGTAAAAAAAATCTCGACAACAGACTACGTTCCATAATGACAAGGATACCATCCATTGGAGTAAAAAAATCTCGACAATAGACTACCTTCCATAATGACAAGGCTACCATCCATTGGAGTAAAAAAAATTTTGAAAACAGACTACCTTCCCTAATGACAACGCTACCATCCTTTGGAGTAACAAAAATCTCAACAACAGACTACCTTCCATAATGAAAAGGCTACCATCCTTTAGAGTAACAAAAATCTCGACAATAGACTACCTTCCATAATGACAAGGCTGCTACCCTTTGGAGTAACAAAAATCTCGACAATAGACTACCTTCCATAATGACAAGACTACCATCCTTTAGAGTAACAAAAATCTCGGCAACAGACTACCTTCCGTAATGACAAGGCTACCATCCATTGGAGTAACAAAAATCTCGACAACAGACTACCTTCCATAATGACAAGGCAACCATCCATTGGAGTAACAAAAATATCTACAACAGAGTACATTCCATAATGACAAGGCTACCATCCATTGGAGTAACAAAAATCTCGATAATAGACTACCTTCCTTAATGACATGGTTGCCAACCATTAAAGTAACAAAAATCTCGAGAAAAGACTACCTTCCATAATCACAAGGCTACCATCTATTGTATTTAACAAAAATCTCGACAACAGACCGCCTTCCATAATGACAAGGCTACCATCCATTGAAATAACAAAAATCTCGACAACATACTACCTTCCATAATGACAAGGCTACCATCCATTGGAGTAACAAAAATATCAACAATAGACTACCTTCCATAATGACAAGGCTACCATCCATTGGAGTAACAAAAATCTTGACAACAAACTACCTTCCATAATGAGAAAGCTACCCTCAATTGGAGTAACGAAAATATCGACAACAGACTACCTTCAATAATGAATAGGCTACCATCGATTGGGGTACCAATGATATCGATAACATACTACCTTCCTTAATGACAAGGCTACAAACCATCGTAGTAACAAAAATCTCGACAACATACTACATTCCATAATGACAAGGCTACCATCCATTGGAGTATCAAAAATATCAACAAGAGACTACCTTCCAGAATGACAATGCTACCATCCACTGTAGTATCAAAAATCTCGACAACAGACTACCTTCCATAATGACAAGGCTACCATCCATTGGAGTAACAAAAATCTCGACAACACACTACCTTCCATAATTGCAAGGCTACCATCCATTGGAGTAACAAAAATCTCGACAACAAACTACCTTCAATAATGACAAGGCTACCATCATTGGAGTAACAAAAATATCTACAACAGAGTACGTTCCATAATGACAAGGCTATCATCCATTGGAGTAACAAAAATCTCGACAACAGACTACCTTCCATAATGACAAGGCTACCATCCATTGGAGTAACAAAAATCTCTACAATAGACCAACTTCCATAATGACAAGGCTACCATCCATTGGAATAAAAAAAATCTCGACAACAGACCACCTTCCATAATGACAAGGCTACCATCCATTGGAGTAACAAAAATCTCGACAACAGACTACCTTCTATAATGACATGGCTACCATCCATTGGAGTAAAAAAATCTCGACAACAGACTACCTTCCATAATGACAAGGATACCATCCATTGGAGTAACAAAAATCTCGACAATAGACTACCTTCCATAAAGATAAGGCTACCATCCATTGGAGTAAAAAAAATCTCGACAACAGACTACCTTCCATAATGACAAGGCTACCATCCATTAGAGTAACAAAAATCTCGACAACAGACTACCTTCCATAATGACAAGGCTACCATCCATTAGAGTAACAAAAATCTCGACAACAGACTACCTTCCATAATGACAAGGCTACCATCCATTAGAGTAACAAAAATCTCTAGAAAAGACTACCTTCCATAGTGATAAGGCTACAATCTATTGTATTAACAAAAATATCGACAACAGACTACCTTCCATAATTACAAGGCTACCATCCATTGGAGTAACAAAAATCTCGACAACACACTACCTTCCATAATGACAAGGCTACCATCCATTGGAGTAACAAAAATCTCGACAACAAACTACCTTCCATAATGACAAGGCTACCATCCATTGGAGTAACAAAAATATCTACAACAGAGTACGTTCCATAATGACAAGGCTACCATCCATTGGAGTAACAAAAATCTCGACAATAGACTACCTTCCATAATGACAAGGCTACCATCCATTGGAGTAACAAAAATCTCTACAATAGACTACCTTCCATAATGACAAGGCTACCATCCATTGGAGTAACAAAAACTTCGACAACAAACTACCTTCCATAATGACAATGCTACCATCCTTTGGAGTAACAAAAATCTCGACAACAAACTACCTTCCAAAATGACAAGGCTACTCTCCTTTAGAGTAACAAAAATCTCGGGAACAGACTACCCTCCATAATGACAAGGCTACCATCCATTGGAGTAACAAAAATCTCGACAATAGACCACCTTCCATAATGACAAGGCTACCATCCATTGGAATAACAAAAATCTCGACAACAGACCAACTTCCATAATGACAAGGCGTCCATCCATTGGAGTAACAAAAATATCGACAACAGACTACCTTCTCTAATGACAAGGCTACCATCCATTTTAGTAAAAAAAATCTCGACAACAGACTACGTTCCATAATGACAAGGATACCATCCATTGGAGTAAAAAAATCTCGACAATTGACTACCTTCCATAATGACAAGGCTACCATCCATTGGAGTAAAAAAAATTTTGACAACAGACTACCTTCCCTAATGACAACGCTACCATCCTTTGGAGTAACAAAAATCTCAACAACAGACTACCTTCCATAATGAAAAGGCTACCATCCTTTAGAGTAACAAAAATCTCGACAATAGACTACCTTCCATAATGACAAGGCTGCTACCCTTTGGAGTAACAAAAATCTCGACAATAGACTACCTTCCATAATGACAAGACTACCATCCTTTAGAGTAACAAAAATCTCGGCAACAGACTACCTTCCGTAATGACAAGGCTACCATCCATTGGAGTAACAAAAATCTCGACAACAGACTACCTTCCATAATGACAAGGCAACCATCCATTGGAGTAACAAAAATATCTACAACAGAGTACATTCCATAATGACAAGGCTACCATCCATTGGAGTAACAAAAATCTCGATAATAGACTACCTTCCTTAATGACATGGTTGCCAACCATTAAAGTAACAAAAATCTCGAGAAAAGACTACCTTCCATAATCACAAGGCTACCATCTATTGTATTTAACAAAAATCTCGACAACAGACCGCCTTCCATAATGACAAGGCTACCATCCATTGAAATAACAAAAATCTCGACAACATACTACCTTCCATAATGACAAGGCTACCATCCATTGGAGTAACAAAAATATCAACAATAGACTACCTTCCATAATGACAAGGCTACCATCCATTGGAGTAACAAAAATCTTGACAACAGACTACCTTCCATAATGAGAAAGCTACCCTCAATTGGAGTAACGAAAATATCGACAACAGACTACCTTCAATAATGAATAGGCTACCATCGATTGGGGTACCAATGATATCGATAACATACTACCTTCCTTAATGACAAGGCTACAAACCATCGTAGTAACAAAAATCTCGACAACATACTACATTCCATAATGACAAGGCTACCATCCATTGGAGTATCAAAAATATCAACAAGAGACTACCTTCCAGAATGACAATGCTACCATCCACTGTAGTATCAAAAATCTCGACAACAGACTACCTTCCATAATGACAAGGCTACCATCCATTGGAGTAACAAAAATCTCGACAACACACTACCTTCCATAATTGCAAGGCTACCATCCATTGGAGTAACAAAAATCTCGACAACAAACTACCTTCAATAATGACAAGGCTACCATCATTGGAGTAACAAAAATATCTACAACAGAGTACGTTCCATAATGACAAGGCTATCATCCATTGGAGTAACAAAAATCTCGACAACAGACTACCTTCCATAATGACAAGGCTACCATCCATTGGAGTAACAAAAATCTCTACAATAGACCAACTTCCATAATGACAAGGCTACCATCCATTGGAATAAAAAAAATCTCGACAACAGACCACCTTCCATAATGACAAGGCTACCATCCATTGGAGTAACAAAAATCTCGACAACAGACTACCTTCTATAATGACATGGCTACCATCCATTGGAGTAAAAAAATCTCGACAACAGACTACCTTCCATAATGACAAGGATACCATCCATTGGAGTAACAAAAATCTCGACAATAGACTACCTTCCATAAAGATAAGGCTACCATCCATTGGAGTAAAAAAAATCTCGACAACAGACTACCTTCCATAATGACAAGGCTACCATCCATTAGAGTAACAAAAATCTCGACAACAGACTACCTTCCATAATGACAAGGCTACCATCCATTAGAGTAACAAAAATCTCGACAACAGACTACCTTCCATAATGACAAGGCTACCATCCATTAGAGTAACAAAAATCTCTAGAAAAGACTACCTTCCATAGTGATAAGGCTACAATCTATTGTATTAACAAAAATATCGACAACAGACTACCTTCCATAATTACAAGGCTACCATCCATTGGAGTAACAAAAATCTCGACAACACACTACCTTCCATAATGACAAGGCTACCATCCATTGGAGTAACAAAAATCTCGACAATAGACTACCTTCCATAATGACAAGGCTACCATCCATTGGAGTAACAAAAATATCTATAACAGAGTATGTTACATAATGACAAGGCTACCATCCATTGGAGTAACAAAAATCTCGACAATAGACTACCTTCCATAATGACAAGGCTACCATCCATTGGAGTAACAAAAACTTCGACAACAAACTACCTTCCATAATGACAAGGCTTCCATCCATTGGAATAACAAAAATCTCGACAACAGACCACCTTCCATAATGACAAGGCTACCATCCATTGGAGTAACAAAAATCTTGACAACAGACTACCTTCTCTAATGACAAGGCTACCATCCATTGGAGTAAAAAACATATCTACAACAGAGTACGTTCCATAATGACAAGGCTACCATCCATTGGAGTAACAAAAATCTCGACAACGGACTACCTTCCATAATGACAAGGCTACCATCCATTAGAGTAACAAAAATCTCAACAACAGACTACCTTCAATAATAACAAGGAAACCATCCATTGGAGTAACAAAAATCTCGACAACAGAATACCTTCCATAATGACAAGGCTGCCACCCTTTGGAGTAACAAAAATCTCGATAACAGACTACCTTCCATAATGACAAGACTACCATCCTTTAGAGTAACAAAAATCTCGGCAATAGACTACCTTCCATAATAACAAGGCTACCATCCATTCGAGTAACAAAAATATCGACAACAGACCACCTTCCATAATGACAAGGCTACCATCCATTGGAATAACAAAAATCTCGACTACATACTACCTTCCATAATGACAAGGCTACCATCCATTGGAGTCACAAAAATCTCGACAATAGACTACCTTCCATAATGACAAGGCTACCATCCATTGGAGTAACAAAAATATCTATAACAGAGTATGTTACATAATGACAAGGCTACCATCCATTGGAGTAACAAAAATCTCGACAATAGACTACCTTCCATAATGACAAGGCTACCATCCATTGGAGTAACAAAAATCTCTACAATAGACTACCTTCCATAATGACAAGGCTACCATCAATTGGAGTAACAAAAACTTCGACAACAAACTACCTTCCATAATGACAAGGCTTCCATCCATTGGAATAACAAAAATCTCGACAACAGACCACCTTCCATAATGACAAGGCTACCATCCATTGGAGTAACAAAAATCTTGACAACAGACTACCTTCTCTAATGACAAGGCTACCATCCATTGGAGTAAAAAACATATCTACAACAGAGTACGTTCCATAATGACAAGGCTACCATCCATTGGAGTAACAAAAATCTCGACAACGGACTACCTTCCATAATGACAAGGCTACCATCCATTAGAGTAACAAAAATCTCAACAACAGACTACCTTCAATAATAACAAGGAAACCATCCATTGGAGTAACAAAAATCTCGACAACAGAATACCTTCCATAATGACAAGGCTGCCACCCTTTGGAGTAACAAAAATCTCGATAACAGACTACCTTCCATAATGATAAGACTACCATCCTTTAGAGTAACAAAAATCTCGGCAATAGACTACCTTCCATAATAACAAGGCTACCATCCATTCGAGTAACAAAAATATCGACAACAGACCACCTTCCATAATGACAAGGCTACCATCCATTGGAATAACAAAAATCTCGACTACATACTACCTTCCATAATGACAAGGCTACCATCCATTGGAGTAACAAAAATCTCGACAATAGACTACTCTCCATAATGACAAGGCTACCATCCATTGGAGTAACAAAAATCTTGACAACAGACTACCTTCCATAATGAGAAAGCCACCCTCCATTGGAGTAACGAAAATATCGACCACAGACTACCTTTAATAATGAATAGGCTACCATCCATTGGAGTACCAATGTTATCGATAACATACTACCTTCCTTAATGACAAGGCTACAAACCATCGTAGTAATAAAAATCTCGATAACATACTACCTTCCATAATGACAAGCCTACCATCCATTGGAGTATCAAAAATATCAACAAGAGACTACCTTCCATAATGACAATGCTACCATCCATTGTAGTAACAAAAATCTCGACAACAGATTACCTTCCATAATGACAAGGCTACCATCTATTGGAGTAACAAAAATCTCGACAACACACTACCTTCCATAATGACAAGTCTACCATCCATTGGAGTAACAAAAATCTCGACAACAAACTACCTTCCATAATGACAAGGCTACCATCCATTGGAGTAACAAAAATATCTACAACAGAGTACGTTCCATAATGACAAGGCTACCATCCATTGGAGTAACAAAAATCTCGACAATAGACTACCTTCCATAATGACAAGGCTACCATCCATTGGAGTAACAAAAATCTCTACAATAGACTACCTTCCATAATGACAAGGCTACCATCCATTGGAGTAACAAAAACTTCGACAACAAACTACCTTCCATAATGACAATGCTACCATCCTTTGGAGTAACAAAAATCTCGACAACAAACTACCTTCCAAAATGACAAGGCTTCTCTCCTTTAGAGTAACAAAAATCTCGGCAACAGACTACCCTCCATAATGACAAGGCTACCATCCATTGGAGTAACAAAAATCTCGACAATAGACCACCTTCCATAATGACAAGGCTACCATCCATTGGAATAACAAAAATCTCGACAACAGACCAACTTCCATAATGACAAGGCGTCCATCCATTGGAGTAACAAAAATATCGACAACAGACTACCTTCTCTAATGACAAGGCTACCATCCATTTTAGTAAAAAAAATCTCGACAACAGACTACGTTCCATAATGACAAGGATACCATCCATTGGAGTAACAAAAATCTCGACAATAGACTACCTTCCATAATGACAAGGCTACCATCCATTGGAGTAAAAAAAATTTCGACAACAGACTACCTTCCCTAATGACAACGCTACCATCCTTTGGAGTAACAAAAATCTCAACAACAGACTACCTTCCATAATGACAAGGCTACCATCCTTTAGAGTAACAAAAATCTCGACAATAGACTACCTTCCATAATGACAAGGCTGCTACCCTTAGGAGTAACAAAAATCTCGACAATAGACTACCTTCCATAATGACAAGACTACTATCCTTTAGAGTAACAAAAATCTCGGCAACAGACTACCTTCCGTAATGACAAGGCTACCATCCATTGGAGTAACAAAAATCTCGACAACAGACTACCTTCCATAATGACAAGGCAACCATCCATTGGAGTAACAAAAATATCTACAACAGAGTACATTCCATAATGACAAGGCTACCATCCATTGGAGTAACAAAAATCTCGATAATAGACTACCTTCCTTAATGACATGGTTGCCAACCATTAAAGTAACAAAAATCTCGAGAAAAGACTACCTTCCATAATCACAAGGCTACCATCTATTGTATTTAACAAAAATCTCGACAACAGACCGCCTTCCATAATGACAAGGCTACCATCCATTGAAATAACAAAAATCTCGACAACATACTACCTTCCATAATGACAAGGCTACCATCCATTGGAGTAACAAAAATATCAACAATAGACTACCTTCCATAATGACAAGGCTACCATCCATTGGAGTAACAAAAATCTTGACAATAGACTACCTTCCATAATGAGAAAGCTACCCTCAATTGGAGTAACGAAAATATCGACAACAGACTACCTTCAATAATGAATAGGCTACCATCGATTGGGGTACCAATGATATCGATAACATACTACCTTCCTTAATGACAAGGCTACAAACCATCGTAGTAACAAAAATCTCGACAACAAACTACATTCCATAATGACAAGGCTACCATCCATTGGAGTATCAAAAATATCAACAAGAGACTACCTTCCAGAATGACAATGCTACCATCCACTGTAGTATCAAAAATCTCGACAACAGACTACCTTCCATAATGACAAGGCTACCATCCATTGGAGTAACAAAAATCTCGACAACACACTACCTTCCATAATGACAAGGCTACCATCCATTAGAGTAACAAAAATCTCGACAACAAACTACCTTCCATAATGACAAGGCTACCATCCATTGGAGTAACAAAAATATCTACAACAGAGTACGTTCCATAATGACAAGGCTATCATCCATTGGAGTAACAAAAATCTCGACAACAGACTACCTTCCATAATGACAAGGCTACCATCCATTGGAGTAACAAAAATCTCTACAACAGACCAACTTCCATAATGACAAGGCTACCATCCATTGGAATAAAAAAAATCTCGACAACAGACCACCTTCCATAATGACAAGGCTACCATCCATTGGAGTAACAAAAATCTCTAGAAAAGACTACCTTCCATAGTGATAAGGCTACAATCTATTGTATTAACAAAAATCTCGACAACAGACTACCTTCCATAATTACAAGGCTACCATCCATTGGAGTAACAAAAATCTCGACAACACACTACCTTCCATAATGACAAGGCTACCATCCATTGGAGTAACAAAAATCTCGACAATAGACTACCTTCCATAATGACAAGGCTACCATCCATTGGAGTAACAAAAATATCTATAACAGAGTACGTTACATAATGACAAGGCTACCATCCATTGGAGTAACAAAAATCTCGACAATAGACTACCTTCCATAATGACAAGGCTACCATCCATTGGAGTAACAAAAATCTCTACAATAGACTACCTTCCATAATGACAAGGCTACCATTCATTGGAGTAACAAAAACTTCGACAACAAACTACCTTCCATAATGACAAGGCTTCCATCCATTGGAATAACAAAAATCTCGACAACAGACCACCTTCCATAATGACAAGGCTACCATCCATTGGAGTAACAAAAATCTCGACAACAGACTACCTTCTCTAATGACAAGGCTACCATCCATTGGAGTAAAAAACATATCTACAACAGAGTACGTTCCATAATGACAAGGCTACCATCCATTGGAGTAACAAAAATCTCGACAACGGACTACCTTCCATAATGACAAGGCTACCATCCATTAGAGTAACAAAAATCTCAACAACAGACTACCTTCAATAATAACAAGGAAACCATCCATTGGAGTAACAAAAATCTCGACAACAGAATACCTTCCATAATGACAAGGCTGCCACCCTTTGGAGTAACAAAAATCTCGACAACAGACTACCTTCCATAATGACAAGACTACCATCCTTTAGAGTAACAAAAATCTCGGCAATAGACTACCTTCCATAATAACAAGGCTACCATCCATTCGAGTAACAAAAATATCGACAACATACCACCTTCCATAATGACAAGGCTACCATCCATTGGAATAACAAAAATCTCGACTACATACTACCTTCCATAATGACAAGGCTACCATCCATTGGAGTAACAAAAATCTCGACAATAGACTACTCTCCATAATGACAAGGCTACCATCCATTGGAGTAACAAAAATCTTGACAACAGACTACCTTCCATAATGAGAAAGCCACCCTCCATTGGAGTAACGAAAATATCGACCACAGACTACCTTCAATAATGAATAGGCTACCATCCATTGGAGTACCAATGTTATCGATAACATACTACCTTCCTTAATGACAAGGCTACAAACCATCGTAGTAACAAAAATCTCGATAACATACTCCCTTCCATAATGACAAGCCTACCATCCATTGGAGTATCAAAAATATCAACAAGAGACTACCTTCCATAATGACAATGCTACCATCCATTGTAGTAACAAAAATCTCGACAACAGATTACCTTCCATAATGACAAGGCTACCATCTATTGGAGTAACAAAAATCTCGACAACACACTACCTTCCATAATGACAAGTCTACCATCCATTGGAGTAACAAAAATCTCGACAACAAACTACCTTCCATAATGACAAGGCTACCATCCATTGGAGTAACAAAAATATCTACAACAGAGTACGTTCCATAATGACAAGGCTACCATCCATTGGAGTAACAAAAATCTCTACAATAGACTACCTTCCATAATGACAAGGATACCATCCATTGGAGTAACAAAAATCTCTACAATAGACTACCTTCCATAATGACAAGGCTACCATCCATTGGAGTAACAAAAACTTCGACAACAAACTACCTTCCATAATGACAATGCTACCATCCTTTGGAGTAACAAAAATCTCGACAACTAACTACCTTCCAAAATTACAAGGCTACTCTCTTTTAGAGTAACAAAAATCTCGGCAACAGACTACCTTCCATAATGACAAGGCTACCATCCATTGGAGTAACAAAAATCTCGACAATAGACCACCTTCCATAATGACAAGGCTACCATCCATTGGAATAACAAAAATCTCGACAACAAACCAACTTCCATAATGACAAGGCGTCCATCCATTGGAGTAACAAAAATATCGACAACAGACTACATTCTCTAATGACAAGGCTACCATCCATTTTAGTAAAAAAAATCTCGACAACAGACTTTGTTCCATAATGACAAGGATACCATCCATTGGAGTAACAAAAATCTCGACAATAGACCACCTTCCATAATGACAAGGCTACCATCCATTGGAGTAACAAAAATTTCGACAATAGACTACCTTCCCTAATGACAACGCTACCATCCTTTGGAGTAACAAAAATCTCAACAACAGACTACCTTCCATAATGACAAGGCTACCATCCTTTAGAGTAACAAAAATATCGACAATAGACTACCTTCCATAATGACAAGGCTGCACCCCTTTGGAGTAACAAAAATCTCGACAACAGACTACCTTCCATAATGACAAGACTACCATCCTTTAGAGTAACAAAAATCTCGGCAACAGACTACCTTCCATAATGACAAGGCTACCATCCATTGGAGTAACAAAAATCTCGACAACAGACTACCTTCCATAATGACAAGGCAACCATCCATTGGAGTAACAAAAATATCTACAACAGAGTACATTCCATAATGACAAGGCTACCATCCATTGGAGTAACAAAAATCTCGATAATAGACTACCTTCCACAATGACAAGGCTACCATCCATTGGAGTAACAAAAATCTCAACAACAGACTACCTTCCATAATAACAAGGCTACCATCCATTCGAGTAACAAAAATATCGACAACAGACCACCTTCCATAATGACAAGGCTACCATCCATTGGAATAACAAAAATCTCGACAACATACTTCCTTCCATAATGACAAGGCTACCATCCATTGGAGTAACAAAAATCTCGACAATAGACTACCTTCCATAATGACAAGGCTACCATCCATTGGAGTAACAAAAATATCGACAACAGACTACCTTCAATAATGAATAGGCTACCATCGATTGGAGTACCAATGATATCGATAACATACTACCTTCCTTAATAACAAGGCTACAAACCATCGTAGTAACAAAAATCTCGACAACATACTACATTCCATAATGACAAGGCTACCATCCATTGGAGTATCAAAAATATCAACAAGAGACTACCTTCCAGAATGACAATGCTACCATCCACTGTAGTAACAAAAATCTCGACAACAGACTACCTTCCATAATGACAAGGCTACCATCCATTGGAGTAACAAAAATCTCGACAACACACTACCTTCCATAATGACAAGGCTACCATCCATTGGAGTAACAAAAATCTCGACAACAAACTACCTTCCATAATGACAAGGCTACCATCCATTGGAGTAACAAAAATATCTACAACAGAGTACGTTCCATAATGACAAGGCTATCATCCATTGGAGTAACAAAAATCTCGACAACAGACTACCTTCCATAATGACAAGGCTACCATCCATTGGAGTAACAAAAATCTCTACAATAGACCACCTTCCATAATGACAAGGCTACCATCCATTGGAATAACAAAAATCTCGACAACAGACCACCTTCCATAATGACAAGGCTACCATCCATTGGAGTAACAAAAATCTCGACAACAGACTACCTTCTATAATGACAAGGCTACCATCCATTGGAGTAAAAAAAATCTCGACAACAGACTACCTTCCATAATGACAAGGATACCATCCATTGGAGTAACAAAAATCTCGACAATAGACTACCTTCCATAATGACAAGGCTACCATCCATTGGAGTAAAAAAAATCTCGATAACAGACTACCTTCCATAATGACAAGGCTACCATCCATTAGAGTAACAAAAATCTCGACAACAGACTACCTTCCATAATGACAAGGCTACCATCCATTGGAGTAACAAAAATCTCGACAACAGACTACCTTCAATAATGACAAGGCTACCATCCATTAGAGTAACAAAAATCTCTAGAAAAGACTACCTTCCATAATGATAAGGCTACAATCTATTGTATTAACAAAAATCTCGACAACAAACTACCTTCCATAATTACAAGGCTACCATCCATTGGAGTAACAAAAATCTCGACAACAAACTACCTTCCATAATGACAAGGCTACCATCCATTGGAGTAACAAAAATCTTGACAATAGACTACCTTCAATAATGACAAGGCTACCATCCATTGGAGTAACAAAAATATCTATAACAGAGTACGTTCCATAATGACAAGGCTACCATCCATTGGAGTAACAAAAATCTCGACAATAGACTACCTTCCATAACGACAAGGTTACCATCCATTGAAGTACCAAAAATCTCAACAACAGACTACCTTCCATAATGACAAGGCTACCATCCATTGGAGTAACAAAAATCTCGACAATAGACCACCTTCCATAATGACAAGGCTTCCATCCATTGGAATAACAAAAATCTCGACAACAGACCACCTTCCATAATGACAAGGCTACCATCCATTGGAGTAACAAAAATCTCGACAACAAACTACCTTCTCTAATAACAAGGCTACCATCCATTGGAGTAAAAAACATATCTACAACAGAGTACGTTCCATAATGACAAGGCTACCATCCATTGGAGTAACAAAAATCTCGACAACGGACTACCTTCCATAATGACAAGGCTACCATCCATTAGAGTAACAAAAATCTCAACAACACACTACCTTCCATAATGATAAGTCTACCATCCATTGGAGTAACAAAAATCTAGACAACAGACTACCTTCAATAATGACAAGGCTACCATCCATTGGAGTAACAAAAATATCTACAACAGAGTACATTCCATAATGACAAGGCTAGCATCCATTGGAGTAACAAAAATCTTGACAACAGACTACCTTCCACAATGACAAGGCTACCATCCATTGGAGTAACAAAAATCTCAACAACAGACTACCTTCCATAATAACAAGGCTACCATCCATTCGAGTAACAAAAATATCGACAACAGACCACCTTCCATAATGACAAGGCTACCATCCATTGGAATAACAAAAATCTCGACAACATACTTCCTTCCATAATGACAAGGCTACCATCCATTGGAGTAACAAAAATCTCGACAATAGACTACCTTCCATAATGACAAGGCTACCATCCATTGGAGTAACAAAAATATCGACAACAGACTACCTTCAATAATGAATAGGCTACCATCGATTGGAGTACCAATGATATCGATAACATACTACCTTCCTTAATAACAAGGCTACAAACCATCGTAGTAACAAAAATCTCGACAACATACTACATTCCATAATGACAAGGCTACCATCCATTGGAGTATCAAAAATATCAACAAGAGACTACCTTCCAGAATGACAATGCTACCATCCACTGTAGTAACAAAAATCTCGACAACAGACTACCTTCCATAATGACAAGGCTACCATCCATTGGAGTAACAAAAATCTCGACAACACACTACCTTCCATAATGACAAGGCTACCATCCATTGGAGTAACAAAAATATCGACAACAAACTACCTTCCATAATGACAAGGCTACCATCCATTGGAGTAACAAAAATATCTACAACAGAGTACGTTCCATAATGACAAGGCTATCATCCATTGGAGTAACAAAAATCTCGACAACAGACTACCTTCCATAATGACAAGGCTACCATCCATTGGAGTAACAAAAATCTCGACAACAGACTACATTCCATAATGACAAGGCTACCATCCATTGGAGTATCAAAAATATCAACAAGAGACTACCTTCCAGAATGACAATGCTACCATCCACTGTAGTAACAAAAATCTCGACAACAGACTACCTTCCATAATGACAAGGCTACCATCCATTGGAGTAACAAAAATCTCGACAACACACTACCTTCCATAATGACAAGGCTACCATCCATTGGAGTAACAAAAATCTCGACAACAGACTACCTTCCATAATGACAAGGCTACCATCAATTGGAGTAACAAAAATATCTACAACAGAGTACGTTCCATAATGACAAGGCTATCATCCATTGGAGTAACAAAAATCTCGACAACAGACTACCTTCCATAATGACAAGGCTACCATCCATTGGAGTAACAAAAATCTCTACAATAGACCACCTTCCATAATGACAAGGCTACCATCCATTGGAATAACAAAAATCTCGACAACACACCACCTTCCATAATGACAAGGCTACCATCCATTGGAGTAACAAAAATCTCGACAACAGACTACCTTCTATAATGACAAGGCTACCATCCATTGGAGTAAAAAAAATCACGACAACAGACTACCTTCCATAATGACAAGGATACCATCCATTGGAGTAACAAAAATCTTGACAATAGACTACCTTCCATAATGACAAGGCTACCATCCATTGGAGTAAAAAAAATCTCGACAACAGACTACCTTCCATAATGACAAGGCTACCATCCATTAGAGTAACAAAAATCTCGACAACAGACTACCTTCCATAATGACAAGGCTACCATCCATTGGATTAACAAAAATCTCAACAACAGACTACCTTCCATAATGACAAGGCTACCATCCATTAGAGTAACAAAAATCTCTAGAAAAGACTACCTTCCATAATGATAAGACTAAAATCTATTGTATTAACAAAAATCTCGACAACAAACTACCTTCCATAATTAGAAGGCTACCATCCATTGGAGTAACAAAAATCTCGACAACACACTACCTTCCATAATGACAAGGCTACCATCCATTGGAGTAACAAAAATCTCGACAATAGACTACCTTCCATAATGACAAGGCTACCATCCATTGGAGTAACAAAAATATCTATAACAGAGTACGTTCCATAATGACAAGGCTACCATCCATTGGAGTAACAAAAATTTCGACAACAGGCTACCTTCCCTAATGACAACGCTACCATCCTTTGAAGTAATAAAAATCTCAACAACAGACTACCTTCCATAATGACAAGGCTACCATCCTTTAGAGTAACAAAAATCTCGACAATAGACTACCTTCCATAATGACAAGGCTGCCACCCTTTGGAGTAACAAAAATCTCGACAATAGACTACCTTCCATAATGACAACACTACCATCCTTTAGAGTAACAAAAATCTCGGCAACATACTACCTTCCATAATGACAAGGCTACCATCCATTGGAGTAACAAAAATCTCGACAACAGACTACCTTTCATAATGACAAGGCAACCATCCATTGGAGTAACAAAAATATCTACAACAGAGTACATTCCATAATGACAAGGCTACCATCCATTGGAGTAACAAAAATCTCGATAATAGACTACCTTCCATAATGACATGATTCCCAACCATTATAGTAACAAAAATCTCGAGAAAAGACTACCTTCCATAATCACAAGGCTACCATCTATTGTATTTAACAAAAATCTCGACAACAGACTACCTTCCATAATGACAAGGCTACCATACATTGTAGTAACAAAAATCTCGACAACACACTACCTTCCATAATGATAAGTCTACCATCCATTGGAGTAACAAAAATCTAGACAACAGACTACCTTCCATAATGACAAGGCTACCATCCATTGGAGTAACAAAAATATCTACAACAGAGTACGTTCCATAATGACAAGGCTACCATCCATTGGAGTAACAAAAATCTTGACAACAGACTACCTTCAACAATGACAAGGCTACCATCCATTCGAGTAACAAAAATATCGACAACAGACCACCTTCCATAATGAGAAGGCTACCATCCATTGGAGTAACAAAAATCTCGACAATAGACTACCTTCCATAATGACAAGGCTACCATCCATTGGAGTAACAAAAATATCGACAACAGACTACCTTCAATAATGAATAGGCTACCATCGATTGGAGTACCAATGATTTCGATAACATACTACCTTCCTTAATGACAAGGCTACAAACCATCGTAGTAACAAAAATCTCGACAACTTACTACATTCCATAATGACAAGGCTACCATCCATTGGAGTATCAAAAATATCAACAAGAGACTACCATCCAGAATGACAATGCTACCATCCACTGTAGTAACAAAAATCTCGACAACAGACTACCTTCCATAATGACGAGGCTACCATCCATTGGAGTAACAAAAATCTCGACAACACACTACCTTCCATAATGACAAGGCTACAATCCATTGGAGTAACAAAAATCTCGACAACAGAGTACATTTCATAATGACAAGGCTATCATCCATTGGAGTAACAAAAATCTCGACAACAGACTACCTTCCATAATGACAAGGCTACCATCCATTGGAGTAACAAAAATCTCTACAATAGACCACCTTCCATAATGACAAGGCTACCATCCATTGGAATAACAAAAATCTCGACAACATACCACCTTCCATAATGACAAGGCTACCATCCATTGGAGTAACAAAAATCTCGACAACAGACTACCTTCTATAACGACAAGGCTACCATCCATTGGAGTAAAAAAAATCTCGACAACAGACTACCTTCCATAATGACAAGGATACCATCCATTGGAGTAACAAAAATCTCGACAATAGACTACCTTCCATAATGACAAGGCTACCATCCATTGGAGTAAAAAAATTCTCGACAACAGACTACCTTCCATAATGACAAGGCTACCATCCATTAGAGTAACAAAAATCTCGACAACAGACTACCTTCCATAATGACAAGGCTACCATCCATTGGAGTATCAAAAATCTCGACAACAGACTACCTTCCATAATGACAAGGCTACCATCCATTAGAGTAACAAAAATCTCTAGAAAAGACTACCTTCCATAATGATAAGGCTACAATCTATTGTATTAACAAAAATCTCGACAACAGACTACCTTCCATAATTACAAGGCTACCATCCATTGGAGTAACAAAAATCTCGACAACACACTACCTTCTATAATGACAAGGCTACCATTCATTGGAGTAACAAAAATCTCGACAATAGACTACCTTCCATAATGACAAGGCTACCATCCATTGGAGTAACAAAAATATCTACAACAGAGTACGTTCCATAATGACAAGGCTACCATCCATTGGAGTAACAAAAATATCGACAATAGACTACCTTCCATAATTACAAGGCTACAATCCATTGGAGTAACAAAAATCTCGACAACAGAGTACGTTTCATAATGACAAGGCTATCATCCATTGGAGTAACAAAAATCTCGACAACAGACTACCTTCCATAATGACAAGGCTACCATCCATTGGAGTAACAAAAATCTCTACAATAGACCACCTTCCATAATGACAAGGCTACCATCCATTGGAATAACAAAAATCTCGACAACAGACCACCTTCCATAATGACAAGGCTACAATCCATTGGAGTAACAAAAATCTCGACAACAGACTACCTTCTATAACGACAAGGCTACCATCCATTGGAGTAAAAAAAATCTCGACAACAGACTACCTTCCATAATGACAAGGATACCATCCATTGGAGTAACAAAAATCTCGACAATAGACTACCTTCCATAATGACAAGGCTACCATCCATTGGAGTAAAAAAAATCTCGACAACAGACTACCTTCCATAATGACAAGGCTACCATCCATTAGAGTAACAAAAATCTCGACAACAGACTACCTTCCATAATGACAAGGCTACCATCCATTGGAGTAACAAAAATCTCGACAACAGACTACCTTCCATAATGACAAGGCTACCATCCATTAGAGTAACAAAAATCTCTAGAAAAGACTACCTTCCATAATGATAAGGCTACAATCTATTGTATTAACAAAAATCTCGACAACAGACTACCTTCCATAATTACAAGGCTACCATCCATTGGAGTAACAAAAATCTCGACAACACACTACCTTCCATAATGACAAGGCTGCCATCCATTGGAGTAACAAAAATCTCGACAATAGACTACCTTCCATAATGACAAGGCTACCATCCATTGGAGTAACAAAAATATCTATAACAGAGTACGTTCCATAATGACAAGGCTACCATCCATTGGAGTAACAAAAATCTAGACAATAGACTACCTTCCATAATGACAAGATTACCATCCATTAAAGTAACAAAAATCTCGGCAACAGACTACCTTCCATAATGACAAGGCTACCATCCATTGGAGTAACAAAAATCTCGACAATAGACCACCTTCCATAATGATAAGGCTACCATCCATTGGAATAACAAAAATCTCGACAACAGACCACCTTCCATAATGACAAGGCTACCATCCATTGGAGTAACAAAAATCTCGACAACACACTACCTTTCAAAATGACAAGGCTACCATCCATTTGAGTAACAAAAATATCTACCACAGAGTACGTTCCATAATGACAAGGCTATCATCCATTGGAGTAACAAAAATATCGACAACAGACTACCTTCCATAATGACAAGGCTACCATCCATTGGAGTAACAAAAATCTCTACAATAGACCACCTTCCATAATGACAAGGCTACCATCCATTGGAATCACAAAAATCTCGACAACAGACCACCTTCCATAATGACAAGGCTACCATCCATTGGAGTAACAAAAATCTTGACAACAGACTACCTTCTATAATGACAAGGCTACCATCCATTGGAGTAAAAAAAATCTCGACAACAGACTACCTTCCATAATGACAAGGATACCATCCATTGGAGTAACAAAAATCTCGACAATAGACTACCTTCCATAATGACAAGGCTACCATCCATTGGAGTAAAAAAAATCTCGACAACAGACTACCTTCCATAATGACAAGGCTACCATCCATTAGAGTAACAAAAATCTCGACAACAGACTACCTTCCATAATGACAAGGCTACCATCCATTGGAGTAACAAAAATCTCGACAACAGACTACCTTCCATAATGACAAGGCTACCATCCATTAGAGTAACAAAAATCTCTAGAAAAGACTACCTTCCATAATGATAAGGCTACAATCTATTGTATTAACAAAAATCTCGACAACAGACTACCTTCCATAATTACAAGGCTACCATCCATTGGAGTAACAAAAATCTCGACAACACACTACCTTCTATAATGACAAGGCTACCATTCATTGGAGTAACAAAAATCTCGACAATAGACTACCTTCCATAATGACAAGGCTACCATCCATTGGAGTAACAAAAATATCTACAACAGAGTACGTTCCATAATGACAAGGCTACCATCCATTGGAGTAACAAAAATATCGACAATAGACTACCTTCCATAATTACAAGGCTACCATCCATTAAAGTAACAAAAATCTCGAGAAAAGACTACCTTCCATAATGACAAGGCTACCATCTATTGTATTAACAAAAATCTCGACAACAGACTACCTTCCATAATGACAAGGCTACCATCCATTGTAGTAACAAAAATCTCAACAACATACTACCTTCCATAATGACAAGGATACCATCCTTTAGAGTAACAAAAATCTCGACAACAAACTACCTTCCATAATGACAAGGCTGCCACCCTTTGGAGTAACAAAAATCTCGACAACAGACTACCTTCCATAATGACAAGACTACCATCCTTTAGTGTAACAAAAATCTCGGCAACAGACTACCTTCCATAATGACAAGGCTACCATCCATTGGAGTAACAAAAATATCAACAATAGACCACCTTCCATAATGACAAGGCTACCATCCATTGGAAAAACAAAAATATCGACAATAGACCACCTTCCAGATTGACAAGGCTACCATCCATTGGAGTAACAAAATTCTCTACAACAGACTACCTTCCATAATGACAAGGTTGCCATCCATTGGAGTAACAAAAATCTCGACAACAGACTATCTCTCATAATGACATGGCTTCAATCCATTGGAGTAACAAAAATCTCGACAACAGACTACCTTCGATAATGACAAGGCTACCATCCATTGGAGTCACAAAAATCTCGACAACAGACTACCTTCTATAATGACAAGGATACCATCCATTGGAGTAAAAAAATTCTCGACAACAGACTACCTTCCATAATGACAAGGCTACCATCCATTAGAGTAACAAAAATCTCGACAACAGACTACCTTCCATAATTACAAGGCTAGCATCCATTGGAGTAACAAAAATCTCGACAACAGACTACCTTCCATAATGACAAGGCTACCATCCATTAGAGTAACAAAAATCTCGAGAAAATACTACCTTCCATAATGATAAGGCTACCATCTATTGTCTTAACAAAAATCTCGACAAAAGACTACCTTCCATAATTACAAGGCTACCATCCGTTGGAGTAACAAAAATCTCGACAACACACTACCTTCCATAATGACAAGGCTAACATTCATTGGAGTAACAGAAATCTCGACAATAGACTACCTTCCATAATGACAAGGCTACCATCCATTGGAGTAACAAAAATATCTACAACAGAGTATGTTCCATAATGACAAGGCTACCATCCATTGGAGTAACAAAAATATCGACAATAGACTAACTTCCATAATGACAAGGCTACCATCCATTAAAGTAACAAAAATCTCGAGAAAAGCCTACCTTCCATAATGATAAGGCTACAATCTATTGTATTAACAAAAATCTCGACAACAGACTACCTTCCATAATTACAAGGCTACCATCCATTGGAGTAACAAAAATCTCGACAACACACTACCTTCTATAATGACAAGGCTACCATTCATTGGAGTAACAAAAATCTCGACAATAGACTACCTTCCATAATGACAAGGCTACCATCCATTGGAGTAACAAAAATATCTACAACAGAGTACGTTCCATAATGACAAGGCTACCATCCATTGGAGTAACAAAAATATCGACAATAGACTACCTTCCATAATTACAAGGCTACCATCCATTAAAGTAACAAAAATCTCGAGAAAAGACTACCTTCCATAATGACAAGGCTACCATCTATTGTATTAACAAAAATCTCGACAACAGACTACCTTCCATAATGACAAGGCTACCATCCATTGTAGTAACAAAAATCTCAACAACATACTACCTTCCATAATGACAAGGATACCATCCTTTAGAGTAACAAAAATCTCGACAACAAACTACCTTCCATAATGACAAGGCTGCCACCCTTTGGAGTAACAAAAATCTCGACAACAGACTACCTTCCATAATGACAAGACTACCATCCTTTAGTGTAACAAAAATCTCGGCAACAGACTACCTTCCATAATGACAAGGCTACCATCCATTGGAGTAACAAAAATATCAACAATAGACCACCTTCCATAATGACAAGGCTACCATCCATTGGAAAAACAAAAATATCGACAATAGACCACCTTCCATAATGACAAGGCTACCATCCATTGGAGTAACAAAATTCTCTACAACAGACTACCTTCCATAATGACAAGGTTGCCATCCATTGGAGTAACAAAAATCTCGACAACAGACTATCTCTCATAATGACATGGCTTCAATCCATTGGAGTAACAAAAATCTCGACAACAGACTACCTTCCATAATGACAAGGCTACCATCCATTGGAGTCACAAAAATCTCGACAACAGACTACCTTCTATAATGACAAGGATACCATCCATTGGAGTAAAAAAATTCTCGACAACAGACTCCCTTCCATAATGACAAGGCTACTATCCATTAGAGTAACAAAAATCTCGACAACAGACTACCTTCCATAATGACAAGGCTAGCATCCATTGGAGTAACAAAAATCTCGACAACAGACTACCTTCCATAATGACAAGGCTACCATCCATTAGAGTAACAAAAATCTCGAGAAAATACTACCTTCCATAATGATAAGGCTACCATCTATTGTATTAACAAAAATCTCGACAAAAGACTACCTTCCATAATTACAAGGCTACCATCCGTTGGAGTAACAAAAATCTCGACAACACACTACCTTCCATAATGACAAGGCTAACATTCATTGGAGTAACAGAAATCTCGACAATAGACTACCTTCCATAATGACAAGGCTACCATCCATTGGAGTAACAAAAATATCTACAACAGAGTATGTTCCATAATGACAAGGCTACCATCCATTGGAGTAACAAAAATATCGACAATAGACTAACTTCCATAATGACAAGGCTACCATCCATTAAAGTAACAAAAATCTCGAGAAAAGCCTACCTTCCATAATGATAAGGCTACAATCTATTGTATTAACAAAAATCTCGACAACAGACTACCTTCCATAATTACAAGGCTACCATCCATTGGAGTAACAAAAATCTCGACAATACACTACCTTCTATAATGACAAGGCTACCATTCATTGGAGTAACAAAATCTCGACAATAGACTACCTTCCATAATGACAAGGCTACCATCCATTGGAGTAACAAAAATATCTACAACAGAGTACGTTCCATAATGACAAGGCTACCATCCATTGGAGTAACAAAAATATCGACAATAGACTACCTTCCATAATTACAAGGCTACCATCCATTAAAGTAACAAAAATCTCGAGAAAAGACTACCTTCCATAATGACAAGGCTACCATCTATTGTATTAACAAAAATCTCGACAACAGACTACCTTCCATAATGACAAGGCTACCATCCATTGTAGTAACAAAAATCTCGACAACATACTACCTTCCATAATGACAAGGATACCATCCTTTAGAGTAACAAAAACCTCGACAACAAACTACCTTCCTTAATGACAAGGCTGCCACCCTTTGGAGTAACAAAAATCTCGACAACAGACTACCTTCCATAATGACAAGACTACCATCCTTTAGAGTAACAAAAATCTCGGCAACAGACTACCTTCCATAATGACAAGGCTACCATCCATTGGAGTAACAAAAATATCAACAATAGACCACCTTCCATAATGACAAGGCTACCATCCATTGGAAAAACAAAAATATCGACAATAGACCACCTTCCATAATGACAAGGCTATCATCCATTGGAGTAACAAAATTCTCTACAACAGACTACCTTCCATAATGACAAGGTTGCCATCCATTGGAGTAACAAAAATCTCGACAACAGACTATCTCTCATAATGACATGGCTTCAATCCATTGGAGTAACAAAAATCTCGACAACAGACTACCTTCCATAATGACAAGGCTACCATCCATTGGAGTCACAAAAATCTCGACAACAGACTACCTTCTATAATGACAAGGATACCATCCATTGGAGTAAAATAATTCTCGACAACAGACTACCTTCCATAATGACAAGGCTACCATCCATTAGAGTAACAAAAATCTCGACAACAGACTACCTTCCATAATGACAAGGCTAGCATCCATTGGAGTAACAAAAATCTCGACAACAGAATACCTTCCATAATGACAAGGCTACCATCCATTAGAGTAACAAAAATCTCGAGAAAATACTACCTTCCATAATGATAAGGCTACCATCTATTGTATTAACAAAAATCTCGACAAAAGACTAGCTTCCATAATTACAAGGCTACCATCCGTTGGAGTAACAAAAATCTCGACAACACACTACCTTCCATAATGACAAGGCTAACATTCATTGGAGTAACAGAAACCTCGACAATAGACTACCTTCCATAATGACAAGGCTACCATCCATTGGAGTAACAAAAATATCTACAACAGAGTACGTTCCATAATGACAAGGCTACCATCCATTGGAGTAACAAAAATATCGACAATAGACTAACTTCCATAATGACAAGGCTACCATCCATTAAAATAACAAAAATCTCGAGAAAAGACTACCTTCCATAATGATAAGGCTACCATCTATTATATTAACAAAAATCTTGACAACAGACTACCTTTCATAATGACAAGGCTACCATCCATTGTAGTAACAAAAATCTCGACAACACACTACCTTCCATAATGACAAGGCTACCATCCATTGGAGTAACAAAAATCTCGACAACAGACTACCTTCCATAATGACAAGGCTACCATCCATTGGAGTAACAAAAATATCTACAACAGAGTATGTTCCATAATGACAAGGCTACCATTCATTGGAGTAACAAAAATCTCGACAACAGACTACCTTCCATAATGACAAGGCTACCATCCATTGGAGTAACAAAAATCTCAACACCAGACTACCTTCAATAATGACAAGGAAACCATCCATCGGAGTAACAAAAATCTCGACAACAGAATACCTTCCATAATGACAAGGCTGCCACCCTTTGAACTAACAAAAATCTCGACAACAGACTACTTTCCATAATGACAAGACTACCATGCTTTAGAGTAACAAAAATCTCAGCAACAAACTACCTTCTGTAATGACAAGGCTACCATCCATTGGCGTAACAAAAATCTCGACAACAGACTACCTTCCATAATGACAAGGCAACCATCCATTGGAGTAACAAAAATATCTACAACAGAGTACATTCCATAATGACAAGGCTACCATCCATTGGAGTAACAAAAATCTCGATAATAGACTACCTTCCATAATGACATGGTTGCCATCCATTAAAGTAACAAAAATCTCGAGAAAAGACTACCTTCCATAATCACAAGGCTACCATCTATTGTATTTAACAAAAATCTCGACAACAAACTACCTTCCATAATGACAAGGCTACCATCCATTGTAGTAACAAAAATATCGACAACACACTACCTTCCATAATGACAAGGCTACCATCCATTGGAGTAACAAAAATCTCGACAACAGACTACCTTCTATAATGACAATCTACCATCCATTGGAGTAACAAAAATATTTACAACAGAGTACGTTCCATAATGACAAGGCTACCATCCATTGGAGTAACAAAAATCTCGACAACAGACTACCTTCCATAATGACAAGACTACCATCCTTTAGAGTAACAAAAATCTCGGCAACAGACTACCTTCTGTAATGACAAGGCTACCATCCATTGGAGTAACGAAAATATCGACAATAGACCACCTTCCATAATGACAAGGCTACCATCCATTGGAAAAACAAAAATCTCGACAATAGACCACCTTCCATAATGACAAGGCTCCCATCCATTGGAATAACAAAATTCTCTACAATAAACTACCTTCCATAATGACAAGGCTACCATCCATTGGATTAACAAAAAATTGGACAATAGACTACCTTCCATAATGATAAGGCTTCCATCTATTATAGTAACAAAGATATAGACAACATACTACCTTCCATAATGACAAGGCTACCATGCATTGGTGTAATAAAAATTTCGAACACAGAGTACCTTTCATAATTACAAGGCTACCATCCATTGGAGTAACAAAAATCTCGACAACAAACTACCTTCCACAATGACAAGGCTACTATCCATTGGAGTATCAAAAATCTCGACAACAGACTACCTTCCATATTGACAAGGCTACCATCCATTGGAGTAACAGAAATCTCGATGACAGACTACCTTCCATAATGAAAGAGATGCCATCCATTGGAGTAACAAAAATCTTGACAATAGACTACCTTCCATAAGGACAAGGCTTCCATCCATTGGAGTATCAAAAATCTCGACAACATACCACCTTCCATATTGACAAGGCTACTATCCATTGGAATAACAAAAATCTCAACAACAGTCTACCTTCTATAATGACCAGGCTACCATCCATTGGAGTAACAAAATTCCCGACAACAGACTACATTCCATAATGACAAGGCTACCATCTATTGGATTAACAAAAATCTCGACAAAAGACTACCTTCCATAATGACAAGGCTACCATCAATTGGAGTAACAAAAATCTGAACAACAGACTACCTTCCATAATGACAAGGCTACCATCCTTTGGAGTAACAAAAATATCTACAACAGTGTACGTTCCATAATGACAAGGGTACCATCCAATGGAGTAACAAAAATCTTGACAACAGACTACCTTCCATAATGACAAGGCTACCATCCATTGGAGTAACAAAAATCTCGAGAAAATACTACCTTCCATAATGACAAGGCTACCATCTATTGTATTAACAAAAATCTCGACAACAGACTACCTTCCATAATGACAAGGCTACCATCCACTGGAGTAACAAAAATATCTACAACAGTGTACGTTCCCTAATGACAAAGCTACCATCCAATGGAGTAACAAAAATCTCGAAAACAGACTACCTTCCATAATGACAAGGCTATCGTCCATTGGAGTAACAAAAATCTCGATAATAGACTACCTTCCATAATTACAAGGCTACCATCCTTTGGAGTAACAAAAATCTCGACAACATACTACCTTCCATAATGACAATGCTACCATCCATTGGAGTAACAAAAATCTCAACAAAAGACTACCTTCCATAATGACAAGGCTACCATCTATTGGATTAACAAAAATTTGGACAATAGACTACCTTTCGTAATGATAAGGCTTCCATCTATTATAGTAACAAAGATATAGACATCATACTCCCTTCCATAATGACAAGGCTACCATCCATTGGTGTAATAAAAATTTCGAACACAGAGTACCTTTCATAATTACAAGGCTACCATCCATTGGAGTAACAAAAATCTCGACAACAAACTACCTTCCACAATGACAAGGCTACTATCCATTGGAGTATCAAAAATCTCGACAACAGACTACCTTCCATATTGACAAGGCTACCATCCATTGGAGTAACAGAAATCTCGATGACAGACTACCTTCCATAATGAAAGAGATGCCATCCATTGGAGTAACAAAAATCTTGACAATAGACTACCTTCCATAAGGACAAGGCTTCCATCCATTGGAGTATCAAAAATCTCGACAACAGACCACCTTCCATATTGACAAGGCTACTATCCATTGGAATAACAAAAATCTCAACAACAGTCTACCTTCTAAAAAGACCAGGCTACCATCCATTGGAGTAACAAAATTCCCGACAACAGACTACCTTCCATAATGACAAGGCTACCATCCATTGGAGTAACAAAAATCTCAACAAAAGACTACCTTCCATAATGACAAGGCTACCATCTATTGGATTAACAAAAATTTGGACAATAGACTACCTTCCATAATGATAAGGCTTCCATCTATTATAGTAACAAAGATATAGACAACATACTACCTTCCATAGTGACAAGGCTACAATCCATTGGTGTAATAAAAATTTCGAACACAGAGTACCTTTCATAATTACAAGGCTACCATCCATTGGTGTAACAAAAATCTCGACAACAAACTAGCTTCCACAATGACAAGGCTACTATCCATTGGAGTATCAAAAATCTCGACAACAGACTACCTTCCATATTGACAAGGCTACCATCCATTGGAATAACAGAAATCTCGATGACAGACTACCTTCCATAATGAAAGAGATGCCATCCATTGGAGTAACAAAAATCTCGACAATAGACTACCTTCCATAAGGACAACGCTTCCATCCATTAGAGTATCAAAAATCTCGACAATAGACCACCTTCCATATTGACAAGGCTACTATCCATTGGAATAACAAAAATCTCAACAACAGTCTACATTCTATAATGACCAGGCTACCATCCATTGGAGTAACAAAAATCTTGACAACAGACTACCTTCCATAATGACAAGGCTACCATCCATTGGAGTAACAAAAATCTCGAGAAAATACCACCTTCCATAATGACAAGGCTACCATCTATTGTATTAACAAAAATCTGAACAACAGACTACCTTCCATAATGACAAGGCTACCATCCATTGGAGTAACAAAAATATCTACAACAGTGTACGTTCAATAATGACAAGGCTACCATCCAATGGAGTAACAAAAATCTCGACAACAGACTACCTTCCATAATGACAAGGCTACCGTCCATTGGAGTAACAAAAATCTCGATAATAGACTACCTTCCATAATTACAAGGCTACCATCCTTTGGAGTAACAAAAATCTCGACAACATACTACCTTCCATAATGACAAGGCTACCATCCATTGGAGTAACAAAAATATCTACAACAGTGTACGTTCCATAATGACAAGGCTACCATCCAATGGAGTAACAAAAATCTCGACAACAGACTACCTTCCATAATGACAAGGCTTCCATCCATTGGAGTAACAAAAATCTCGACAACAGACTACCTTCAATAATGACAAGGAAACCATCCATTGGAGTAACAAAAATCTCGACAATAGACTACCTTCCATAATGACAAGGCTACCATCCAATGGAGTAACAAAAATCTCGACAACAAACTACCTTCCATAATGACAAGGCTACCATCCATTGGAGTAACAAAAATCTCAACAAAAGACTACCTTCCATAATGACAAGGCTACCATCTATTGGATTAACAAAAAATTGGACAATAGACTACCTTCCATAATGATAAGGCTTCCATCTATTATAGTAACAAAGATATAGACAACATACTACCTTCCATAATGACAAGGCTACCATCCATTGGTGTAATAAAAATTTCGAACACAGAGTACCTTTCATAATTACAAGGCTACCATCCATTGGAGTAACAAAAATCTCGACAACAAACTACCTTCCACAATGGCAAGGCTACTATCCATTGGAGTATCAAAAATCTCGACAACAGACTACCTTCCATATTGACAAGGCTACCATCCATTGGAGTAACAGAAATCTCGATGACAGACTACCTTCCATAATGAAAGAGATGCCATCCATTGGAGTAACAAAAATCTTGTCAATAGACTACCTTCCATAAGGACAAGGCTTCCATCCATTGGAGTATCAAAAATCTCGACAACAGACCACCTTCCATATTGACAAGGCTACTATCCATTGGAATAACAAAAATCTCAACAACAGTCTACCTTCTATAATGACCAGGCTACCATCCATTGGAGTAACAAAAATCTTGACAACAGACTACCTTCCATAATGACAAGGCTACCATCCATTGGATTAACAAAAATCTCGAGAAAATACCACCTTCCATAATGACAAGGCTACCATCTATTGTATTAACAAAAATCTGAACAACAGACTACCTTCCATAATGACAAGGCTACCATCCATTGGAGTAACAAAAATATCTACAACAGTGTACGTTCCATAATGACAAAGCTACCATCCAATGGAGTAACAAAAATCTCGACAACAGACTACCTTCCATAATGACAAGGCTACCGTCCATTGGAGTAACAAAAATCTCGATAATAGACTACCTTCCATAATTACAAGGCTACCATCCTTTGGAGTAACAAAAATCTCGACAACATACTACCTTCCATAATGACAAGGCTACCATCCATTGGAGTAACAAAAATCTCAACAAAAGACTACCTTCCATAATGACAAGGCTACCATCTATTGGATTAACAAAAATTTGGACAATAGACTACCTTCCATAATGATAAGGCTTCCATCTATTATAGTAACAAAGATATAGACAACATACTACCTTCCATAATGACAAGGCTACCATCCATTGGGGTAATAAAAATTTCGAACACAGAGTACCTTTCATAATTACAAGGCTACCATCCATTGGAGTAACAAAAATCTCGACAACAAACTACCTTCCACAATGACAAGGCTACTATCCATTGGAGTATCAAAAATCTCGACAACAGACTACTTTCCATATTGACAAGGCTACCATCCATTGGAGTAACAGAAATCTCGATGACAGACTACCTTCCATAATGAAAGAGATGCCATCCATTGGAGTAACAAAAATCTTGACAATAGACTACCTTCCATAAGGACAAGGATTCCATCCATTGGAGTATCAAAAATCTCGACAACAGACAACCTTCCATATTGACAAGGCTACTATCCATTGGAATAACCATAATCTCAACAACAGACTACCTTCTATAATGACCAGGCTACCATCCATTGGAGTAACAAAAATCCCGACAACAGACTACCTTTCATAATTACAAGGCTACCATCTATTGGATTAACAAAAATCTCGACAACAGACTACCTTCCATAATGACAAGGCTACCATCCATTGGAGTAACAAAAATCTGAACAATAGACTACCTTCCATATTGACAAGGCTACCATCCATTGGAGTAACAGAAATCTCGATGACAGACTACCTTCCATAATGAAAGAGATGCCATCCATTGGAGTAACAAAAATCTTGACAATAGACTACCTTCGATAAGGACAAGGCTTCCATCCATTGGAGTATCAAAAATCTCGACAGCAGACCACCTTCCATATTGACAAGGCTACTATCCATTGGAATAACAAAAATCTCAACAATAGACTACCTTCTATAATGACCAGGCTACCATCCATTGGAGTAACAAAAATCCCGACAACAGACTACCTTCCATAATGACAAGGCTACCATCTATTGGATTAACAAAAATCTCGACAACAGACTACCTTCCATAATGACAAGGCTACCATCCATTGGAGTAACAAAAATCTCGACAACAGACTACCTTCCATAATGACAAGGCTACCATCCATTGGAGTAACAAAAATCTCGATGACAGACTACCTTCCATAATGAAAGAGATGCCATCCATTGGAGTAACAAAAATCTTGACAATAGACTACCTTCCATAAGGACAAGGCTTCCACCCATTGGAGTATCAAAAATCTCGACAGCAGACCACCTTCCATATTGACAAGGCTACTATCCATTGGAATAACAAAAATCTCAACAATAGACTACCTTCAATAATGACCAGGCTACCATCCATTGGAGTAACAAAAATCCCGACAACAGACTACCTTCCATAATGACAAGGCTACCATCTATTGGATTAACAAAAATCTCGACAACAGACTACCTTCCATAATGACAAGGCTACCATCCATTGGAGTAACAAAAATCTCGACAACAGACTACCTTCCATAATGACAAGGCTACCATCCATTGGAGTAACAAAAATCTCGATGACATACTACCTTCCATAATCAAAGAGATGCCATCCATTGGAGTAACAAAAATCTTGACAATAGACTACCTTCCATAAGGACAAGGCTTCCATCCATTGGAGTATCAAAAATCTCGACAACAGACCACCTTCCATATTGACAAGGCTACTATCCATTGGAATAACAAAAATCTCCACAACAGACTACCTTCTATAATGACCAGGCTACCATCCATCGGAGTAACAAAATTCCCGACAACAGACTACCTTTAATAATGAAAAGGCTACCATCTATTGGATTAACAAAAATCTCGACAAAAGACTACCTTCCATAATGACAAGGCTACCATCCATTAGAGTAACAAAAATCTGAACAACAGACTACCTTCCATAATGACAAGGCTACCATCCATTGGAGTAACAAAAATATCTACAATAGTGTACGTTCCATAATGACAAGGCTACCATCCAATGGAATAACAAAAATCTAGACAACATACTACCTTCCATAATGACAAGGCTACCATCCATTGGAGTAACAAAAATCTCAACAAAAGACTACCTTCCATAATGACAAGGCTACCATCTATTGGATTAACAAAAATTTGGACAATAGACTACCTTCCATAATGATAAGGCTTCCATCTATTATAGTAACAAAGATATAGACAACATACTACCTTCCATAATGACAAGGCTACCATCCATTGGTGTAATAAAAATTTCGACAACAGAGTACCTTTCATAATGACAAGGCTACCATCCATTGGAATAACAAAAATCTTGACAACAAACTACCTTCCACAATGACAAGGCTACTATCCAATGGAGTATCAAAAATCTCGACAACAGACTACTTTCCATATTGACAAGCCTACCATCCATTGGAGTAACAAAAATCTTGACAATAGACTACCTTCCATAAGGACAAGGATTCCATCCATTGGAGTATCAAAAATCTCGACAACAGACAACCTTCCATATTGACAAGGCTATTATCCATTGGAATAACAAAAATCTCAACAACAGACTACCTTCTATAATGACCAGGCTACCATCCATTGGAGTAACAAAAATCCCGACAACAGACTACCTTCCATAATGACAAGGCTATCATTTATTGGATTAACAAAAATCTCGACAAAAGACTACCTTCCATAATGACAAGGCTGCCATCCATTGGAGTAACAAAAATCTGAACAACAGACTACCTTCCATAATGACAAAGCTACCATCCATTGGAGTAACAAAAATCTCGATGACAGACTACCTTCCATAATGGAAGAGATGCCATCCATTGGAGTAACTAAAATCTTGACAATAGACTACCTTCCATAAGGACAAGGCTCCCATCCATTGGATTATCAAAAATCTCGACAACAGACCACCTTCCATAATGACAAGGCTACCATCCAATGGAGTAACAAAAATCTCGACAACGGACTACCTTCCATAATGACAAGGCTACCATCCATTGGAGTAACAAAAATCTCGACAACAGACTACCTTCAATAATGACAAGGAAACCATCCATTGGAGTAACAAAAATCTCGACAATAGACTACCTTCCATAATGACAAGGCTACCATCCAATGGAGTAACAAAAATCTCGACAACAAACTACCTTCCATAATGACAAGGCTACCATCCATTGGAGTAACAAAAATCTCAACAAAAGACTACCTTCCATAATGACAAGGCTACCATCTATTGGATTAACAAAAATTTGGACAATTGACTACCTTCCATAATGATAAGGCTTCCATCTATTATAGTAACAAAGATATAGACAACATACTACCTTCCATAATGACAAGGCTACCATCCATTGGAGTAACAAAAATCTCGACAACAAACTACCTTCCACAATGACAAGGCTATTATCCATTGGAGTAACAAAAATCTAGACAACAGACTACATTCCATAATGACAAGGCTACCATCCATTGGAGTATCAAAAATCTCGACAACAGACTACCTTCCATAATGACAAGGCTACCATCCATTGGATTAACAAAAATCAAGACAACAGACTACCTTCCATAATGACAAGGCTACCATCCATTGGAGTAACAAAAATCTGAACAACATACTACCTTCCATATTCACAAGGCTACCATCCATTGGAGTAACGGAAATCTCGATGACAGATACCTTCCATAATGAAAGAGATGCCATCCATTGGAGTAACAAAAATCTTGACAATATACTACATTCCATAAGGACAAGGCCTCCATCCATTGGAGTATCAAAAATCTCGACAACAGACCACCTTCAATATTGACAAGGCTACTATCCATTGGAATAACAAAAATCTCAACAACAGACTACCTTCTATAATGACCAGGCTACCATCTATTGGAGTAACAAAATTCCCGACAACAGACTACCTTCCATAATGACAAGGCTACCATCTATTGGATTAACAAAAATCTCGACAAAAGACTACCTTCCATAATGACAAGGCTACCATCCATTTGAGTAACAAAAATCTGAACAACAGACTACCTTCCATAATGACAAGGCTACCATCCATTGGAGTAACAAAAATATCTACAATAGTGTACGTTCCATAATGACAAGGCTACCATCCAATGGAGTAACAAAAATCTTGACAACAGACTATCTTCCATAATGACAAGGCTACCATCCATTGGAGTAACAAAACTCTCGAGAAAATACTACCTTCCATAATGAAAAGGCTACCATCCAATGGAGTAACAAAAATCTTGACCACAAACTACCTTCCATAATGACAAGGCTACCATCCATTGGAGTAACAAAAATCTCGAGAAAATACTACCTTCCATAATGACAAGGCTACAATCTATTGTATTAACAAAAATCACGACAACAGACTACCTTCCATAATGACAAGGCTACCATCCATTGGAGTAACAAAAATATCTACAATAGTGTACGTTCCATAATGACAAGGCTACCATCCAATGGAGTAACAAAATTCTCGACAACAGACTACCTTGTATAATGACAAGGCTACCATCCATTGGAGTAACAAAAATCTCGACAACAGTCTACCTTCAATAATGACAAGGAAACCATCCATTGGAGTAACAAAACTCTCGACAATAGACTACCTTCCATAATGACAAGGCTACCATCCAATGGAGTAAAAAAAATATCAACAACACACTACCTTCCATAATGACAAGGCTACCATCCATTGGAGTAACAAAAATCTCAACAAAAGACTACCTTCCAGAATGACAAGGCTACCATCTATTGGATTAACAAAAATTTGGACAATAGACTACCTTCCATAATGATAAGGCTTCCATCTATTATAGTAACAAAGATATAGACAACATACTACCTTCCATAATGACAAGGCTACCATCCATTGGTGTAATAAAAATTTCGACAACAGAGTACCTTTTATAATGACAAGGCTACCATCAATTGGAGTAACAAAAATCTCGACAACAAACTACCTTCCACAATGACAAGGCTACTATCCATTGGAGTATCAAAAATCTCGACAACAGACTACCTTCCATATTGACAAGGCTACCATCCATTGGAGTAACAGAAATCACGATGACAGACTACCTTCCATAATGAAAGAGATGCCATCCATTGGAGTAACAAAAATCTTGACAATAGACTACCTTCCATAAGGACAAGGATTCCATCCATTGGAGTATCAAAAATCTCGACAACAGACCACCTTCCATATTGACAAGGCTATTATCCAGTAGAATAACAAAAATCTCAACAACAGACTACCTTCTATAATGACCAGGCTACCATCCATTGGAGTAACAAAAATCCCGACAACAGACTACCTTCCATAATGACAAGGCTACCATCTATTGGATTAACATAAATCTCGACAACAGACTACCTTCCATAATGACAAGGCTACCATCCATTGGAGTAACAAAAATATCTACAACAGTGTACGTTCCATAATGACAAGGCTACCATCCAATGGAGTAACAAAAATCTTGACAACAGACTACCTTCCATAATGACAAGGCTACCATCCTTTGGAGTAACAAAAATCTCAACAAAAGACTACCTTCCATAATGACAAGGCTACCATCTATTGTATTAACAAAAATCTCGACAACAGACTACCTTCCATAATGACAAGGCTTCCATCTATTATAGTAACAAAGATATAGACAACATACTACCTTCCATAATGACAAGGCTACCATCCATTGGTGTAATAAAAATTTCGACAACAAAGTACCTTTCATAATGACAAGGCTACCATCCATTGGAGTAACAAAAATCTCGACAACAAACTACCTTCCACAATGACAAGGCTACTATCCATTGGAGTAACAAAAATCTAGACAACAGACTACCTTCCATAAGGACAAGGCTTCCATCCATTGGAGTAACAAAAATCTCGACAACAGACTACCTTCCATAATGACAAGGCTACCATCCATTGGATTAACAAAAATCTCAACAATAGACTACCTTCTATAATGACCAGGCTACCATCCATTGGAGTAACAAAAATCCCGACAACAGACTACCTTCCATAATGACAAGGCTACCATCTATTGGATTAACAAAAATCTCGACAACAGACTACCTTCCATAATGACAAGGCTACCATCCATTGGAGTAACAAAAATCTCGACAACAGACTACCTTCCATAATGACAAGGCTACCATCCATTGGAGTAACAAAAATCTCAACAAAAGACTACCTTCCATAATGACAAGGCTACCATCTATTGGATTAACAAAAATTTGGACAATTGACTACCTTCCATAATGATAAGGCTTCCATCTATTATAGTAACAAAGATATAGACAACATACTACCTTCCATAATGACAAGGCTACCATCCATTGGAGTAACAAAAATCTCGACAACAAACTACCTTCCACAATGACAAGGCTATTATCCATTGGAGTAACAAAAATCTAGACAACAGACTACATTCCATAATGACAAGGCTACCATCCATTGGAGTATCAAAAATCTCGACAACAGACTACCTTCCATAATGACAAGGCTACCATCCATTGGATTAACAAAAATCAAGACAACAGACTACCTTCCATAATGACAAGGCTACCATCCATTGGAGTAACAAAAATCTGAACAACATACTACCTTCCATATTCACAAGGCTACCATCCATTGGAGTAACGGAAATCTCGATGACAGATACCTTCCATAATGAAAGAGATGCCATCCATTGGAGTAACAAAAATCTTGACAATATACTACATTCCATAAGGACAAGGCCTCCATCCATTGGAGTATCAAAAATCTCGACAACAGACCACCTTCAATATTGACAAGGCTACTATCCATTGGAATAACAAAAATCTCAACAACAGACTACCTTCTATAATGACCAGGCTACCATCTATTGGAGTAACAAAATTCCCGACAACAGACTACCTTCCATAATGACAAGGCTACCATCTATTGGATTAACAAAAATCTCGACAAAAGACTACCTTCCATAATGACAAGGCTACCATCCATTTGAGTAACAAAAATCTGAACAACAGACTACCTTCCATAATGACAAGGCTACCATCCATTGGAGTAACAAAAATATCTACAATAGTGTACGTTCCATAATGACAAGGCTACCATCCAATGGAGTAACAAAAATCTTGACAACAGACTATCTTCCATAATGACAAGGCTACCATCCATTGGAGTAACAAAACTCTCGAGAAAATACTACCTTCCATAATGAAAAGGCTACCATCCAATGGAGTAACAAAAATCTTGACCACAAACTACCTTCCATAATGACAAGGCTACCATCCATTGGAGTAACAAAAATCTCGAGAAAATACTACCTTCCATAATGACAAGGCTACAATCTATTGTATTAACAAAAATCACGACAACAGACTACCTTCCATAATGACAAGGCTACCATCCATTGGAGTAACAAAAATATCTACAATAGTGTACGTTCCATAATGACAAGGCTACCATCCAATGGAGTAACAAAATTCTCGACAACAGACTACCTTGTATAATGACAAGGCTACCATCCATTGGAGTAACAAAAATCTCGACAACAGTCTACCTTCAATAATGACAAGGAAACCATCCATTGGAGTAACAAAACTCTCGACAATAGACTACCTTCCATAATGACAAGGCTACCATCCAATGGAGTAAAAAAAATATCAACAACACACTACCTTCCATAATGACAAGGCTACCATCCATTGGAGTAACAAAAATCTCAACAAAAGACTACCTTCCAGAATGACAAGGCTACCATCTATTGGATTAACAAAAATTTGGACAATAGACTACCTTCCATAATGATAAGGCTTCCATCTATTATAGTAACAAAGATATAGACAACATACTACCTTCCATAATGACAAGGCTACCATCCATTGGTGTAATAAAAATTTCGACAACAGAGTACCTTTTATAATGACAAGGCTACCATCAATTGGAGTAACAAAAATCTCGACAACAAACTACCTTCCACAATGACAAGGCTACTATCCATTGGAGTATCAAAAATCTCGACAACAGACTACCTTCCATATTGACAAGGCTACCATCCATTGGAGTAACAGAAATCACGATGACAGACTACCTTCCATAATGAAAGAGATGCCATCCATTGGAGTAACAAAAATCTTGACAATAGACTACCTTCCATAAGGACAAGGATTCCATCCATTGGAGTATCAAAAATCTCGACAACAGACCACCTTCCATATTGACAAGGCTATTATCCAGTAGAATAACAAAAATCTCAACAACAGACTACCTTCTATAATGACCAGGCTACCATCCATTGGAGTAACAAAAATCCCGACAACAGACTACCTTCCATAATGACAAGGCTACCATCTATTGGATTAACATAAATCTCGACAACAGACTACCTTCCATAATGACAAGGCTACCATCCATTGGAGTAACAAAAATATCTACAACAGTGTACGTTCCATAATGACAAGGCTACCATCCAATGGAGTAACAAAAATCTTGACAACAGACTACCTTCCATAATGACAAGGCTACCATCCTTTGGAGTAACAAAAATCTCAACAAAAGACTACCTTCCATAATGACAAGGCTACCATCTATTGTATTAACAAAAATCTCGACAACAGACTACCTTCCATAATGACAAGGCTTCCATCTATTATAGTAACAAAGATATAGACAACATACTACCTTCCATAATGACAAGGCTACCATCCATTGGTGTAATAAAAATTTCGACAACAAAGTACCTTTCATAATGACAAGGCTACCATCCATTGGAGTAACAAAAATCTCGACAACAAACTACCTTCCACAATGACAAGGCTACTATCCATTGGAGTAACAAAAATCTAGACAACAGACTACCTTCCATAAGGACAAGGCTTCCATCCATTGGAGTAACAAAAATCTCGACAACAGACTACCTTCCATAATGACAAGGCTACCATCCATTGGATTAACAAAAATCTCAACAATAGACTACCTTCTATAATGACCAGGCTACCATCCATTGGAGTAACAAAAATCCCGACAACAGACTACCTTCCATAATGACAAGGCTACCATCTATTGGATTAACAAAAATCTCGACAACAGACTACCTTCCATAATGACAAGGCTACCATCCATTGGAGTAACAAAAATCTCGACAACAGACTACCTTCCATAATGACAAGGCTACCATCCATTGGAGTAACAAAAATCTCGATGACAGACTACCTTCCATAATGAAAGAGATGCCATCCATTGGAGTAACAAAAATCTTGACAATAGACTACCTTCCATAAGGACAAGGCTCCCATCCATTGGAGTATTAAAAATCTCGACAACAGACCACCTTCCATAATGACAAGGCTACCATCCAATGGAGTAACAAAAATCTCGACAACAGACTACCTTCCATAATGACAAGGCTACCATCCATTGGAGTAACAAAAATCTCGACAACAGACTACCTTCAATAATGACAACGAACCCATCCATTGGAGTAACAAAAATCTCGACAATAGACTACCTTCCATAATGACAAGGCTACCATCCAATGGAGTAACAAAAATCTCGACAACAAACTACCTTCCATAATGACAAGGCTACCATCCATTGGAGTAACAAAAATCTCAACAAAAGACTACCTTCCATAATGACAAGGCTACCATCTATTGGATTAACAAAAATTTGGACAATAGACTACCTTCCATAATGATAAGGCTTCCATCTATTATAGTAACAAAGATATAGACAACATACTACCTTCCATAATGAGAAGGCTACCATCCATTGGTGTAATAAAAATTTCAACAACAGAGTACCTTTCATAATGACAAGGCTACCATCCATTGGAGTAACAAAAATCTCGACAACAAACTACCTTCCTCAATGACAAGGCTTCTATCCATTGGAGTATCAAAAATCTCGACAACAGACTACCTTCCATATTGACAAGGCTACCATCCATTGGAGTAACAGAAATCTCGATGACAGACTACCTTCCATAATGAAAGATATGCCATCCATTGGAGTAACCAAAATCTTGACAATAGACTACCTTCCATAAGGACAAGGCTTCCATCCATTGGAATAACAAAAATATCAACAACAGACTACCTTCTATAATGAACAGGCTACCATCCATTGGAGTAACAAAATTCCCGACAACAGACTACCTTCCATAATGACAAGGCTACCATCTATTGGATTAACAAAAATCTCGACAAAAGACTACCTTCCATAATGACAAGGCTACCATCCATTGGAGTAACAAAAATCTGAACAACAGACTACCTTCCATAATGACAAGGCTACCATCCATTGGAGTAACAAAAATATCTACAACAGTGTACGTTCCATAATGACAAGGCTACTATCCAATGGAGTAACAAAAATCTTGACAACAGACTACCTTCCATAATGACAAGGCTACCATCCATTGGAGTAACAAAAATCTCGAGAAAATACTACCTTCCATAATGACAAGGCTACCATCTATTGTATTAACAAAAATCTCGACAACAGACTACCTTCCATAATGACAAGGCTATCATCCATTGGAGTAACAAAAATATCTACAACAGTGTACGTTCCATAATGACAAGGCTACCATCCAATGGAGTAACAAAAATCTCGACAACAGACTACCTTCAATAATGACAAGTCTACCATCCATTGGAGTAACAAAAATCTCGACAACAAACTACCTTCAATAATGACAAGGAAACCATCCATTGGAGTAACAAAAATCTCGACAATAGACTACCTTCCATAATGACAAGGCTACCATCCAATGGAGTAACAAAAATCTCGACAACAAACTACCTTCCATAATGACAAGGCTACCATCCATTGGAGTAACAAAAATCTCAACAAAAGACTACCTTCCATAATGACAAGGCTACCATCTATTGGATTAACAAAAATTTGGACAATAGACTACCTTCCATAATGATAAGGCTTCCATCTATTATAGTAACAAAGATATAGACAACATACTACCTTTCATAATGACAAGGCTACCATCCATTGGTGTAATAAAAATTTCGACAACAGAGTACCTTTCATAATGACAAGGCTACCATCCATTGGAGTAACAAAAATCTCGACAACAAACTACCTTCCACAATGACAAGGCTACTATCCATTGGAGTATCAAAAATCTCGACAACAAACCACCTTCCATATTGACAAGGCTACTATCCATTGGAATAACAAAAATCTCAACAACAGACTACCTTATATAATGACCAGGCTACCATCCATTGGAGTAACAAAATTCCTGACAACAGACTACCTTCCATAATGACAAGGCTACCATCTATTGGATTAACAAAATTCCTGACAACAGACTACCTTCCATAATGACAAGGCTATCATCCATTGAGTAACAGAAATCACATCGACATACTACCTTCCATAATGACAAGGCTATCATCCATTGAGTAACAGAAATCACATCGACAGACTACCTTTCATAATGACAAGGCTACCATCCAATTGAGTAACAATAATCGGGATAACAAACTACCTTCCATAATGACAAGGCTACACTTCCAATGGAGTAACAAAAATATCAACAAGAGACTACCTTCCATAATAACAAGGCTACCATCCATTGGAGTAACAAAAATCACGACAAAGGACTACATTCCATAATGACAAGGCTACCATCCATTATAGTAACAAAGATATCAACAACATATCTACCTTCCATAATGACATGGCTACCATCCATTAGAGTAATGAAAATCACGATAATAGACTACCTTCCATAATGTGAAGGCTACCATCCATTAGAATAACAAAAATCTGAACAAAAGACTACCTTCCATAATGACAAGGCTACCATCCATTGGCGTAATAGAAATCACAACGACATACTACCTTCCATAATGAAAAGGCTACCATCCATTTGAGTAACAAAAATCGGGACAACAGACTACCTTCCATAATGACAAGGCTACCATCATATTGAGTAACAATAATCGGGACAACAGACTACCTTCCATAATGACAAGGCTACACTTCCAATGGAGTAACAAAAATATCAACAAGAGACTACCTTCCATAATAACAAGGCTACCATCCATTGGAGTAACAAAAATCACGACAACGGACTACATTCCATAATGACAAGGCTACCAACCATTAGAGTAACAAAGATATCGACAACATATCTACCTTCCATAATGACATGGCTACCATCCATTGGAGTAATGAAAATCACGACAATAGACTACCTTCCATAATGTGAAGGCTACCATCCATTGGAATAACAAAAATCTGAACAAAAGACTACCTTCCATAATGACAAGGCTACCATCCATTTGAGTAACAAAAATCAGGACAACGGACTACCTTCCATAATGACAAGGCTACCATCCATTGGAGTAACAAAAATATCAACAAGAGACTACCTTCTATAATGACAAGTCTACCATCCATTGGAATAACAAAAATCTCGACAATAGACTACTTTTCATTTTGAGAAGGCTACAATCCAATGGAGTAACAAAAATATGGACAACAGACTACCTTCCATAATGACAAGTCTACCATCCATTGCAGTAACAAAAGTATGAACAACAAACTACCTTCCATAATGAGTAGGCTACCATCCATTGGAGTAACAGAAATCACAAAAACATACTACCTTCCATAATGACAAGGCACCATCCATTTGAGTAATAAAAATCGGGAAAATAAACTACCTTCCATAATGACAAGGATGCAATCCATTGGAGTAACAAAAATATCAAAAAGAACCTACCTTCCATAATGACAAGGCTACCATCCATTGGAGTAACAAAAATCTCGACAATAGACTACCTTCCATAATGACAAGGCTACCATCCATTGGAGTAACAAAGATATCGACAACATAAAACCTTCCATAATGACAAGGCTACCATCAATTAGAGTAATAAAAATCACGACAACAGACTACCTTCCATAATGACTAGGCTACCATCCATTAGAGTAACAAAAATCACCACAACTGACTACCTTCCATAATGACAAGGCTACCATCCATTGGAATAAGAAAAATCTCGACAATAGACTACCTTCCATAATTACAAAGCTTTCATCCAATGGTGTAACAAAAATCTCGACAATAGACTACCTTCCATAATGACCAGGCTACCATCCATTAGAGTAACAAAAATCTGGACAACAGACTACCTTCCATAATGACAAGGCTACCATCTATTGGAGTAACAAATATATCAACAAGAGTCTACCTTTCATAATAACAAGGTTTCCATCCATTTCAGTATAAAAAATCTCGACAACAGACTACCTTCCATAATGACAAGGCTACCATCCATTAGAGTAAAAAAAATTGAGACAACACTCTACCTTCCATAATGACAAGGCTACCATCCATTGGAGTAACAAAAATATCAACAAGAGACTACCTTCCATAATGACAAGGCTATCATTCATTGGAGTAACAAAAATCTCGACAATAGACTACCTTCCATAATTACAAGGCTACCATCCATTAGAGAAACAAAGATATCGACAACATACTACCTTCCATAATGACAAGGCTACCAACCATTGGAGTAACAAAAACCACGACAACAGACTACGTACCATAATGACAAGGCTACCATCCATTAGAGTAGCAAAAATCGGGACAATAATCTACCTTCCATAATGACAAGGCTACCATCCATTAGAGTAAAATAATATCAACAAGAGACTACCGTGCATAATGACAAGGCTACCATCCATTTGAGTAACAATAATCGGGACAACAGACTACCTTCCATAATGAAAAGGCTACACTTCCAATGGAGTAACAAAAATATCAATAAGAGACTACCTTCCATAATGACAAGGCTACCATCCATTGGAGTAACAAAAATCTCGACAACGGACTACCTTCCCTAATGACAAGACTACCATCTATTAGAGTAACAAAGATATCGACAACATACTACCTTCCATAATGTCATGGCTACCATCCATTGGAGTAATAAAAATCATGACAATAGACTACATTCCATAATGAGAAGGCTAACATCCATTGGAATAACAAAAATCGGGACAACGGACTACCTTCAATAATGAGAAGGCTACCATCCATTGGAGTAACAGATATCACAACGAAATACTACCTTCCATAATGACAAGGCTACCATCCATTTGAGTAACAAAAATCGGGACAACGGACTACCTTCCATAATGACAAGGCTACCATCTATTGAAGTAACAAAAATATCAACAAGAGACTACCTTCCATAATGACAAGGTTTCCATCCATTTGAGTATAAAAAATCTCAACAACAGACTACATTCCATATTGACAAGGCTACGATCCATTAGAGTAAAAAAAATCGAGACAACACTCTACCTTCCATAATGACAAGGCTAACATCCATTGGAGTAACAAAAATATCAACAAGAGACTACCTTCCATAATGACAAGGCTATCATTCATTGGAGTAACAAAAATCTCAACAATAGGCTACCTTCCATAATTACAAGGCTACCATCCATTAGAGAAACAAAGATATCGACAACATACTACCTTCCATAATGACAAGGCTACCAACCATTGGAGTAACAAAAATCACGACAACAAACTACCTACCATAATGACAAGGCTACCATCCATTGGAGGAACAAAGATATCAATAACATAAAACCTTCCATAATGATAAGGCTACCATCCATTAGAGTAACAAAAATCTCGACAACAGACTACCTTCCATAATGACTAGGCTACCATCCATTAGAGTAAAAAAAATCACCACAATAGACTACCTTCCATAATGTCAAGGATACAACCCAATGGAGTAACAAAAATATCCACAAAAGACTACCTTCCATAATGACAAGTCTAAAATCTAAACAACACACTACCTTCTATAATCACAAGGCTATCATCCATTGAGTAACAGAAATCACATCGACAGACTACCTTCCATAATGACAAGGCTATCATCCATTGAGTAACAGAAATCACATCGACAGACTACCTTCCATAATGACAAGGCTACCATCCAATTGAGTAACAATAATCGGGACAACAAACTACCCTCCATAATTACAAGGCTACACTTCCAATGGAGTAACAAAAATATCAACAAGAGACTACCTTCCATAATAACAAGGCTACCATCCATTGGAGTAACAAAAATCACGACAAAGGACTACATTCCATAATGACAAGGCTACCATCCATTAGAGTAACAAAGATATCAACAACATATCTACCTTCCATAATGACATGGCTACCATCCATTGGAGTAATGAAAATCACGACAATAGACTAACTTCCATAATGTGAAGGATACCATCCATTGGAATAACAAAAATCTGAACAAAAGACTACCTTCCATAATGAGAAGGCTACCATCCATTGGCGTAATAGAAATCACAACGACATACTACCTTCCATAATGACAAGGCTACCATCCATTTGAGTAACAAAAATCGGGACAACGAACTACCTTACATAATGACAAGGCTACTGTTGTACCCCAAAATTTGCCCTCCCATATTCTTCAAGAAATTGCCAAGCCAAGTCACAAAATTCCCCAAGGGTTGCACAGTCCAACTGTCTCCTATACAGTCAAAACTAGGGTTTTGTGTTCTGATCAAGAAATGAAGTTTTCAAAGGCCCAATCAAGTCTCACATGCCTACAAAGATGGTCAAGTATCCTCATATCAAGTTTCAAGGCATTCAGCTCAAAATTGCACAGTCAAAACCCTAAATTGCACTACAGTCAACTGTAGGGGCAAAATAGTCATTTGACAGTCAAAAGTTCAAATTTTTGGTCAACATATCATTTTGAAGCCACAAACATCATTTGATCAATGCTTGATCATGATTCTCAAAATTTGGCTCAGAAATCATCAAAGATACAAAAGTTACTATATTTGGACAGCTGAAAAAGTCAACTGAAATTGACCAGGGCATAACTTTCACATGGATTATCAGAAAAATTCCATCCAAATCTCATTTTGAAGAGAAAGACATTTCCTACAACTCATCTTCATATTCCAAGTTCAAGAAATGCTCTCACAAAAAGTTATCAATTTCAACATTATAGGTCATTTTCAAAAGTCAACAAAAAGGGACTTTAAGTCAAAGGCCATAACTTGAGATTGGAAACTCAAAATGACATGGGACCAAAGGCATTGGTTAGAGGACTCAAAGACCTTTCCAAAATGTCCAAGAACATGTGAAAAGCTTAAAAATTGAGCAAGTTATGCCTTGTGGAAGTTGGGAAATTTTTGGATATTTTGAAAAGTCAACTTTGATTCAAATGGTCTAAAATTGCTAATGGGCCTATTTTTCTTCCATGATTCATCATTCCAAGCCTATGCACGACCACTTGGCCCAAAGGGAAGTATTTTCTCATTTTTTATTTATTTATTTGAATTATTATTTACATTAATTCATTTAAATTATTTAAATACATGAAAAATATCAAACTTAACCTAAAAAATCTTTTTGTACACATTCTAGACTCAAGATCTCGTGCACATCCCAATATGGCAAGATTTGGTTGATTTGAGCATGATTGAACAAAAATGCACATGAAAAAGATTCAAAAAGATTTTAAGGAAATCAAATATGCAAAACAATGAATGCCTTGGATTTTATTGAGTTTTGTTGACCTAAAAGCTTTACTACATATTCAGAATCACAAACCTAATGGCATTAGACTGGAAGCTGCGCTGAAAATACCATTGCAAACTTGGAAAATTGTCAAGAAAGTTCAATTCTGAAATCAACTTTCTAGGTGGATTCAAGCCCTAATTCCTCTTCCATTGGCTTCCTGAAGCTTCACTGATCACATTCCAACCATTAACAGCCCTCCAAACGCAAGAGATTGGTATACAGAATGCAAGATACATAGTGAAAAATTCATCATCGTGTTTTGAAATTTACGCATCCTCATAACATTTTGTTTATTGATTCTCATTCCTCATGATGTCCTAAAGCTAACCAGCACCTTTAATTGTATTTTTACTGGCCATACACGATGATGCCATGAGTGAAATTTAGGGTTTTCAGGTTGTGATTTTAGGGCTTTTGCAAAGAGGAAAAATCAAAGCTCTAGACTATGACCATTGGACTCAGCAAGCTTAGACGAAGCAAGTTCATATCTCACGATGAATTTATGACCAACAGAACCCTAATCGCTATTTTCTGGTATATGGTCTTAGGCCACGCCATGAAAACCGTTGTCTAATATTTTTGTCTTTCAGGCACATGAGGAAGACGACTCCGTGGCGCACGATGGTTGGCCATTTTGAAATTGCGCGCGTTTTGAAGCACTAACTTTTGTTTGTCCTTATTATATTCATTGTTTATTTATATATCAAATATGGCAATTAGCACAGTTGGTTGGAGCAAACGCTAGTAATACACTTGACCTGGGTTCGAACCCCAGGTCTCACATATGTCCATGCTATTTTTCTATAAGTCTTCCTATGCAGGCGCAATATTGGTGCACACCGTGTGCCATCCTAATCCAAGCGTCCACGCGTCCTACCAATTCAGATCAAAGGTGTGGATGCAAAGAACATGCTATGCCCAGGTCAACGCGCTGGCACACAAACTGGAAAAGTCAAGTGGATTTCAAGCTTAGTGGGCCAGTTTCTTGAACAACACCTCCATGTTGGGACTACACCCCCACCCTGGTTTGCAAGTGTTCTTTTTTTATTTTTTCTCATATCTTTTTTTAATTATTATTATTATTGTTATTTGTTTTATTGTTTTAATTTAATTCATTATTTTTACAATACATAAAAAATACAGAAAAATCAGAAAAAGATAAAAATATAACAAATTATTTTATTTTAATATTCTCATAAATAAATTAATATGTAATTATTTAGTTTAATTAGGTTGCAAATTTTAAATTCTTTTAAACATAAAATACTAAAAAACATATTCTTTTCAATTTTAATTTCAACCCTTCATTAACTTTAAATTTTTTGCGAAAGGGTCCAACGCCCATTGTTTTAATTATTTTATTTCGCGCATTTACTTTATTGCTTAAATAATTATGTACCTCTCCCGAAGCATTGTAACATTTAACTTCTCGCATTTTTCTTTTACTTTGCTTTATTTATTTTTCGTCAAATCGGGTCCGGTTAATTTTGGCGATGTGGACCCGCGCCATTTGTAATAGTTGTAGATTTATTTTTCCCGCAAATATTTTAACTGTTAACAAAAAGCATGAAAGAATGTATGGCCTTAAAAATAAAATCAAGCGTAGAACACAAATAAACATGACAAGACAAATATCTGAAAACGACACACGAATCGCACACACCACCCCTAGGGTACGCCTCACTGGTGCCTTTCGAAAGGTGATCGTCGAGTAGAGGATGTCTTAGTAAGTCCTCATGATCCGGGAACCTGGCATGAGGGTAGCTTCTAAGGTGTCTTCCCATTGCTCTGGTGATCACCATGTCCCTAAACTCGAATTGACCCGAACACCTCCAACGGTGGTGCTACCTACCTCTCAATGGTGGGATGGCACTACTTTAAAGGACATTTACACAGACGAATTCCTTAGGGTAGGTAGGTTCTCAAGGATACTTGCTCTAATCTCAAAACAAACTCAAAAAGACTTTTCACACCAACACATTTTCAAAAGCTTTCAAAGCAAACTTTTCAAACACTCTGACGTACGAGTCGATCTGAAATTTTCAAAAGAAACTTTTAAAACCCACATTGAAAAGCAAGCAAACATTTTTGAAAACACATTGAGCAAGTATCTAAGAGCCCATGGATAACCATGGATAGAAAGGGTGCTAACACCTTCCCTTTCTATAACCTACCTCCCGAACCGAGAGCAATCTCTTTAAGGAATTTTTCTGTGCTTTTGTCCTTTCCATTTGGAGAAAATAAAAGACGGTGGCGACTCTTGCTTCCGCGACATTTCGCGAACCAGCGTTAAACAGTCAGTTCCAGATCCACCGATCACAGAACTGGCGACTCTGCTGGGGACCTAAACTTAAAGTGAGGTGTACCTTAGGGTTAGTTCATAACTGTGTTTTCAATTGTATTGACTTGTCTGCTTTAAAATTGTGGGTTGTATCGGAGTTACATAGATCCTAACCCGGATCTGGGGATACCCTGTTTAGGTAGCATAAGCTGTGAGGGACCTGTCCGGCGTATACCGACATGGGTGAAGCAGTGGCTACGTTGGTGTGGCGCCTTGGTCTGTACCGATATCCCTCGTGTTGAAACGGGGAGAATATGGGTCTTCCAAGGAGTCATTAAGCACCAACAGACCTTAGAACCCTAAATGACACAACTTGGCCATTAGAACAGTAGCAGTATGCTACGCCCATTGAGGCTAAACTCTCGTGATGGTTCTGGCCGCAAGAAAAGATTGCGATGCTGGAGTTATGACCGATTGAGGGTAGTCAATGATATTGGGATCCTCTAAGAACATGGTTACTTTGATAGGACAGGTATGAACCCAACAAACTGAAAGAGGGTAATACCTAGACCTCATGCTGGCCTAAACTCTAAGGACTCTTTTGTGTGACTTGTGTGCCTTCGTACTTGACTACTTGCATGTTTTATCTGACACATGAACTACTTGCAGGTTTTGTTTTAGTCCTTAATTGGGACCCATGACAGAGCTTACTAACTTTCTTGCAGGGTTTGTTTTAGTCCTTAGTTAGGACTCATAACAAGGTTTACCGAGTCATTGCAGGGTTTGTTTATAGTCCTTAACTGGGACTCATGACAGGTTTTACTTGAGCTTCTTGCAGGTTTTGGTTTGCAGTCCTTAATAAGGGCTCATAACAGGGTTTATCTATACTACCCCATGCATCATGACATCATACCATTGCATATATCCTAACCCATTTCAAGGATCTCAAGGGCTTGTGATGCAGGTCATGATAAATCAAAACATCCAGCAAGGGGCAAAGAGGATTTATTTTCCTCTAGCCAAGGTTGTCAGGGGCTATGACCCACTGGATATGGTGAGCCTTTGACCCTTGAAGAAGGGCTCTCTACAACAGGAAGTTCCTTCAATCAAGTTACCGGTTTCCAACTCTAACAAGTTTCTCTGTTTACCCCGCGAGGTCCTTGAAAACATTACATGCATGTCATACATCTCATTGCATTGCAGGTATCCCTTTGACAGGTTGCTTACCCTCCTTCGCTGTTTATTTCAGCCGATCATCATGAATCCTGAATCATCAGCCGAGCAGACTATCAAGGGCCTCCAGGCTCAGAACGCCCAGTTCCAAGAGCTGATCATGAATTTGACCCAGGGGCAACAAGATCTGAAGGCTCTGCTCTTGAAGAAGGACAAGAAGAAGAAGAGGACTGTCTTGTTCAGCCCTAGACGCAGATCTGGGAATACACCGCAGACTGAAACTGAGAGGACTACCCCATCTGTGAGGGAAAGCAGTCACCATGAGAGAGAGGTGCCTAGTCCAGTGGTCTCCGACAACGAGACAGATTTCAACGACGAATAGTACCCTCCTGCTGAGGACAAGTAAAAACAGTTGGAAGACCGGCTAAGTGCTATGGAGATACAAAAGGTGCCTGGTCTGGACTTCGAGGATCTAGGCATGTCTTCTGGGGTAGTGATCCCGCGCAAATTCAAGGTACCTGCCTTTGCTAAATACGACGGGGCATCCTGTCCTAAGTTGCATCTCAGGGCTTATACAAGGAGGATCCAACCCTATACAGCTGACAAAAACTTATGGATCCATTTCTTCCAAGAGAGTCTTTCAGGGACTCAGCTCGAGTGGTTCTATCAACTGAATGGAGCCAACATCCGTACCTGGGAAGACTTAGCCACTGCATTTTACAAACACTACCAGTATAATGCCGACCTCGCTCCCACGCGTACTCAGCTTCAGGGGATGTCTATGGGTACAGGCGAAGGCTTCAAAGAGTATGCTCAAAAATGGAGGGACCTTGCTGGAAGGGTACAACCACCTCTGACTGACCGCGAGCTCGTCGACATGTTCTTGGGGACCCTGGCTGGTCCATTCTTCAACCACCTAATTGGGAATTCTGCTGCTGGGTTTACAGATCTTGTTTTGACTGGGGAGAGAATCGAAGCGGGTATCAAGTCGGGGAAGATTCAAGAAACCGCACCTGCTGATACTCAGAAAAATCCCCACAGTGGAAAGAAAGAGTCCAATGCTATACATGGTAAAAAGGGTCGTCATGATGCAGGGGCAATCCAGATTTCTGATCCCACGCCCGTTCAACCAAGAAAGAGCAATAGGCGTAGGATAAAGCATCAAGATAGGAAGTATACTGACATCAACATGTCTTTGTCTCAGGCATTACAGCAATTGCTGAAGGCGAAAATGATCACACTTAAGGATCCTCCTCAAAATCCTGACACTTCCTCTCCCAAGTACAATCCGGGCGTGAGATGTGCCTACCATTCTGACAGTCCTGGACATGACACCGACGACTGTTGGACCTTGAAGAACAAGATCCAGGATCTGATTGATGCCAAGGAGGTCGAGTTTGAACACTGATCCTACACCGAATCATCGAGAATGTCTTTTGTTCATTCAAATATTCAAGTTGTATTTTTCTTTGATTGTTCGAACATTTATTCATGTTAAACATTGTTATCACATTAATGCATCGCTTATGTCTATTTTGAATCAATATATTCGCATTCACTATATGCAAATTGTTTTCATATTTTTTCTGATGACAACTCTCGTTAATTCCAAGCCTCTTGAGGGAGGATGACGAAAACGATACCACGATGTACAGTATGCTTTTGAACAGACCTAGCTGATGAGGTACAGGCATTGTTTCAAATCCTAAACACTGGAGTTATAAGGAAGATAATCCCTCGCCAACCCATCTGAGCCAAAGAAGTAGGAGTTTTATTTTCGAAAATTGAAACCCTTAATCATAACCTGGGGCAGGGTAGTTCCCTCAGTTGATCCAAGTGCATGACGAGTGGCACCGAAGAGATCTTTACGAAACGAACAAAGACAGTGATGGTTCAGAACAATCATAAGGACAGACAGTCATGAAAAAATCATAAATAAAAAGCCCAAGAAGTCTAAACCTACCAAGGAGACTTATGAAACTGGGGCATCCCGCTGACTGTAATTCCAAAAAAGGAAACAGCTCAGGCAAAAAAAGAAAGGGATAACAAAAATCAGACAAGAAAGAGGTCCTACAAACCCTCAACAAAAAGAAATGTCTGCCTATTCAAAATAAGTTATCAACATCTGAACCATTATTGGAATATCAAAGCAAAGACTCAAGCAAGGTCTAACGCACGATCAACTGAGTTTAGGTTTGGAGAACATCACGAAGAGCGGGTGGGTACAAATAAAATTTGAGCCTTTATCCTTTGTTTCTTAAACCGTGAACCAGGCCATGTTATAACCCTTAAAAGTCCTAGCTGAAGCATGGGTTAATTCGAAAGCGTACTGCGACGAAAGGTATCCTGACTCCTTAAGGCCTACGGTAAATACGGAGTTGACATCACGTTTTACAAACATTCACTTGTTTTATGGAAAAAATGCATTTTCAAAATATTCAAGACAGACATAGGCTTTGCATTTTTAACATAACTTTGTTTGCATATGACTTTTTGTTTGAACAGCAGGGAAATTCGCACGATGAATACCTAGCGAACAAAAGCACTCACAATCAAGGGGCAAACATGATCAGGGTCTATTATCTGGGGCAATCCAGTCAAGATTCGGAGAATCTCTCAAAGGTCAAATAGCCTGGGGCAAATCTCCGCCTGAGTCACTTGGGGCATTTCAATAACGAATCTTGCCTAATCAAACATCTTCTGGTGACAAAACACTTCTAACAGGGGCAACTCCCTACCTCCTGAGAACGGACATAGTCGGAAAAATACTACGCACAATCAAAGACCCGCTAGGCTGATATGCCTAGGCAAAAATTAGGGCTTCCCGGCGAACCAAAAGGGTTCGGGCAAAAATGAAGGGATGAAATAAAAAATCTGTACACCCGGCAAGTCGAAAACCTGAAAAGGCGGCTTGGGCAAAAATGGGTATCCCGGTGGACTGAAAACCCGAAAGGGCGGTCCAGGCAAAAGTTAGGGATTAAAGCATACGACTATGTCCCGTCTCCTTGTCACCTGCCTGCTAGAAGAAGGTTTGACCCCCAACAATTATCAGTATCCCACATGAGCCTCCCCCATAGAAACTGGGGCAATAAGGGGTGGTCTAAGCAATCTGATTGTTCTATCCTCCAAGGCGTCAGGGTAGGTTCCGTTGAAGAACATGACCAATACAGTTCAATACTTCCCCAGAAGAGTCCAACCCCGTTTCCCCAGGAAAGTTGGAATTCATATCCCCAGGCAGTAAGCTTATCCCCAGTAAATTCTGGAAGCTTCCCCTCGCAGAGCACGAACGCGTCGCCCGGCTTTATTTAAAGAGTTATTTCCTTAACAGGATATAACTGGGTTATCCTCAGCCAAAAGCCACGGAAAGGGCGTCGTCGACAAAGTCTTCCTATCCCCAGCAAAGTCTATCAACACTTCATACAACAAGGGTATCCTCAGCAAACTACTGTCAACACTCAGCAAGGCATCCCTCTTCCCACAGAGTATTGCTTCCCAGCATGGTCGTAGAGTATCTTTTCCCCTCGCAAAATCTTCCATTTGCCAAGTTTATTCCGCAACGGAGTCATCTTCTCCTACCGGTATTCTTGCAATTATCATCCCCAGCGGAAGCAAAATCTATTCTCCAACATCAGCCCAGGATACGACTTCCCGGCACCCGTCAAGGATTTACTTTCCTAGACGAAAAACACATTCATAAAACGTCAGATACATCATTATAGCATGCATAGACGCATCATATCACCCCAATCTCATTTATTTTTGAGAACATCTTAAAATCAGGCAATTCATGCATTATGACATTGCATACAACTAATTCGTTACTTTTTCAGGAAAGAACGATCAACAGATAAAAGTCTTTATCCGCTGAGGTAGTAATCGTCCCAGATTCCTTCATCGTCCTGCTGAGGTAGTAATCGCTCCAGATTCCTTCATCGTCCTGCTGAGGTAGTAATCGTCCCGGATTCCTTCATCATATATTTGAGGTAGTAATCGCTCCAGATTCCTTCATCATCCTGCTGAGGTAGTAATCATCCCAGATTCCTTCATCAACCCGCTGAGGTAGTAATCGTCCCAGATTCCTTCATCATCCCGCTGAGGTAGTAATCGTCCCAGATTCCTTCATCATCCCGCTGAGGTAGTAATCGTCCCAGATTCCTTCATCATCCCACTGAGGTAGTAATCGTCCCAGATTCCTTCATCATCCTGCTGAGGTAGTAATCGTCCCAGATTCCTTCATTATCCTGCTGAGGTAGTAATCGTCCCAGATTCCTTCATCATCCTGCTGAGGTAGTAATCGTCCCAGATTCCTTCATCATCCTGCTGAGGTAGTAATCGTCCCAGATTCCTTCATTATCCTGCTGAGGTAGTAATCGTCCCAGATTCCTTCATCATCCTGCTGAGGTAGTAATCGTCCCAGATTCCTTCATCAACCCGCTGAGGTAGTAATCGTCCCAGATTCCTTCATCATATATTTGGAGTAGTAATCGTCTCAGATTCCTTCATTATCCTGCTGAGGTAGTAATCGTCCCAGATTCCTTCATCATCCTGCTGAGGTAGTAATCGTCCCAGATTCCTTCATTATCCTGCTGAGGTAGTAATCGTCCCAGATTCCTTCATCATCCTGCTGAGGTAGTAATCGTCCCAGATTCCTTCATTATCCTGCTGAGGTAGTAATCGTCCCAGATTCCTTCATCATCCTGCTGAGGTAGTAATCATCCCAGATTCCTTCATCAACCCGCTGAGGTAGTAATCGTCCCAGATTCCTTCATCATCCCGCTGAGGTAGTAATCGTCCCAGATTCCTTCATCATCCCACTGAGGTAGTAATCGTCCCAGATTCCTTCATCATTCTGCTGAGGTAGTAATCGTCCCAGATTCCTTCATCATAGATTTGGAGTAGCAATCGTCTCAGATTCCTTCATCACATCCTTATCAACAAAAAAAAAGCCTCCTCCAGTTTAGCTAAATCGACTCCCAACAGATTTTTCTGATGAAGACTCAGTAGAAGTTTTTCAGATGTTTCCCTCTCCAACGGTGTGTGAGGTGGTAAGTCCTTTTCAGATGTTTCCCTCTCCGACGGTGTGTGAGGTGACAAGTCCTTTTCAGATGGTTCCCTCTCCGACGGTGTGTGAGGTGACAACTCCTTTTCCTATGTTTCCCTCTCCGACGATGAGTGTGAGGTGATAGTCTCTTATGGTTCCCTCTCCGACGGCGTGTGAGGTGACAATTCCTTTTCCTATAATTCCCTCTCCGACGGCGAGTGAGGTAATTCCCTTTCAGATTATAATAGCCTATGGTTCTCGTTCCGATATTGCAAAGATGGTAATTCCCGCCAAGATTTTTCTCAACGAGCGTTGTTGAAGTTAAAATCACCCAAGGTTCTCTTACCATTCATGCTAAGGCAGTAACCATACCTGTTTCATTCATCATCTTTTGAAGCTCCAGACTCAGCTCTTGTAACCAGTCAGGACACATCTATACCAAGCATCTGAAAATCAACTCCTGCAACGTGTCAGGTACTCATTTTCTGTTTTGCAGGTATGCAGGTTCTCGCTAAGGAATCTCTTACACGATCAACATCCAGATGGCATCTATAAGCCCATCATCCTATCCAGCAATTTCCAAATGGCATCTATAAGCCCATTCCCATCACTGCTACTATGTGAGCGCAAATTTCTGGGCACTCTAGTGTTCAATCATCTTCCACCTTCGGATTACGAAAGGCACGTCCGCCAATCTGCATCCTCAGGTCTAAGAAGATTGAACAGGGGCAACTGTTGTACCCCAAAATTTGCCCTCCCATATTCTTCAAGAAATTGCCAAGCCAAGTCACAAAATTCCCCAAGGGTTGCACAGTCCAACTGTCTCCTATACAGTCAAAACTAGGGTTTTGTGTTCTGATCAAGAAATGAAGTTTTCAAAGGCCCAATCAAGTCTCACATGCCTACAAAGATGGTCAAGTATCCTCATATCAAGTTTCAAGGCATTCAGCTCAAAATTGCACAGTCAAAACCCTAAATTGCACTACAGTCAACTGTAGGGGCAAAATAGTCATTTGACAGTCAAAAGTTCAAATTTTTGGTCAACATATCATTTTGAAGCCACAAACATCATTTGATCAATGCTTGATCATGATTCTCAAAATTTGGCTCAGAAATCATCAAAGATACAAAAGTTACTATATTTGGACAGCTGAAAAAGTCAACTGAAATTGACCAGGGCATAACTTTCACATGGATTATCAGAAAAATTCCATCCAAATCTCATTTTGAAGAGAAAGACATTTCCTACAACTCATCTTCATATTCCAAGTTCAAGAAATGCTCTCACAAAAAGTTATCAATTTCAACATTATAGGTCATTTTCAAAAGTCAACAAAAAGGGACTTTAAGTCAAAGGCCATAACTTGAGATTGGAAACTCAAAATGACATGGGACCAAAGGCATTGGTTAGAGGACTCAAAGACCTTTCCAAAATGTCCAAGAACATGTGAAAAGCTTAAAAATTGAGCAAGTTATGCCTTGTGGAAGTTGGGAAATTTTTGGATATTTTGAAAAGTCAACTTTGATTCAAATGGTCTAAAATTGCTAATGGGCCTATTTTTCTTCCATGATTCATCATTCCAAGCCTATGCACGACCACTTGGCCCAAAGGGAAGTATTTTCTCATTTTTTATTTATTTATTTGAATTATTATTTACATTAATTCATTTAAATTATTTAAATACATGAAAAATATCAAACTTAACCTAAAAAATCTTTTTGTACACATTCTAGACTCAAGATCTCGTGCACATCCCAATATGGCAAGATTTGGTTGATTTGAGCATGATTGAACAAAAATGCACATGAAAAAGATTCAAAAAGATTTTAAGGAAATCAAATATGCAAAACAATGAATGCCTTGGATTTTATTGAGTTTTGTTGACCTAAAAGCTTTACTACATATTCAGAATCACAAACCTAATGGCATTAGACTGGAAGCTGCGCTGAAAATACCATTGCAAACTTGGAAAATTGTCAAGAAAGTTCAATTCTGAAATCAACTTTCTAGGTGGATTCAAGCCCTAATTCCTCTTCCATTGGCTTCCTGAAGCTTCACTGATCACATTCCAACCATTAACAGCCCTCCAAACGCAAGAGATTGGTATACAGAATGCAAGATACATAGTGAAAAATTCATCATCGTGTTTTGAAATTTACGCATCCTCATAACATTTTGTTTATTGATTCTCATTCCTCATGATGTCCTAAAGCTAACCAGCACCTTTAATTGTATTTTTACTGGCCATACACGATGATGCCATGAGTGAAATTTAGGGTTTTCAGGTTGTGATTTTAGGGCTTTTGCAAAGAGGAAAAATCAAAGCTCTAGACTATGACCATTGGACTCAGCAAGCTTAGACGAAGCAAGTTCATATCTCACGATGAATTTATGACCAACAGAACCCTAATCGCTATTTTCTGGTATATGGTCTTAGGCCACGCCATGAAAACCGTTGTCTAATATTTTTGTCTTTCAGGCACATGAGGAAGACGACTCCGTGGCGCACGATGGTTGGCCATTTTGAAATTGCGCGCGTTTTGAAGCACTAACTTTTGTTTGTCCTTATTATATTCATTGTTTATTTATATATCAAATATGGCAATTAGCACAGTTGGTTGGAGCAAACGCTAGTAATACACTTGACCTGGGTTCGAACCCCAGGTCTCACATATGTCCATGCTATTTTTCTATAAGTCTTCCTATGCAGGCGCAATATTGGTGCACACCGTGTGCCATCCTAATCCAAGCGTCCACGCGTCCTACCAATTCAGATCAAAGGTGTGGATGCAAAGAACATGCTATGCCCAGGTCAACGCGCTGGCACACAAACTGGAAAAGTCAAGTGGATTTCAAGCTTAGTGGGCCAGTTTCTTGAACAACACCTCCATGTTGGGACTACACCCCCACCCTGGTTTGCAAGTGTTCTTTTTTTATTTTTTCTCATATCTTTTTTTAATTATTATTATTATTGTTATTTGTTTTATTGTTTTAATTTAATTCATTATTTTTACAATACATAAAAAATACAGAAAAATCAGAAAAAGATAAAAATATAACAAATTATTTTATTTTAATATTCTCATAAATAAATTAATATGTAATTATTTAGTTTAATTAGGTTGCAAATTTTAAATTCTTTTAAACATAAAATACTAAAAAACATATTCTTTTCAATTTTAATTTCAACCCTTCATTAACTTTAAATTTTTTGCGAAAGGGTCCAACGCCCATTGTTTTAATTATTTTATTTCGCGCATTTACTTTATTGCTTAAATAATTATGTACCTCTCCCGAAGCATTGTAACATTTAACTTCTCGCATTTTTCTTTTACTTTGCTTTATTTATTTTTCGTCAAATCGGGTCCGGTTAATTTTGGCGATGTGGACCCGCGCCATTTGTAATAGTTGTAGATTTATTTTTCCCGCAAATATTTTAACTGTTAACAAAAAGCATGAAAGAATGTATGGCCTTAAAAATAAAATCAAGCGTAGAACACAAATAAACATGACAAGACAAATATCTGAAAACGACACACGAATCGCACACACCACCCCTAGGGTACGCCTCACTGGTGCCTTTCGAAAGGTGATCGTCGAGTAGAGGATGTCTTAGTAAGTCCTCATGATCCGGGAACCTGGCATGAGGGTAGCTTCTAAGGTGTCTTCCCATTGCTCTGGTGATCACCATGTCCCTAAACTCGAATTGACCCGAATACCTCCAACGGTGGTGCTACCTACCTCTCAATGGTGGGATGGCACTACTTTAAAGGACATTTACACAGACGAATTCCTTAGGGTAGGTAGGTTCTCAAGGATACTTGCTCTAATCTCAAAACAAACTCAAAAAGACTTTTCACACCAACACATTTTCAAAAGCTTTCAAAGCAAACTTTTCAAACACTCTGACGTACGAGTCGATCTGAAATTTTCAAAAGAAACTTTTAAAACCCACATTGAAAAGCAAGCAAACATTTTTGAAAACACATTGAGCAAGTATCTAAGAGCCCATGGATAACCATGGATAGAAAGGGTGCTAACACCTTCCCTTTCTATAACCTACCTCCCGAACCGAGAGCAATCTCTTTAAGGAATTTTTCTGTGCTTTTGTCCTTTCCATTTGGAGAAAATAAAAGACGGTGGCGACTCTTGCTTCCGCGACATTTCGCGAACCAGCGTTAAACAGTCAGTTCCAGATCCACCGATCACAGCTACCATCCAATTGAGTAACAATAATCGGGACAACAGACTACCTTCCATAATGACAAGGCTACACTTCCAATGGAGTAACAAAAATATCAACAAGAGACTACCTTCCATAATAACAAGGCTACCATCCATTGGAGTAACAAAAATCACGACAACGGACTACATTCCATAATGACAAGGCTACCATCCATGAGAGTAACAAATATATCGACAACATATCTACCTTCCATAATGACATGGCTACCATCCATTGGAGTAATGAAAATCACGACAATAGACTACCTTCCATAATGTGAAGGCTACCATCCATTGGAATAACAAAAATCTGAACAAAAGACTACCTTCCGTAATGACAAGGCTACCATCCATTGGCGTAATAGAAATCACAATGACATACTACCTTCCATAATGACAAGGCTACCATCCATTTGAGTAACAAAAATCAGGACAACGGACTACCTTCCATAATGACAAGGCTACCATCCATTGGAGTAACAAAAATATCAACAAGAGACTACCTTCTATAATGACAAGTCTACCATCCATTGGAATAACAAAAATCTCGACAATAGACTACTTTTCATTTTGAGAAGGCTACAATCCAATGGAGTAACAAAAATATGGACAACAGACTACCTTCCATAATGACAAGTCTACCATCCATTGCAGTAACAAAAATATGAACAACAAACTACCTTCCATAATGAGTAGGGTACCATCCATTGGAGTAACAGAAATCACAAAAACAGACTACCTTCCATAATGACAAGGCACCATCCATTTGAGAAATAAAAATCGGGAAAATAAACTACCTTCCATAATGACAAGGATGCAATCCATTGGAGTAACAAAAATATCAAAAAGAACCTACCTTCCATAATGACAAGGCTACCATCCATTGGAGTAACAAAAATCTCGACAATAGACTACCTTCCATAATGACAAGGCTACCATCCATTGGAGTAACAAAGATGTCGACAACATAAAACCTTCCATAATGACAAGGCTACCATCCATTAGAGTAATAAAAATCACGACAACAGACTACCTTCCATAATGACTAGGCTACCATCCATTAGAGTAACAAAAATCACCACAACTGACTACCTTCCATAATGACAAGGCTACCATCCATTGGAATAAGAAAAATCTCGACAATAGACTACCTTCCATAATTACAAAGGCTACCATCCAATGGAGTAACAAAAATCTCGACAACAGACTACCTTCCATAATGACAAGGCTACCAACCATTGGAGTAACAAAAATCTCGACAACAGACTACCTTCAATAATGACAAGGAAACCATCCATTGCAGTAACAAAACTCTCAACAATAGACTACCTTCCATAATGACAAGGCTACCATCCAATGGAGTAACAAAAATCTCGACAACACACTACCTTCCATAATGACAAGGCTACCATCCATTGGAGTAACAAAAATCTCAACAAAAGACTACCTTCCATAATGACAAGGCTACCATCTATTGGATTAACAAAAATTTGGACAATAGACTTCCTTCCATAATGATAAGGCTTCCATCTATTATAGTAACAAAGATATAGACAACATACTACCTTCCATAATGACAAGGCTGCCATCCATTGGTGTAATAAAAATTTCGACAACAGAGTACCTTTCATAATGATAAGGCTACCATCCATTGGAGTAACAAAAATCTCGACAACAGACTACCTTCCATATTGACAAGGCTACCATCCATTGGAGTAACAGAAATCTCGATGACAGACTACCTTCCATAATGAAAGAGATGCCATCCATTGGAGTAACAAAAATCTTGACAATAGACTACCTTCCATAAAGACAAGGATTCCATCCATTGGAGTATCAAAAATCTCGACAACAGACCACCTTCCATATTGACAAGGCTATTATCCATTAGAATAACAAAAATCTCAACAACAGACTACCTTCTATAATGACCAGGCTACCATCCATTGGAGTAACAAAAATCTCGACAACAGACTACCTTCCATAATGACAAGGCTACCATCCATTGGAGTAACAAAAATCTCGATGACAGACTACCTTCCATAATGAAAGAGATGCCATCCATTGGAGTAACAAAAATCTTGACAATAGACTACCTTCCATAAGGACAAGGCTCCCATCCATTGGAGTATCAAAAATCTCGACAACATACCACCTTCCATAATGACAAGGCTACCATCCAATGGAGTAACCAAAATCTCGACAACAGACTACCTTCCATAATGACAAGGCTACCATCCATTGGAGTAACAAAAATCTGAACAACAGACTACCTTCCATATTGACAAGGCTACCATCCATTGGAGTAAAAAAAATATCTACAACAGTGTACGTTCCATAATGACAAGGCTACCATCCAATGGAGTAACAAAAATCTTGACAACAGACTACCTTTCATAATGACAAGGCTACCATCCTTTGGAGTAACAAAAATCTCAACAAAAGACTACCTTCCATAATGAAAAGGCTACCATCTATTGTATTAACAAAAATCTCGACAACAGACTACCTTCCATAATGACAAGGCTTCCATCTATTATAGTAACAAAGATATAGACAACATACTACCTTCCATAATGACAAGGCTACCATCTATTGGTGTAATAAAAATGTCGACAACAGAGTACCTTTCATAATGACAAGGCTACCATCCATTGGAGTAACAAAAATCTCGACAACAAACTACCTTCCACAATGACAAGGCTACTATCCATTGGAGTAACAAAAATCTAGACAACAGACTACCTTCCATAAGGACAAGGCTTCCATCCATTGGAGTAACAAAAATCTCGTCAACAGATTACCTTCGATAATGACAAGGCTACCATCCATTGGATTAACAAAAATCTCAACAATAGACTACCTTCTATAATGACCAGGCTACCATCCATTGGAGTAACAAAAATCCCGACAACAGACTACCTTCCATAATGACAAGGCTACCATCTATTAGATTAACAAAAATCTCGACAACAGACTACCTTCCATAATGACAAGGCTACCATCCATTGGAGTAACAAAAATCTCGACAACAGACTACCTTCCATAATGACAAGGCTACCATCCATTGGAGTAACAAAAATCTCGATGACAGACTACCTTCCATAATGAAAGAGATGTCATCCATTGGAGTAACAAAAATCTTGACAATAGACTACCTTCCATAAGGACAAGGCTCCCATCCATTGGAGTATCAAAAATCTCGACAACATACCACCTTCCATAATGACAAGGCTACCATCCAATGGAGTAACAAAAATCTCGACAACAGACTACCTTCCATAATGACAAGGCTACCATCCATTGGAGTAACAAAAATCTCAACAACAGACTACCTTCAATAATGACAAGGAAACCATCCATTGGAGTAACAAAAATCTCGACAATAGACTACCTTCCATAATGACAAGGCTACCATCCAATGGAGTAACAAAAATCTCGATAACAAACTACCTTCCATAATGACAAGGCTACCATCCATTGGAGTAACATAAATCTCAACAAAAGACTACCTTCCATAATGACAAGGCTACCATCTATTGGATTAACAAAAATTTGGACAATAGACTACCTTCCATAATGATAAGGCTTCCATCTATTATAGTAACAAAGATATAGACAACATACTACCTTCCATAATTACAAGGCTACCATCCATTGGTGTAATAAAAATTTCGACAACAAAGTACCTTTCATAATGACAAGGCTACCATCCATTGGAGTAACAAAAATCTCGACAACAAACTACCTTCCACAATGACAAGGCTACTATCCATTGGAGTATCAAAAATCTCGACAACAGACTACCTTCCATATTGACAAGGCTACCATCCATTGGAGTAACAGAAATCACAACGAAATACTACCTTCCATAATGACAAGGCTACCATCCATTTGAGTAACAAAAATCGGGACAACGGACTACCTTCCATAATGACAAGGCTACCATCTATTGAAGTAACAAAAATATCAACAAGAGACTACCTTCCATAATGACAAGGTTTCCATCCATTTGAGTATAAAAAATCTCAACAACAGACTACATTCCATATTGACAAGGCTACGATCCATTAGAGTAAAAAAAATCGAGACAACACTCTACCTTCCATAATGACAAGGCTAACATCCATTGGAGTAACAAAAATATCAACAAGAGACTACCTTCCATAATGACAAGGCTATCATTCATTGGAGTAACAAAAATCTCGACAATAGGCTACCTTCCATAATTACAAGGCTACCATCCATTAGAGAAACAAAGATATCGACAACATACTACCTTCCATAATGACAAGGCTACCAACCATTGGAGTAACAAAAATCACGACAACAAACTACCTACCATAATGACAAGGCTACCATCCATTGGAGGAACAAAGATATCAATAACATAAAACCTTCCATAATGATAAGGCTACCATCCATTAGAGTAACAAAAATCTCGACAACAGACTACCTTCCATAATGACTAGGCTACCATCCATTAGAGTAAAAAAAATCACCACAATAGACTACCTTCCATAATGTCAAGGATACAACCCAATGGAGTAACAAAAATATCCACAAAAGACTACCTTCCAGAATGACAAGTCTAAAATCTAAACAACACACTACCTTCTATAATCACAAGGCTATCATCCATTGAGTAACAGAAATCACATCGACAGACTACCTTCCATAATGACAAGGCTATCATCCATTGAGTAACAGAAATCACATCGACAGACTACCTTCCATAATGACAAGGCTACCATCCAATTGAGTAACAATAATCGGGACAACAAACTACCCTCCATAATGACAAGGCTACACTTCCAATGGAGTAACAAAAATATCAACAAGAGACTACCTTCCATAATAACAAGGCTACCATCCATTGGAGTAACAAAAATCACGACAAAGGACTACATTCCATAATGACAAGGCTACCATCCATTAGAGTAACAAAGATATCAACAACATATCTACCTTCCATAATGACATGGCTACCATCCATTGGAGTAATGAAAATCACGACAATAGACTAACTTCCATAATGTGAAGGATACCATCCATTGGAATAACAAAAATCTGAACAAAAGACTACCTTCCATAATGAGAAGGCTACCATCCATTGGCGTAATAGAAATCACAACGACATACTACCTTCCATAATGACAAGGCTACCATCCATTTGAGTAACAAAAATCGGGACAACGAACTACCTTACATAATGACAAGGCTACCATCCAATTGAGTAACAATAATCGGGACAACAGACTACCTTCCATAATGACAAGGCTACACTTCCAATGGAGTAACAAAAATATCAACAAGAGACTACCTTCCATAATAACAAGGCTACCATCCATTGGAGTAACAAAAATCACGACAACGGACTACATTCCATAATGACAAGGCTACCATCCATGAGAGTAACAAATATATCGACAACATATCTACCTTCCATAATGACATGGCTACCATCCATTGGAGTAATGAAAATCACGACAATAGACTACCTTCCATAATGTGAAGGCTACCATCCATTGGAATAACAAAAATCTGAACAAAAGACTACCTTCCGTAATGACAAGGCTACCATCCATTGGCGTAATAGAAATCACAACGACATACTACCTTCCATAATGACAAGGCTACCATCCATTTGAGTAACAAAAATTAGAACAACGGACTACCTTCCATAATGACAAGGCTACCATCCATTGGAGTAACAAAAATATCAACAAGAGACTACCTTCTATAATGACAAGTCTACCATCCATTGGAATAACAAAAATCTCGACAATAGACTACTTTTCATTTTGAAAAGGCTACAATCCAATGGACTAACAAAAATATGGACAACAGACTACCTTCCATAATGACAAGTCTACCATCCATTGCAGTAACAAAAATATGAACAACAAACTACCTTCCATAATGAGTAGGGTACCATCCATTGGAGTAACAGAAATCACAAAAACAGACTACCTTCCATAATGACAAGGCACCATCCATTTGAGAAATAAAAATCGGGAAAATAAACTACCTTCCATAATGACAAGGATGCAATCCATTGGAGTAACAAAAATATCAAAAAGAACCTACCTTCCATAATGACAAGGCTACCATCCATTGGAGTAACAAAAATCTCGACAATAGACTACCTTCCATAATGACAAGGCTACCATCCATTGGAGTAACAAAGATGTCGACAGCATAAAACCTTCCATAATGACAAGGCTACCATCCATTAGAGTAATAAAAATCACGACAACAGACTACCTTCCATAATGACTAGGCTACCATCCATTAGAGTAACAAAAATCACCACAACTGACTACCTTCCATAATGACAAGGCTACCATCCATTGGAATAAGAAAAATCTCGACAATAGACTACCTTCCATAATTACAAAGGCTACCATCCAATGGAGTAACAAAAATCTCGACAACAGACTACCTTCCATAATGACAAGGCTACCAACCATTGGAGTAACAAAAATCTCGACAACAGACTACCTTCAATAATGACAAGGAAACCATCCATTGCAGTAACGAAACTCTCAACAATAGACTACCTTCCATAATGACAAGGCTACCATCCAATGGAGTAACAAAAATCTCGACAACACACTACCTTCCATAATGACAAGGCTACCATCCATTGGAGTAACAAAAATCTCAACAAAAGACTACCTTCCATAATGACAAGGCTACCATCTATTGGATTAACAAAAATTTGGACAATAGACTTCCTTCCATAATGATAAGGCTTCCATCTATTATAGTAACAAAGATATAGACAACATACTACCTTCCATAATGACAAGGCTGCCATCCATTGGTGTAATAAAAATTTCGACAACAGAGTACCTTTCATAATGATAAGGCTACCATCCATTGGAGTAACAAAAATCTCGACAACAGACTACCTTCCATAATGAAAGAGATGCCATCCATTGGAGTAACAAAAATCTTGACAATAGACTACCTTCCATAAAGACAAGGATTCCATCCATTGGAGTATCAAAAATCTCGACAACAGACCACCTTCCATATTGACAAGGCTATTATCCATTAGAATAACAAAAATCTCAACAACAGACTACCTTCTATAATGACCAGGCTACCATCCATTGGAGTAACAAAAATCTCGACAACAGACTACCTTCCATAATGACAAGGCTACCATCCATTGGAGTAACAAAAATCTCGATGACAGACTACCTTCCATAATGAAAGAGATGCCATCCATTGGAGTAACAAAAATCTTGACAATAGACTACCTTCCATAAGGACAAGGCTCCCATCCATTGGAGTATCAAAAATCTCGACAACATACCACCTTCCATAATGACAAGGCTACCATCCAATGGAGTAACAAAAATCTCGACAACAGACTACCTTCCATAATGACAAGGCTACCATCCATTGGAGTAACAAAAATCTGAACAACAGACTACCTTCCATATTGACAAGGCAACCATCCATTGGAGTAACAAAAATATTTACAACAGTGTACGTTCCATAATGACAAGGCTACCATCCAATGGAGTAACAAAAATCTTGACAACAGACTACCTTTCATAATGACAAGGCTACCATCCTTTGGAGTAACAAAAATCTCAACAAAAGACTACCTTCCATAATGAAAAGGCTACCATCTATTGTATTAACAAAAATCTCGACAACAGACTACCTTCCATAATGACAAGGCTTCCATCTATTATAGTAACAAAGATATAGACAACATACTACCTTCCATAATGACAAGGCTACCATCTATTGGTGTAATAAAAATGTCGACAACAGAGTACCTTTCACAATGACAAGGCTACCATCCATTGGAGTAACAAAAATCTCGACAACAAACTACCTTCCACAATGACAAGGCTACTATCCATTGGAGTAACAAAAATCTAGACAACAGACTACCTTCCATAAGGACAAGGCTTCCATCCATTGGAGTAACAAAAATCTCGACAACAGATTACCTTCGATAATGACAAGGCTACCATCCATTGGATTAACAAAAATCTCAACAATAGACTACCTTCTATAATGACCAGGCTACCATCCATTGGAGTAACAAAAATCTTGACAATAGACTACCTTCCATAATGACAAGGCTACCATCTATTGGATTAACAAAAATCTCGACAACAGACTACCTTCCATAATGACAAGGCTACCATCCATTGGAGTAACAAAAATCTCGACAACAGACTACCTTCCATAATGACAAGGCTACCATCCATTGGAGTAACAAAAATCTCAACAACAGACTACCTTCAATAATGACAAGGAAACCATCCATTGGAGTAACAAAAATCTCGACAATAGACTACCTTCCATAATGACAAGGCTACCATCCAATGGAGTAACAAAAATCTCGACAACAAACTACCTTCCATAATGACAAGGCTACCATCCATTGGAGTAACATAAATCTCAACAAAAGACTACCTTCCATAATGACAAGGCTACCATCTATTGGATTAACAAAAATTTGGACAATAGACTACCTTCCATAACGATAAGGCTTCCATCTATTATAGTAACAAAGATATAGACAACATACTACCTTCCATAATTACAAGGCTACCATCCATTGGTGTAATAAAAATTTCGACAACAAAGTACCTTTCATAATGACAAGGCTACCATCCATTGGAGTAACAAAAATCTCGACAACAAACTACCTTCCAAAATGACAAGGCTACTATCCATTGGAGTATCAAAAATCTCGACAACAGACTACCTTCCATATTGACAAGGCTACCATCCATTGGAGTAACAGAAATCTCAATGACAGACTACCTTCCATAATGAAAGAGATGCCATCCATTGGAGTAACCAAAATCTTGACAATAGACTACCTTCCATAAGGACAAGGATTCCATCCATTGGAGTATCAAAAATCTCGACAACAGACCACCTTCCATATTGATAAGGCTATTATCCATTAGAATAACAAAAATCTCAACAACAGACTACCTTCTATAATGACCAGGCTACCATCCATTGGAGTAACAAAAATCTCGACAACAGACTACCTTCCATAATGACAAGGCTACCATCCATTGGAGTAACAAAAATCTCGATGACAGACTACCTTCCATAATGAAAGAGATGCCATCCATTGGAGTAACAAAAATCTCGACAATAGACTACCTTCCATAAGGACAAGGCTCCCATCCATTGGAGTATCAAAAATCTCAACAACATACCACCTTCCATAATGACAAGGCTACCATCCAATGGAGTAACAAAAATCTCGACAACAGACTACCTTCCATAATGACAAGGCTACCATCCATTGGAGTAACAAAAATCTGAACAACAGACTACCTTCCATATTGACAAGGCTACCATCCATTGGAGTAACAAAAATATCTACAACAGTGTACGTTCCATAATGACAAGGCTACCATCCAATGGAGTAACAAAAATCTTGACAACAGACTACCTTTCATAATGACAAGGCTACCATCCTTTGGAGTAACAAAAATCTCAACAAAAGACTACCTTCCATAATGACAAGGCTACCATCTATTGTATTAACAAAAATCTCGACAACAGACTACCTTCCATAATGACAAGGCTTCCATCTATTATAGTAACAAAGATATAGACAACATACTACCTTCCATAATGACAAGGCTACCATCCTTTGGTGTAATAAAAATGTCGACAACAGAGTACCTTTCATAATGACAAGGCTACCATCCATTGGAGTAACAAAAATCTCGACAACAAACTACCTTCCACAATGACAAGGCTACTATCCATTGGAGTAACAAAAATCTAGACAGCAGACTACCTTCCATAAGGACAAGGCTTCCATCTATTGGAGTAACAAAAATCTCGACAACAGATTACCTTCCATAATGACAAGGCTACCATCCATTGGATTAACAAAAATCTCAACAATAGACTACCTTCTATAATGACCAGGCTACCATCCATTGGAGTAACAAAAATCCCGACAACAGACTACCTTCCATAATGACAAGGCTACCATCTATTAGATTAACAAAAATCTCGACAACAGACTACCTTCCATAATGACAAGGCTACCATCCATTGGAGTAACAAAAATCTCGACAACAGACTACCTTCCATAATGACAAGGCTACCATCCATTGGAGTAACAAAAATCTCGATGACAGACTACCTTCCATAATGAAAGAGATGCCATCCATTGGAGTAACAAAAATCTTGACAATAGACTACCTTCCATAAGGACAAGGCTCCCATCCATTGGAGTATCAAAAATCTCGACAACATACCACCTTCCATAATGACAAGGCTACCATCCAATGGAGTAACAAAAATCTCGACAACAGACTACCTTCCATAATGACAAGGCTACCATCCATTGGAGTAACAAAAATCTCAACAACAAACTACCTTCAATAATGACAAGGAAACCATCCATTGGAGTAACAAAAATCTCGACAATAGACTACCTTCCATAATGACAAGGCTACCATCCAATGGAGTAACAAAAATCTCGACAACAAACTACCTTCCATAATGACAAGGCTACCATCCATTGGAGTAACAAAAATCTCAACAAAAGACTACCTTCCATAATGACAAGGCTACCATCTATTGGATTAACAAAAATTTGGACAATAGACTACCTTCCATAATGATAAGGCTTCCATCTATTATAGTAACAAAGATATAGACAACATACTACCTTCCATAATGACAAGGCTACCATCCATTGGTGTAATAAAAATTTCGACAACAAAGTACCTTTCATAATGACAAGGCTACCATCCATTGGAGTAACAAAAATCTCGACAACAAACTACCTTCCACAATGACAAGGCTACTATCCATTGGAGTATCAAAAATCTCGACAACAGACTACCTTCCATAATGACAAGGCTACCATCCATTGGAGTAACAAAAATCTCGATGACAGACTACCTTCCATATTGACAAGGCTACCATCCATTGGAGTAACCAAAATCTTGACAATAGACTACCTTCCATAAGGACAAGGCTTCCATCCATTGGAGTATCAAAAATCTCGACAACAGACCACCTTCCATATTGACAAGGCTACTATCCATTGGAATAACAAAAATCTCAACAACAGACTACCTTCTATAATGACCAGGCTACCATCCATTGGAGTAACAAAATTCCCGACAACAGACTACCTTCCATAATGACAAGGCTACCATCTATTGGATTAACAAAAATCTCGACAAAAGACTACCTTCCATAATGACAAGGCTACCATCCATTGGAGTAACAAAAATCTGAACAACAGACTACCTTCCATAATGACAAGGCTACCATCCATTGGAGTAACAAAAATATCTACAACAGTGTACGTTCCATAATGACAAGGCTACTATCCAATGGAGTAACAAAAATCTTGACAACAGACTACCTTCCATAATGACAAGGCTACCATCCATTGGAGTAACAAAAATCTCGAGAAAATACTACCTTCCATAATGACAAGGCTACCATCTATTGTATTAACAAAAATCTCGACAACAGACTACCTTCCATAATGACAAGGCTATCATCCATTGGAGTAACAAAAATATCTACAACAGTGTACGTTCCATAATGACAAGGCTACCATCCAATGGAGTAACAAAAATCTCGACAATAGACTACCTTCAATAATGACAAGGCTACCATCCATTGGAGTAACAAAAATCTCGACAACAAACTACCTTCAATAATGACAAGGAAACCATCCATTGGAGTAAAAAAAATCTCGACAATAGACTACCTTCCATAATGACAAGGCTACCATCTATTGGATTAACAAAAATTTGGACAATAGACTACCTTCCATAATGATAAGGCTTACATCTGTTATAGTAACAAAGATATAGACAACATACTACCTTTCATAATGACAAGGCTACCATCCATTGGTGTAATAAAAATTTCGACAACAAGTACCTTTCATAATGACAATGCTACCATCCATTGGAGTAACAAAAATCTCGACAACAAACTACCTTCCACAATGACAAGGCTACTATCCATTGGAGTATCAAAAATCTCGACAACAAACCACCTTCCATATTGACAAGGCTACTATCCATTGGAATAACAAAAATCTCAACAACAGACTACCTTATATAATGACCAGGCTACCATCCATTGGAGTAACAAAATTCCCGACAACAGACTACCTTCCATAATGACAAGGATACCATCTATTGGATTAACAAAAAATCTCGACAAAAGACTACCTTCCATAATGACAAGGCTACCATCCATTGGATTAACAAAAATCTGAACAACAGACTACCTTCCATAATGACAAGGCTACCATCCATTGGAGTAACAAAAATATCTACAACAGTGTACGTTCCATATTGACAAGGCTACCATCCAATGGAGTAACAAAAATCTTGACAACAGACTACCTTCCATAATGACAAGGCTACCATCCATTGGAGTAACAAAAATCTCAACAAAAGACTACCTTCCATAATGACAAGGCTACCATCTATTGGATTAACAAAAATTTGGACAATAGACTACCTTCCATAATGACAAGGCTTCCATCTATTATAGTAACAAAGATATAGACAACATACTACCTTCCATGATGACAAGGCTACCATCCATTGGTGTAATAAAGTTTTCGACAACAGAGTACCTTTCATAATGACAAGGCTACCATCCATTGGAGTAACAAAAATCTCGACAACAAACTACCTTCCATAATGACAAGGCTACTATCCATTGGAGTAACAAAAATCTAGACAACATACTACATTCCATAATGATAAGGCTACCATCCATTGGAGTAACAAAAATCTCGACAACAGACTACCTTCCATAATGACAAGGCTACCATCCATTGGATTAACAAAAATCTAGACAACATACTACCTTCCATAATGACAAGGCTACCATCCATTGGTGTAACAAAAATCTGAACAACATACTACCTTCCATATTGACAAGGCTACCATCCATTGGAGTAACGGAAATCTCGATGACAGACTACCTTCCATAATGAAAGAGATGCCATCCATTGGAGTAACAAAAATCTTGACAATATACTACATTCCATAAGGACAAGGCTTCCATCCATTGGAGTATCAAAAATCTCGACAACAGACCACCTTCCATATTGACAAGGCTACTATCCATTGGAATAACAAAAATCTCAACAACAGACTACCTACTATAATGACCAGGCTACCATCCATTGGAGTAACAAAATTCCCGACAACAGACTACCTTCCCTAATGACAAGGCTACCATCTATTGGATTAACAAAAATCTAGACAAAAGACTACCTTCCATAATGACAAGGCTACCATCCATTGGAGTAACAAAAATCTGAACAACAGACTACCTTCCATAATGACAAGGCTACCATCCATTGGAGTAACAAAAATATCTACAACAGTGTACGTTCCATAATGACAAGGCTACCATCCAATGGAGTAACAAAAATCTTGACAACAGTCTACCTTCCATAATGACAAGGCTACCATCCATTGGAGTAACAAAAATCTCGAGAAAATACTACCTTCCATAATGACAAGGCTACCATCTATTGTATTAACTAAAATCTCGACCATAAACTACCTTCCATAATGACAAGGCTACCATCCATTGGAGTAACAAAAATCTCGACAACACACTACCTTCCATAACGTCAAGGCTACCATCCATTGGAGTAACAAAAATCTCGACAACCGACTACCTTCCATAATGACAAGGCTACCATCCATTGGAGTAACAAAAATATCTACAACAGTGTATGTTCCATAATGACAAGGCTACCATCCAATGGAGTAACAAAAATCTCGACAAGAGACTACCTTCCATAATGACAAGGCTACCATCCATTGGAGTAACAAAAATCTCGACAATAGACTACCTTCAATAATGACAAGGAAATCATCCATTGGATTAACAAAAATCTCGACAACAGACTACCTTCCATAATGACAAGGCTATCATCCATTGGAGTAACAAAAATATCTACAACAGTGTACGTTCCATAATGACAAGGCTACCATCCAATGGAGTAACAAAAATCTCGACAATAGACTACCTTCAATAATGACAAGGCTACCATCCATTGGAGTAACAAAAATCTCGACAACAAACTACCTTCAATAATGACAAGGAAACCATCCATTGGAGTAAAAAAAATCTCGACAATAGACTACCTTCCATAATGACAAGGCTACCATCCAATGGAGTAACAAAAATCTCGACAACAAACTACCTTCCATAATGACAAGGCTACCATCTATTGGAGTAACAAAAATCTCAACAAAAGACTACCTTCCATAATGACAAGGCTACCATCTATTGGATTAACAAAAATTTGGACAATAGACTACCTTCCATAATGATAAGGCTTACATCTGTTATAGTAACAAAGATATAGACAACATACTACCTTTCATAATGACAAGGCTACCATCCATTGGTGTAATAAAAATTTCGACAACAAGTACCTTTCATAATGACAATGCTACCATCCATTGGAGTAACAAAAATCTCGACAACAAACTACCTTCCACAATGACAAGGCTACTATCCATTGGAGTATCAAAAATCTCGACAACAAACCACCTTCCATATTGACAAGGCTACTATCCATTGGAATAACAAAAATCTCAACAACAGACTACCTTATATAATGACCAGGCTACCATCCATTGGAGTAACAAAATTCCCGACAACAGACTACCTTCCATAATGACAAGGATACCATCTATTGGATTAACAAAAAATCTCGACAAAAGACTACCTTCCATAATGACAAGGCTACCATCCATTGGATTAACAAAAATCTGAACAACAGACTACCTTCCATAATGACAAGGCTACCATCCATTGGAGTAACAAAAATATCTACAACAGTGTACGTTCCATATTGACAAGGCTACCATCCAATGGAGTAACAAAAATCTTGACAACAGACTACCTTCCATAATGACAAGGCTACCATCCATTGGAGTAACAAAAATCTCAACAAAAGACTACCTTCCATAATGACAAGGCTACCATCTATTGGATTAACAAAAATTTGGACAATAGATTACCTTCCATAATGACAAGGCTTCCATCTATTATAGTAACAAAGATATAGACAACATACTACCTTCCATGATGACAAGGCTACCATCCATTGGTGTAATAAAGTTTTCGACAACAGAGTACCTTTCATAATGACAAGGCTACCATCCATTGGAGTAACAAAAATCTCGACAACAAACTACCTTCCATAATGACAAGGCTACTATCCATTGGAGTAACAAAAATCTAGACAACATACTACATTCCATAATGATAAGGCTACCATCCATTGGAGTAACAAAAATCTCGACAACAGACTACCTTCCATAATGACAAGGCTACCATCCATTGGATTAACAAAAATCTAGACAACATACTACCTTCCATAATGACAAGGCTACCATCCATTGGTGTAACAAAAATCTGAACAACATACTACCTTCCATATTGACAAGGCTACCATCCATTGGAGTAACGGAAATCTCGATGACAGACTACCTTCCATAATGAAAGAGATGCCATCCATTGGAGTAACAAAAATCTTGACAATATACTACATTCCATAAGGACAAGGCTTCCATCCATTGGAGTATCAAAAATCTCGACAACAGACCACCTTCCATATTGACAAGGCTACTATCCATTGGAATAACAAAAATCTCAACAACAGACTACCTACTATAATGACCAGGCTACCATCCATTGGAGTAACAAAATTCCCGACAACAGACTACCTTCCCTAATGACAAGGCTACCATCTATTGGATTAACAAAAATCTAGACAAAAGACTACCTTCCATAATGACAAGGCTACCATCCATTGGAGTAACAAAAATCTGAACAACAGACTACCTTCCATAATGACAAGGCTACCATCCATTGGAGTAACAAAAATATCTACAACAGTGTACGTTCCATAATGACAAGGCTACCATCCAATGGAGTAACAAAAATCTTGACAACAGTCTACCTTCCATAATGACAAGGCTACCATCCATTGGAGTAACAAAAATCTCGAGAAAATACTACCTTCCATAATGACAAGGCTACCATCTATTGTATTAACTAAAATCTCGACCATAAACTACCTTCCATAATGACAAGGCTACCATCCATTGGAGTAACAAAAATCTCGACAACACACTACCTTCCATAACGTCAAGGCTACCATCCATTGGAGTAACAAAAATCTCGACAACCGACTACCTTCCATAATGACAAGGCTACCATCCATTGGAGTAACAAAAATATCTACAACAGTGTATGTTCCATAATGACAAGGCTACCATCCAATGGAGTAACAAAAATCTCGACAAGAGACTACCTTCCATAATGACAAGGCTACCATCCATTGGAGTAACAAAAATCTCGACAATAGACTACCTTCAATAATGACAAGGAAATCATCCATTGGATTAACAAAAATCTCGACAACAGACTACCTTCCATAATGACAAGGCTATCATCCATTGGAGTAACAAAAATATCTACAACAGTGTACGTTCCATAATGACAAGGCTACCATCCAATGGAGTAACAAAAATCTCGACAATAGACTACCTTCAATAATGACAAGGCTACCATCCATTGGAGTAACAAAAATCTCGACAACAAACTACCTTCAATAATGACAAGGAAACCATCCATTGGAGTAAAAAAAATCTCGACAATAGACTACCTTCCATAATGACAAGGCTACCATCCAATGGAGTAACAAAAATCTCGACAACAAACTACCTTCCATAATGACAAGGCTACCATCTATTGGAGTAACAAAAATCTCAACAAAAGACTACCTTCCATAATGACAAGGCTACCATCTATTGGATTAACAAAAATTTGGACAATAGACTACCTTCCTTAATGATAAGGCTTACATCTGTTATAGTAACAAAGATATAGACAACATACTACCTTTCATAATGACAAGGCTACCATCCATTGGTGTAATAAAAATTTCGACAACAAGTACCTTTCATAATGACAATGCTACCATCCATTGGAGTAACAAAAATCTCGACAACAAACTACCTTCCACAATGACAAGGCTACTATCCATTGGAGTATCAAAAATCTCGACAACAAACCACCTTCCATATTGACAAGGCTACTATCCATTGGAATAACAAAAATCTCAACAACAGACTACCTTATATAATGACCAGGCTACCATCCATTGGAGTAACAAAATTCCCGACAACAGACTACCTTCCATAATGACAAGGATACCATCTATTGGATTAACAAAAAATCTCGACAAAAGACTACCTTCCATAATGACAAGGCTACCATCCATTGGATTAACAAAAATCTGAACAACAGACTACCTTCCATAATGACAAGGCTACCATCCATTGGAGTAACAAAAATATCTACAACAGTGTACGTTCCATATTGACAAGGCTACCATCCAATGGAGTAACAAAAATCTTGACAACAGACTACCTTCCATAATGACAAGGCTACCATCCATTGGAGTAACAAAAATCTCAACAAAAGACTACCTTCCATAATGACAAGGCTACCATCTATGGGATTAACAAAAATTTGGACAATAGACTACCTTCCATAATGACAAGGCTTCCATCTATTATAGTAACAAAGATATAGACAACATACTACCTTCCATGATGACAAGGCTACCATCCATTGGTGTAATAAAGTTTTCGACAACAGAGTACCTTTCATAATGACAAGGCTACCATCCATTGGAGTAACAAAAATCTCGACAACAAACTACCTTCCATAATGACAAGGCTACTATCCATTGGAGTAACAAAAATCTAGACAACATACTACATTCCATAATGATAAGGCTACCATCCATTGGAAAAACAAAAATCTCGACAACAGACTACCTTCCATAATGACAAGGCTACCATCCATTGGATTAACAAAAATCTAGACAACATACTTCCTTCCATAATGACAAGGCTACCATCCATTGGTGTAACAAAAATCTGAACAACATACTACCTTCCATATTGACAAGGCTACCATCCATTGGAGTAACGGAAATCTCGATGACAGACTACCTTCCATAATGAAAGAGATGCCATCCATTGGAGTAACAAAAATCTTGACAATATACTACATTCCATAAGGACAAGGCTTCCATCCATTGGAGTATCAAAAATCTCGACAACAGACCACCTTCCATATTGACAAGGCTACTATCCATTGGAATAACAATAATCTCAACAACAGACTACCTTCTATAATGACCAGGCTACCATCCATTGGAGTAACAAAATTCCCGACAACATACTACCTTCCATAATGACAAGGCTACCATTTATTGGATTAACAAAAATCTCGACAAAAGACTACCTTCCATAATGACAAGGCTACCATCTATTGGAGTAACAAAAATCTGAACAACAGACTACCTTCCATAATGACAAGGCTACCATCCATTGGAGTAACAAAAATATCTACAACAGTGTACGTTCCATAATGACAAGGCTACCATCCAATGGAGTAACAAAAATCTTGACAACAGACTACCTTCCATAATGACAAGGCTACCATCCATTGGAGTAACAAAAATCTCGACAACAGACTACCTTCAATAATGACAAGGAAACCATCCATTGGAGTAACAAAAATCTCGACAATAGACTACCTTCCATAATGACAAGGCTACCATCCAATGGAGTAACAAAAATCTCGACAACAAACTACCTTCCATAATGACAAGGCTACCATCCATTGGAGTAACAAAAATCTCAACAAAAGACTACCTTCCATAATGACAAGGCTACCATCTATTGGATTAACAAAAATTTGGACAATAGACTACCTTCCATAATGATAAGGCTTCCATCTATTATAGTAACAAAGATATAGACAACATACTACCTTCCATAATGACAAGGCTACCATCCATTGGTGTAATAAAAATTTTTAAAACACAGTACCTTTCATAATGACAAGGCTACCATCCATTGAATAACAAAAATCTCGACAACAAACTACCTTCCATAATGACAAGGCTACTATCCATTGGAGTATCAAAAATCTCGACAACAGACTACCTTCCATATTGACAAGGCTACCATCCATTGGAGTAACAGAAATCTCGATGACAGACTACCTTCCATAATGAAAGAGATGCCATCCATTGGAGTAACAAAAATCTTGACAATAGACTACCTTCCATAAGGACAAGGCTTCCATCCATTGGAGTATCAAAAATCTCGACAACAAACCACCTTCCATATTGACAAGGCTATTATCCATTGGAATAACAAAAAACTCAACAACAGACTACCTTCTATAATGACCAGGCTACCATCCATTGGAGTAACAAAATTCCCGACAACAGACTACCTTCCATAATTACAAGGCTACCATCTATTGGATTAACAAAAATCTCGACAAAAGACTACCTTCCATAATGACAAGGCTACCATCCATTGGAGTAACAAAAAGCTGAACAACAGACTACCTTCCATAATTACAAGGCTACCATCCATTGGAGTAACAAAAATATCTACAACAGTGTATGTTCCATAATGAAAAGGCTACCATCCAATGAAGTAACAAAAATCTTGACAACAGACTACCTTCCATAATGACAAGGCTACCATCCATTGGAGTAACAAAAATCTCGAGAAAATACTACCTTCCATAATGACAAGGCTACCATCTATTGTATTAACAAAAATCTCGACAACAGACTACCTTCCATAATGACAAGGCTACCATCCATTGGAGTAACAAAAATATCTACAATAGTGTACGTTCCATAATGACAAGGCTACCATACAATGGAGTAACAAAAATCTCGACAACAGACTACCTTCAATAATGACAAGGCTACCATCCATTGGAGTAACAAAAATCTCGACAACAGACTACCTTCAATAATGACAAGGAAACCATCCATTGGAGTAACAAAAATCTCGATAATAAAACACCTTCCATAATGACAAGGCTACCATCCAATGGAGTAACAAAAATCTCGACAACAAACTACCTTCTATAATGACAAGGCTACCATCCATTGGAGTAACAAAAATCTCAACAAAAGACTACCTTCCATAATGACAAGGCTACCATCTATTGGATTACCAAAAATTTGGAAAATAGACTACCTTCCATAATGATAAGGCTCCCATATATTATAATAACAAAGATATAGACAACATACTACCTTCCATAATGACAAGGCTACCATCCATTGGTGTAATAAAAATTTCAACAACAGAGTACCTTTCATAATGACAAGGCTACCATCCATTGGAGTAACAAAAATCTCGACAACAAACTACCTTCCACAATGACAAGGCTACTATCCATTGGAGTATCAAAAATATTGACAATAGACTACCTTCCATATTGACAAGGCTACCATCCATTGGAGTAACAGAAATCTCGATGACAGACTACCTTCCATAATGAAAGAGATGCCATCCATTGGAGTAAAAAAAATCTTGACAATAGACTACCTTCCATAAGGACAAGGATTCCATCCATTGGAGTATCAAAAATCTCGACAACAGACCACCTTCCATATTGACAAGGCTATTATCCATTGGAATAACAAAAATCTCAACAACAGACTACCTTCTATAATGACCAGGCTACCATCCATTGGAGTAACAAAAATCCCGACAAAAGACTACCTTCCATAATGACAAGGCCACCATATATTGGATTAACAAAAATCCCGACAACAGACTACCTTCCATAATGACAAGGCTACCATCTATTGGATTAACAAAAATCTCGACAACAGACTACCTTCCATAATGACAAGGCTACCATCCAATGGAGTAACAAAAATCTCGACAACAGACTACCTTCCATAATGACAAGTCTACCATCCATTGGAGTAACAAAAATCTCGATGACAGACTACCTTCCATAATGAAAGAGATGCCATCCATTGGAGTAACAAAAATCTTGACAATAGACTACCTTCCATAAGGACAAGGCTTCCATCCATTGGAGTATCAAAAATCTCGACAACAGACCACCTTCCATATTGACAAGGCTACTATCCATTGGAATAACAATAATCTCAACAACAGACTACCTTCTATAATGACCAGGCTACCATCCATTGGAGTAACAAAATTCCCGACAACATACTACCTTCCATAATGACAAGGCTACCATCTATTGGATTAACAAAAATCTCGACAAAAGACTACCTTCCATAATGACAAGGCTACCATCTATTGGAGTAACAAAAATCTGAACAACAGACTACCTTCCATAATGACAAGGCTACCATCCATTGGAGTAACAAAAATATCTACAACAGTGTACGTTCCATAATGACAAGGCTACCATCCAATGGAGTAACAAAAATCTTGACAACAGACTACCTTCCATAATGACAAGGCTACCATCCATTGGAGTAACAAAAATCTCGACAACAGACTACCTTCAATAATGACAAGGAAACCATCCATTGGAGTAACAAAAATCTCGACAATAGACTACCTTCCATAATGACAAGGCTACCATCCAATGGAGTAACAAAAATCTCGACAACAAACTACCTTCCATAATGACAAGGCTACCATCCATTGGAGTAACAAAAATCTCAACAAAAGACTACCTTCCATAATGACAAGGCTACCATCTATTGGATTAACAAAAATTTGGACAATAGACTACCTTCCATAATGATAAGGCTTCCATCTATTATAGTAACAAAGATATAGACAACATACTACCTTCCATAATGACAAGGCTACCATCCATTGGTGTAATAAAAATTTTTAAAACACAGTACCTTTCATAATGACAAGGCTACCATCCATTGAATAACAAAAATCTCGACAACAAACTACCTTCCATAATGACAAGGCTACTATCCATTGGAGTATCAAAAATCTCGACAACAGACTACCTTCCATATTGACAAGGCTACCATCCATTGGAGTAACAGAAATCTCGATGACAGACTACCTTCCATAATGAAAGAGATGCCATCCATTGGAGTAACAAAAATCTTGACAATAGACTACCTTCCATAAGGACAAGGCTTCCATCCATTGGAGTATCAAAAATCTCGACAACAAACCACCTTCCATATTGACAAGGCTATTATCCATTGGAATAACAAAAAACTCAACAACAGACTACCTTCTATAATGACCAGGCTACCATCCATTGGAGTAACAAAATTCCCGACAACAGACTACCTTCCATAATTACAAGGCTACCATCTATTGGATTAACAAAAATCTCGACAAAAGACTACCTTCCATAATGACAAGGCTACCATCCATTGGAGTAACAAAAAGCTGAACAACAGACTACCTTCCATAATTACAAGGCTACCATCCATTGGAGTAACAAAAATATCTACAACAGTGTATGTTCCATAATGAAAAGGCTACCATCCAATGAAGTAACAAAAATCTTGACAACAGACTACCTTCCATAATGACAAGGCTACCATCCATTGGAGTAACAAAAATCTCGAGAAAATACTACCTTCCATAATGACAAGGCTACCATCTATTGTATTAACAAAAATCTCGACAACAGACTACCTTCCATAATGACAAGGCTACCATCCATTGGAGTAACAAAAATATCTACAATAGTGTACGTTCCATAATGACAAGGCTACCATACAATGGAGTAACAAAAATCTCGACAACAGACTACCTTCAATAATGACAAGGCTACCATCCATTGGAGTAACAAAAATCTCGACAACAGACTACCTTCAATAATGACAAGGAAACCATCCATTGGAGTAACAAAAATCTCGATAATAAAACACCTTCCATAATGACAAGGCTACCATCCAATGGAGTAACAAAAATCTCGACAACAAACTACCTTCTATAATGACAAGGCTACCATCCATTGGAGTAACAAAAATCTCAACAAAAGACTACCTTCCATAATGACAAGGCTACCATCTATTGGATTACCAAAAATTTGGAAAATAGACTACCTTCCATAATGATAAGGCTCCCATATATTATAATAACAAAGATATAGACAACATACTACCTTCCATAATGACAAGGCTACCATCCATTGGTGTAATAAAAATTTCAACAACAGAGTACCTTTCATAATGACAAGGCTACCATCCATTGGAGTAACAAAAATCTCGACAACAAACTACCTTCCACAATGACAAGGCTACTATCCATTGGAGTATCAAAAATATTGACAATAGACTACCTTCCATATTGACAAGGCTACCATCCATTGGAGTAACAGAAATCTCGATGACAGACTACCTTCCATAATGAAAGAGATGCCATCCATTGGAGTAAAAAAAATCTTGACAATAGACTACCTTCCATAAGGACAAGGATTCCATCCATTGGAGTATCAAAAATCTCGACAACAGACCACCTTCCATATTGACAAGGCTATTATCCATTGGAATAACAAAAATCTCAACAACAGACTACCTTCTATAATGACCAGGCTACCATCCATTGGAGTAACAAAAATCCCGACAAAAGACTACCTTCCATAATGACAAGGCCACCATATATTGGATTAACAAAAATCCCGACAACAGACTACCTTCCATAATGACAAGGCTACCATCTATTGGATTAACAAAAATCTCGACAACAGACTACCTTCCATAATGACAAGGCTACCATCCAATGGAGTAACAAAAATCTCGACAACAGACTACCTTCCATAATGACAAGTCTACCATCCATTGGAGTAACAAAAATCTCGATGACAGACTACCTTCCATAATGAAAGAGATGCCATCCATTGGAGTAACAAAAATCTTGACAATAGACTACCTTCCATAAGGACAAGGCTTCCATCCATTGGAGTATCAAAAATCTCGACAACAGACCACCTTCCATATTGACAAGGCTACTAACAATTGGAATAACAAAAATCTCAACAACAGACTACCTCCTATAATGACCAGGCTACCATCCATTGGAGTAACAAAAATCCCGACAACAGACTACCTTCCATAATGACAAGGATACCATCTATTGGATTAAACAAAATCTCGACAAAAGACTACCTTCCATAATGACAAGGCTACCATCTATTGGAGTAACAAAAATCTGAACAACAGACTACCTTCCATAATGACAAGGCTACCATCCATTGGAGTAACAAAAATATCTACAACAGTGTACGTTCCATAATGACAAGGCTACCATCCAATGGAGTAACAAAAATCTTGACAACAGACTACCTTCCATAATGACAAGGCTACCATCCATTGGAGTAACAAAAATCTCGACAACAGACTACCTTCCATAATGACAAGGCTACCATCTATTGGATTAACAAAAATCTCGACAAAAGATTACCTTCCATAATGACAAGGCTACCATCCATTGGAGTAACAAAATTCTGAACAACAGACTACCTTCCATAATGACAAGGCTACCATCCATTGGAGTAACAAAAATCTCGACAACAAACTACCTTCAATAATGACAAGGCTACCATCCATTGGAGCAACAAAAATATCTACAACAGTGTACGTTCCATAATGACAAGGCTACCATCCAATGGAGTAACAAAAATCTTGACAACAGACTACCTTCCATAATGACAAGGCTACCATCCATTGGAGTAACAAAAATCACGACAACAGACTACCTTCAATAATGACAAGGAAACCATCCATTGGAGTAACAAAAATCTCAACAAAAGACTACCTTCCATAATGACAAGGCTACCATCTATTGGATTAACAAAAATTTGGACAATAGACTACCTTCCATAATGATAAGGCTTCCATCTATTATAGTAACAAAGATATAAACAACATAATACCTTCCATAATGACAAGGCTACCATCCATTGGTGTAATAAAAATTTCGACAACAGAGTACCTTTCATAATGACAAGGCTACCATCCATTGGAGTAACAAAAATCTCGACAACAAACTACCTTCCACAATGACAAGGCTACTATCCATTGGAGTATCAAAAATCTCGACAACAGACTACATTCCATATTGACAAGGCTACCATCCATTGGAGTAACAGAAATCTCGATGACAGACTACCTTCCATAATGAAAGAGATGCCATCCATTGGAGTAACAAAAATCTTGACAATAGACAACCTTCCATAAGGACAAGGATTCCATCCATTGGAGTATCAAAAATCTCGACAACAGACCACCTTCCATATTGACAAGGCTATTATCCATTGGAATAACAAAAATCTCAACAACAAACTACCTTCTATAATGACCAGGCTACCATCCATTGGAGTAACAAAAATCCCGACAATAGACTACCTTCCATAATGACAAGGCTACCATCTATTGGATTAACAAAAATCTCGACAACAGACTACCTTCCATAATGACAAGGCTACCATCCATTGGAGTAACAAAAATCTGAACAACAGACTACCTTCCATATTGACAAGGCTACCATCCATTGGAGTAACAGAAATCTCGATGACAGACTACCTTCCATAATGAAAGAGATGCCATCCATTGGAGTAACAAAAATCTTGACAATAGACTACCTTCCATAAGGACAAGGCTTCCATCCATTGGAGTATCAAAAATCTCGACAACAGACCACCTTCCATATTGACAAGGCTACTATCCATTGGAATAACAAAAATCTCAACAATAGACTACCTTCTATAATGATCAGGCTACCATCCATTGGAGTAACAAAAATCCCGACAACAGACTACCTTCCATAATGACAAGGCTACCATCTATTGGATTAACAAAAATCTCGACAACAGACTACCTTCCATAATGACAAGGCTACCATCCATTGGAGTACCAAAAATCTCGACAACAGACTACCTTCCATAATGACAAGGCTACCATCCATTGGAGTAACAAAAATATCGATGACAGACTACCTTCCATAATGAAAGAGATGCCATCCATTGGAATAACAAAAATCTTGACAATAGACTACCTTCCATAAGGACAAGGCTTCCATCCATTGGAGTATCAAAAATCTCGAGAACAGACCACCTTCCATATTGACAAGGCTACTAACAATTGGAATAACAAAAATCTCAACAACAGAATACCTTCTATAATGACCAGGCTACCATCCATTGGAGTAACAAAAATCCCGACAATAGACTACCTTCCATAATGACAAGGCTACCATCTATTGGATTAATAAAAATCTCGACAACAGACTACCTTCCATAATGACAAGGCTACCATCCATTGGAGTAACAAAAATCTTGACAATAGACTACCTTCCATAAGGACAAGGCTTCCATCCATTGGAGTATCAAAAATCTTGATAACAGACCACCTTCCATATTGACAAGGCTACTATCCATTGGAATAACAAAAATCTCAACAACAGACTACCTTCTATAATGACCAGGCTACCATCCATTGGAGTAACAAAATTCCGGACAACAGACTACCTTCCATAATGACAAGGCTACCATCTATTGGATTAACAAAAATCTCGACAAAAGATTACCTTCCATAATGACAAGGCTACCATCCATTGGAGTATCAAAATTCTGAACAACAGACTACCTTCCATAATGACAAGGCTACCATCCATTGGAGTAACAATAATCTCGACAACAGACTACCTTCAATAATGACAAGGCTACCATCCATTGGAGTAACAAAAATATCTACAATAGTGTACGTTCCATAATGACAAGGCTACCATCCAATGGAGTAACAAAAATCTTGACAACAGACTACCTTCCATAATGACAAGGCTACCATCCATTGGAGTAACAAAAATCACGACAACAGACTACCTTCAATAATGACAAGGAAACCATCCATTGGAGTAACAAAAATCTCAACAAAAGACTACCTTCCATAATGACAAGGCTACCATCTATTGGATTAACAAAAATTTGGACAATAGACTACCTTCCATAATGATAAGGCTTCCATCTATTATAGTAACAAAGATATAGACAACATAATACCTTCCATAATGACAAGGCTACCATCCATTGGTGTAATAAAAATTTCGACAACAGAGTACCTTTCATAATGACAAGGCTACCATCCATTGGAGTAACAAAAATCTCGACAACAAACTACCTTCCACAATGACAAGGCTACTATCCATTGGAGTATCAAAAATCTCGACAACAGACTACATTCCATATTGACAAGGCTACCATCCATTGGAGTAACAGAAATCTCGATGACAGACTACCTTCCATAATGAAAGAGATGCCATCCATTGGAGTAACAAAAATCTTGACAATAGACAACCTTCCATAAGGACAAGGCTTCCATCCATTGGAGTATCAAAAATCTCGACAACAGACCACCTTCCATATTTACAAGGCTACTAACAATTGGAATAACAAAAATCTCAACAACAGACTACCTCCTATAATGACCAGGCTACCATCCATTGGAGTAACAAAAATCCCGACAACAGACTACCTTCCATAATGACAAGGATACCATCTATTGGATTAACAAAAATCTCGACAAAAGACTACCTTCCATAATGACAAGGCTACCATCTATTGGAGTAACAAAAATCTGAACAACAGACTACCTTCCATAATGACAAGGCTACCATCCATTGGAGTAACAAAAATATCTACAACAGTGTACGTTCCATAATGACAAGGCTACCATCCAATGGAGTAACAAAAATCTTGACAACAGACTACCTTCCATTATGACAAGGCTACCATCCATTGGAGTAACAAAAATCTCGACAACAGACTACCTTCCATAATGACAAGGCTACCATCTATTGGCTTAACAAAAATCTCGACAAAAGATTACCTTCCATAATGACAAGGCTACCATCCATTGGAGTAACAAAATTCTGAACAACAGACTACCTTCCATAATGACAAGGCTACCATCCATTGGAGTAATAAAAATCTCGACAACAGACTACCTTCAATAATGACAAGGCTACCATCCATTGGAGTAACAAAAATATCTACAATAGTGTACGTTCCATAATGACAAGGCTACCATCCAATGGAGTAACAAAAATCTTGATAACAGACTACCTTCCATAATGACAAGGCTACCATCCATTGGAGTAACAAAAATCACGACAACAGACTACCTTCAATAATGACAAGGAAACCATCCATTGGAGTAACAAAAATCTCAACAAAAGACTACCTTCCATAATGACAAGGCTACCATCTATTGGATTAACAAAAATTTGGACAATAGACTACCTTCCATAATGATAAGGCTTCCATCTATTATAGTAACAAAGATATAGACAACATAATACCTTCCATAATGACAAGGCTACCATCCATTGGTGTAATAAAAATTTCGACAACATAGTACCTTTCATAATGACAAGGCTACCATCCATTGGAGTAACAAAAATCTCGACAACAAACTACCTTCCACAATGACAAGGCTACTATCCATTGGAGTATCAAAAATCTCGACAACAGACTACATTCCATATTGACAAGGCTACCATCCATTGGAGTAACAGAAATCTCGATGACAGACTACCTTCCATAATGAAAGAGATGCCATCCATTGGAGTAACAAAAATCTTGACAATAGACAACCTTCCATAAGGACAAGGATTCCATCCATTGGAGTATCAAAAATCTCGACAACAGACCACCTTCCATATTGACAAGGCTATTATCCATTGGAATAACAAAAATCTCAACAACAAACTACCTTCTATAACGACCAGGCTACCATCCATTGGAGTAACAAAAATCCCGACAATAGACTACCTTCCATAATGACAAGGCTACCATCTATTGGATTAACAAAAATCTCGACAACAGACTACCTTCCATAATGACAAGGCTACCATCCATTGGAGTAACAAAAATCTGAACAACAGACTACCTTCCATATTGACAAGGCTACCATCCATTGGAGTAACAGAAATCTCGATGACAGACTACCTTCCATAATGAAAGAGATGCCATCCATTGGAGTAACAAAAATCTTGACAATAGACTACCTTCCTTAAGGACAAGGCTTCCATCCATTGGAGTATCAAAAATCTCGACAACAGACCACCTTCCATATTGACAAGGCTACTATCCATTGGAATAACAAAAATCTCAACAATAGACTACCTTCTATAATGATCAGGCTACCATCCATTGGAGTAACAAATATCCCGACAACAGACTACCTTCCATAATGACAAGGCTACCATCTATTGGATTAACAAAAATCTCGACAACAGACTACCTTCCATAATGACAAGGCTACCATCCATTGTAGTACCAAAAATCTCGACAACAGACTACCTTACATAATGACAAGGCTACCATCCATTGGAGTAACAAAAATATCGATGACAGACTACCTTCCATAATGAAAGAGATGCCATCCATTGGAGTAACAAAAATCTTGACAATAGACTACCTTCCATAAGGACAAGGCTTCCATCCATTTGAGTATCAAAAATCTCGACAACAGACCACCTTCCATATTGACAAGGCTACTAACAATTGGAATAACAAAAATCTCAACAACAGACTACCTTCTATAATGACCAGGCTACCATCCATTGGAGTAACAAAAATCCCAACAACAGACTACCTTCCATAATGACAAGGCTACCATCTATTGGATTAATAAAAATCTCGACAACAGACTACCTTCCATAATGACAAGGCTACCATCCATTGGAGTAACAAAAATCTTGACAATAGACTACCTTCCATAAGGACAAGGCTTCCATCCATTGGAGTATCAAAAATCTTGATAACAGACCACCTTTCATATTGACAAGGCTACTATCCATTGGAATAACAAAAATCTCAACAACAGACTACCTTCTATAATGACCAGGCTACCATCCATTGGAGTAACAAAATTCCGGACAACAGACTACCTTCCATAATGACAAGGCTACCATCTATTGGATTAACAAAAATCTCGACAAAAGATTACCTTCCATAATGACAAGGCTACCATCCATTGGAGTAACAAAATTCTGAACAACAGACTACCTTCCATAATGACAAGGCTACCATCCATTGGAGTAACAAAAATCTCGACAACAGACTACCTTCAATAATGACAAGGCTACCATCCATTGGAGTAACAAAAATATCTACAACAGTGTACGTTCCATAATGACAAGGCTACCATCCAATGGAGTAACAAAAATCTTGACAACAGACTACCTTCCATAATGACAAGGCTACCATCCATTGGAGTAACAAAAATCACGACAACAGACTACCTTCAATAATGACAAGGAAACCATCCATTGGAGTAACAAAAATCTCAACAAAAGACTACCTTCCATAATGACAAGGCTACCATCTATTGGATTAACAAAAATTTGGACAATAGACTACCTTCCATAATGATAAGGCTTCCATCTATTATAGTAACAAAGATATAGACAACATAATACCTTCCATAATGACAAGGCTACCATCCATTGGTGTAATAAAAATTTCGACAACAGAGTACCTTTCATAATGACAAGGCTACCATCCATTGGAGTAACAAAAATCTCGACAACAAACTACCTTCCACAATGACAAGGCTACTATCCATTGGAGTATCAAAAATCTCGACAACAGACTACATTCCATATTGACAAGGCTACCATCCATTGGAGTAACAGAAATCTCGATGACAGACTACCTTCCATAATGAAAGAGATGCCATCCATTGGAGTAACAAAAATCTTGACAATAGACAACCTTCCATAAGGACAAGGATTCCATCCATTGGAGTATCAAAAATCTCGACAACAGACCACCTTCCATATTGAAAAGGCTATTATCCATTGGAATAACAAAAATCTCAACAACAAACTACCTTCTATAATGACCAGGCTACCATCCATTGGAGTAACAAAAATCCCGACAATAGACTACCTTCCATAATGACAAGGCTACCATCTATTGGATTAACAAAAATCTCGACAACAGACTACCTTCCATAATGACAAGGCTACCATCCATTGGAGTAACAAAAATCTGAACAACAGACTACCTTCCATATTGACAAGGCTACCATCCATTGGAGTAACAGAAATCTCGATGACAGACTACCTTCCATAATGAAAGAGATGCCATCCATTGGAGTAACAAAAATCTTGACAATAGACTACCTTCCATAAGGACAAGGCTTCCATCCATTGGAGTATCAAAAATCTCGACAACAGACCACCTTCCATATTGACAAGGCTACTATCCATTGGAATAACAAAAATCTCAACAATAGACTACCTTCTATAATGATCAGGCTACCATCCATTGGAGTAACAAAAATCCCGACAACAGACTACCTTCCATAATGACAAGGCTACCATCTATTGGATTAACAAAAATCTCGACAACAGACTACCTTCCATAATGACAAGGCTACCATCCATTGGAGTACCAAAAATCTCGACAACAGACTACCTTCCATAATGACAAGGCTACCATCCATTGGAGTAACAAAAATATCAATGACAGACTACCTTCCATAATGAAAGAGATGCCATCCATTGGAGTAACAAAAATCTTGACAATAGACTACCTTCCATAAAGACAAGGCTTCCATCCATTGGAGTATCAAAAATCTTGACAACAGACCACCTTCCATATTGACAAGGCTACTATCCATTGGAATAACAAAAATCTCAACAACAGACTACCTTCTATAATGACCGGGCTACCATCCATTGGATTAACAAAAATCTCGATAATAGACTACCTTCCATAATGACAAGGCTACCATCCATTGGAGTAAAAAAAATCTTGACAACAGACTACCTTCCATAATGACAAGGCTACCATCCAATGGAGTAACAAAAATCTCGACAACAGACTACCTTCCATAATGATAAGGCTACCATCCATTGGAGTAACAAAAATCTCAACAAAAGACTACCTTCCATAATGACAAGGCTACCATCCATTGGTGAAATAAAAATTTCGACAACAGAGTACCTTTTATAATGACAAGGCTACCATCCATTGGAGTAACAAAAATCTCGACAACAAACTACCTTCCACAATGACAAGGCTACTATCCATTGGAGTATCAAAAATCTCGACAACAGACTACCTTCCATATTGACAAGGCTACCATCCATTGGAGTAACAGAAATCTCGATGACAGACTACCTTCCATAATGAAAGAGATGCCATCGATTGGAGTAACAAAAATCTTGACAATAGACTACCTTCCATAAGGACAAGGCTTCCATCCATTGGAGTATCAAAAATCTCGACAACAGACCACCTTCCATATTGACAAGGCTACTATCCATTGGAATAACAAAAATCTCAACAACAGACTACCTTCTATAATGACCAGGCTACCATCCATTGGAGTAACAAAATTCCCGACAACAGACTACCTTCCATAATTACAAGGCTACCAACTATTGGATTAACAAAAATCTCGACAAAAGACTACCTTCCATAATGACAAGGCTACCATCCATTGGAGTAACAAAAATCTCGAGAAAATACTACATTCCATAATGACAAGGCTACCATCTATTGTATTAACAAAAATCTCGACAACAGACTACCTTCCATAATGACAAGGCTACCATCCATTGGAGTAAAAAAAATATCTACAACAGTGTACGTTCCATAATGACAAGGCTACCATCCAATGGAGTAACAAAAATCTCGACAACATACTACCTTCCATAATGACAAGGCTACCATCCATTGGAGTAACAAAAATCTCGACAACAGACTACCTTTAATAATGACAAGGAAACCATCCATTGGAGTAACAAAAATCTCGACAATAGACTACCTTCCATAATGACAAGGCTACCATCCAATGGAGTAACAAAAATCTCGACAACAAACTACCTTCCATAATGACAAGGCTACCATCCATTGGAGTAACAAAAATCTCAACAAAAGACTACCTTCCATAATGACAAGGCTACCATCTATTGGATTAACAAAAATTTGGACAATAGACTACCTTCCATAATGATAAGGCTTCCATCTATTATAGTAACAAAGATATAGACAACATACTACCTTCCATAATGACTAGGCTACCATCCATTGGTGTAATAAAAATTTCGACAACAGAGTACCTTTCTAATGACAAGGCTACCATCCATTGGAGTAACAAAAATCTCGACAACAAACTGCCTTCCACAATGACAAGGCTACTATCCATTGGAGTATCAAAAATCTCGACAACAGACTACCTTCCATATTGACAAGGCTACCATCCATTGGAGTAACAGAAATCTCGATGACAGACTACCTTCCATAATGAAAGAGATGCCATCCATTGGAGTAACAAAAATCATGACAATAGACAACCTTCCATAAGGACAAGGATTCCATCCATTGGAGTATCAAAAATATCGACAACAGACCACCTTCCATATTGACAAGGCTATTATCCATTGGAATAACAAAAATCTTAACAACAAACTACCTTCTATAATGACCAGGCTACCATCCATTGGAGTAACAAAAATCCCGACAACAGACTACCTTCCATAATGACAAGGCTACCATCTATTGGATTAACAAAAATCTCGACAACAGACTACCTTCCATAATGATAAGGCTACCATCCATTGGAGTAACAAAAATCTGAACAACAGACTACCTTCCATATTGACAAGGCTACCATCCATTGGAGTAACAGAAATCTCGATGACAGACTACCTTCCATAATGAAAGAGATGCCATCCATTGGAGTAACAAAAATCTTGACAATAGACTACCTTCCATAAGGACAAGGCTTCCATCCATTGGAGTATCAAAAATCTCGACAACAGACCACCTTCCATATTGACAAGGCTACTATCCATTGGAATAACAAAAATCTCAACAACAGACTACCTTCTATAATGATCAGGCTACCATCCATTGGAGTAACAAAAATCCCGACAACAGACTACCTTCCATAATGACAAGGCTACCATCTATTGGATTAACAAAAATCTCGACAACAGACTACCTTCCATAATGACAAGGCTACCATCCATTGGAGTAACAAAAATCTCGACAACATACCACCTTCCATAATGACAAGGCTACCATCCATTATAGTAACAAAAATATAGAGAACATACTACCTTCCATAATGACAAGGCTACCATCCATTGGTGTAATAAAAATTTCGACAACAGAGTTCCTTTCATAATGACAAGGCTACCATCCATTGGAGCAACAAAAATCTCGACAACAAACTACCTTCCACAATGACAAGGCTACTATCCATTGGAGTAACAAAAATCTCGATAACAGACTACATTCCATAATGACAAGGCTACCATCCATTGGATTAACAAAAATCTAGACAATAGACTACCTTCCATAAGGACAAGGCTTCCATCCATTGGAGGATCAAAAATCTCGACAACAGACCACCTTCCATATTGACAAGGCTACTATCCATTGGAATAACAAAAATCTCAACAACAGACTACCTTCTATAATGACCAGGCTACCATCCATTGGAGTAACAAAAATCTCGACAACAGACTACCTTCGATAATGACAAGGCTACCATCTATTGGATTAACAAAAATTTCGACAACAGACTACCTTCCATAATGACAAGGCTACCATCCATTGGAGTATCAAAAATCTCGACAACAGACTACCTTCCATAATGACAAGGCTACCATCCATTGGAGTAACAAAAATCTCGATGACATACTACCTTCCATAATGAAAGAGATGCCATCCATTGGAGTAACAAAAATCTTGACAATAGACTACCTTCCATAAGGACAAGGCTTCAATCCATTGGAGTATCAAAAATCTCGACAACAGACCACCTTCCATATTGAGAAGGCTACTATCCATTGGAATAACAAAAATCTCAACAACAGACTACCTTCTATAATGAAAAGGCTACCATCCATTGGAGTAACAAAAATCTCGACAACAAACTACCTTACATAATGACAAGGCTACCATCCATTGGAGTAACAAAAATATCTACAACAGTGTACGTTCCATAATGACAAGGCTACCATCTATTGGATTAACAAAAATCTCGAAAACAGACTACCGTCCATAATGACAAGGCTACCATCCATTGGAGTAACAAAAATCTAGACAACAGACTACCTTCCATAATGACAAGGCCACCATCCATTATAGTAACAGAAATCTCAACAACAGACTGCCTTCCATAATGACAAGGCTACCATCCATTATAGTAACAAAAATCTAGACAATAGACTACCTTCCATAATTACAAGGCTACCATCCATTGGAGTAAAAAAAATCTCGACAAAAGACTACCTTCCATAATGATAAGCCTACCTTCCATTGGAGTAACAAAAATCTCGACAAAAGACTACCTCTACAAATGACAAGGCTACCATCCATTGGAGTAACAAAAATCTCAACAACAGACTACCTTCCATAATGACAAGGCTATCATCCATTGGAGTATCAAAAATCTCGACAACAGACTACCTTCCACAATGACAAGGCTACCATCCATTGGAGTAACAAAAATCTCGATGACAGACTACCTTCCATAATGAAAGAGATGCCATCCATTGGAGTAACAAAAATCTTGACAATAGACTACCTTCCATAAGGACAAGGCTTCAATCCATTGGAGTATCAAAAATCTCGACAACAGACCACCTTCCATATTGACAAGGCTACTATCCATTGGAATAACAAAAATCTCAACAACAGACTACCTTCTATAATGACCAGGCTACCATCCATTGGAGTAACAAAAATCCCGACAACAGACTACCTTCCATAATGACAAGGCTACTATCTATTGGATTAACAAAAATCTCGACAACGGACTACCTACCATAATGACAAGGCTACCATCCATTGGAGTAACAAAAATCTCGACAACAAACTACCTTCCATAATGACAAGGCTACCATCCATTGGAGTAACAAAAATATCTACAACAGTGTACGTTCCATAATGACAAGGCTAGCATCCAATGGAGTAACAAAAATCTCGACAACAGACTACCTTCCATAATGACAAGGCTACCATCCATTGGAGTAACCAAAATCTCAACAAAAGACTACCTTCCATAATGACAAGGCTACCATCTATTGGATTAAAAAAAATTTGGACAGTAGACTACCTTCCATAATGACAAGGCTTCCATCCATTATAGTAACAAAAATATAGACAACATACTACCTTCCATAATGACAAGGCTACCATCCATTGGTGTAAAAAAAATTTCGACAACAGAGTACCTTTCATAATGAAAAGGATACCATCCATTGGAGTAACAAAAATCTCGACAACAAACTACCTTCCACAATGACAAGGCTACTATCCATTGGAGTAACAAAAATCTCGACAACAGACTACATTCCATAATGACAAGGCTACCATCCATTGGTGTAACAAAAATCTCGACAACAGACTACCTTCCAAAATGACAAGGCTACCATCCATTGGATTAACAAAAATCTAGACAATAGACTACCTTCCATAATGACAAGGCTACCATCCATTGGAGTAACAAAAATCTGAACAACAGACTACCTTCCATATTGACAAGGCTACCATCCATTGGAGTAACAGAAATCTCGATGACAGACTACCTTCCATAATGAAAGAGATGCCATCCATTGGAGTAACAAAAATCTTGACAATAGACTACCTTCCATAAGGACAAGGCTTCCATCCATTGGAGTATCAAAAATCTCGACAACAGACTACCTTCTATAATGACCAGGCTACCATCCATTGTAGTAACAAAAATCCCGACAACAAACTACCTTCCATAATGACAAGGCTACCATCTATTGGATTAACAAAAATCTCGACAACAGACTACTTTCCATAATGACAAGGCTACCATCCATTGGAGTAACAAAAATCTAGACAACAGACTACCTTCCATAATGACAAGGCCACCATCCATTATAGTAACAGAAATCTCAACAACAGACTGCCTTCCATAATGACAAGGCTACCATCCATTATAGTAACAAAAATCTCGACAACAGACTACCTTCCATAATGACAAGGCTACCATCCATTGGAGTAAAAAAAATCTCGACAAAAGACTACCTTCCATAATGATAAGCCTACCTTCCATTGGAGTAACAAAAATCTCGACAAAAGACTACCTCTCATAATGACAAGGCTACCATCCATTGGAGTAACAAAACTCTCAACAACAGACTACCTTCCATAATGACAAGGCTACCATCCATTAGAGTAACAAAAATCTCAACAACAGAATACCTTCCATAATGACAAGGCTACCATCCATTGGAGTAACAAAAATCTCAACAACAGACTACCTTCCATAATGACAAGGCTACCATCCATTAGAGTAACAAAAATCTCGAGAAAAGACTACCTTCCATAATGACAAGGCTACCATCTACTGTATTAATTAAAATCTCGACAATAGACTACCTTCCATAATGACAAGGCTACCATCCATTGTAGTAACAAAAATATCGACAACAAACTACCTTCCATAATGACAAGGCTACCATCCATTGGAGTAACAAAAATCTCGACAACAGACTACCTTCCATAATGACAAGGCTACCATCTATTGGATTAACAAAAATCTCGACAACAGACTACCTTCCATAATGACAAGGCTACCATCCATTGGAGTAACAAAAATCTAGACAACAGACTACCTTCCATAATGACAAGGCCACCATCCATTATAGTAACAGAAATCTCAACAACAGACTACCTTCCATAATGACAAGGCTACCATCCATTATAGTAACAAAAATCTCGACAACAGACTACCTTCCATAATGACAAGGCTACCATCCATAGGAGTAACAAAAATATCTACAACAGTGTACGTTCCATAATGACAAGGCTAGCATCCAATGGAGTAACAAAAATCTCGACAACAGACTACCTTCCATAATGACAAGGCTACCATCCATTGGAGTAACCAAAATCTCAACAAAAGACTACCTTCCATAATGACAAGGCTACCATCTATTGGATTAACAAAAATTTGGACAATAGACTACCTTCCATAATGACAAGGCTTCCATCCATTATAGTAACAAAAATATAGACAACATACTACCTTCCATAATGACAAGGCTACCATCCATTGGTGTAATAAAAATTTCGACAACAGAGTACCTTTCATAATGACAAGGATACCATCCATTGGAGTAACAAAAATCTCGACAACAAACTACCTTCCACAATGACAAGGCTACTATCCATTGGAGTAACAAAAATCTCGACAACAGACTACATTCCATAATGACAAGGCTACCATCCATTGGTGTAACAAAAATCTCGACAACAGACTACCTTCCAAAATGACAAGGCTACCATCCATTGGATTAACAAAAATCTAGACAATAGACTACCTTCCATAATGACAAGCCTACCATCCATTGGAGTAACAAAAATCTGAACAACAGACTACCTTCCATATTGACAAGGCTACCATCCATTGGAGTAACAGAAATCTCGATGACAGACTACCATCCATAATGAAAGAGATGCCATCCATTGGAGTAACAAAAATCTTGACAATAGACTACCTTCCATAAGGACAAGGCTTCCATCCATTGGAGTATCAAAAATCTCGACAACAGACTACCTTCTATAATGACCAGGCTACCATCCATTGTAGTAACAAAAATCCCGACAACAAACTACCTTCCAAAATGACAAGGCTACCATCCATTGGAGTAACAAAAATCTCGACAACAGACTACCTTCCATAATGACAAGGCTACCATCTATTGGATTAACAAAAATCTCGACAACAGACTACTTTCCATAATGACAAGGCTACCATCCATTGGAGTAACAAAAATCTAGACAACAGACTACCTTCCATAATGACAAGGCCACCATCCATTATAGTAACAGAAATCTCAACAACAGACTGCCTTCCATAATGACAAGGCTACCATCCATTATAGTAACAAAAATCTCGACAACAGACTACCTTCCATAATGACAAGGCTACCATCCATTGGAGTAAAAAAAATCTCGACAAAAGACTACCTTCCATAATGATAAGCCTACCTTCCATTGGAGTAACAAAAATCTCGACAAAAGACTACCTCTCATAATGACAAGGCTACCATCCATTGGAGTAACAAAAATCTCAACAACAGACTACCTTCCATAATGACAAGGCTACCATCCATTAGAGTAACAAAAATCTCAACAACAGACTACCTTCCATAATGACAAGGCTACCATCCATTGGAGTAACAAAAATCTCAACAACAGACTACCTTCCATAATGACAAGGCTACCATCCATTAGAGTAACAAAAATCTCGAGAAAAGACTACTTTCCATAATGACAAGGCTACCATCTACTGTATTAATTAAAATCTCGACAATAGACTACCTTCCATAATGACAAGGCTACCATCCATTGTAGTAACAAAAATATCGACAACAAACTACCTTCCATAATAACAAGGCTACCATCCATTGGAGTAACAAAAATCTCGACAACAGACTACCTTCCATAATGACAAGGCTACCATATATTGGATTAACAAAAATCTCGACAACAGACTACCTTCCATAATGACAAGGCTACCATCCATTGGAGTAACAAAAATCTAGACAACAGACTACCTTCCATAATGACAAGGCCACCATCCATTATAGTAACAGAAATCTCAACAACAGACTACCTTCCATAATGACAAGGCTACCATCCATTATAGTAACAAAAATCTCGACAACAGACTACCTTCCATAATGACAAGGCTACCATCCATTGGAGTAAAAAAAATCTCGACAAAAGACTACCTTCCATAATGATAAGCCTACCTTCCATTGGAGTAACAAAAATCTCGACAAAAGACTACCTCTCATAATGACAAGGCTACCATCCATTGGAGTAACAAAAATCTCAACAACAGACTACCTTCCATAATGACAAGGCTACCATCCATTAGAGTAACAAAAATCTCGAGGAAAGACTACCTTCCATAATGACAAGGCTACCATCCATTGGAGTAACAAAAATCTAGACAACAGACTACCTTCCATAATGACAAGGCCACCATCCATTATAGTAACAGAAATCTCAACAACAGACTGCCTTCCATAATGACAAGGCTACCATCCATTATAGTAACAAAAATCTCGACAACAGACTACCTTCCATAATGACAAGGCTACCATCTATTGGATTAACAAAAATCTCGACAACAGACTACCTTCCATAATGACAAGGCTACCATCCATTGGAGTAACAAAAATCTAGACAACAGACTACCTTCCATAATGACAAGGCCACCATCCATTATAGTAACAGAAATCTCAACAACAGACTACCTTCCATAATGACAAGGCTACCATCCATTATAGTAACAAAAATCTCGACAACAGACTACCTTCCATAATGACAAGGCTACCATCCATTGGAGTAACAAAAATATCTACAACAGTGTACGTTCCATAATGACAAGGCTAGTGTGATCGGTGGATCTGGAACTGACTGTTTAACGCTGGTTCGCGAAATGTCGCGGAAGCAAGAGTCGCCACCGTCTTTTATTTTCTCCAAATGGAAAGGACAAAAGCACAGAAAAATTCCTTAAAGAGATCGCTCTCGGTTCGGGAGGTAGGTTATAGAAAGGGAAGGTGTTAGCACCCTTTCTATCCATGGTTATCCATGGGCTCTTAGATACTTGCTCACTTGTGTTTTCAAAATGGTTTGTTTGCTTTTCAATGTGGGTTTAAAAAAGTTTCTTTGAAAATTTTCAGTTCGACTCGTACGTCAGAGTGTTTGAAAAATTTGCTTTGAAAGCTTTTGAAAAAAAGTGTTGGTGTGAAAAGTATTTTTTTGATTTGTTTGAAATTAGAGCAAGTATCCTTGAGAACCTACCTACCCTAAGGAATTCGTCTGTGTAAATATCCTTAAGATAGTGCCATCCCACCATTGAGAGGTAGGTAGCACCACCGTTGGAGGTGTTCGGGTCAATTCGATTTTAAGGGACATGGTGATCACCAGAGCAATGGGAAGACACCTTAGAAGCTACCCTCATGCCAGGTTCCCGGATCATGAGGACTTACTAAGACGTCCTCTACTCGACGATCACCTTTCGAAAGGCAACAGTGAGGCGTACCCTAGGGGTGGTGTGTGCGATTCGTGTGTCATGTTTCATTTATTTGTCTTGTCATGTTTGTCGTGTTCTACGCTTGATTTTAATTTAAGTCCATTCATTCTTGCATGCATATTAAGAGATATAAAATTTGCGAGGAAATAAATCTAAGACTATTACAAAGGCGCGGGTCCACATCGCCAAAATTAAACCGGACCCGATTTAGCAGAAAAATAAATAATGCGAAGAAAATAAAGTGCGAAAAATAAATTACAACGCTTTGGGGCAATTACATGATTATATAAACGATAAAAGATAAATGCGCGAATTAAATGATTAATGACGGGCGTTGGACCCTTTTGCAAATAATTAAAAGTTAACGGGAATTAAAAATTAAATAATAAAAAAAGGAAATTAAATGATTAAATTGTTTTTTGGTATTTTGTATTTTTAATTTAATGTGAACAAAGGGAATTAATTGAAATTAGATTAGACGGCAAACCCTAAATCTAGTATTTTGATTTGTTATGAAAGATTTAAATTAAGATCTAAATTAAACCTAAGATTTATTATGTACAATTTAAATTATGAAAATAAATAAATAAGTAATTATTATTGTTAGAAATAAAAATTAAAAAAAAGAAAATCAACAAAGATATTAAACCTAATTCTACATGTTTTTTGGATTTTTATTAAAAAAGGAATTAGAATTAAAACCTAATTACACTAATTTATTTATAAGTATTTATTATGAAAATAATTAAAATTAAAAATTCTATTTTTATTTGGACATTTTATTTTTTATGATGTTTTTCTGTATTTTTTTGTAAAAAAGATATTTAATTTAAATCAGAAAATAAATAAACAAATAAACAATTAAAAACAATAAAAGATAAAAAAAATAGAAAAAGATAGAACCAGGGGGGGTTTGCTGTCCCCTTATGGAGGTATGAATTTGAGAGGCCTGGCCCAATAACGTTGGAACTTGGTTGACCTTTTGAATCTCATGCTACGCGTCTGACTCATGCCTGGGGTGTTCTCCAATCCTGGCCCTTGACTAGATCTCCTGGGACGCGTGGATGATGTTTGTTGAATGTGCATGGTGAACCTTAACGTTAAGCCTGCATGTGAATTTGTTTTGCAAAATAATAATGAAAGTTGCAAGACCTGGGACTTGAACCCAGGTCTTTGAGGCCATATACACAACACGTTACCACTGAGCCATCGCCTTTACAATTAACATATAATATCAATTAAATATCAAAAAGTAAAATCAATGCATAATGGACTAAGCGCGCGTGAATTCAAAAAGGGCCAATCACATAGTGACAACGAGGTTGTCTTCTTCCCCACCCTGTAAAACAACATGAATAGGCGACGGTTTTTGTAGCGTGGTTTAAAGAGGCCTTTCAGAAAATAGCGAATAGGATTCCTTGCTATATAAATCCATCGCGAGGTGTGCGTTTTATTCAGAGGAACATGCTGAGTGCAACCATGGCCATCTTGAACCCTAATTTTTCCTGATTGTAAAACCCCCAATTTGGGAAACCTGAAACCCTAGTATGTAACAATGGCAACTTCTCATATATGGCACAAAAACAAAATCAAACACGTTGGTTAGCTTTAGAACATCATGACAAACAATAATCCATAAAGAAAAATGCATGAGGATGCTTAAATCGTGCTATGCAATTTCGAAATTTTCTTGGTTCAGTGGGACTCGTGTATACCAATTCTTGAGGTTTTTGCTATTGTTTGTGATTGGAAAAGGTTCTGAATGGTCCAAGGAAGCTATTGCAACAAAGATCCAAGCTTGAATCGTCCTCTATCTCTGAATTCAGTATTGAGTTTTTATGAGAATTTTTCAATATGCAAGGGTTGTTTTTGGGCGCAGCTTTTTGTCTAGGATCATTAGGGTTGTGATGCTGATCATATATGGAGTGATTTAGGTCAATAAAACTAGACAAAATCTTAGGCATTGATGAATTTCAATATTTGATTTCATGGATCTTTTTTCATATCTTTTTCATGTTGTTTTTATTCAATCATGATCCAATCTCATCAAAACTTGCCCTAATCATTTAAGCACGAAATATTGAGGTTATAATGTGCATAAAAAGATTTTTTAGGTTAAGGTTTATATTTTCCATGAATTAAAATCATTTAAATGAATATAAATTAATATTAATTCAAATAAATAATTAAAAAATATGAGAATACTTCCCTTTGGGCCTAGTGGTCGTGCATAGGCTTGGCATGAAGAAATTTGGAAGAAAATTGGGCCCATTTGCATTTTTAGGCCTTTTGCATCAATGTTGACTTTCAAAAATTTCCAAAAATTTCCCAACTTCCACAAGGCATAACTTGGTCAATTTTTAAGCTTTTCACATGTTCTTGGACATTTTGGAAAGGTCTTTGAGTCCTTTAACCAATGCCTTTGGTCCCATGTCATTTTGATTTACCAATCTCAAGTTATGGCCTTTGACCTAAAGTCACTTTTTGTTGACTTTTGAAAATGACCTATAATGTTGAAATTGATAACTTTTTGTGAGAGCATTTCTTGGACTTGGAACATGAAGATGAATTGTAGGAAATGTCTTTCTCTTCAAAATGAGCTTTGGATGGAATTTTTCTGATAATCCATGTGAAAGTTATGCCCTGGTCAATTTCAGTTGACTTTTTCAGCTGTCCAAATATAGCAACTTTTGCATCTTTGATGATTTCTGAGCCAAATTTTGAGAATCATGATCAAGCATTGATCAAATGATGTTTGTGGCTTCAAAATGATGTGTTGACCAAAAATTTGAACTTTTGACTGTCAAATGACCATTTTGCCCCTACAGTTGACTGTAGTGCAATCTAGGGTTTTAACTGTGCAATTTTGAGCTGAATGCCTTGAAACTTGACATGAGGATACTTGACCATCTTTTTAAGCATGTGAGACTTGATTGGGCCTTTGAAAAGTTCATTTGCTTGACTAGAACTCAAACCCTAGTTTTGACTGTCTAGGAGACAGTTGAGCTGCACAACCCTGGGGGAATTTTGTGACCTTGACTTTGACAATTCTTGATGAATATGGGAGGGCAAATTTTGGGGTACAACAGTTGCCCCTGTTCAATCTTCTTAGACCTGAGGATGCAGATTGGCTGACGTGCCTTTCGTAATCCGGGGGTAGAAGATGATTGAACACTAAAGTGCCCAGAAATTTGCGCTCACATAGTAACAATGATGATGAGGGAATGGGCTTATAGATGCCATTTGGATAGGATGATGGGCTTATAGATGCCATCTGGACGTTGATCGCGTAGGAGATTCCTTAGCGAGAGCCTGTATACCTGCAAAACAAAAAAATGAGTACCTGACACGTCGCAGGAGCTGATGCTTGATATGGATATGTCCTGATTGGTTACAGGAGCTGAGTCTGGAGCTTCAAACGCTGATGAATGAACCAGGGATGGTTACTGCCTTAGCATGGATGGTAAGAGGACCTTGGGTGATTTTACTTCAACAACGCTCGTTGAGAAAAATCTTGGTGAGAATTACCATCTTTGTAGTGTCAGGAAGAGAACCAAAGGACATTACAATCTCAAAGGGAGTTACCTCACTCACGTTGGAGAGGGAACTATAGGAAATTATAATCTGGAAGGAAATGTCACCTCACGCTCATGCCGGAGAGGGAAACATTTGAAGAAGGAATTACCACCTCACACGCCGTTGGAGAGGGGACCATAAGAGAATATCACCTCACGCTCATGCCGGAGAGGGAAACATCTGAAAAAGGAATTACCACCTCACACGCCGTTGGAGAGGGGACCATAAGAGAATATCACCTCACGCTCATGCCGGAGAGGGAAACATCTGAAAAAGGAATTACCACCTCACACGCCGTCGGAGAGGGGACCACAGAAGAATATCACCTCACGCTCATCGTCGGAGAGGAAAACATCTTGAAAAAGGAATTACCACCTCACGCTCACCGTCGGAGAGGGGACCATAACTTCTACTGAGTCTTTATCAGAAAAATCTGTTTGGAGTCGATTTAACTGGACTAGAGAAATCCTTGAAATATGTTTGAGAATTTCAACTGCATCTTTCCTGAAAGGTAAAGGTCAGTTATATGCGATGCATGATATGGATCAAGTAATGATGTTATCGATATAAAGGAGACTTGTATGATGCAATACGTTATGCATGCTATAATGATGTATGTGATGATTCATGTATGTTTTTGTCTAGGAAAATGAATTCTTGACGGGTGCCGGGAAGTCATATCCTGGGCTGATGAAGAGATTTTGCTTCCGCTGTGGATGATTCGTTGCAAGAATACCGGTAGGAGGAGACAACTCCGTTGAGGAATAAACTTGGCAAATGAGATAATTCTGCGGGAGAAAAGATCCTCTAGCGACCATGCTGGGGAGTACTACTCTGTGGGGATAGCGATGCTTTGCTGAGTTGATGAAGACAACTCCGCTGGGGATACCGTTGATGAGTTATACTGAGGATATCCTTGTTGTGCTGGAAGTGTTGATAGACTTCGCTGGGGTAGGAAGATACTTTGCCGAGGACGCTCTTTCCGTGGCTTTTGGCTGAGGATAACCCAGTTATATCTTGTTACGGAAATAACTCTTTAAATCAAGCCGGGACGACGCGTTTGTGCTCTGCGAGGGGTAAGCTTCCAGAATCTACTGGGGATAAGCTTACTGCTTGGGGAGATATGAATTCCAACTTTCCTGGGGAAACTGGATTGGACTCTCATGGGGAATTTTGATATGCTGGAGGATGATCCCTTAGAATGTTGATATACCGCCGGGGAACAATCTTTAGACCAAGACTGCCGGGGATGCTTTATGTATACTGCTGGGGAAGTATTGAGATCTACGGGGGGATACTCAATTTCCTTGATATTTGACAATTTTGCTTGGAGAAGGATGTATTGTTTTATTGAACCACTCTCTGGGGAATTAAGATACCCTTGGCCGTGTTCTTTAGCTGAACCTACCTTGGTACCTTGGAGGATAGAACAATTAGACTGCTCAGACAACTCTTTTATTGCCCCTGTTTCCAGTGTCACCTGCAATGAATTCCTTTGTTTCGTATGCAAATATTTATGAGTTAGCAAATTATTGTCAATGCATACATCACAAATTGAACCTTGGACGTTCTTCGCAAAACAAAACAGAAAAAGAAAAACACTTGGGCACGTTTAACTGAAGATATATTTTTATTGATTTTTGAATGGCCTGAATAGGCGTTTTGTATACAAGAGGCTGACGCCCTAGTAAGAGGTACGTCGCCGAGCAAAAGAGTTTATACAAGTTTTGTACAAAAGAAAATAAAACAGCTGTGTGAAAGATGAATGATCCACTGGGTTTCAACTCTGCTATTGCCTTTATAACTCTGAGCGTCTCATCACTTGATGACCTTGGTTGAAGGTGAAGCTGACTGATCGATACCGTCTGAACTTGATGCTGATGCCGGATTCTGGATGCAAAGTGATCGATGAGACATAGTTTTACGCTTTATCCCTAATTTTTGCCTGGACCGCCCTTTCGGGTTTTCAGTCCACCGGGATACCCTTTTTTGCCCAAGCCGCCTTTTCAGGTTTTCGACTTGCCGGGTGTACAGATTTTTTCATTTTCATCCCTTCATTTTGCCCGAACCCTTTTGGTTCGACGGGAAGCCCTAACTTTTGCCTAGGCATGTCAGCCTAGCGGGTCTTTTTCATGCGTAGTATTTTTTAACTATGTCTGCATTGGCAGGGTGAGGAAGGTCGTCACCATCCATGTTGGTTAAGGTCATTGCTCCTCCTGAGAACACATGCTTAACCACAAATGGCCCTTCGTACGTAGGGGTCCATTTGCCCCTTGGATCACTCTGAGGAAGGATGATTCTCTTGATAACCAGATCCCCGACTTGATATTCCTGTGGTCTGACCTTTTTGTTAAATGCCCTGATCATCCGTTTCTGATACGTTTGACCATGACAGATAGCAGCAAGTCTTTTTTCGTCAATGAGATTGAGTTGGTCGAGTCGTGTCTGGATCCAATCATCTTCGTTCAGGTTTGCATCCTTCATTATCCGGAGAGAGGGGATTTGTACTTCGATCGGCAAGACTGCCTCCATACCATAAACCAGAGAGAAGGGAGTTGCCCCGGTTGACGTCCTAGCTGAGGTACGGTACCCATGCAGAGCGAACGGTAACATCTCGTGCCAATCTTTGTATGTTACTGTCATCTTTTGCACGATCTTTTTGATGTTCTTATTTGCTGCTTCTACAGCCCCATTCATCTTCGGTCTGTAAGGAGAAGAATTGTGGTGCTGTATCTTGAATTGTTCGCAAAGCTCGGCAATCATCTTATTGTTCAGATTGGTACCGTTGTCTGTAATGATCCGTTCAGGGACGCCATATCGACAGATCAGATTGTGCCGAATAAACCGTGCCACAACAGTCTTGGTTACTGTAGCATAGGATGCTGCTTCAACCCACTTCGTAAAATAGTCAATCGCCACTAGGATGAAGCGATGTCCATTGGATGCCGTAGGTCTTATCTCGCCGATCATGTCTATGCCCCACATTGCAAACGGCCAAGGTGCAGTCAGAACATTCAGGGGAACCGGAGGAACATGCACCTTATCTGCATAGATCTGGCACTTGTGGCATGTCCTAGAATGTTGGTAGCAATCAGCTTCCATGGTGGACCAGTAATATCCTGCCCGTAGGATCTTCTTAGCCATAGTATGCCCACTGGAATGCGTACCAAAGGTCCCTTCGTGTAGCTCTTCCATGATTCTTTCCGCTTCAGTCTTGTCCACACAACGCAGTAAGGTTGAATCATGGTTTCTCTTGTACAAGATGCCGTTGCTTAGGAAGAACTTGGATGCGAACCGTCTCAGGAATTTCTTATCATTGATAGAGGCACCTTCAGGGTATTCCTGAGCTTCCAGATATCTCTTTACTTCGTGGTACCAAGGCTTCTCAGTTACCAATTCAGCTTCGAGATCACAACAGTATGCCGGTTCGTCCAGTTTCCAGATGATGATCCGGGGAGCCTCGTTATCCCATTTGACCTTGAACATTGAAGACATTGTAGCTAACGCGTCCGCTAACTGATTCTCTTCTCTTGGAAAGTGCTCAAAGGTTATCTCTGTGAAGTGGGGAATCAGGGTCAACACACATTCTCTGTAAGGAATCAGGTTTGGATGTTTCGTATCCCACTCTCCTTTGATCTGATTGATCACAAGAGAGGAATCTCCGAAAACACTGAGGAACTTGATCCTTAAGTCGATCGCAGCTTGAAGACCCATGATACACGCCTCATACTCCGCCATGTTGTTGGTACAGTTGAAACACAGCCGGGCAGTGAGTGGAGTATGAGTACCTTGAGGGGATATGATGATGGCGCCGATACCATTTCCCAAAGCATTGGAAGCTCCGTCAAAGTGCATAGACCATCGGGATCCTGGTTCAGGTCCTTCATCCGGTCCAGGTACTTCACAGTCAGTTACAATCATGATGCTTTCATCCGGAAACTCGAAGTTCATTGATTGATAGTCATCTACAGCTTGATGAGCTAAGTGGTCTGCCAGTACACTCCCCTTGATGGCTTTCTGGGTTGTATACTGAATGTCGTATTCCGTCAAGATCATCTGCCATCTCGCAATTCTCCCAGACAGAGCAGGCTTTTCGAATATGTACTTAATAGGATCCATCTTTGAGATCAATAAGGTAGTGTGAGTCAGCATATACTGTCTCAGCCGGCGAGCAGCCCATACCAAAGCGCAGCAAGTTTTCTCAAGCAGTGAGTATCGGGTCTCACAGTCGGTAAACTTTTTGCTAAGGTAATAAATGGCATGCTCTTTTCGGCCAGACTCGTCATGCTGCCCCAGCACACACCCCATTGAGTTGTCTAGCACTGTCAGATATAGGATCAGAGGTCTCCCTTCAACCGGCGGCATAAGGATAGGTGGTTCTTGGAGATACTCTTTGATTTTGTCGAAGGCGGCCTGACATTCATCGTTCCAACGTACTACCTGATCTTTCTTCAGCAGCTTGAAGATGGGTTCACAGGTAGCAGTCAAATGAGATATGAATCGAGCGATGTAATTCAGGCGTCCTAAAAAGCCTCTGACTTCCTTCTCTGTCTTGGGAACTGGCATCTCTTGAATAGCTTTGACCTTAGCAGGGTCCACTTGAATACCTTTATCACTGACCACGAAGCCTAGCAACTTCCCGGACCTTACCCCGAAGGTGCACTTGTTCGGGTTCAATCTCAGCTTGTATAGTTTCAACCGGTCAAATAACTTCTGCAGATGATCTAGGTGCTCTTCCTCAGTCTGGGACCTAGCGATCATGTCGTCCACATACACTTCAATCTCGTGATGGATCATATCATGAAATAAGGCAACCATGGCACGCTGGTAGGTTGCCCCAGCATTCTTTAACCCGAACGGCATGACCTTGTAACAGAAGGTGCCCCACTGAGTGACAAATGTAGTCTTCTCCATGTCTTCAGGTGCCATCTTTATCTGATTGTAGCCTGAGAAGCCATCCATGAAAGAGAATACCTTGTGTTGGGCTGTATTATCAACAAGGACATCAATATGAGGCAAGGGGAAGTCATCCTTGGGGCTGGCCCTGTTCAGATCCCTGTAATCAACACACATTCTGACCTTGCCGTCCTTTTTAGGTACCGGCACCACATTAGCAACCCACTGAGGGTAAGAAGTCACTGCAAGGAACCCGGCATCAAACTGTTTCATCACCTCGGCTTTAATCTTCTCGGACATCTCTGGACGCATCCGACGAACCTTTTGTTTAACTGGAGGGCAGTCTTCCCTAGTCGGCAAGTGATGGATGACAATATCGGTATCCAACCCTGGCATGTCTTCGTAAGACCAGGCAAAGATCTCCATATAGTCATGTAACATCTTGGTTAACCGTTGCTTCACGCTGAGCTCTAGGTTGGCACCAATCTTTACCTCTTTTCTGTCTGCCTCAGTACCCAGGTTTATGGTTTCCACTGGCTCTTCATGGGGTTGAATTGCCCTCTCTTCCTGAAGCAACAGTCTAGCAAGCTCGCCAGGCACTTCGCAATCATCTTCACCTTCGTCTTCGGCTAAGTTGATCGGATTTTCGAAGTCATAATTGGCATTAGCAGAGCTGTTATCAGTGAGATCCAGAGTGGATTGGAATCTGTATGAGTGAGTGTGTGTGTAAATACAGCTGTTTTGAAAATTATGTAAAGGAAATGAAAGAAGAAAAAAAGGAACACAATTTTTGCAATGCGAAAATAATCCAAGGTTTTCATTCATGATGTATAAAATGACAGTTCATATGCCCTCACAAATAGAACCACGGTGCCTCGGGTAAGACACCGGGCCATAGAGTTTATCATTGTCTATTACAAAATGAAACAAAGAAATTTATTACTTAGTAACCAAAGAAACATGGAGGTTGTCTTTTGCACTCCAATTGTTGAGTCCACCATCAGCAACCGGGTATATCCAGCTATCGAACTCAGCTTCATCCACTTCCTCTTCATCACCAATAGCATTAACTCCATGAGCAGGCAGGGGAGCTGTCACCACGTTGGGTTTATCAGACGCCTCGAACTGTACCTCCTTAGCGTCAATGAGGTCCTGCAGCTTGTTCCTTAGTGCCCAACAGTCATCAGTGGCATGCCCCGGGCTATCTGAATGGTAAGCACAACGGGCATTCGGGTTGTACTTGGGAGAGGTAGTGTTAGGGAACTTTGGTGCCTCCTTGACAGATACCAAATTGGTTGCGAGCAGCTGTGGCAGAATCTGCGATAGGGTCATGCTTAACCGGGTAAACTCTCTCCGGGGTCTATCAACCCTTTGAGGATTGTTTGGCCGGGGAGCGGCAGCAGGCTTAGCGATCATTACCGCGCTGACAGATTGGCGGTGATCAGGTCTCTCTGATTTCCTAGAACCATTCACGGCACTAGACTCTTTTTTAAACGGTTTCTTGTCCGACCCAGATGATGATGCAGCCTTTGCAATCTTCCCAGACTTCAACCCAGCTTCAATTCTCTCTCCAGTTAAGATCAAATCAGTGAAACCAGCAGAAGAATTCCCAATGAGATGATTAAAGAATGGCCCAGATAGGGTCCCCAAGAACATATCCACTAACTCTCGATCAGTCAAAGGTGGCTGCACCCTGCCAGCCAGATCTCTCCACTTCTGCGCGTACTCTTTAAAACCTTCGCTTACGCCCAACGACATACCCTGGAGTTGGGTACGCGTGGGGGCAAGGTCGGCATTATACTGATACTGCTTGTAGAAAGCAGTAGCCAGCTCCTCCCAGTTACGAATTTTGGTCCCATCCAGCTGATAGAACCATTCGAGGTGAGTCCCTGAAAGACTCTCCTGGAAGAAGTGGATCCATAGATTCTTGTCCGCAGAGTACGGCTGAATCTTCCGAACATAGGACCTCAAATGCAGCTTGGGACAGGATGCCCCGTCATACCTGGAGAAGGTGGGAGCTTTGAATTTATGTGGAATAACCACACCAGTTGACAAACCCAGATCTCCGAAATCCAGCCCAGGTACCTGTTGAACTTCCATGGCCTTCAACCTGTCCTCCAGTTGTTTGTACTTGTTGTCTTCAGGAGGATATTGTTCCTCATCAAAATCTGTCTCGTTGTCGGAGACCACCGGACTAGGAACCCTTGCTTCTGCCTGAGAAGGACTTTTGCCAACAGAAGAAACAACCTCTTCTTGGTGCAGAGTATTACCCAACCTTCGGCCCGAGTTGAATAGAACAGTTCTTCTTTTCTTCTTCTTCTCCTTCTTCAGGAGCATAGTCTTCAGTTCCTCTTGGCCTTTAGCTAGACCCAGGATTAGCTCTTGAAACTGCGCATTCTGCGCCTGGAGAGCCTTGATTGAAGTCTCAGTTGATTCAGATCCGGAATTCATGATGCTGAAATAAACAGCGAAGAACTGTAAGCAACCTGAAAAGGGGAAAAACCTGCTATGCACATGATGTATGAAATGCGTATGAATTATGTTTTCAAAGACAATCGGGAATCAACTTTGTAAACAAAAAAAAGAACACACTTCATTAGATTCAACTTTGTAACTGAAATTATTCAACAAGTTGCCCTTAGGCGTTTACATGAAACGAAACAACTGGAAAGGAAATAAAACTGTAAAGGCACATTCAGAACTCCCTATTGGTCCCAGGGTCTCCTCTTCTCAGTACGGAGGTAGGCATTCAGAGCTCTCTCATTCTCCAATTACTTTGTCAGCTTCTGGACCTTTGATTCCTGCTCGTTGAACTTTTCCCGGTAAGAATCCCGTTCTTCTTGCAGTTGTGACCAAGATCTCTTCAATGTCTCATAATCAGTAGGTATCTGAGGAGGAAGGATAGTTGGAGGTACACCATCTTTATCAGGACACTCAAGAATGACGGGTCTGACAGCTTCATACGGCATACCTAACTTCTGAGCACGGATGCGGACCCATTTGTAGTAGGCTTCCATAGGTAGAGAAGTCTTTGGCCCTAGCTCTTGTGGGTCAGCTTTATGAACCTTCTCCCAAGCCTTGATGAACCTACGACGTAGCTCGTCACTATCCACCTGAAACTCGAAACTGATGTGAGGCACCAACATTTCATGGGGGCCTGCTCTTCTTGCTCTTCCAAACTGACGGAGTGCTAGACATGGATTGTACGAGATCCCTCCTTGAGTACCAATCAGAGGAACATTAGGATACTCCCCGCATCGATCAATAACAGCTATCTCATTTAAACCTCTGCAAGTCCATATGATGTCTTTATCGGTGAGAGACATTAACCTGTGAGCCCAACCTCTTCCTTCTTGGTTCTTCAATACGGACTTAGGGAGGTGCGAAATAAACCACCTCACCAACAAAGGGATACAACACCATAGGGTTCCTCGTCTTCGGGTAGTACGGGCATGAAGTTGTTGCAAGATGTCACCCAAGAGAGTGGGCACAGGATTCTGAGACATGAAGATCCTAATGGAAATGACATTGATGAAGTTGTCAGGATTAGGAAACAGGACTAACCCATAGATTAGGAGAGCCAAGATGTCTTCATATGCCCTAAAGTCCAAGTCATTCCAGAAGCTGTTAGCTTTACCAATCAGAAACTTGGCCAAGAAACCCTTAACTCCGCTTCTAGTTACCCAGTTGTCTGTTACTTCTTGATGGGTCAAAGGAAGAGCTGCAGCAATGTCCTCAAGCCTAAGGGTCTTTTCCCAACCAGTAAAGGGAGTCTGATCCAAAATAGGGATACCAAGCAGATTAGAGAACTCTTCCAGGGTAGGGACCAGCTGGAAGTCTTGGAAGGTAAAGCACTGGTACTGAGGGTCATAGAACTGGGTCAGAACACTCATCAACTGTTGATCCCGCTTTGCAGTGACTAGACTGAGAAGAGAACCATGCCTCTGAATGAAGGAAGTGGTGTTTGGAATTCTGCTAACCAACTCATCAAGCAACTCAGGTGAACGAACAAAGTTGAACCGGATAGTATTCCTTCGCACAGGCATCATAATGTCCTACAAAACAGAGCAAAGATGAAACCCTCTTGTCTTTGAAATGGTCAGGATGCATGCAATGTTCATGATGCTATGATGTTATGATAAAGCACACCACATACAGATACAAAGGCAAACATGGTAAGGCATACAAGTCACACAAGACAAGCCCTTAAGGTTTAAGGCCAGCATGAGGTCTAGGTACTACCCTCTTTCAGTTTGTTGGTTCATACCTGTCCTAATCAAAAGTAACCGGGTTCTTAGAGGATCCCAATATCATTGACTACCCTCAATCGGTCATAACTCCAGCATCGCAATCTTTTCTTGCGGCCAGAACCATCACGAGAGTTTAGCCTCAATGGGCGTAGCATACTGCTACTGTTCTAAAGGCCAAGTTGGGTCATTTAAGGTTCTAAGGTCTGTTGGTGCTTAATGACTCCTCAGAAGACCCATATTCTCCTCGTTGCAACACAAGGGATATCGGTACAGACCAAGGTGCCACACCAACGTAGCCACTGCTTCACCCGTGTCGGTCTACGCCGGACAGGTCCCTCACAGCTTATGCTACCTAAACAGGGTATCCCCAGATCCGGGTTAGGATCTATGTAACTCCCATGAAACCCACAATTTAAAGCAAGCAAATCAATACAATTGAAAACACAGTGATCTTAGTCCTAAGGTACACCTCACTTTAAAATTTGATCCCCAGCAGAGTCGCCAGTTCTGTGATCGGTGGATCTGGAACTGACTGTTTAACGCTGGTTCGCGAAATGTCGCGGAAGCAAGAGTCGCCACCGTCTTTTATTTTCTCCAAATGGAAAGGACAAAAGCACAGAAAAATTCCTTAAAGAGATCGCTCTCGGTTCGGGAGGTAGGTTATAGAAAGGGAAGGTGTTAGCACCCTTTCTATCCATGGTTATCCATGGGCTCTTAGATACTTGCTCACTTGTGTTTTCAAAATGGTTTGTTTGCTTTTCAATGTGGGTTTAAAAAAGTTTCTTTGAAAATTTTCAGTTCGACTCGTACGTCAGAGTGTTTGAAAAATTTGCTTTGAAAGCTTTTGAAAAAAAGTGTTGGTGTGAAAAGTATTTTTTTGATTTGTTTGAAATTAGAGCAAGTATCCTTGAGAACCTACCTACCCTAAGGAATTCGTCTGTGTAAATATCCTTAAGATAGTGCCATCCCACCATTGAGAGGTAGGTAGCACCACCGTTGGAGGTGTTCGGGTCAATTCGATTTTAAGGGACATGGTGATCACCAGAGCAATGGGAAGACACCTTAGAAGCTACCCTCATGCCAGGTTCCCGGATCATGAGGACTTACTAAGACGTCCTCTACTCGACGATCACCTTTCGAAAGGCAACAGTGAGGCGTACCCTAGGGGTGGTGTGTGCGATTCGTGTGTCATGTTTCATTTATTTGTCTTGTCATGTTTGTCGTGTTCTACGCTTGATTTTAATTTAAGTCCATTCATTCTTGCATGCATATTAAGAGATATAAAATTTGCGAGGAAATAAATCTAAGACTATTACAAAGGCGCGGGTCCACATCGCCAAAATTAAACCGGACCCGATTTAGCAGAAAAATAAATAATGCGAAGAAAATAAAGTGCGAAAAATAAATTACAACGCTTTGGGGCAATTACATGATTATATAAACGATAAAAGATAAATGCGCGAATTAAATGATTAATGACGGGCGTTGGACCCTTTTGCAAATAATTAAAAGTTAACGGGAATTAAAAATTAAATAATAAAAAAAGGAAATTAAATGATTAAATTGTTTTTTGGTATTTTGTATTTTTAATTTAATGTGAACAAAGGGAATTAATTGAAATTAGATTAGACGGCAAACCCTAAATCTAGTATTTTGATTTGTTATGAAAGATTTAAATTAAGATCTAAATTAAACCTAAGATTTATTATGTACAATTTAAATTATGAAAATAAATAAATAAGTAATTATTATTGTTAGAAATAAAAATTAAAAAAAAGAAAATCAACAAAGATATTAAACCTAATTCTACATGTTTTTTGGATTTTTATTAAAAAAGGAATTAGAATTAAAACCTAATTACACTAATTTATTTATAAGTATTTATTATGAAAATAATTAAAATTAAAAATTCTATTTTTATTTGGACATTTTATTTTTTATGATGTTTTTCTGTATTTTTTTGTAAAAAAGATATTTAATTTAAATCAGAAAATAAATAAACAAATAAACAATTAAAAACAATAAAAGATAAAAAAAATAGAAAAAGATAGAACCAGGGGGGGTTTGCTGTCCCCTTATGGAGGTATGAATTTGAGAGGCCTGGCCCAATAACGTTGGAACTTGGTTGACCTTTTGAATCTCATGCTACGCGTCTGACTCATGCCTGGGGTGTTCTCCAATCCTGGCCCTTGACTAGATCTCCTGGGACGCGTGGATGATGTTTGTTGAATGTGCATGGTGAACCTTAACGTTAAGCCTGCATGTGAATTTGTTTTGCAAAATAATAATGAAAGTTGCAAGACCTGGGACTTGAACCCAGGTCTTTGAGGCCATATACACAACACGTTACCACTGAGCCATCGCCTTTACAATTAACATATAATATCAATTAAATATCAAAAAGTAAAATCAATGCATAATGGACTAAGCGCGCGTGAATTCAAAAAGGGCCAATCACATAGTGACAACGAGGTTGTCTTCTTCCCCACCCTGTAAAACAACATGAATAGGCGACGGTTTTTGTAGCGTGGTTTAAAGAGGCCTTTCAGAAAATAGCGAATAGGATTCCTTGCTATATAAATCCATCGCGAGGTGTGCGTTTTATTCAGAGGAACATGCTGAGTGCAACCATGGCCATCTTGAACCCTAATTTTTCCTGATTGTAAAACCCCCAATTTGGGAAACCTGAAACCCTAGTATGTAACAATGGCAACTTCTCATATATGGCACAAAAACAAAATCAAACACGTTGGTTAGCTTTAGAACATCATGACAAACAATAATCCATAAAGAAAAATGCATGAGGATGCTTAAATCGTGCTATGCAATTTCGAAATTTTCTTGGTTCAGTGGGACTCGTGTATACCAATTCTTGAGGTTTTTGCTATTGTTTGTGATTGGAAAAGGTTCTGAATGGTCCAAGGAAGCTATTGCAACAAAGATCCAAGCTTGAATCGTCCTCTATCTCTGAATTCAGTATTGAGTTTTTATGAGAATTTTTCAATATGCAAGGGTTGTTTTTGGGCGCAGCTTTTTGTCTAGGATCATTAGGGTTGTGATGCTGATCATATATGGAGTGATTTAGGTCAATAAAACTAGACAAAATCTTAGGCATTGATGAATTTCAATATTTGATTTCATGGATCTTTTTTCATATCTTTTTCATGTTGTTTTTATTCAATCATGATCCAATCTCATCAAAACTTGCCCTAATCATTTAAGCACGAAATATTGAGGTTATAATGTGCATAAAAAGATTTTTTAGGTTAAGGTTTATATTTTCCATGAATTAAAATCATTTAAATGAATATAAATTAATATTAATTCAAATAAATAATTAAAAAATATGAGAATACTTCCCTTTGGGCCTAGTGGTCGTGCATAGGCTTGGCATGAAGAAATTTGGAAGAAAATTGGGCCCATTTGCATTTTTAGGCCTTTTGCATCAATGTTGACTTTCAAAAATTTCCAAAAATTTCCCAACTTCCACAAGGCATAACTTGGTCAATTTTTAAGCTTTTCACATGTTCTTGGACATTTTGGAAAGGTCTTTGAGTCCTTTAACCAATGCCTTTGGTCCCATGTCATTTTGATTTACCAATCTCAAGTTATGGCCTTTGACCTAAAGTCACTTTTTGTTGACTTTTGAAAATGACCTATAATGTTGAAATTGATAACTTTTTGTGAGAGCATTTCTTGGACTTGGAACATGAAGATGAATTGTAGGAAATGTCTTTCTCTTCAAAATGAGCTTTGGATGGAATTTTTCTGATAATCCATGTGAAAGTTATGCCCTGGTCAATTTCAGTTGACTTTTTCAGCTGTCCAAATATAGCAACTTTTGCATCTTTGATGATTTCTGAGCCAAATTTTGAGAATCATGATCAAGCATTGATCAAATGATGTTTGTGGCTTCAAAATGATGTGTTGACCAAAAATTTGAACTTTTGACTGTCAAATGACCATTTTGCCCCTACAGTTGACTGTAGTGCAATCTAGGGTTTTGACTGTGCAATTTTGAGCTGAATGCCTTGAAACTTGACATGAGGATACTTGACCATCTTTTTAAGCATGTGAGACTTGATTGGGCCTTTGAAAAGTTCATTTGCTTGACTAGAACTCAAACCCTAGTTTTGACTGTCTAGGAGACAGTTGAGCTGCACAACCCTGGGGGAATTTTGTGACCTTGACTTTGACAATTCTTGATGAATATGGGAGGGCAAATTTTGGGGTACAACAGCTAGCATCCAATGGAGTAACAAAAATCTCGACAACAGACTACCTTCCATAATGACAAGGCTACCATCCATTGGAGTAACCAAAATCTCAACAAAAGACTACCTTCCATAATGACAAGGCTACCATCTATTGGATTAACAAAAATTTGGACAATAGACTACCTTCCATAATGACAAGGCTTCCATCCATTATAGTAACAAAAATATAGACAACATACTACCTTCCATAATGACAAGGCTACCATCCATTGGTGTAATAAAAATTTCGACAACAGAGTACCTTTCATAATGACAAGGATACCATCCATTGGAGTAACAAAAATCTCGACAACAAACTACCTTCCACAATGACAAGGCTACTATCCATTGGAGTAACAAAAATCTCGACAACAGACTACATTCCATAATGACAAGGCTACCATCCATTGGTGTAACAAAAATCTCGACAACAGACTACCTTCCAAAATGACAAGGCTACCATCCATTGGATTAACAAAAATCTAGACAATAGACTACCTTCCATAATGACAAGGCTACCATCCATTGGAGTAACAAAAATCTGAACAACAGACTACCTTCCATATTGACAAGGCTACCATCCATTGGAGTAACAGAAATCTCGATGACAGACTACCTTCCATAATGAAAGAGATGCCATCCATTGGAGTAACAAAAATCTTGACAATAGACTACCTTCCATAAGGACAAGGCTTCCATCCATTGGAGTATCAAAAATCTCGACAACAGACTACCTTCTATAATGACCAGGCTACCATCCATTGTAGTAACAAAAATCCCGACAACAAACTACCTTCCAAAATGACAAGGCTACCATCCATTGGAGTAACAAAAATCTCGACAACAGACTACCTTCCATAATGACAAGGCTACCATCTATTGGATTAACAAAAATCTCGACAACAGACTACTTTCCATAATGACAAGGCTACCATCCATTGGAGTAACAAAAATCTAGACAACAGACTACCTTCCATAATGACAAGGCCACCATCCATTATAGTAACAGAAATCTCAACAACAGACTGCCTTCCATAATGACAAGGCTACCATCCATTATAGTAACAACAATCTCGACAACAGACTACCTTCCATAATGACAAGGCTACCATCCATTGGAGTAAAAAAAATCTCGACAAAAGACTACCTTCCATAATGATAAGCCTACCTTCCATTGGAGTAACAAAAATCTCGACAAAAGACTACCTCTCATAATGACAAGGCTACCATCCATTGGAGTAACAAAAATCTCAACAACAGACTACCTTCCATAATGACAAGGCTACCATCCATTAGAGTAACAAAAATCTCAACAACAGACTACCTTCCATAATGACAAGGCTACCATCCATTGGAGTAACAAAAATCTCAACAACAGACTACCTTCCATAATGACAAGGCTACCATCCATTAGAGTAACAAAAATCTCGAGAAAAGACTACCTTCCATAATGACAAGGCTACCATCTACTGTATTAATTAAAATCTCGACAATAGACTACCTTCCATAATGACAAGGCTACCATCCATTGTAGTAACAAAAATATCGACAACAAACTACCTTCCATAATGACAAGGCTACCATCCATTGGAGTAACAAAAATCTCGACAACAGACTACCTTCCATAATGACAAGGCTACCATCTATTGGATTAACAAAAATCTCGACAACAGACTACCTTCCATAATGACAAGGCTACCATCCATTGGAGTAACAAAAATCTAGACAACAGACTACCTTCCATAATGACAAGGCCACCATCCATTATAGTAACAGAAATCTCAACAACAGACTACCTTCCATAATGACAAGGCTACCATCCATTATAGTAACAAAAATCTCGACAACAGACTACCTTCCATAATGACAAGGCTACCATCCATTGGAGTAAAAAAAATCTCGACAAAAGACTACCTTCCATAATGATAAGCCTACCTTCCATTGGAGTAACAAAAATCTCGACAAAAGACTACCTCTCATAATGACAAGGCTACCATCCATTGGAGTAACAAAAATCTCAACAACAGACTACCTTCCATAATGACAAGGCTACCATCCATTAGAGTAACAAAAATCTCGAGGAAAGACTACCTTCCATAATGACAAGGCTACCATCCATTGGAGTAACAAAAATCTAGACAACAGACTACCTTCCATAATGACAAGGCCACCATCCATTATAGTAACAGAAATCTCAACAACAGACTGCCTTCCATAATGACAAGGCTACCATCCATTATAGTAACAAAAATCTCGACAACAGACTACCTTCCATAATGACAAGGCTACCATCCATTGGAGTAAAAAAAATCTCGACAAAAGACTACCTTCCATAATGATAAGCCTACCTTCCATTGGAGTAACAAAAATCTCGACAAAAGACTACCTCTCATAATGACAAGGCTACCATCCATTGGAGTAACAAAAATCTCAACAACAGACTACCTTCCATAATGACAAGGCTACCATCCATTAGAGTAACAAAAATCTCAACAACAGACTACCTTCCATAATGACAAGGCCACCATCCATTGGAGTAACAAAAATCTCAACAACAGACTACCTTCCATAATGACAAGGCTACCATCCATTAGAGTAACCAAAATCTCGAGAAAAGACTACCTTCCATAAGGACAAGGCTACCATCTATTGTATTAACAAAAATCTCGACAATAGACTACCTTCCATAATGACAAGGCTACCATCCATTGTAGTAACAAAAATCTCGACAACACACTACCTTCCATAATGACAAGGCTACCATCCATTGGATTAACAAAAATCTCGACAACAGACTACCTTCCATAATGACAAGGCTAACATCCATTGGAGTAACAAAAATATCTACAACAGAGTATGTTCCATAATGACAAGGCTACCATCCATTGGAGTAACAAAAATCTCGACAACAGACTACCTTCCATAATGACAAGGCTACCATCCATTGGAGTAACAAAAATCTCGACAACACACTACCTTCCATAATGACAAGGCTACCATCCATTGGAGTAACAAAAATCTCGACAACAGACTACCTTCCATAATGACAAGGCTACCATCCATTGGAGTAACAAAAATATCTACAACAGAGTACGTTCCATAATGACAAGGCTACCATCCATTGGAGTAACAAAAATCTCGACAACATACTACCTTCCATAATGACAAGGCTACCATCCATTGGAGTAACAAAAATCTCGACAACAGACTACCTTCAATAATGACAAGGAAACCATCCATTGGAGTATCAAAAATCTCGACAATAGACCACCTTCCATATTGACAAGGCTATTATCCATTGGAATAACAAAAATCTCAACAACAAACTACCTTCTATAATGACCAGGCTACCATCCATTGGAGTAACAAAAATCCCGACAATAGACTACCTTCCATAATGACAAGGCTACCATCTATTGGATTAACAAAAATCTCGACAACAGACTACCTTCCATAATGACAAGGCTACCATCCGTTGGAGTAACAAAAATCTGAACAACAGACTACCTTCCATATTGACAAGGCTACCATCCATTGGAGTAACAGAAATCTCGATGATAGACTACCTTCCATAATGAAAGAGATGCCATCCATTGGAGTAACAAAAATCTTGACAATAGACTACCTTCCATAAGGACAAGGCTTCCATCCATTGGAGTATCAAAAATCTCGACAACAGACCACCTTCCATATTGACAAGGCTACTATCCATTGGAATAACAAAAATCTCAACAATAGACTACCTTCTATAATGATCAGGCTACCATCCATTGGAGTAACAAAAATCCCGACAACAGACTACCTTCCATAATGACAAGGCCACCATCTATTGGATTAACAAAAATCTCAACAATAGACTACCTTCCATAATGACAAGGCTACCATCCATTGGAGTAACAAAAATCTCGACAATAGACTACCTTCCATAATGACAAGGCTACCATCCATTGGAGTAACAAAAATATTGATGACAGACTACCTTCCATAATGAAAGAGATGCCATCCATTGGAGTAACAAAAATCTTGACAATAGACTACCTTCCATAAGGACAAGGCTTCCATCCATTGGAGTATCAAAAATCTTGACAACAGACCACCTTCCATATTGACAAGGCTATTATCCATTGGAATAACAAAAATCTCAACAACAGACTACCTTCTATAATGACCGGGCTACCATCCATTGGAGTAACAAAAATCCCGACAACAGACTACCTTCCATAATGACAAGGCTACCATCTATTGGATTAACAAAAATCTCGATAATAGACTACCTTCCATAATGACAAGGCTACCATCCATTGGAGTAAAAAAAATCTTGACAACAGACTACCTTCCATAATGACAAGGCTACCATCCATTGGAGTAACAAAAATATCTACAACAGTGTATGTTCCATAATGACAAGGCTACCATCCAATGGAGTAACAAAAATCTCGACAACAGACTACCTTCCATAATGACAAGGCTACCATCCATTGGAGTAACAAAAATCTCAACAAAAGACTACCTTCCATAATGACAAGGCTACCATCCATTGGTGTAATAAAAATTTCGACAACAGAGTACCTTTTATAATGACAAGGCTACCATCCATTGGAGTAACAAAAATCTCGACAACAAACTACGTTCCACAATGACAAGGCTACTATCCATTGGAGTATCAAAAATCTCGACAACAGACTACCTTCCATATTGACAAGGCTACCATCCATTGGAGTAACAGAAATCTCGATGACAGACTACCTTCCATAATGAAAGAGATGCCATCGATTGGAGTAACAAAAATCTTGACAATAGAATACCTTCCATAAGGACAAGGCTTCCATCCATTGGAGTATCAAAAATCTCGACAACAGACCACCTTCCATATTGACAAGGCTACTATCCATTGGAATAACAAAAATCTCAACAACAGACTACCTTCTATAATGACCAGGCTACCATCCATTGGAGTAACAAAATTCCCGACAACAGACTACCTTCCATAATTACAAGGCTACCAACTATTGGATTAACAAAAATATCGACAAAAGACTACCCTCCATAATGACAAGGCTACCATCCATTGGAGTAACAAAAATCTCGAGAAAATACTACATTCCATAATGACAAGGCTACCATCTATTGTATTAACAAAAATCTCGACAACAGACTACCTTCCATAATGACAAGGCTACCATCCATTGGAGTAACAAAAATATCTACAACAGTGTACGTTCCATAATGACAAGGCTACCATCCAATGGAGTAACAAAAATCTCGACAACATACTACTTTCCATAATGACAAGGCTACCATCCATTGGAGTAACAAAAATCTCGACAACAGACTACCTTCAATAATGACAAGGAAACCATCCATTGGAGTAACAAAAATCTCGACAATAGACTACCTTCCATAATGACAAGGCTACCATCCAATGGAGTAACAAAAATCTCGACAACAAACTACCTTCCATAATGACAAGGCTACCATCCATTGGAGTAACAAAAATCTCAACAAAAGACTACCTTCCATAATGACAAGGCTACCATCTATTGGATTAACAAAAATTTGGACAATAGACTACCTTCCATAATGATAAGGCTTCCATCTATTATAGTAACAAAGATATAGACAACATACTACTTTCCATAATGACAAGGCTACCATCCATTGGTGTAATAAAAATTTCGACAACAGAGTACCTTTCATAATGACAAGGCTACCATCATTTGGAGTAACAAAAATCTCGACAACAAACTACCTTCCACAATGACAAGGCTACTATCCATTGGAGTATCAAAAATCTCGACAACAGACTACCTTCCATATTGACAAGGCTACCATCCATTGGAGTAACAGAAATCTCGATGACAGACTACCTTCCATAATGAAAGAGATGCCATCCATTGGAGTAACAAAAATCATGACAATAGACAACCTTCCATAAGGACAAGGATTCCATCCATTGGAGTATCAAAAATCTCGACAACAGACCACCTTCCATATTGACAAGGCTATTATCCATTGGAATAACAAAAATCTTAACAACAAACTACCTTCTATAATGACCAGGCTACCATCCATTGGAGTAACAAAAATCCCTACAACAGACTACCTTCCATTATGACAAGGCTACCATCTATTGGATTAACAAAAATCTCGACAACAGACTACCTTCCATAATGATAAGGCTACCATCCATTGGAGTAACAAAAATCTGAACAACAGACTACCTTCCATATTGACAAGGCTACCATCCATTGGAGTAACAGAAATCTCGATGACAGACTACCTTCCATAATGAAAGAGATGCCATCCATTGGAGTAACAAAAATCTTGACAATAGACTACCTTCCATAAGGACAAGGCTTCCATCCATTGGAGTATCAAAAATCTCGACAACAGACCACCTTCCATATTGACAAGGCTACTATCCATTGGAATAACAAAAATCTCAACAACAGACTACCTTCTATAATGATCAGGCTACCATCCATTGGAGTAACAAAAATCCCGACAACAGACTACCTTCCATAATGACAAGGCTACCATCTATTGGATTAACAAAAATCTCGACAACAGACTACCTTCCATAATGACAAGGCTACCATCCATTGGAGTAACAAAAATCTCGACAATAGACCACCTTCCATAATGACAAGGCTACCATCCATTATAGTAACAAAAATATAGAGAACATACTACCTTCCATAATGACAAGGCTACCATCCATTGGTGTAATAAAAATTTCGACAACAGAGTTCCTTTCATAATGACAAGGCTACCATCCATTGGAGCAACAAAAATCTCGACAACAAACTACCTTCCACAATGACAAGGCTACTATCCATTGGAGTAACAAAAATCTCGACAACAGACTACATTCCATAATGACAAGGCTACCATACATTGGATTAACAAAAATCTAGACAATAGACTACCTTCCATAAGGACAAGGCTTCCATCCATTGGAGTATCAAAAATCTCGACAACAGAGCACCTTCCATATTGACAAGGCTACTATCCATTGGAATAACAAAAATCTCAACAACAGACTACCTTCTATAATGACCTGGCTACCATCCATTGGAGTAACAAAAATCTCGACAACAGACTACCTTCCATAATGACAAGGCTACCATCTATTGGATTAACAAAAATCTCGACAACAGACTACCTTCCATAATGACAAGGCTACCATCCATTGGAATATCAAAAATCTCGACAACAGACTACCTTCCATAATGACAAGGCCACCATCCATTGGAGTAACAAAAATCTCGATGACAGACTACCTTCCATAATGAAAGAGATGCCATCCATTGGAGTAACAAAAATCTAGACAATAGACTACCTTCCATAATTACAAGGCTACCATCCATTGGAGTAAAAAAAATCTCGACAAAAGACTACCTTCCATAATGATAAGCCTACCTTCCATTGGAGTAACAAAAATCTCGACAAAAGACTACCTCTACAAATGACAAGGCTACCATCTATTGGAGTAACAAAAATCTCAACAACAGACTACCTTCCATAATGACAAGGCTATCATCCATTGGAGTATCAAAAATCTCGACAACAGACTACCTTCCACAATGACAAGGCTACCATCCATTGGAGTAACAAAATTCTCGATGACAGACTACCTTCCATAATGAAAGAGATGCCATCCATTGGAGTAACAAAAATCTTGACAATAGACTACCTTCCATAAGGACAAGGCTTCAATCCATTGGAGTATCAAAAATCTCGACAACAGACCACCTTCCATATTGACAAGGCTACTATCCATTGGAATAACAAAAATCTCAACAACAGACTACCTTCTATAATTACCAGGCTACCATCCATTGGAGTAACAAAAATCCCGACAACAGACTACCTTCCATAATGACAAGGCTACTATCTATTGGATTAACAAAAATCTCGACAACGGACTACCTACCATAATGACAAGGCTACCATCCATTGGAGTAACAAAAATCTCGACAATAGACTACCTTCCATAATGACAAGGCTACCATCCATTGGAGTAACAAAAATATCTACAACAGTGTACGTTCCATAATGACAAGGCTAGCATCCAATGGAGTAACAAAAATCTCGACAACAGACTACCTTCCATAATGACAAGGCTACCATCCATTGGAGTAACCAAAATCTCAACAAAAGACTACCTTCCATAATGACAAGGCTACCATCTATTGGATTAAAAAAAATTTGGACAGTAGACTACCTTCCATAATGACAAGGCTTCCATCCATTATAGTAACAAAAATATAGACAACATACTACCTTCCATAATGACAAGGCTACCATCCATTGGTGTAATAAAAATTTTGACAACAGAGTACCTTTCATAATGACAAGGATACCATCCATTGGAGTAACAAAAATCTCGACAACAAACTACCTTCCACAATGACAAGGCTACTATCCATTGGAGTAACAAAAATCTCGACAACAGACTACATTGCATAATGACAAGGCTACCATCCATTGGTGTAACAAAAATCTCGACAACAGACTACCTTCCAAAATGACAAGGCTACCATCCATTGGAGTAACAAAAATCTGAACAACAGACTACCTTCCATAATGACAAGGCTACCATCCATTGGAGTAACAAAAATCTCGATGACAGACTACCTTCCATAATGAAAGAGATGCCATCCATTGGAGTAACAAAAATCTTGACAATAGACTACCTTCCATAAGGACAAGGCTTCCATCCATTGGAGTATCAAAAATCTCGACAACAGACTACCTTCTATAATGACCAGGCTACCATCCATTGTAGTAACAAAAATCCCGACAACAAACTACCTTCCATAATGACAAGGCTACCATCCATTGGAGTAACAAAAATCTCGACAACAGACTACCTTCCATAATGACAAGGCTACCATCTATTGGATTAACAAAAATCTCGACAACAGACTACCTTCCATAATGACAAGGCTACCATCCATTGGAGTAACAAAAATCTAGACAACAGACTACCTTCCATAATAACAAGGCCACCATCCATTATAGTAACAGAAATCTCAACAACAGACTGCCTTCCATAATGACAAGGCTACCATCCATTATAGTAACAAAAATCTCGACAACAGACTACCTTCCATAATGACAAGGCTACCATCCATTGGAGTAAAAAAAATCTCGACAAAAGACTACCTTCCATAATGATAAGCCTACCTTCCATTAGAGTAACAAAAATCTCGACAAAAGACTACCTCTCATAATGACAAGGCTACCATCCATTGGAGTAACAAAAATCTCAACAACAGACTACCTTCCATAATGACAAGGCTACCATCCATTAGAGTAACAAAAATCTCAACAACAGACTACCTTCCATAATGACAAGGCTACCATCCATTGGAGTAACAAAAATCTCAACAACAGACTACCTTCCATAATGACAAGGCTACCATCCATTAGAGTAACAAAAATCTCGAGAAAAGACTACCTTCCATAATGACAAGGCTACCATCTACTGTATTAACAAAAATCTCGACAATAGACTACCTTCCATAATGACAAGGCTACCATCCATTGTAGTAACAAAAATATCGACAACACACTACCTTCCATAATGACTAGGCTACCATCCATTGGAGTAACAAAAATCTCGACAACAGACTACCTTCCATAATGACAAGGCTAACATCCATTGGAGTAACAAAAATCTCGACAATAGAGTATGTTCCATAATGACAAGGCTACCATCCATTGGAGTAACAAAAATATCTACAACAGAGTACGTTCCATAATGACAAGGCTACCATCCATTGGAGTAACAAAAATCTTGACAATAGACTACCTTCCATAAGGACAAGGCTTCCATCCATTGGAGTATCAAAAATCTCGACAACAGACTACCTTCTATAATGACCAGGCTACCATCCATTGTAGTAACAAAAATCCCGACAACAAACTACCTTCCATAATGACAAGGCTACCATCCATTGGAGTAACAAAAATCTCGACAACAGACTACCTTCCATAATGACAAGGCTACCATCTATTGGATTAACAAAAATCTCGACAACAGACTACCTTCCATAATGACAAGGCTATCATCCATTGGAGTAACAAAAATCTAGACAACAGACTACCTTCCATAATGACAAGGCCACCATCCATTATAGTAACAGAAATCTCAACAACAGACTACCTTCCATAATGACAAGGCTACCATCCATTATAGTAACAAAAATCTCGACAACACACTACCTTCCATAATGACAAGGCTACCATCCATTGGAGTAAAAAAAATCTCGACAAAAGACTACCTTCCATAATGATAAGCCTACCTTCCATTGGAGTAACAAAAATCTCGACAAAAGACTACCTCTCATAATGATAAGGCTACCATCCATTGGAGTAACAAAAATCTCAACAACAGACTACCTTCCATAATGACAAGGCTACCATCCATTAGAGTAACAAAAATCTCAACAACAGACTACCTTCCATAATGACAAGGCCACCATCCATTGGAGTAACAAAAATCTCAACAACAGACTACCTTCCATAATGACAAGGCTACCATCCATTAGAGTAACCAAAATCTCGAGAAAAGACTACCTTCCATAATGACAAGGCGACCATCTATTGTATTAACAAAAATCTCGACAATAGACTACCTTCCATAATGACAAGGCTACCATCCATTGTAGTAACAAAAATCTCGACAACACACTACCTTCCATAATGACAAGGCTACCATCCATTGGATAAACAAAAATCTCGACAACAGACTACCTTCCATAATGACAAGGCTAACATCCATTGGAGTAACAAAAATATCTACAACAGAGTATGTTCCATAATGACAAGGCTACCATCCATTGGAGTAACAAAAATCTCGACAACAGACTACCTTCCATAATGACAAGGCTACCATCTATTGGAGTAACAAAAATCTCGACAACACACTACCTTCCATAATGACAAGGCTACCATCCATTGGAGTAACAAAAATCTCGACAACAGACTACCTTCCATAATGACAAGGCTACCATCCATTGGAGTAACAAAAATATCTACAACAGAGTACGTTCCATAATGACAAGGCTACCATCCATTGGAGTAACAAAAATCTCGACAACAGACTACCTTCCATAATGACAAGGCTACCATCCATTGGAGTAACAAAAATCTCGACAATAGACTACCTTCAATAATGACAAGGAAACCATCCATTGGACTAACAAAAATCTCGACAACAGACTACCTTCCATAATGACAAGGCTACAATCCATTGGAGTAACGAAAATCTAGACAACAGACTACCTTCCATAATGACAAGGCCACCATCCATTATAGTAACAGAAATCTCAACAACAGACTGCCTTCCATAATGACAAGGCCACCATCCATTATAGTAACAGAAATCTCAACAACGGACTGCTTTCCATAATGACAAGGCTACCATCCATTATAGTAACAAAAATCTCGACAACAGACTACCTTCCATAATGACAAGGCTACCATCCATTGGAGTAAAAAAAATCTCGACAAAAGACTACCTTCCATAATGATAAGCCTACCTTCCATTGGAGTAAGAAAAATCTCGACAAAAGACTACCTCTCATAATGATAAGGCTACCATCCATTGGAGTAACAAAAATCTCAACAACAGACTACCTTCCATAATGACAAGGCTACCATCCATTAGAGTAACAAAAATCTCAACAACAGACTACCTTCCATAATGACAAGGCCACCATCCATTGGAGTAACAAAAATCTCAACAACAGACTACCTTCCATAATGACAAGGCTACCATCCATTAGAGTAACCAAAATCTCAAGAAAAGACTACCTTCCATAATGACAAGGCTACCATCTATTGTATTAACAAAAATCTCGACAATAGACTACCTTCCATAATGACAAGGCTACCATCCATTGTAGTAACAAAAATCTCGACAACACACTACCTTCCATAATGACAAGGCTGACATCCATTGGAGTAACAAAAATATCTACAACAGAGTATGTTCCATAATGACAAGGCTACCATCCATTGGAGTAACAAAAATCTCGACAACAGACTACCTTCCATAATGACAAGGCTACCATCTATTGGAGTAACAAAAATCTCGACAACACACTATCTTCCATAATGACAAGGCCACCATCCATTATAGTAACAGAAATCTCAACAACAGACTACCTTCCATAATGACAAGGCTACCATCCATTGGAGTAATAAAAATCTCGACAAAAGACTACCTTCCATAATGACAAGCCTACCTTCCATTGGAGTAACAAAAATCTCGACAAAAGACTACCTCTCATAATGACAAGGCTACCATCCATTAGAGTAACAAAAATCTGGACAACAGACTACCTTCCATAATGACAAGGCTACCATCCATTGGAGTAAAAAAAATCTCGACAATAGACTACCTTCCATAATGACAAGGCTACCATCCATTGGAGTAACAAAAATCTCGACAACAGACTACCTTCCATAATGACAAGGCTTCAGTCCATTGGAGTAACAAAAGTATCTACAATAGAGTATTTTCCATAATGACAAGGCTACCATCCATTGGAGTAACAAAAATCTCGACAATAGACTACCTTCCATAATGACAAGGCTACCATCTATTGTATTAACAAAACTCTCGACAATAGACTACCTTCCATAATGACAAGGCTACCATCCATTGTAGTAACAAAAATCTCGACAACACACTACCTTCTATAATGACAAGGCTACCATCCATTGGAGTAACAAAAATCTCGACAACTGACTACCTTCCATAATGAAAAGGCTACCATCCATTGTAGTAACAAAAATATCTACAATAGAGTATGTTCCATAATGACAAGGCTACCATCCATTGGAGTAACAAAAATCTCGACAACAAACTACCTTCCATAATGACAAGGCTACCATCCATTGGAGTAACAAAAATCTCGACAACAGACTACCTTCCATAATGACAAGGCTACCATCTATTGGATTAACAAAAATCTCGACAACAGACTACCTTCCATAATGACAAGGCTATCATCCATTGGAGTAACAAAAATCTAGACAACAGACTACCTTCCATAATGACAAGGCCACCATCCATTATAGTAACAGAAATCTCAACAACAGACTACCTTCCATAATGACAAGGCTACCATCCATTATAGTAACAAAATTCTCGACAACACACTACCTTCCGTAATGACAAGGCTACCATCCATTGGAGTAAAAAAAATCTCGACAAAAGACTACCTTCCATAATGATAAGCCTACCTTCCATTGGAGTAACAAAAATCTCGACAAAAGACTACCTCTCATAATGATAAGGCTACCATCCATTGGAGTAACAAAAATCTCAACAACAGACTACCTTCCATAATGACAAGGCTACCATCCATTAGAGTAACAAAAATCTCAACAACAGACTACCTTCCATAATGACAAGGCCACCATCCATTGGAGTAACAAAAATCTCAACAACAGACTACCTTCCATAATGACAAGGCTACCATCCATTAGAGTAACCAAAATCTCGAGAAAAGACTACCTTCCATAATGACAAGGCGACCATCTATTGTATTAACAAAAATCTCGACAATAGACTACCTTCCATAATGACAAGGCTACCATCCATTGTAGTAACAAAAATCTCGACAACACACTACCTTCCATAATGACAAGGCTACCATCCATTGGATAAACAAAAATCTCGACAACAGACTACCTTCCATAATGACAAGGCTAACATCCATTGGAGTAACAAAAATATCTACAACAGAGTATGTTCCATAATGACAAGGCTACCATCCATTGGAGTAACAAAAATCTCGACAACAGACTACCTTCCATAATGACAAGGCTACCATCTATTGGAGTAACAAAAATCTCGACAACACACTACCTTCCATAATGACAAGGCTACCATCCATTGGAGTAACAAAAATCTCGACAACAGACTACCTTCCATAATTACAAGGCTACCATCCATTGGAGTAACAAAAATATCTACAACAGAGTACGTTCCATAATGACAAGGCTACCATCCATTGGAGTAACAAAAATCTCGACAACAGACTACCTTCCATAATGACAAGGCTACCATCCATTGGAGTAACAAAAATCTCGACAATAGACTACCTTCAATAATGACAAGGAAACCATCCATTGGACTAACAAAAATCTCGACAACAGACTACCTTCCATAATGACAAGGCTACAATCCATTGGAGTAACGAAAATCTAGACAACAGACTACCTTCCATAATGACAAGGCCACCATCCATTATAGTAACAGAAATCTCAACAACAGACTGCCTTCCATAATGACAAGGCCACCATCCATTATTGTAACAGAAATCTCAACAACAGACTGCCTTCCATAATGACAAGGCTACCATCCATTATAGTAACAAAAATCTCGACAACAGACTACCTTCCATAATGACAAGGCTACCATCCATTGGAGTAAAAAAAATCTCGACAAAAGACTACCTTCCATAATGATAAGCCTACCTTCCATTGGAGTAAGAAAAATCTCGACAAAAGACTACCTCTCATAATGATAAGGCTACCATCCATTGGAGTAACAAAAATCTCAACAACAGACTACCTTCCATAATGACAAGGCTACCATCCATTAGAGTAACAAAAATCTCAACAACAGACTACCTTCCATAATGACAAGGCCACCATCCATTGGAGTAACAAAAATCTCAACAACAGACTACCTTCCATAATGACAAGGCTACCATCCATTAGAGTAACCAAAATCTCGAGAAAAGACTACCTTCCATAATGACAAGGCTACCATCTATTGTATTAACAAAAATCTCGACAATAGACTACCTTCCATAATGACAAGGCTACCATCCATTGTAGTAACAAAAATCTCGACAACACACTACCTTCCATAATGACAAGGCTGACATCCATTGGAGTAACAAAAATATCTACAACAGAGTATGTTCCATAATGACAAGGCTACCATCCATTGGAGTAACAAAAATCTCGACAACAGACTACCTTCCATAATGACAAGGCTACCATCTATTGGAGTAACAAAAATCTCGACAACACACTACCTTCCATAATGACAAGGCCACCATCCATTATAGTAACAGAAATCTCAACAACAGACTACCTTCCATAATGACAAGGCTACCATCCATTGGAGTAATAAAAATCTCGACAAAAGACTACCTTCCATAATGACAAGCCTACCTTCCATTGGAGTAACAAAAATCTCGACAAAAGACTACCTCTCATAATGACAAGGCTACCATCCATTAGAGTAACAAAAATCTGGACAACAGACTACCTTCCATAATGACAAGGCTACCATCCATTGGAGTAAAAAAAATCTCGACAACAGACTACCTTCCATAATGACAAGGCTACCATCCATTGGAGTAACAAAAATCTCGACAACAGACTACCTTCCATAATGACAAGGCTTCAGTCCATTGGAGTAACAAAAGTATCTACAATAGAGTATTTTCCATAATGACAAGGCTACCATCCATTGGAGTAACAAAAATCTCGACAATAGACTACCTTCCATAATGACAAGGCTACCATCTATTGTATTAACAAAACTCTCGACAATAGACTACCTTCCATAATGACAAGGCTACCATCCATTGTAGTAACAAAAATCTCGACAACACACTACCTTCTATAATGACAAGGCTACCATCCATTGGAGTAACAAAAATCTCGACAACTGACTACCTTCCATAATGAAAAGGCTACCATCCATTGTAGTAACAAAAATATCTACAACAGAGTATGTTCCATAATGACAAGGCTACCATCCATTGGAGTAACAAAAATCTCGACAACAGACTACCTTCATAATGACAAGGCTACCATCCATTGGAGTAACAAAAATCTCGACAACAGACTACCTTCAATAATGACAAGGAAACCATCCATTAGAGTAAGAAAAATCTCGACAACAGACTGCCTTCCATAATGACAAGGCTACCATCCACTGGAGTAACAAATATCTAGACAACAGACTACCTTCCATAATGACAAGGCCACCATCCATTATAGTAACAGAAATCTCAACAACAGACTGCCTTCCATAATGACAAGGCTACCATCCATTATAGTAACAAAAATCTCGACAACAGACTACCTTCCATAATGACAAGGCTACCATCCATTGGAGTAATAAAAATCTCGACAAAAGACTACCTTCCATAATGACAAGCCTACCTTCCATTGGAGTAACAAAAATCTCGACAACAGACTGCCTTCCATAATGACAAGGCTACCATCCACTGGAGTAACAAAAATCTAGACAACAGACTACCTTCCATAATGACAAGGCCACCATCCATTATAGTAACGGAAATCTCAACAACAGACTGCCTTCCATAATGACAAGGCTACCATCCATTATAGTAACAAAAATCTCGACAACAGACTACCTTCCATAATGACAAGGCTACCATCCATTGGAGTAATAAAAATCTCGACAAAAGACTACCTTCCATAATGACAAGCCTACCTTCCATTAGAGTAACAAAAATCTCGACAAAAGACTACCTCTCATAATGACAAGGCTACCATCCATTGGAGTAACAGAAATCTCGACAACAGACTACCTTCCATAATGACAAGGCTACCAACCATTAGAGTAACAAAAATCTCGAGAAAAGACTACCTTCGATAATGACAAGGCTACCATCTATTGTATTAAAAAAATCTTGACAATAGACTACATTCCATAATGACAAGGCTACCATCCATTGTAGTAACCAAAATCTCGACAACACACTACCTTCCATAATGACAAGGCTACCATCCATTGGAGTAACAAAAATCTCGACAACTGACTACCTTCCAAAATGACAAGGCTAACATCCATTGGAGTAACAAAAATATCTACAACAGAGTACTATCCATAATGACAAGGCTACCATCCATGGAGTAACAAAAATCTCGACAACAGACTACCTTCCATAATGACAAGGCTACCATCCATTGGAGTAACAAAAATCTCGACAACAGACTGTCTTCAATAATGACAAGGAAACCATCCATTGGAGTAACAAAAATCTTGACAACAGAGTACCTTCCATAATGACAAGGCTAACATCCAATGGAGTAACAAAAATATCTACAACAGAGTACGTTCCATAATGACAAGGCTACCATCCATTGGAATGACAAAAATCTCGACAACAGACCACCTTCCATAATGACAAGGCTGCCATTCGTTGGAGTAAAAAAATTCTATACAACAGACTACCTTCCATAATGACAAGGCTACCATCCATTAGAGTAACAAAAAACTCGAGAAAAGACTACCTTCCATAATGACAAGGCTACCATCTATTGTATTAACAAAAATCTCGACAACAAACTACCTTCCATAATGACAAGGCTACCATCCATTGGAGTAACACAAATCTCGGCAACACACTACCTTCCATAATGACAAGGCTACCATCCATTAGAGTAACAAAAATCTCGACAATAGACTACCTTCTATAATGACAAGGCTTCAATCTGTTGGAGTAACAAAAATATTTACAATAGAGTACGTTCCATAATGACAAGGTTACCATCCACTGGAGTAACAAAAATCTCGACAACAGACTACCTTCCATAATGACAAGGCTACCATCCTTTGGAGTAACAAAAATCTCGACAACAGACTACCTTCAATAATGACTAGGCTACCATCCATTAGAGTAACAAAAATATCGATAACAGACTACCTTCCATAACGACAAGGCTACCATCCATTGGAGTAACAGAAATATCGAGAACAGACTACCTTCCATAATGACAAAGCTACCATCAATTAGAGTAACAAAAATCTCGAGAAAAGACTACCTTCCATAATGACAAGGCTACCATCCATTGTAGTAACAAAAATCTCGACAACACACTACCTTCCATAATGACAAGGCTACCATCCATTGGAGTAACAAAAATCTCGACAACAGACTACCTTCCATAATGACAAGGCTAACATCCATTGTAGTAACAAAAATATCTACAACAGTGTACGTTCCATAATGACAAGGCTACCATCTATTGGAGTAACAAAAATCTCGACAATAGACTACCTTCCATAATGACAAGGCTACCATCCATTGAAGTAACAAAAATATCGACAACACACTACCTTCCTTAATGACAAGGCTACCATCCATTGGAGTAACAAAAATCTCGATAACAGACTACCTTCCATAATGACAAGGCTACCATCCATTGGAGTAACAAAAATATCTACAACAGAGTACGTTCCATAATGACAAGGCTACCATCCATTGGAGTAACAAAAATCTCGACAACAGACTACCTTCAATAATGACAAGGAAACCATCCATTGGAGTAAGAAAAATCTCGACAACAGACTGCCTTCCATAATGATAAGGCTACCATCCATTGGAGTAACAAAAATCTAGACAACAGACTACCTTCCATAATGACAAGGACACCATCCATTATAGTAACAGAAATCTCAACAACAGACTGCCTTCCATAATGACAAGGCTACCATCCATTATAGTAACAAAAAGCTCGACAACAGACTACCTTCCATAATGACAAGGCTACCATCCATTGGAGTAATAAAAATATCGACAAAAGACTACCTTCCAGAATGACAAGCCTACCTTCCATTGGAGTAACAAATATCTCGACAAAAGACTACCTCTCATAATGACAAGGCTACCATCCATTAGAGTAACAAAAATCGCGACAACAGACTACCTTCCATAATGACAAGGCCACCATCCATTATAGTAACAGAAATCTCAACAACAGACTGCCTTCCATAATGACAAGGCTACCATCCATTATAGTAACAAAAAGCTCGACAACAGACTACCTTCCATAATGACAAGGCTACCATCCATTGGAGTAATAAAAATCTCGACAAAAGACTACCTTCCAGAATGACAAGCCTACCTTCCATTGGAGTAACAAATATCTCGACAAAAGACTACCTCTCATAATGACAAGGCTACCATCCATTAGAGTAACAAAAATCTCGACAACAGACTACCTTCCATAATGACAAGGCTACCAACCATTGGAGTAACAGAAATCTCGACAACAGACTACCTTCCATAATGACAAGGCTACCATCCATTAGAGTAACAAAAATCTAGAGAAAAGACTACCTTCCATAATGACAAGGCTACCATCTATTGTATTAACAAAAATCTCGACAATAGACTACCTTCCATAATGACAAGGCTAACATCCATTGTAGTAACAAAAATCTGGACAACACACTACCTTCCATAATGACAAGGCTACCATCCATTGGAGTAACAAAAATCTCAACAACTGACTACCTTCCATAATGACAAGGCTAACATCCATTGGAGTAACAAAAATATCTACAACAGAGTACGTTCAATAATGACAAGGCTACCATCCATTGGAGTAACAAAAATCTCGATAACAGACTACCTTCCATAATGACAAGGCTACCATCCATTGGAGTAACAAAAATCTCGACAACAGACTGTCTTCAATAATGACAAGGAAACCATCCATTGGAGTAACAAAAATCTTGACAACAGACTACCTTCCATAATGACAAGGCTAACATCCAATGGAGTAACAAAAATCGCGAGAAAAGACTACCTTCCATAATGACAAGGCTACCATCTATTGTATTAACAAAAATCTCGACAATAGACCACCTTCCATAATGACAAGGCTGCCATCCATTGGAGTAACAAAAATCTCGACAACACACTACCTTCCATAATGACAAGGCTACCATCCATTGGAGTAATAAAAATCTTGACAACACACTACCTTCCATAATGACAAGGCTTCAGTCCATTGGAGTAACGAAAATATCTACAACAGAGTATGTTCCATAATGACAAGGCTACCATCCATTGGAGTAACAAAAATCTCGACAATAGACTACCTTCCATAATGACAAGGCTACCATCCATTGGAGTAACAAAAATCTCGACAACAGACTGTCTTCAATAATGACAAGGAAACCATCCATTGGAGTAACAAAAATCTTGACAACAGAGTACCTTCCATAATGACAAGGCTAACATCCAATGGAGTAACAAAAATATATACAACAGAGTACGTTCCATAATGACAAGGCTACCATCCATTGGAATGACAAAAATCTCGACAACAGACCACCTTCCATAATGACAAGGCTGCCATTCGTTGGAGTAAAAAAATTCTATACAACAGACTACCTTCGATAATGACAAGGCTACCATCCATTAGAGTAACAAAAATCTCGAGAAAAGACTACCTTCCATAATGACAAGGCTACCATCTATTGTATTAACAAAAATCTCGACAACAAACTACCTTCCATAATGACAAGGCTACCATCCATTGGAGTAACACAAATCTCGGCAACACACTACCTTCCATAATGACAAGGCTACCATCCATTGGAGTAACAAAAATCTCGACAATAGACTACCTTCTATAATGACAAGGCTTCAATCTGTTGGAGTAACAAAAATATTTACAATAGAGTACGTTCCATAATGACAAGGTTACCATCCACTGGAGTAACAAAAATCTCGACAACAGACTACCTTCCATAATGACAAGGCTACCATCCTTTGGAGTAACAAAAATCTCGACAACAGACTACCTTCAATAATGACTAGGCTACCATCCATTAGAGTAACAAAAATATCGATAACAGACTACCTTCCATAATGACAAGGCTACCATCCATTGGAGTAACAGAAATCTCGAGAACAGACTACCTTCCATAATGACAAAGCTACCATCCATTAGAGTAACAAAAATCTCGAGAAAAGACTACCTTCCATAATGACAAGGCTACCATCCATTGTAGTAACAAAAATCTCGACAACACACTACCTTCCATAATGACAAGGCTACCATCCATTGGAGTAACAAAAATCTCGACAACAGACTACCTTCCATAATGACAAGGCTAACATCCATTGTAGTAACAAAAATATCTACAACAGTGTACGTTCCATAATGACAAGGCTACCATCTATTGGAGTAACAAAAATCTCGACAATAGACTACCTTCCATAATGACAAGGCTACCATCCATTGAAGTAACAAAAATATCGACAACACACTACCTTCCTTAATGACAAGGCTACCATCCATTGGAGTAACAAAAATCTAGATAACAAACTACCTTCCATAATGACAAGGCTACCATCCATTGGAGTAACAAAAATATCTACAACAGAGTACGTTCCATAATGACAAGGCTACCATCCATTGGAGTAACAAAAATCTCGACAACAGACTACCTTCAATAATGACAAGGAAACCATCCATTGGAGTAAGAAAAATCTCGACAACAGACTGCCTTCCATAATGATAAGGCTACCATCCATTGGAGTAACAAAAATCTAGACAACAGACTACCTTCCATAATGACAAGGACACCATCCATTATAGTAACAGAAATCTCAACAACAGACTGCCTTCCATAATGACAAGGCTACCATCCATTATAGTAACAAAAAGCTCGACAACAGACTACCTTCCATAATGACAAGGCTACCATCCATTGGAGTAATAAAAATCTCGACAAAAGACTACCTTCCAGAATGACAAGCCTACCTTCCATTGGAGTAACAAATATCTCGACAAAAGACTACCTCTCATAATGACAAGGCTACCATCCATTAGAGTAACAAAAATCGCGACAACAGACTACCTTCCATAATGACAAGGCTACCATCCATTGGAGTAACAGAAATCTCGACAACAGACTACCTTCCATAATGACAAGGCTACCATCCATTAGAGTAACAAAAATCTCGAGAAAAGACTACCTTCCATAATGACAAGGCTACCATCTATTGTATTAACAAAAATCTCGACAATAGACTACCTTCCATAATGACAAGGCTAACATCCATTGTAGTAACAAAAATCTCGACAACACACTACCTTCCATAATGACAAGGCTACCATCCATTGGAGTAACAAAAATCTCGACAACTGACTACCTTCCATAATGACAAGGCTAACATCCATTGGAGTAACAAAAATATCTACAACAGAGTACGTTCAATAATGACAAGGCTACCATCCATTGGAGTAACAAAAATCTCGATAACAGACTACCTTCCATAATGACAAGGCTACCATCCATTGGAGTAACAAAAATCTCGACAACAGACTGTCTTCAATAATGACAAGGAAACCATCCATTGGAGTAACAAAAATCTTGACAACAGACTACCTTCCATAATGACAAGGCTAACATCCAATGGAGTAACAAAAATCGCGAGAAAAGACTACCTTCCATAATGACATGGCTACCATCTATTGTATTAACAAAAATCTCGACAATATACCACCTTCCATAATGACAAGGCTGCCATCCATTGGAGTAACAAAAATCTCGACAACACACTACCTTCCATAATGACAAGGCTACCATCCATTGGAGTAACAAAAATCTTGACAACACACTACCTTCCATAATGACAAGGCTTCAGTCCATTGGAGTAACGAAAATATCTACAACAGAGTATGTTCCATAATGACAAGGCTACCATCCATTGGAGTAACAAAAATCTCGACAACAGACTACCTTCCATAATGACAAGGCTACCATCCATTGGAGTAACAAAAATCTAGACAACACACTACCTTCCATAATGATAAGGCTACCATCCATTGGAGTAACAAAAATCTCGACAACAGACTACCTTCCATAATGACAAGGCTACCATCCAAACCAGTAACAAAAATATCGACAACAGACTACCTTCCATAATGACAAGGCTGCCATCCATTGGAGTAACAAAAATATCTACAACAGAGTACGTTCCATAATGACAAGGCTACCATCCATTGGAATGACAAAAATCTCGACAACAGACCACCTTCCATAATGACAAGGCTGCCATCCATTGGAGTAAAAAATTCTCTACAACAGACTACCTTCCATAATGACAAGGCTACCATCCATTAGAGTAACAAAAATCTCGAGAAAAGACTACCTTCCATAATGACAAGGCTACCATCTATTGTATTAACAAAAATCTCGACAACAGACTACCTTCCATAATGACAAGGCTACCATCCATTGGAGTAACACAAATCTCGGCAACACACTACCTTCCATAATGACAAGGCTACCATCCATTGGAGTAACAAAAATCTCGACAATAGACTACCTTCTATAATGACAAGGCTTCAATCCGTTGGAGTAACAAAAATATCTACAACAGAGTACATTCCATAATGACAAGGCTACCATCCATTGGAGTAACAAAAATCTCGACAACAGACTACCTTCCATAATGACAAGGCTACCATCCATTAGAGTAACAAAAATCTCGAGAAAAGACTACCTTCGATAATGACAAGGCTACCATCTATTGTATTAAAAAAATCTCGACAATAGACTACATTCCATAATGACAAGGCTACCATCCATTGTAGTAACCAAAATCTCGACAACACACTACCTTCCATAATGACAAGGCTACCATCCATTGGAGTAACAAAAATCTTGACAACACACTACCTTCCATAATGACAAGGCTTCAGTCCATTGGAGTAACGAAAATATCTACAACAGAGTATGTTCCATATTGACAAGGCTACCATCCATTGGAGTAACAAAAATCTCGACAACAGACTACCTTCCATAATGACAAGGCTACCATCCATTGGAGTAACAAAAATCTAGACAACACACTACCTTCCATAATGATAAGGCTACCATCCATTGGAGTAACAAAAATCTCGACAACAGACTACCTTCCATAATGACAAGGCTACCATCCATTGGAGTAACAAAAATATCTACAACAGAGTACGTTCCATAATGACAAGGCTACCATCCATTGGAATGACAAAAATCTCGACAACAGACCACCTTCCATAATGACAAGGCTGCCATCCATTGGAGTAAAAAATTCTCTACAACAGACTACCTTCCATAATGACAAGGCTACCATCCATTAGAGTAACAAAAATCTCGAGAAAAGACTACCTTCCATAATGACAAGGCTACCATCTATTGTATTAACAAAAATCTCGACAACAGACTACCTTCCATAATGACAAGGCTACCATCCATTGGAGTAACACAAATCTCGGCAACACACTACCTTCCATAATGACAAGGCTACCATCCATTGGAGTAACAAAAATCTCGACAATAGACTACCTTCTATAATGACAAGGCTTCAATCCGGTGGAGTAACAAAAATATCTACAACAGAGTACGTTCCATAATGACAAGGCTACCATCCATTGGAGTAACAAAAATCTCGACAATAGACTACCTTCCATAATGACAAGGCTACCATCCATTAGAGTTACAAAAATCTCGAGAAAAGACTACCTTCGATAATGACAAGGCTACCATCTATTGTATTAAAAAAATCTCGACAATAGACTACATTCCATAATGACAAGGCTACCATCCATTGTAGTAACCAAAATCTCGACAATACACTACCTTCCATAATGACAAGGCTACCATCCATTGGAGTAACAAAAATCTCGACAACTGACTACCTTCCAAAATGACAAGGCTAACATCCATTGGAGTAACAAAAATATCTACAACAGAGTACGTTCCATAATGACAAGGCTACCATCCATGGAGTAACAAAAATCTCGACAACAGACTACCTTCCATAATGACAAGGCTACCATCCATTGGAGTAACAAAAATCTCGACAACAGACTGTCTTCAATAATGACAAGGAAACCATCCATTGGAGTAACAAAAATCTTGACAACAGAGTACCTTCCATAATGACAAGGCTAACATCCAATGGAGTAACAAAAATATCTACAACAGAGTACGTTCCATAATGACAAGGCTACCATCCATTGGAATGACAAAAATCTCGAAAACAGACCACCTTCCATAATGACAAGGCTGCCATCCGTTGGAGTAAAAAAATTATCTACAACAGACTACCTTCCATAATGACAAGGCTACCATCCATCAGAGTAACAAAAATCTCGAGAAAAGACTACCTTCCATAATGACAAGGCTACCATCTATTGTATTAAAAAAAATCTCGACAACAGACTACCTTCCATAATGACAAGGATACCATCCATTGGAGTAACACAAATCTCGGCAACACACTACCTTCCATAATGACAAGGCTACCATCCATTGGAGTAACAAAAATCTCGACAATAGACTACCTTCTATAATGACAAGGCTTCAATCTGTTGGAGTAACAAAAATATCTACAATAGAGTACGTTCCATAATGACAAGGCTACCATCCACTGGAGTAACAAAAATCTCGACAACAGACTACCTTCCATAATGACAAGGCTACCATCCTTTGGAATAACAAAAATCTCGACAACAGACTACCTTCAATAATGACTAGGCTACCATCCATTAGAGTAACAAAAATATCGATAACAGACTACCTTCCATAATGACAAGGCTACCATCCATTGGAGTAACAGAAATCTCGACAACAGACTACCTTCCATAATGACAAAGCTACCATCCATTAGAGTAACAAAAATCTCGAGAAAAGACTACCTTCCATAATGACAAGGCTTTCATCTATTGTATTAACAAAAATCTCGACAATATAGTACCTTCCATAATGACAAGGCTACCATCCATTGTAGTAACAAAAATCTCGACAACACACTACCTTCCATAATGACAAGGCTACCATCCATTGGAGTAACAAAAATCTCGACAACAGACTACCTTCCATAATGACAAGGCTAACATCCATTGTAGTAACAAAAATATCTACAACAGAGTACGTTCCATAATGACAAGGCTACCATCTATTGGAGTAACAAAAATCTCGACAACAGACTACCTTCCATAATGACAAGGCTACCATCCATTGAAGTAACAAAAATATCGACAACACACTACCTTCCTTAATGACAAGGCTACCATCCATTGGAGTAACAAAAATCTCGATAACAGACTACCTTCCATAATGACAAGGCTACCATCCATTGGAGTAACAAAAATATCTAGAACAGAGTACGTTCCATAATGACAAGGCTACCATCCATTGGAGTAACAAAAATCTCGACAACAGACTACCTTCAATAATGACAAGGAAACCATCCATTGGAGTAAGAAAAATCTCGACAAGAGTCTGCCTTCCATAATGACAAGGCTACCATCCATTGGAGTAACAAAAATCTAGACAACAGACTACCTTCCATAATGACAAGGCCACCATCCATTATAGTAACAGAAATCTCAACAACAGACTGCCTTCCATAATGACAAGGCTACCATGCATTATAGTAACAAAAAGCTCGACAACAGACTACCTTCCATAATGACAAGGCTACCAAGCATTGGAGTAATAAAAATCTCGACAAAAGACTACCTTCCAGAATGACAAGCCTACCTTCCATTGGAGTAACAAATATCTCGACAAAAGACTACCTCTCATAATGACAAGGCTACCATCCATTAGAGTAACAAAAATCTCGACAACAGACTACCTTCCATAATGACAAGGCTACCATCCATTGGAGTAACAGAAATCTCGACAACAGACTACCTTCCATAATGACAAGGCTACCATCCATTAGAGTAACAAAAATCTCGAGAAAAGACTACCTTCCATAATGACAAGGCTACCATCTATTGTATTAACAAAAATCTCGACAACAGACTACCTTCCATAATGACAAGGCTACCATCCATTGTAGTAACAAAAATCTCGACAACACACTACCTTCCGTAATGACAAGGCTACCATCCATTGGAGTAACAAAAATCTTGACAACACACTACCTTCCATAATGATAAGGCTTCAGTCCATTGGAGTAACAAAAATATCTACAACAGAGTATGTTCCATAATGACAAGGCTACCATCCATTGGAGTAACAAAAATCTCGACAACAGACTACCTTCCATAATGACAAGGCTACCATCCATTGGAGTAACAAAAATCTAGACAACACACTACCTTCCATAATGATAAGGCTACCATCCATTGGAGTAACAAAAATCTCGACAACATACTACCTTCCATAATGACAAGGCTAACATCCAATGGAGTAACAAAAATCGCGAGAAAAGACCACCTTCCATAATGACAAGGCTACCATGTATTGTATTAACCAAAATCTCGACAACAGACCACCTTCCATAATGACAAGACTGCCATCCATTGGAGTAACAAAATTCTCTACAACACACTACCTTCCATAATGACAAGGCTACCATCCATTAGAGTAATAAAAATCTCGAGAAAAGACCACCTTCCATAATGACAAGGCTACCATCTATTGTATTAACAAAAATCTCGACAACAGACTACCTTCCATAATGACAGGCTACCATCCATTGGAGTAACAAAAATCTCGACAACACACTACCTTCCATAATGACAAGGCTACCATCCATTGGAGTAACAAAAATCTCGACAACACACTACCTTCCATAATGACAAGGCTTCAGTCCATTGGAGTAACAAAAATATCTACAACAGAGTATGTTCCATAATGACAAGGCTACCATCCTTTGGAGTAACAAAAATCTCGACAACAGACTAAATCCATAATGACAAGGCTGTCATCCATAGGAGTAACAAAAATCTAGACAACACACTACCTTCCATAATGACAAGGCTACCATCCATTGGAGTAACAAAAATCTCGACAACAGACTACCTTCCATAATGACAAGGCTACCATCCATTGGAGTAACAAAAATATCTACAAGAGAGTACGTTCCATAATGACAAGGCTACCATCCATTGGAGTAACAAAAATCTCGACAACAAACTACCTTCCATAATGACAAGGCTACCATCCATTGGAGTAACAAAAATCTCGACAACAAACTACCTTCAATAATGACAACGAAACCATCCATTGGAGTAACAAAAATCTCGACAACAGACTACCTTCCATAATGACAAGGCTAAAATCCAATGGAGTAACAAAAATCTCGACAACAGACTACCTTCCATAATGACAAGGCTACCATCCATTGGAATGACAAAAATCTCGACAACAGACCACCTTCCATAATGACAAGGCTGCCATCCATTGGAGTACAAAAATTCTCTACAACAGACTACCTTCCATAATGACAAGGCTACCATCCATTAGAGTAACAAAAATCTCGAGAAAAGACTACCTTCCATAATGACAAGGCTACCATCTATTGTATTAACAAAAATCTCGACAACAGACTACCTTCCATAATGACAAGGCTACCATCCATTGGAGTAACAAAAATCTCGACAACACACTACCTTCCGTAATGACAAGGCTACCATCCATTGGAGTAACAAAAATCTTGACAACACACTACCTTCCATAATGACAAGGCTTCAGTCCATTGGAGTAACAAAAATATCTACAACAGAGTATGTTCCATAATGACAAGGCTACCATCCATTGGAGTAACAAAAATCTCGACAACAGACTACCTTCCATAATGACAAGGCTACCATCCATTGGAGTAACAAAAATCTAGACAACACACTACCTTCCATAATGATAAGGCTACCATCCATTGGAGTAACAAAAATCTCGACAACAGACTACCTTCCATAATGATAAGGCTACCATCCATTGGAGTAACAAAAATATCTACAACAGAGTACGTTCCATAATGACAAGGCTACCATCCATTGGAATGACAAAAATCTCGACAACAGACCACCTTCCATAATGACAAGGCTTCCATCCATTGGAGTAAAAAAATTCTCTACAACAGACTACCTTCCATAATGACAAGGCTACCATCCATTAGAGTAACAAAAATCTCGAGAAAAGACTACCTTCCATAATGACAAGGCTACCATCTATTTCATTAACAAAAATCTCGACAACAAACTACCTTCCATAATGACAAGGCTACCATCCATTGGAGTAACACAAATCTCGCAAACACACTACCTTCCATAATGACAAGGCTACCATCCATTGGAGTAACAAAAATCTCGACAACAGACTACCTTCCATAATGACAAGGCTACCATCCATTGGAGTAACAAAAATATCTACAACAGAGTACGTTCCATAATAACAAGGCTACCATCCATTGGAGTAACAAAAATCTCGACAACAAACTACCTTCCATAATGACAAGGCTACCATCCATTGGAGTAACAAAAATCTCGACAACAAACTACCTTCAATAATGACAACGAAACCATCCATTGGAGTAACAAAAATCTCGACAACAGACTACCTTCCATAATGACAAGGCTAAAATCCAATGGAGTAACAAAAATCTCGACAACAGACTACCTTCCATAATGACAAGGCTACCATCCATTGGAATGACAAAAATCTCGACAACAGACCACCTTCCATAATGACAAGGCTGCCATCCATTGGAGTACAAAAATTCTCTACAACAGACTACCTTCCATAATGACAAGGCTACCATCCATTAGAGTAACAAAAATCTCGAGAAAAGACTACCTTCCATAATGACAAGGCTACCATATATTGTATTAACAAAAATCTCGACAACAGACTACCTTCCATAATGACAAGGCTACCATCCATTGGAGTAACAAAAATCTCGACAACACACTACCTTCCGTAATGACAAGGCTACCATCCATTGGAGTAACAAAAATCTTGACAACACACTACCTTCCATAATGACAAGGCTTCAGTCCATTGGAGTAACAAAAATATCTACAACAGAGTATGTTCCATAATGACAAGGCTACCATCCATTGGAGTAACAAAAATCTCGACAACAGACTACCTTCCATAATGACAAGGCTACCATCCATTGGAGTAACAAAAATCTAGACAACACACTACCTTCCATAATGATAAGGCTACCATCCATTGGAGTAACAAAAATCTCGACAACAGACTACCTTCCATAATGATAAGGCTACCATCCATTGGAGTAACAAAAATATCTACAATAGAGTACGTTCCATAATGACAAGGCTACCATCCATTGGAATGACAAAAATCTCGACAACAGACCACCTTCCATAATGACAAGGCTTCCATCCATTGGAGTAAAAAAATTCTCTACAACAGACTACCTTCCATAATGACAAGGCTACCATCCATTAGAGTAACAAAAATCTCGAGAAAAGACTACCTTCCATAATGACAAGGCTACCATCTATTGTATTAACAAAAATCTCGACAACAAACTACCTTCCATAATGACAAGGCTACCATCCATTGGAGTAACACAAATCTCGCAAACACACTACCTTCCATAATGACAAGGCTACCATCCATTGGAGTAACAAAAATCTCGACAACAGACTACCTTCCATAATGACAAGGCTACCATCCATTGGAGTAACAAAAATATCTACAACAGAGTACGTTCCATAATGACAAGGCTACCATCCATTGGAGTAACAAAAATCTCGACAACAAACTACCTTCCATAATGACAAGGCTACCATCCATTGGAGTAACAAAAATCTCGACAACAAACTACCTTCAATAATGACAACGAAACCATCCATTGGAGTAACAAAAATCTCGACAACAGACTACCTTCCATAATGACAAGGCTAAAATCCAATGGAGTAACAAAAATCTCGACAACAGACTACCTTCCATAATGACAAGGCTACCATCCATTGGAATGACAAAAATCTCGACAACAGACCACCTTCCGTAATGACAAGGCTTCCATCCATTGGAGTAAAAAAATTCTCTACAACAGACTACCTTCCATAATGACAAGGCTACCATCCATTAGAGTAACAAAAATCTCGAGAAAAGACTACCTTCCATAATGACAAGGCTACCATCTATTGTATTAACAAAAATCTCGACAACAGACTACCTTCCATAATGACAAGGCTACCATCCATTGGAGTAACACAAATCTCGCAAACACACTACCTTCCGTAATGACAAGGCTACCATCCATTGGAGTAACAAAAATCTCGACAACAGACTACCTTCCATAATGACAAGGCTACCATCCATTGGAGTAACAAAAATATCTACAACAGAGTACGTTCCATAATGACAAGGCTACCATCCATTGGAGTAACAAAAATCTCGACAACAAACTACCTTCCATAATGACAAGGCTACCATCCATTGGAGTAACAAAAATCTCGACAACAAACTACCTTCAATAATGACAACGAAACCATCCATTGGAGTAACAAAAATCTCGACAACAGACTACCTTCCATAATGACAAGGCTAAAATCCAATGGAGTAACAAAAATCTCGACAACAGACTACCTTCCATAATGACAAGGCTACCATCCATTGGAATGACAAAAATCTCGACAACAGACCACCTTCCATAATGACAAGGCTGCCATCCATTGGAGTACAAAAATTCTCTACAACAGACTACCTTCCATAATGACAAGGCTACCATCCATTAGAGTAACAAAAATCTCGAGAAAAGACTACCTTCCATAATGACAAGGCTACCATCTATTGTATTAACAAAAATCTCGACAACAGACTACCTTCCATAATGACAAGGCTACCATCCATTGGAGTAACAAAAATCTCGACAACACACTACCTTCCGTAATGACAAGGCTACCATCCATTGGAGTAACAAAAATCTTGACAACACACTACCTTCCATAATGACAAGGCTTCAGTCCATTGGAGTAACAAAAATATCTACAACAGAGTATGTTCCATAATGACAAGGCTACCATCCATTGGAGTAACAAAAATCTCGACAACAGACTACCTTCCATAATGACAAGGCTACCATCCATTGGAGTAACAAAAATCTAGACAACACACTACCTTCCATAATGATAAGGCTACCATCCATTGGAGTAACAAAAATCTCGACAACATACTACCTTCCATAATGACAAGGCTAACATCCAATGGAGTAACAAAAATCGCGAGAAAAGACCACCTTCCATAATGACAAGGCTACCATGTATTGTATTAACCAAAATCTCGACAACAGACCACCTTCCATAATGACAAGACTGCCATCCATTGGAGTAACAAAATTCTCTACAACACACTACCTTCCATAATGACAAGGCTACCATCCATTAGAGTAATAAAAATCTCGAGAAAAGACCACCTTCCATAATGACAAGGCTACCATCTATTGTATTAACAAAAATCTCGACAACAGACTACCTTCCATAATGACAGGCTACCATCCATTGGAGTAACAAAAATCTCGACAACACACTACCTTCCATAATGACAAGGCTACCATCCATTGGAGTAACAAAAATCTCGACAACACACTACCTTCCATAATGACAAGGCTTCAGTCCATTGGAGTAACAAAAATATCTACAACAGAGTATGTTCCATAATGACAAGGCTACCATCCTTTGGAGTAACAAAAATCTCGACAACAGACTAAATCCATAATGACAAGGCTGTCATCCATAGGAGTAACAAAAATCTAGACAACACACTACCTTCCATAATGACAAGGCTACCATCCATTGGAGTAACAAAAATCTCGACAATAGACTACCTTCCATAATGACAAGGCTACCATCCATTGGAGTAACAAAAATATCTACAACAGAGTACGTTCCATAATGACAAGGCTACCATCCATTGGAGTAACAAAAATCTCGACAACAAACTACCTTCCATAATGACAAGGCTACCATCCATTGGAGTAACAAAAATCTCGACAACAAACTACCTTCAATAATGACAACGAAACCATCCATTGGAGTAACAAAAATCTCGACAACAGACTACCTTCCATAATGACAAGGCTAAAATCCAATGGAGTAACAAAAATCTCGACAACAGACTACCTTCCATAATGACAAGGCTACCATCCATTGGAATGACAAAAATCTCGACAACAGACCACCTTCCATAATGACAAGGCTGCCATCCATTGGAGTACAAAAATTCTCTATAACAGACTACCTTCCATAATGACAAGGCTACCATCCATTAGAGTAACAAAAATCTCGAGAAAAGACTACCTTCCATAATGACAAGGCTACCATCTATTGTATTAACAAAAATCTCGACAACAGACTACCTTCCATAATGACAAGGCTACCATCCATTGGAGTAACAAAAATCTCGACAACACACTACCTTCCGTAATGACAAGGCTACCATCCATTGGAGTAACAAAAATCTTGACAACACACTACCTTCCATAATGACAAGGCTTCAGTCCATTGGGGTAACAAAAATATCTACAACAGAGTATGTTCCATAATGACAAGGCTACCATCCATTGGAGTAACAAAAATCTCGACAACAGACTACCTTCCATAATGACAAGGCTACCATCCATTGGAGTAACAAAAATCTAGACAACACACTACCTTCCATAATGATAAGGCTACCATCCATTGGAGTAACAAAAATCTCGACAACAGACTACCTTCCATAATGATAAGGCTACCATCCATTGGAGTAACAAAAATATCTACAACAGAGTACGTTCCATAATGACAAGGCTACCATCCATTGGAATGACAAAAATCTCGACAACAGACCACCTTCCATAATGACAAGGCTTCCATCCATTGGAGTAAAAAAATTCTCTACAACAGACTACCTTCCATAATGACAAGGCTACCATCCATTAGAGTAACAAAAATCTCGAGAAAAGACTACCTTCCGTAATGACAAGGCTACCATCTATTGTATTAACAAAAATCTCGACAACAAACTACCTTCCATAATGACAAGGCTACCATCCATTGGAGTAACACAAATCTCGCAAACACACTACCTTCCATAATGACAAGGCTACCATCCATTGGAGTAACAAAAATCTCGACAATAAACTACCTTCTATAATGACAAGGCTTCAATCCGTTGGAATAACAAAAATATCTACAACAGAGTACGTTCCATAATGACAAGGCTACCATCCATTGGAGTAACAAAAATCTCGACAACAGACTACCTTCCATAATGACAAGGCTAGCATCCATTGGAGTAACAAAAATCTCGACAACAGACTACCTTCAATAATGACTAGGCTACCATCCATTAGAGTAACAAAAATATCGACAACAGACTACCTTCCATAATGACAAGGCTACCATCCATTTGAGTAACAGAAATCTTGACAACAGACTACCTTCCATAATGACAAAGGTACCATCCATTAGAGTAACAAAAATCTCGAGAAAACACTACCTTCCATAATGACAAGGCTTCCATCTATTGTATTAACAAAAATCTCGACAATAGAGTACCTTCCATAATGACAAGGCTACCATCCATTGTAGTAACAAAAATCTCGACAACACACTACCTTCCATAATGACAAGGCTACCATCCATTGGAGTAACAAAAATCTCGACAACAGACTACCTTCCATAATGACAAGGCTACCATCCATTGGAGTAACAAAAATCTCGACAACATACTACGTTCCATAATGACAAGGCTAACATCCAATGGAGTAACAAAAATCGCGAGAAAAGACCACCTTCCATAATGACAAGGCTACCATGTATTGTATTAACCAAAATCTCGACAACAGACCACCTTCCATAATGACAAGGCTTCCATCCATTGGAGTAACAAAATTCTCTACAACGCACTACCTTCCATAATGACAAGGCTACCATCCATTAGAGTAATAAAAATCTCGATAAAAGACCACCTTCTATAATGACAAGGCTACCATCTATTGTATTAACAAAAATCTCGACAACAGACTACCTTCCATAATGACAGGCTACCATCCATTGGAGTAACAATAATCTCGACAACACACTACCTTCCATAATGACAAGGCTACCATCCATTGGAGTAACAAAAATCTCGACAACACACTACCTTCCATAATGACAAGGCTTCAGTCCATTGGAGTAAAAAAAATATCTACAACAGAGTATGTTCCATAATGACAAGGCTACCATCCATTGGAGTAACAAAAATCTCGACAACAAACTACCTTCCATAATGACAAGGCTGCCATCCATTGGAGTAACAAAAATCTCGACAACACACTACCTTCCATAATGAGAAGGCTACCAGCCATTGGAGTAACAAAAATCTCGACAACAGACTACCTTCCATAATGACAAGTCTACCATCCATTGGAGTAACAAAAATATCTACAACAGAGTACGTTCCATAATGACAAGGCTACCATCCATTGGAGTAACAAAAATCTCGACAACAGACTACCTTCCATAATGACAAGGCTACCATCCATTGGAGTAATAAAAATCTCGACAACAGACTACCTTCAAAAATGACAAGGAAACCATCCATTGGAGTAACAAAAATCTCGACAACAGACTACCTTCCATAATGACAAGGCTAAAATCCAATGGAGTAACAAAAATCTCGACAACAGACTACCTTCCATAATGACAAGGCTACCATCCATTGGAATGACAAAAATCTCGACAACAGACCACCTTCCATAATGACAAGGATGCCATCCATTGGAGTAAAAAAATTCTATACAACAGACTACCTTCCATAATGACAAGGCTACCATCCATTAGAGTAACAAAAATCTCGAGAAAAGACTACCTTCCATAATGACAAGGCTACCATCTATTGTATTAACAAAAATCTCGACAACAGACTACCTTCCATAATGACAAGGCTACCATCCATTGGAGTAACACAAATCTCGACAACACACTACCTTCCATAATGACAAGGCTACCATCCATTGGAGTAACAAAAATCTCGACAACAGACTACCTTCCATAATGACAAGGCTTCAATCCGTTGGAGTAACAAAAATATCTACAATAGAGTACGTTCCATAATGACAAGGCTACCATCCATTGGAGTAACAAAAATCTCGACAACACACTACCTTCCATAATGACAAGGCTACAGTCCATTGGAGTAACAAAAATATCTATAACAGAGTATGTTCCATAATGACAAGGCTACCATCCATTGGAGTAACAAAAATCTTGACAACAGACTACCTTCCATAATGATAAGGCTGCCATTCATAGGAGTAACAAAAATCTCGACAACACACTACCTTCCATAATGACAAGGCTACCATCCATTGAAGTAACAAAAATCTCGACAACAGACTACCTTCCATAATGACAAGGCTACCATCCATTGGAGTAACAAAAATATCTACAACAGAGTACGTTCCATAATGACAAGGCTACCATCCATTGGAGTAACAAAAATCTCGACAACAGACTACCTTCCATAATGACAAGGCTAAAATCCAATGGAGTAACAAAAATCTCGACAACAGACCACCTTCCATAATGACAAGGCTACCATCCATTGGAATGACAAAAATCTCGACAACAGACCACCTTCCATAATGACAAGGCTGCCATCCATTGGAGTAAAAAAATTCTCTACAACAGACTACCTTCCATAATGACAAGGCTACCATCCATTAGAGTAACAAAAATCTCGAGAAAAGACTACCTTCCATAATGACAAGGCTACCATCTATTGTATTAACAAAAATCTCGACAACAGACTACCTTCCATAATGACAAGGCTACCATCCATTGGAGTAACAAAAATCTCGACAACACACTACCTTCCATAATGACAAGGCTACCATCCATTGGAGTAACAAAAATCTTGACAACACACTACCTTCCATAATGACAAGGCTTCAGTCCATTGGAGTAACAAAAATATCTACAACAGAGTATGTTCCATAATGACAAGGCTACCATCCATTGGAGTAACAAAAATCTCGACAACAGACTACCTTCCATAATGACAAGGCTACCATCCATTGGAGTAACAAAAATCTAGACAACACACTACCTTCCATAATGATAAGGCTACCATCCATTGGAGTAACAAAAATCTCGACAATAGACTACATTCCATAATGACAAGGCTACCATCCATTGGAGTAAGAAAAATATCTACAACAGAGTACGTTCCATAATGACAAGGCTACCATCCATTGGAATGACAAAAATCTCGACAACAGACCACCTTCCATAATGACAAGGCTGCCATCCATTGGAGTAAAAAAATTCTCTACAACAGACTACCTTCCATAATGACAAGGCTACCATCCATTAGAGTAACAAAAATCTCGAGAAAAGACTACCTTCCATAATGACAAGGCTACCATCTATTGTATTAACAAAAATCTCGACAACAGACTACCTTCCATAATGACAAGGCTACCATCCATTGGAGTAACACAAATCTCGCAAACACACTACCTTCCATAATGACAAGGCTACCATCCATTGGAGTAACAAAAATCTCGACAATAGACTACCTTCTATAATGACAAGGCTTCAATCCGTTGGAGTAACAAAAATATCTACAACAGAGTACGTTCCATAATGACAAGGCTACCATCCATTGGAGTAACAAAAATCTCGACAACAGACTACCTTCCATAATGACAAGGCTACCATCCATTGGAGTAACAAAAATCTCGACAACAGACTACCTTCAATAATGACTAGGCTCCCATCCATTAGAGTAACAAAAATATCGACAACAGACTACCTTCCATAATGACAAGGCTACCATCCATTTGAGTAACAGAAATCTTGACAACAGACTACCTTCCATAATGACAAAGGTACCATCCATTAGAGTAACAAAAATCTCGAGAAAACACTACCTTCCATAATGACAAGGCTTCCATCTATTGTATTAACAAAAATCTCGACAATAGAGTACCTTCCATAATGACAAGGCTACCATCCATTGTAGTAACAAAAATCTCGACAACACACTACCTTCCATAATGACAAGGCTACCATCCATTGGAGTAACAAAAATCTCGACAACAGACTACCTTCCATAATGACAAGGCTTCCATCCATTGGAGTAACAAAAATCTCGACAACATACTACGTTCCATAATGACAAGGCTAACATCCAATGGAGTAACAAAAATCGCGAGAAAAGACCACCTTCCATAATGACAAGGCTACCATGTATTGTATTAACCAAAATCTCGACAACAGACCACCTTCCATAATGACAAGGCTTCCATCCATTGGAGTAACAAAATTCTCTACAACACACTACCTTCCATAATGACAAGGCTACCATCCATTAGAGTAATAAAAATCTCGAGAAAAGACCACCTTCCATAATGACAAGGCTACCATCTATTGTATTAACAAAAATCTCGACAACAGACTACCTTCCATAATGACAGGCTACCATCCATTGGAGTAACAAAAATCTCGACAACACACTACCTTCCATAATGACAAGGCTACCATCCATTGGAGTAACAAAAATCTCGACAACACACTACCTTCCATAATGACAAGGCTTCAGTCCATTGGAGTAACAAAAATATCTACAACAGAGTATGTTCCATAATGACAAGGCTACCATCCATTGGAGTAACAAAAATCTCGACAACAAACTACCTTCCATAATGACAAGGCTGCCATCCATTGGAGTAACAAAAATCTCGACAACACACTACCTTCCATAATGACAAGGCTACCATCCATTGGAGTAACAAAAATCTCGACAACAGACTACCTTCCATAATGACAAGGCTACCATCCATTGGAGTAACAAAAATATTTACAACAGAGTACGTTCCATAATGACAAGGCTACCATCCATTGGAGTAACAAAAATCTCGACAACAGACTACCTTCCATAATGACAAGGCTACCATCAATTGGAGTAACAAAAATCTCGACAACAGACTACCTTCAAAAATGACAAGGAAACCATCCATTGGAGTAACAAAAATCTCGACAACAAACTACCTTCCATAATGACAAGGCTAAAATCCAATGGAGTAACAAAAATCTCGACAACAGACTACCTTCCATAATGACAAGGCTACCATCCATTGGAATGACAAAAATCTCGACAACAGACCACCTTCCATAATGACAAGGCTGCCATCCATTGGAGTAAAAAAATTCTCTACAATAGACTACCTTCCATAATGACAAGGCTACCATCCATTAGAGTAAAAAAAATCTCGAGAAAAGACTACCTTCCATAATGACAAGGCTACCATCTATTGTATTAACAAAAATCTCGACAACAGACTACCTTCCATAATGACAAGGCTACCATCCATTGGAGTAACACAAATCTCGACAACACACTACCTTCCATAATGACAAGGCTACCATCCATTGGAGTAACAAAAATCTCGACAACAGACTACCTTCCATAATGACAAGGCTTCAATCCGTTGGAGTAACAAAAATATCTACAATAGAGTACGTTCCATAATGACAAGGCTACCATCCATTGGAGTAACAAAAATCTCGACAACAGACTACCTTCCATAATGACAAGGCTACCATCCATTGGAGTAACAAAAATGTCGACAATAGACTACCTTCAATAATGACTAAGCTACCATCCATTAGAGTAACAAAAATCTCGACAACAAACTACCTTCCATAATGACAAGGCTACCATCCATTGGAGTAACAAAAACCTCGACAACAGACTACCTTCCATAATGACAAGGCTACCATCCATTAAAATAACAAAAATCTCGAGAAAAGACTACCTTCCATAATGCCAAGGCTACCATCCATTGGAGTAACAAAAATCTCGACAACAGACTACCTTCCATAATGACAAGGCTACCATCCATTGGAGTAACAAAAATCTCGACAACAGACTACCTTCAAAAATGACAAGGAAACCATCCATTGGAGTAACAAAAATCTCGACAACAGACTACCTTCCATAATGACAAGGCTAAAATCCAATGGAGTAACAAAAATCTCGACAACAGACTACCTTCCATAATGACAAGGCTACCATCCATTGGAATGACAAAAATCTCGACAACAGACCACCTTCCATAATGACAAGGATGCCATCCATTGGAGTAAAAAAATTCTCTACAACAGACTACCTTCCATAATGACAAGGCTACCATCCATTAGAGTAACAAAAATCTCGAGAAAAGACTACCTTCCATAATGACAAGGCTACCATCTATTGTATTAACAAAAATCTCGACAACAGACTACCTTCCATAATGACAAGGCTACCATCCATTGGAGTAACACAAATCTCGACAACACACTACCTTCCATAATGACAAGGCTACCATCCATTGGAGTAACAAAAATCTCGACAACAGACTACCTTCCATAATGACAAGGCTTCAATCCGTTGGAGTAACAAAAATATCTACAATAGAGTACGTTCCATAATGACAAGGCTACCATCCATTGGAGTAACAAAAATCTCGACAACACACTACTTTCCATAATGACAAGACTACCATCCATTGGAGTAACAAAAATCTCGACAACACACTACCTTCCATAATGACAAGGCTTCAGTCCATTGGAGTAACAAAAATATCTATAACAGAGTATGTTCCATAATGACAAGGCTACCATCCATTGGAGTAACAAAAATCTCGACAACAGACTACCTTCCATAATGACAAGGCTGCCATCCATAGGAGTAATAAAAATCTCGACAACACACTACCTTCCATAATGACAAGGCTACCATTCATTGGAGTAACAAAAATCTCGACAACAGACTACCTTCCATAATGACAAGGCTACCATCCATTGGAGTAACAAAAATATCTACAACAGAGTACGTTCCATAATGACAAGGCTACCATCCATTGGAGTAACAAAAATCTCGACAACAGACTACCTTCCATAATGACAAGGCTACCATCCATTGGAGTAACAAAAATCTCGACAACAAACTACCTTCAATAATGACAAGGAAACCATCCATTGGAGTAACAAAAATCTCGACAACAGACTACCTTCCATAATGACAAGGCTAAAATCCAATGGAGTAACAAAAATCTCGACAACAGACTACCTTCCATAATGACAAGGCTGCCATCCATAGGAGTAATAAAAATCTCGACAACACACTACCTTCCATAATGACAAGGCTACCATTCATTGGAGTAACAAAAATCTCGACAACAGACTACCTTCCATAATGACAAGGCTACCATCCATTGGAGTAACAAAAATATCTACAACAGAGTACGTTCCATAATGACAAGGCTACCATCCATTGGAGTAACAAAAATCTCGACAACAGACTACCTTCCATAATGACAAGGCTACCATCCATTGGAGTAACAAAAATCTCGACAACAAACTACCTTCAATAATGACAAGGAAACCATCCATTGGAGTAACAAAAATCTCGACAACAGACTACCTTCCATAATGACAAGGCTAAAATCCAATGGAGTAACAAAAATCTCGACAACAGACTACCTTCCATAATGACAAGGCTACCATCCATTGGAATGACAAAAATCTCGACAACAGACCACCTTCCATAATGACAAGGCTGCCATCCATTGGAGTAAAAAAATTCTCTACAACAGACTACCTTCCATAATGACAAGGCTACCATCCATTAGAGTAACAAAAATCTCGAAAAAAGACTACCTTCCATAATGACAAGGCTACCATCTATTGTATTAACAAAAATCTCGACAACAGACTACCTTCCATAATGACAAGGCTACCATCCATTGGAGTAACAAAAATCTCGACAACACACTACCTTCCATAATGACAAGGCTACCATCCATTGGAGTAACAAAAATCTTGACAACACACTACCTTCCATAATGACAAGGCTTCAGTCCATTGGAGTAACAAAAATATCTACAACAGAGTATGTTCCATAATGACAAGGCTACCATCCATTGGAGTAACAAAAATCTCGACAACAGACTACCTTCCATAATGACAAGGCTACCATCCATTGGAGTAACAAAAATCTAGACAACACACTACCTTCCATAATGATAAGGCTACCATCCATTGGAGTAACAAAAATCTCGACAACAGACTACATTCCATAATGACAAGGCTACCATCCATTGGAGTAACAAAAATCTCGACAACAGACTACCTTCCATAATGACAAGGCTACCATCCATTGGAGTAACAAAAATCTCGTCAACAGACTACCTTCAATAATGACTAGGCTACCATCCATTAGAGTAACAAAAATATCGACAACAGACTACCTTCCATAATGACAAGGCTACCATCCATTTGAGTAACAGAAATCTTGACAACAGACTACCTTCCATAATGACAAAGGTACCATCCATTAGAGTAACAAAAATCTCGAGAAAACACTACCTTCCATAATGACAAGGCTTCCATCTATTGTATTAACAAAAATCTCGACAATAGAGTACCTTCCATAATGACAAGGCTACCATCCATTGTAGTAACAAAAATCTCGACAACACACTACCTTCCATAATGACAAGGCTACCATCCATTGGAGTAACAAAAATCTCGACAACAGACTACCTTCCATAATGACAAGGCTACCATCCATTGGAGTAACAAAAATCTCGACAACATACTACGTTCCATAATGACAAGGCTAACATCCAATGGAGTAACAAAAATCGCGAGAAAAGACCACCTTCCATAATGACAAGTCTACCATGTATTGTATTAACCAAAATCTCGACAACAGACCACCTTCCATAATGACAAGGCTTCCATCCATTGGAGTAACAAAATTCTCTACAACACACTACCTTCCATAATGACAAGGCTACCATCCATTAGAGTAATAAAAATCTCGAGAAAAGACCACCTTCCATAATGACAAGGCTACCATCTATTGTATTAACAAAAATCTCGACAACAGACTACCTTCCATAATGACAGGCTACCATCCATTGGAGTAACAAAAATCTCGACAACACACTACCTTCCATAATGACAAGGCTACCATCCATTGGAGTAACAAAAATCTCGACAACACACTACCTTCCATAATGACAAGGCTTCAGTCCATTGGAGTAACAAAAATATCTACAACAGAGTACGTTCCATAATGACAAGGCTACCATCCATTGGAGTAACAAAAATCTCGACAACAGACTACCTTCCATAATGACAAGGCTACCATCCATTGGAGTAACAAAAATCTCGACAACAAACTACCTTCAATAATGACAAGGAAACCATCCATTGGAGTAACAAAAATCTCGACAACAGACTACCTTCCATAATGACAAGGCTAAAATCCAATGGAGTAACAAAAATCTCGACAACAGACTACCTTCCATAATGACAAGGCTGCCATCCATAGGAGTAATAAAAATCTCGACAACACACTACCTTCCATAATGACAAGGCTACCATTCATTGGAGTAACAAAAATCTCGACAACAGACTACCTTCCATAATGACAAGGCTACCATCCATTGGAGTAACAAAAATATCTACAACAGAGTACGTTCCATAATGACAAGGCTACCATCCATTGGAGTAACAAAAATCTCGACAACAGACTACCTTCCATAATGACAAGGCTACCATCCATTGGAGTAACAAAAATCTCGACAACAAACTACCTTCAATAATGACAAGGAAACCATCCATTGGAGTAACAAAAATCTCGACAACAGACTACCTTCCATAATGACAAGGCTAAAATCCAATGGAGTAACAAAAATCTCGACAACAGACTACCTTCCATAATGACAAGGCTACCATCCATTGGAATGACAAAAATCTCGACAACAGACCACCTTCCATAATGACAAGGCTGCCATCCATTGGAGTAAAAAAATTCTCTACAACAGACTACCTTCCATAATGACAAGGTTACCATCCATTAGAGTAACAAAAATCTCGAAAAAAGACTACCTTCCATAATGACAAGGCTACCATCTATTGTATTAACAAAAATCTCGACAACAGACTACCTTCCATAATGACAAGGCTACCATCCATTGGAGTAACAAAAATCTCGACAACACACTACCTTCCATAATGACAAGGCTACCATCCATTGGAGTAACAAAAATCTTGACAACACACTACCTTCCATAATGACAAGGCTTCAGTCCATTGGAGTAACAAAAATATCTACAACAGAGTATGTTCCATAATGACAAGGCTACCATCCATTGGAGTAACAAAAATCTCGACAACAGACTACCTTCCATAATGACAAGGCTACCATCCATTGGAGTAACAAAAATCTAGACAACACACTACCTTCCATAATGATAAGGCTACCATCCATTGGAGTAACAAAAATCTCGACAACAGACTACATTCCATAATGACAAGGCTACCATCCATTGGAGTAACAAAAATCTCGACAACAGACTACCTTCCATAATGACAAGGCTACCATCCATTGGAGTAACAAAAATCTCGTCAACAGACTACCTTCAATAATGACTAGGCTACCATCCATTAGAGTAACAAAAATATCGACAACAGACTACCTTCCATAATGACAAGGCTACCATCCATTTGAGTAACAGAAATCTTGACAACAGACTACCTTCCATAATGACAAAGGTACCATCCATTAGAGTAACAAAAATCTCGAGAAAACACTACCTTCCATAATGACAAGGCTTCCATCTATTGTATTAACAAAAATCTCGACAATAGAGTACCTTCCATAATGACAAGGCTACCATCCATTGTAGTAACAAAAATCTCGACAACACACTACCTTCCATAATGACAAGGCTACCATCCATTGGAGTAACAAAAATCTCGACAACAGACTACCTTCCATAATGACAAGGCTACCATCCATTGGAGTAACAAAAATCTCGACAACATACTACGTTCCATAATGACAAGGCTAACATCCAATGGAGTAACAAAAATCGCGAGAAAAGACCACCTTCCATAATGACAAGTCTACCATGTATTGTATTAACCAAAATCTCGACAACAGACCACCTTCCATAATGACAAGGCTTCCATCCATTGGAGTAACAAAATTCTCTACAACACACTACCTTCCATAATGACAAGGCTACCATCCATTAGAGTAATAAAAATCTCGAGAAAAGACCACCTTCCATAATGACAAGGCTACCATCTATTGTATTAACAAAAATCTCGACAACAGACTACCTTCCATAATGACAGGCTACCATCCATTGGAGTAACAAAAATCTCGACAACACACTACCTTCCATAATGACAAGGCTACCATCCATTGGAGTAACAAAAATCTCGACAACACACTACCTTCCATAATGACAAGGCTTCAGTCCATTGGAGTAACAAAAATATCTACAACAGAGTATGTTCCATAATGACAAGGCTACCATCCATTGGAGTAACAAAAATCTCGACAACAAACTACCTTCCATAATGACAAGGCTGCCATCCATTGGAGTAACAAAAATCTCGACAACACACTACCTTCCATAATGACAAGGCTACCATCCATTGGAGTAACAAAAATCTCGACAACAGACTACCTTCCATAATGACAAGGCTACCATCCATTGGAGTAACAAAAATATTTAAAACAGAGTACGTTCCATAATGACAAGGCTACCATCCATTGGAGTAACAAAAATCTCGACAACAGACTACCTTCCATAATGACAAGGCTACCATCAATTGGAGTAACAAAAATCTCGACAACAGACTACCTTCAAAAATGACAAGGAAACCATCAATTGGAGTAACAAAAATCTGGACAACAAACTACCTTCCATAATGACAAGGCTAAAATCCAATGGAGTAACAAAAATCTCGACAACAGACTACTTTCCATAATGACAAGGCTACCATCCATTGGAATGACAAAAATCTCGACAACAGACCACCTTCCATAATGACAAGGCTGCCATCCATTGGAGTAAAAAAATTCTCAACAATAGACTACCTTCCATAATGACAAGGCTACCATCCATTAGAGTAAAAAAAATCTCGAGAAAAGACTACCTTCCATAATGACAAGGCTACCATCTATTGTATTAACAAAAATCTCGACAACAGACTACCTTCCATAATGACAAGGCTACCATCCATTGGAGTAACACAAATCTCGACAACACACTACCTTCCATAATGACAAGGCTACCATCCATTGGAGTAACAAAAATCTCGACAACAGACTACCTTCCATAATGACAAGGCTTCAATCCGTTGGAGTAACAAAAATATCTACAATAGAGTACGTTCCATAATGACAAGGCTACCATCCATTGGAGTAACAAAAATCTCGACAACAGACTACCTTCTATAATGACAAGGCTACCATCCATTGGAGTAACAAAAATGTCGACAACAGACTACCTTCAATAATGACTAAGCTACCATCCATTAGAGTAACAAAAATCTCGACAACAAACTACCTTCCATAATGACAAGGCTACCATCCATTGGAGTAACAAAAACCTCGACAACAGACTACCTTCCATAATGACAAGGCTACCATCCATTAAAATAACAAAAATCTCAAGAAAAGACTACCTTCCATAATGCCAAGGCTACCATCCATTGGAGTAACAAAAATCTCGACAACAGACTACCTTCCATAATGACAAGGCTACCATCCATTGGAGTAACAAAAATCTCGACAACAGACTACCTTCAAAAATGACAAGGAAACCATCCATTGGAGTAACAAAAATCTCGACAACAGACTACCTTCCATAATGACAAGGCTAAAATCCAATGGAGTAACAAAAATCTCGACAACAGACTACCTTCCATAATGACAAGGCTACCATCCATTGGAATGACAAAAATCTCGACAACAGACCACCTTCCATAATGACAAGGATGCCATCCATTGGAGTAAAAAAATTCTCTACAACAGACTACCTTCCATAATGACAAGGCTACCATCCATTAGAGTAACAAAAATCTCGAGAAAAGACTACCTTCCATAATGACAAGGCTACCATCTATTGTATTAACAAAAATCTCGACAACAGACTACCTTCCATAATGACAAGGCTACCATCCATTGGAGTAACACAAATCTCGACAACACACTACCTTCCATAATGACAAGGCTACCATCCATTGGAGTAACAAAAATCTCGACAACAGACTACCTTCCATAATGACAAGGCTTCAATCCGTTGGAGTAACAAAAATATCTACAATAGAGTACGTTCCATAATGACAAGGCTACCATCCATTGGAGTAACAAAAATCTCGACAACACACTACTTTCCATAATGACAAGGCTACCATCCATTGGAGTAACAAAAATCTCGACAACACACTACCTTCCATAATGACAAGGCTTCAGTCCATTGGAGTAACAAAAATATCTATAACAGAGTATGTTCCATAATGACAAGGCTACCATCCATTGGAGTAACAAAAATCTCGACAACAGACTACCTTCCATAATGATAAGGCTGCCATCCATAGGAGTAACAAAAATCTCGACAACACACTACCTTCCATAATGACAAGGCTACCATTCATTGGAGTAACAAAAATCTCGACAACAGACTACCTTCCATAATGACAAGGCTACCATCCATTGGAGTAACAAAAATATCTACAACAGAGTACGTTCCATAATGACAAGGCTACCATCCATTGGAGTAACAAAAATCTCGACAACAAACTACCTTCAATAATGACAAGGAAACCATCCATTGGAGTAACAAAAATCTCGACAACAGACTACCTTCCATAATGACAAGGCTAAAATCCAATGGAGTAACAAAAATCTCGACAACAGACTACCTTCCATAATGACAAGGCTACCATCCATTGGAATGACAAAAATCTCGACAACAGACCACCTTCCATAATGACAAGGATGCCATCCATTGGAGTAAAAGAATTCTCTACAACAGACTACCTTCCATAATGACAAGGCTACCGTCCATTAGAGTAACAAAAATCTCGAGAAAAGACTACCTTCCATAATGACAAGGCTACCATCTATTGTATTAACAAAAATCTCGACAACAGACTACCTTCCATAATGACAAGGCTACCATCCATTGGAGTAACACAAATCTCGACAACACACTACCTTCCATAATGACAAGGCTACCATCCATTGGAGTAACAAAAATCTCGACAACAGACTACCTTCCATAATGACAAGGCTTCAATCCGTTGGAGTAACAAAAATATCTACAATAGAGTACGTTCCATAATGACAAGGCTACCATCCATTGGAGTAACAAAAATCTCGACAACACACTACTTTCCATAATGACAAGGCTACCATCCATTGGAGTAACAAAAATCTCGACAACACACTACCTTCCATAATGACAAGGCTTCAGTCCATTGGAGTAACAAAAATATCTATAACAGAGTATGTTCCATAATTACAAGGCTACCATCCATTGGAGTAACAAAAATCTCGACAACAGACTACCTTCCATAATGACAAGGCTGCCATCCATAGGAGTAACAAAAATCTCGACAACACACTACCTTCCATAATGACAAGGCTACCATTCATTGGAGTAACAAAAATCTCGACAACAGACTACCTTCCATAATGACAAGGCTACCATCCATTGGAGTAACAAAAATATCTACAACAGAGTACGTTCCATAATGACAAGGCTACCATCCATTGGAGTAACAAAAATCTCGACAACAGACTACCTTCCATAATGACAAGGCTACCATCCATTGGAGTAACAAAAATCTCGACAACAAACTACCTTCAATAATGACAAGGAAACCATCCATTGGAGTAACAAAAATCTCGACAACAGACTACCTTCCATAATGACAAGGCTAAAATCCAATGGAGTAACAAAAATCTCGACAACAGACTACCTTCCATAATGACAAGGCTACCATCCATTGGAATGACAAAAATCTCGACAACAGACCACCTTCCATAATGACAAGGCTGCCATCCATTGGAGTAAAAAAATTCTCTACAACAGACTACCTTCCATAATGACAAGGCTACCATCCATTAGAGTAACAAAAATCTCGAGAAAAGACTACCTTCCATAATGACAAGGCTACCATCTATTGTATTAACAAAAATCTCGACAACAGACTACCTTCCATAATGACAAGGCTACCATCCATTGGAGTAACAAAAATCTCGACAACACACTACCTTCCATAATGACAAGGCTACCATCCATTGGAGTAACAAAAATCTTGACAACACACTACCTTCCATAATGACAAGGATTCAGTCCATTGGAGTAACAAAAATATCTACAACAGAGTATGTTCCATAATGACAAGGCTACCATCCATTAGAGTAACAAAAATCTCGACAACAGACTACCTTCCATAATGACAAGGCTACCATCCATTGGAGTAACAAAAATCTAGACAACACACTACCTTCCATAATGATAAGGCTACCATCCATTGGAGTAACAAAAATCTCGACAACAGACTACATTCCATAATGACAAGGCTACCATCCATTGGAGTAACAAAAATATCTACAACAGACTACGTTCCATAATGACAAGGCTACCATCCATTGGAATGACAAAAATCTCGACAACAGACCACCTTCCATAATGACAAGGCTGCCATCCATTGGAGTAAAAAAATTCTCTACAACAGACTACCTTCCATAATGACAAAGCTACCATCCATTAGAATAACAAAAATCTCGAGAAAAGACTACCTTCCATAATGACAAGGCTACCATCTATTGTATTAACAAAAATCTCGACAACAGACTACCTTCCATAATGACAAGGCTACCATCCATTGGAGTAACACAAATCTCGCAAACACACTACCTTCCATAATGACAAGGCTACCATCCATTGGAGTAACAAAAATCTCGACAACAGACTACCTTCCATAATGACAAGGCTACCATCCATTGGAGTAACAAAAATCTCGACAACAGACTACCTTCAATAATGACTAGGCTACCATCCATTAGAGTAACAAAAATATCGACAACAGACTACCTTCCATAATGACAAGGCTACCATCCATTTGAGTAACAGAAATCTTGACAACAGACTACCTTCCATAATGACAAAGGTACCATCCATTAGAGTAACAAAAATCTCGAGAAAACACTACCTTCCATAATGACAAGGCTTCCATCTATTGTATTAACAAAAATCTCGACAATAGAGTACCTTCCATAATGACAAGGCTACCATCCATTGTAGTAACAAAAATCTCGACAACACACTACCTTCCATAATGACAAGGCTACCATCCATTGTAGTAACAAAAATCTCGACAACAGACTACCTTCCATAATGACAAGGGTACCATCCATTGGAGTAACAAAAATCTCGACAACATACTACGTTCCATAATGACAAGGCTAACATCCAATGGAGTAACAAAAATCGCGAGAAAAGACCACCTTCCATAATGACAAGGCTACCAGGTATTGTATTAACCAAAATCTCGACAACAGACCACCTTCCATAATGACAAGGCTTCCATCCATTGGAGTAACAAAATTCTCTACAACACACTACCTTCCATAATGACAAGGCTACCATCCATTAGAGTAATAAAAATCTCGAGAAAAGACCACCTTCCATAATGACAAGGCTACCATCTATTGTATTAACAAAAATCTCGACAACAGACTACCTTCCATAATGACAAGGCTACCATCCATTGGAGTAACAAAAATCTCGACAACAAACTACCTTCAATAATGACAAGGAAACCATCCATTGGAGTAACAAAAATCTCGACAACAGACTACCTTCCATAATGACAAGGCTAAAATCCAATGGAGTAACAAAAATCTCGACAACAGACTACCTTCCATAATGACAAGGCTACCATCCATTGGAATGACAAAAATCTCGACAACAGACCACCTTCCATAATGACAAGGCTGCCATCCATTGGAGTAAAAAAATTCTCTACAACAGACTACCTTCCATAATGACAAGGCTACCATCCATTAGAGTAACAAAAATCTCGAGAAAAGACTACCTTCCATAATGACAAGGCTACCATCTATTGTATTAACAAAAATCTCGACAACAGACTACCTTCCATAATGACAAGGCTACCATCCATTGGAGTAACAAAAATCTCGACAACACACTACCTTCCATAATGACAAGGCTACCATCCATTGGAGTAACAAAAATCTTGACAACACACTACCTTCCATAATGACAAGGATTCAGTCCATTGGAGTAACAAAAATATCTACAACAGAGTATGTTCCATAATGACAAGGCTACCATCCATTGGAGTAACAAAAATCTCGACAACAGACTACCTTCCATAATGACAAGGCTACCATCCATTGGAGTAACAAAAATCTAGACAACACACTACCTTCCATAATGATAAGGCTACCATCCATTGGAGTAACAAAAATCTCGACAACAGACTACATTCCATAATGACAAGGCTACCATCCATTGGAGTAACAAAAATATCTACAACAGAGTACGTTCCATAATGACAAGGCTACCATCCATTGGAATGACAAAAATCTCGACAAGAGACCACCTTCCATAATGACAAGGCTGCCATCCATTGGAGTAAAAAAATTCTCTACAACAGACTACCTTCCATAATGACAAAGCTACCATCCATTAGAATAACAAAAATCTCGAGAAAAGACTACCTTCCATAATGACAAGGCTACCATCTATTGTATTAACAAAAATCTCGACAACAGACTACCTTCCATAATGACAAGGCTACCATCCATTGGAGTAACACAAATCTCGCAAACACACTACCTTCCATAATGACAAGGCTACCATCCATTGGAGTAACAAAAATCTCGACAATAGACTACCTTCTATAATGACAAGGCTTCAATCCGTTGGAGTAACAAAAATATCTACAACGGAGTACGTTCCATAATGACAAGGCTACCATCCATTGGAGTAACAAAAATCTCGACAACAGACTACCTTCCATAATGACAAAGCTACCATCCATTGGAGTAACAAAAATCTCGACAACAGACTACCTTCAATAATGACTAGGCTACCATCCATTAGAGTAACAAAAATATCGACAACAGACTACCTTCCATAATTACAAGGCTACCATCCATTTGAGTAACAGAAATCTTGACAACAGACTACCTTCCATAATGACAAAGGTACCATCCATTAGAGTAACAAAAATCTCGAGAAAACACTACCTTCCATAATGACAAGGCTTCCATCTATTGTATTAACAAAAATCTCGACAATAGAGTACCTTCCATAATGACAAGGCTACCATCCATTGTAGTAACAAAAATCTCGACAACACACTACCTTCCCTAATGACAAGGCTACCATCCATTGTAGTAACAAAAATCTCGACAACAGACTACCTTCCATAATGACAATGGTACCATCCATTGGAGTAACAAAAATCTCGACAACATACTACGTTCCATAATGACAAGGCTAACATCCAATGGAGTAACAAAAATCGCGAGAAAAGACCACCTTCCATAATGACAAGGCTACCAGGTATTGTATTAACCAAAATCTCGACAACAGACCACCTTCCATAATGACAAGGCTTCCATCCATTGGAGTAACAAAATTCTCTACAACACACTACCTTCCATAATGACAAGGCTACCATCCATTAGAGTAATAAAAATCTCGAGAAAAGACCACCTTCCATAATGACAAGGCTACCATCTATTGTATTAACAAAAATCTCGACAACAGACTACCTTCCATAATGACAGGCTACCATCCATTGGAGTAACAAAAATCTCGACAACACACTACCTTCCATAATGACAAGGCTACCATCCATTGGAGTAACAAAAATATCGACAACACACTACCTTCCATAATGACAAGGCTTCAGTCCATTGGAGTAACAAAAATATCTACAACAGAGTATGTTCCATAATGACAAGGCTACCATCCATTGGAGTAACAAAAATCTCGACAACAAACTACCTTCCATAATGACAAGGCTGCCATCCATTGGAGTAACAAAAATCTCGACAACACACTACCTTCCATAATGACAAGGCTACCATCCATTGGAGTAACAAAAATCTCGACAACAAACTACCTTCCATAATGACAAGGCTACCATCCATTGGAGTAACAAAAATATTTACAACAGAGTACGTTCCATAATGACAAGGCTACCATCCATTGGAGTAACAAAAATCTCGACAACAGACTACCTTCCATAATGACAAGGCTACCATCCATTGGAGTAACAAAAATCTCGACAACAGACTACCTTCAAAAATGACAAGGAAACCATCCATTGGAGTAACAAAAATCTCGACAACAGACTACCTTCCATAATGACAAGGCTAAAATCCAATGGAGTAACAAAAATCTCGACAACAGACTACCTTCCATAATGACAAGGCTACCATCCATTGGAATGACAAAAATCTCGACAACAGACCACCTTCCATAATGACAAGGCTGCCATCCATTGGAGTAAAAAAATTCTCTACAACAGACTACCTTCCATAATGACAAGGCTACCATCCATTAGAGTAACAAAAATCTCGAGAAAAGACTACCTTCCATAATGACAAGGCTACCATCTATTGTATTAACAAAAATCTCGACAACAGACTACCTTCCATAATGACAAGGCTACCATCCATTGGAGTAACACAAATCTCGACAACACACTACCTTCCATAATGACAAGGCTACCATCCATTGGAGTAACAAAAATCTCGACAACAGACTACCTTCCATAATGACAAGGCTTCAATCCGTTGGAGTAACAAAAATATCTACAATAGAGTACATTCCATAATGACAAGGCTACCATCCATTGGAGTAACAAAAATCTCGACAACAGACTACCTTCCATAATGACAAGGCTACCATCCATTGGAGTAACAAAAATGTCGACAACAGACTACCTTCAATAATGACTAAGCTACCATCCATTAGAGTAACAAAAATCTCGACAACAAACTACCTTCCATAATGACAAGGCTACCATCCATTGGAGTAACAAAAACCTCGACAACAGACTACCTTCCATAATGACAAGGCTACCATCCATTAAAATAACAAAAATCTCGAGAAAAGACTACCTTCCATAATGACAAGGCTACCATCCATTGGAGTAACAAAAATCTCGACCACAGACTACCTTCCATAATGACAAGGCTACCATCCATTGGAGTAACAAAAATATCTACAACAGAGTACGTTCCATAATGACAAGGCTACCATCCATTGGAGTAACAAAAATCTCGACAACAGACTACCTTCCATAATGACAAGGCTACCATCCATTGCAGTAACAAAAATCTCGACAACAGACTAACTTCAATAATGACTAGGCTACCATGCATTAGAGTAACAAAAATCCCGACAACAGACTACCTTCCATAATGACAAGGCTACCATCCATTGGAGTAACAGAAATCTCGACAACAGACTACCTTCCATAATGACAAGGCGACCATCCATTAGAGTAACAAAAATCTCGAGAAAAGACTACCTTCCTTAATGACAATGCTACCATCTATTGTATTAACAAAAATCTCGACAATAGACTACCTTCCATAATGACAAGGCTACCATTCATTGTAGTAACAAAAATCTCGACAACACACTACCTTCCATAATGAAAAGGCTACCATCAATTGGAGTAACAAAAATCTCGACAACAGACTACCTTCCATAATGACAAGGCTACCATCCATTGGAGTAACAAAAATCTCGACAACATACTACCTTCCATAATGACAAGGCTAACATCCAATGGAGTAACAAAAATCGCGAGAAAAGACCACCTTCCATAATGACAAGGCTACCATGTATTGTATTAACCAAAATCTCGACAACAGACCACCTTCCATAATGATAAGGCTGCCATCCATTAGAGTAACAAAAATCTCGACAACAAACTACCTTCCATAATGACAAGGCTACCATCCATTGGAGTAACAAAAATCTCGACAACAGACTACCTTCCATAATGACAATGCTTCAATCCGTTGGAGTAACAAAAATATCTACAATAGAGTACGTTCCATAATGACAAGGCTACCATCCATTGGAGTAACAAAAATCTCGACAACAGACTACCTTCCATAATGACAAGGCTACCATCCATTGGAGTAACAAAAATGTCGACAACAGACTACCTTCAATAATGACTAGGCTACCATCCATTAGAGTAACAAAAATCCCGACAACAGACTACCTTCCATAATGACAAGGCTACCATCCATTGGAGTAACAGAAATCTCGACAACAGACTACCTTCCATAATGACAAGGCGACCATCCATTAGAGTAACAAAAATCTCGAGAAAAGACTACCTTCCATAATGACAAGGCTACCATCTATTGTATTAACAAAAATCTCGACAATAGACTACCTTCCATAATGACAAGGCTACCATTCATTGTAGTAACAAAAATCTCGACAACACACTACCTTCCATAATGAAAAGGCTACCATCAATTGGAGTAACAAAAATCTCGACAACAGACTACCTTCCATAATGACAAGGCTACCATCCATTGGAGTAACAAAAATCTCGACAACATACTACCTTCCATAATGACAAGGCTAACATCCAATGGAGTAACAAAAATCGCGAGAAAAGACCACCTTCCATAATGACAAGGCTACCATGTATTGTATTAACCAAAATCTCGACAACAGACCACCTTCCATAATGACAAGGCTGCCATCCATTAGAGTAACAAAAATCTCGACAACAAACTACCTTCCATAATGACAAGGCTACCATCCATTAGAGTAACAAAAATCTCGACAACAGACTACCTTCCATAATGACAATGCTTCAATCCGTTGAAGTAACAAAAATATCTACAATAGAGTACGTTCCATAATGACAAGGCTACCATCCATTGGAGTAACAAAAATCTCGACAACAGACTACCTTCCATAATGACAAGGCTACCATCCATTGGAGTAACAAAAATGTCGACAACAGACTACCTTCAATAATGACTAAGCTACCATCCATTAGAGTAACAAAAATCTAGACAACAAACTACCTTCCATAATGACAAGGCTACCATCCATTGGAGTAACAAAAACCTCGACAACAGACTACCTTCCATAATGACAAGGCTACCATCCATTAAAATAACAAAAATCTCGAGAAAAGACTACCTTCCATAATGACAAGACTACCATCCAATGGAGTAACAAAAATCTCGACAATAGACTACCTTCCATAATGACAAGGCTACCATCCATTGGAGTAACAAAAATATCTACAACATAGTACGTTCCATAATGACAAGGCTACCATCCATTGGAGTAACAAAAATCTCGACAACAGACTACCTTCCATAATGACAAGGCTACCATCCATTGCAGTAACAAAAATCTCGACAACAGACTACCTTCAATAATGACTAGGCTACCATCCATTAGAGTAACAAAAATCTCGACAACAGACTACCTTCCATAATGACAAGGCTACCATCCATTGGAGTAACAGAAATCTCGACAACAGACTACCTTCCATAATGACAAGGCGACCATCCATTAGAGTAACAAAAATCTCGAGAAAAGACTACCTTCCATAATGACAAGGCTACCATCTATTGTATTAACAAAAATCTCGACAATAGACTACCTTCCATAATGACAAGGCTACCATCCATTGTAGTAACAAAAATCTCGACAACACACTACCTTCCATAATGAAAAGGCTACCATCAATTGGAGTAACAAAAATCTCGACAACTGACTACCTTCCATAATGAGAAGGCTACCATCCATTGGAGTAAAAAAAATCTCGACAACATACTACCTTCCATAATGACAAGGCTAACATCCAATGGAGTAACAAAAATCGCGAGAAAAGACCACCTTCCATAATGACAAGGCAACCATGTATTGTATTAACCAAAATCTCGACAACAGACCACCTTCCATAATGACAAGGCTGCCATCCATTAGAGTAACAAAAATCTCGACAACAAACTACCTTCCATAATGACAAGGCTACCATCCATTGGAGTAACAAAAATCTCGACAACAGACTACCTTCCATAATGACAAGGCTACCATCCATTTGAGTAACAAAAATCTCGAGAAAAGACTACCTTCCATAATGACAAGGCTACCATCCATTGGAGTAACAAAAATCTCGACCACAGACTACCTTCCATAATGACATGGCTACCATCCATTGGAGTAACAAAAATATCTACAACAGAGTATGTTCCATAATGACAAGGCTACCATCCATTGGAGTAACAAAAATCTCGACAACAGACTACCTTCCATAATGACAAGGCTACCATCCATTGCAGTAACAAAAATCTAGACAACACACTACCTTCAATAATGACTAGGCTACCATCCATTAAAGTAACAAAAATCTCGACAACAGACTACCTTCCATAATGACAAGTCTACCATCCATTGGAGTAACAGAAATCTCGACAACAGACTACCTTCCATAATGACAAGGCTACCATCCATTAGAGTAACAAAAATCTCGAGAAAAGACTACCTTCCATAATGACAAGGCTACCATCTATTGTATTAACAAAAATCTCGACAATAGACTACCTTCCATAATGACAAGGCTACCATACATTGTAGTAACAAAAATCTCGACAACACACTACCTTCCATAATGACAATGCTACCATCCATTGGAGTAACAAAAATCTCGACAACAGACTACCTTCCATAATGACAAGGCTACCATCCATTGGAGTAACAAAAATCTCGACAACATACTACCTTCCATAATGACAAGGCTAACATCCAATGGAGTAAAAAAAATCGCGAGAAAAGACCACCTTCCATAATGACAAGGCTACCATGTATTGTATTAACCAAAATCTCGACAACAGACCACCTTCCATAATGACAAGGCTTCCATCCATTGGAGTAAGAAAATTCTCTACAACACACTACCTTCCATAATGACAAGGCTACCATCAATTAGAGTAATAAAAATCTCAAGAAAAGACCACCTTCCATAATGACAAGGCTACCATCTATTGTATTAACAAAAATCTCGACAACAGACTACCTTCCATAATGACAAGGCTACCATCCATTGGAGTAACAAAAATCTCGACAACAAACTACCTTCAATAATGACAAGGAAACCATCCATTGGAGTAACAAAAATCTCGACAACAGACTACCTTCCATAATGACAAGGCTAAAATCCAATGGAGTAACAAAAATCTCGACAACAGACTACCTTCCATAATGACAAGGCTACCATCCATTGGAATGACAAAAATCTCGACAACAGACTACCTTCCATAATGACAAGGCTGCCATCCATTGGAGTAAAAAATTCTCTACAACAGACTACCTTCCATAATGACAAGGCTACCATCCATTAGAGTAACAAAAATCTCGAGAAAAGACTACCTTCCATAATGACAAGGCTACCATCTATTGTATTAACAAAAATCTCGACAACAGACTACCTTCCATAATGACAAGGCTACCATCCATTGGAGTAACAAAAATCTCGACAACACACTACCTTCCATAATGACAAGGCTACCATCCATTGGAGTAACAAAAATATTGACAACACACTACCTTCCATAATGACAAGGCTTCAGTCCATTGGAGTAACAAAAATATCTACAACAGAGTATGTTCCATAATGACAAGGCTACCATCCATTGGAGTAACAAAAATCTCGACAACAGACTACCTTCCATAATGACAAGGCTACCATCCATTGGAGTAACAAAAATCTAGACAACACACTACCTTCCATAATGATAAGGCTACCATCCATTGGAGTAACAAAAATCTCGACAACAGACTACATTCCATAATGACAAGGCTACCATCCATTGGAGTAACAAAAATATCTACAACAGGGTACGCTCCATAATGACAAGGCTACCATCCATTGGAATGAAAAAAATCTCGACAACAGACCACCTTCCATAATGACAAGGCTGCCATCCATTGGAGTAAAAAAATTCTCTACAACAGACTACCTTCCATAATGACAAGGCTACCATCCATTAGAGTAACAAAAATCTCGAGAAAAGACTACCTTCCATAATGACAAGGCTACCATCTATTGTATTAACAAAAATCTCGACAACAGACTACCTTCCATAATGACAAGGCTACCATCCATTGGAGTAACACAAATCTCGCAAACACACTACCTTCCATAATGACAAGGCTACCATCCATTGGAGTAACAAAAATCTCGACAATAGACTACCTTCTATAATGACAAGGCTTCAATCCGTTGGAGTAACAAAAATATCTACAACAGAGTACGTTCCATAATGACAAGGCTACCATCCATTGGAGTAACAAAAATCTCGACAACAGACTACCTTCCATAATGACAAGGCTACCATCCATTGGAGTAACAAAAATCTCGACAACAGACTACCTTCAATAATGACTAGGCTACCATCCATTAGAGTAACAAAAATATCGACAACAGACTACCTTCCATAATGACAAGGCTACCATCCATTTGAGTAACAGAAATCTTGACAACAGACTACCTTCCGTAATGTCAAAGGTACCATCCATTAGAGTAACAAAAATCTCGAGAAAACACTACCTTCCATAATGACAAGGCTTCCATCTATTGTATTAACAAAAATCTCGACAATAGAGTACCTTCCATAATGACAAGGCTACCATCCATTGTAGTAACAAAAATCTCGACAACACACTACCTTCCATAATGACAAGGCTACCATCCATTGGAGTAACAAAAATCTCGACAACAGACTACCTTCCATAATGACAAGGATACCATCCATTGGAGTAACAAAAATCTCGACAACATACTACGTTCCATAATGACAAGGCTAACATCCAATGGAGTAACAAAAATCGTGAGAAAAGACCACCTTCCATAATGACAAGGCTACCATGTATTGTATTAACCAAAATCTCGACAACAGACCACCTTCCATAATGACAAGGCTTCCATCCATTGGAGTAACAAAATTCTCTACAACACACTACCTTCCATAATGACAAAGCTACCATCCATTAGAGTAATAAAAATCTCGAGAAAAGACCACCTTCCATAATGACAAGGCTACCATCTATTGTATTAACAAAAATCTCGACAACAGACTACCTTCCATAATGACAGGCTACCATCCATTGGAGTAACAAAAATCTCGACAACACACTACCTTCCATAATGACAAGGCTACCATCAATTGGAGTAACAAAAATCTCGACAACACACTACCTTCCATAATGACAAGGCTTCAGTCCATTGGAGTAACAAAATTATCTACAACAGAGTATGTTCCATAATGACAAGGCTACCATCCATTGGAGTAACAAAAATCTCGACAACAAACTACCTTCCATAATGACAAGGCTGCCATCCATTGGAGTAACAAAAATCTCGACAACACACTACCTTCCATAATGACAAGGCTACCATCCATTGGAGTAACAAAAATCTCGACAACAGACTACCTTCCATAATGACAAGGCTACCATCCATTGGAGTAACAAAAATATTTACAACAGAGTACGTTCCATAATGACAAGGCTACCATCCATTGGAGTAACAAAAATCTCGACAACAGACTACCTTCCATAATGACAAGGCTACCATCCATTGGAGTAACAAAAATCTCGACAACAGACTACCTTCAAAAATGAGAAGGAAACCATCCATTGGAGTAACAAAAATCTCGACAACAGACTACCTTCCATAATGACAAGGCTAAAATCCAATGGAGTAACAAAAATCTAGACAACACACTACCTTCCATAATGATAAGGCTACCATCCATTGGAGTAACAAAAATCTCGACAACAGACTACATTCCATAATGACAAGGCTACCATCCATTGGAGTAACAAAAATATCTACAACAGGGTACGCTCCATAATGACAAGGCTACCATCCATTGGAATGAAAAAAATCTCGACAACAGACCACCTTCCATAATGACAAGGCTGCCATCCATTGGAGTAAAAAAATTCTCTACAACAGACTACCTTCCATAATGACAAGGCTACCATCCATTAGAGTAACAAAAATCTCGAGAAAAGACTACCTTCCATAATGACAAGGCTACCATCTATTGTATTAACAAAAATCTCGACAACAGACTACCTTCCATAATGACAAGGCTACCATCCATTGGAGTAACACAAATCTCGCAAACACACTACCTTCCATAATGACAAGGCTACCATCCATTGGAGTAACAAAAATCTCGACAATAGACTACCTTCTATAATGACAAGGCTTCAATCCGTTGGAGTAACAAAAATATCTACAACAGAGTACGTTCCATAATGACAAGGCTACCATCCATTGGAGTAACAAAAATCTCGACAACAGACTACCTTCCATAATGACAAGGCTACCATCCATTGGAGTAACAAAAATCTCGACAACAGACTACCTTCAATAATGACTAGGCTACCATCCATTAGAGTAACAAAAATATCGACAACAGACTACCTTCCATAATGACAAGGCTACCATCCATTTGAGTAACAGAAATCTTGACAACAGACTACCTTCCGTAATGACAAAGGTACCATCCATTAGAGTAACAAAAATCTCGAGAAAACACTACCTTCCATAATGACAAGGCTTCCATCTATTGTATTAACAAAAATCTCGACAATAGAGTACCTTCCATAATGACAAGGCTACCATCCATTGTAGTAACAAAAATCTCGACAACACACTACCTTCCATAATGACAAGGCTACCATCCATTGGAGTAACAAAAATCTCGACAACAGACTACCTTCCATAATGACAAGGCTACCATCCATTGGAGTAACAAAAATCTCGACAACATACTACGTTCCATAATGACAAGGCTAACATCCAATGGAGTAACAAAAATCGTGAGAAAAGACCACCTTCCATAATGACAAGGCTACCATGTATTGTATTAACCAAAATCTCGACAACAGACCACCTTCCATAATGACAAGGCTTCTATCCATTGGAGTAACAAAATTCTCTACAACACACTACCTTCCATAATGACAAAGCTACCATCCATTAGAGTAATAAAAATCTCGAGAAAAGACCACCTTCCATAATGACAAGGCTACCTTCTATTGTATTAACAAAAATCTCGACAACAGACTACCTTCCATAATGACAGGCTACCATCCATTGGAGTAACAAAAATCTCGACAACACACTACCTTCCATAATGACAAGGCTACCATCAATTGGAGTAACAAAAATCTCGACAACACACTACCTTCCATAATGACAAGGCTTCAGTCCATTGGAGTAACAAAATTATCTACAACAGAGTATGTTCCATAATGACAAGGCTACCATCCATTGGAGTAACAAAAATCTCGACAACAAACTACCTTCCATAATGACAAGGCTGCCATCCATTGGAGTAACAAAAATCTCGACAACACACTACCTTCCATAATGACAAGGCTACCATCCATTGGAGTAACAAAAATCTCGACAACAGACTACCTTCCATAATGACAAGGCTACCATCCATTGGAGTAACAAAAATATTTACAACAGAGTACGTTCCATAATGACAAGGCTACCATCCATTGGAGTAACAAAAATCTCGACAACAGACTACCTTCCATAATGACAAGGCTACCATCCATTGGAGTAACAAAAATCTCGACAACAGACTACCTTCAAAAATGAGAAGGAAACCATCCATTGGAGTAACAAAAATCTCGACAACAGACTACCTTCCATAATGACAAGGCTACCATCCATTGGAGTAACAAAAATCTAGACAACACACTACCTTCCATAATGATAAGGCTACCATCCATTGGAGTAACAAAAATCTCGACAACAGACTACATTCCATAATGACAAGGCTACCATCCATTGGAGTAACAAAAATATCTACAACAGGGTACGCTCCATAATGACAAGGCTACCATCCATTGGAATGAAAAAAATCTCGACAACAAACCACCTTCCATAATGACAAGGCTGCCATCCATTGGAGTAAAAAAATTCTCTACAACAGACTACCTTCCATAATGACAAGGCTACCATCCATTAGAGTAACAAAAATCTCGAGAAAAGACTACCTTCCATAATGACAAGGCTACAATCTATTGTATTAACAAAAATCTCGACAACAGACTACCTTCCATAATGACAAGGCTACCATCCATTGGAGTAACACAAATCTCGCAAACACACTACCTTCCATAATGACAAGGCTACCATCCATTGGAGTAACAAAAATCTCGACAATAGACTACCTTCTATAATGACAAGGCTTCAATCCGTTGGAGTAACAAAAATATCTACAACAGAGTACGTTCCATAATGACAAGGCTACCATCCATTGGAGTAACAAAAATCTCGACAACAGACTACCTTCCATAATGACAAGGCTACCATCCATTGGAGTAACAAAAATCTCGACAACAGACTACCTTCAATAATGACTAGGCTACCATCCATTAGAGTAACAAAAATATCGACAACAGACTACCTTCCATAATGACAAGGCTACCATCCATTTGAGTAACAGAAATCTTGACAACAGACTACCTTCCGTAATGACAAAGGTACCATCCATTAGAGTAACAAAAATCTCGAGAAAACACTACCTTCCATAATGACAAGGCTTCCATCTATTGTATTAACAAAAATCTCGACAATAGAGTACCTTCCATAATGACAAGGCTACCATCCATTGTAGTAACAAAAATCTCGACAACACACTACCTTCCATAATGACAAGGCTACCATCCATTGGAGTAACAAAAATCTCGACAACAGACTACCTTCCATAATGACAAGGCTACCATCCATTGGAGTAACAAAAATCTCGACAACATAGAACTTTCCATAATGACAAGGCTAACATCCAATGGAGTAACAAAAATCGTGAGAAAAGACCACCTTCCATAATGACAAGGCTACCATGTATTGTATTAACCAAAATCTCGACAACAGACCACCTTCCATAATGACAAGGCTTCCATCCATTGGAGTAACAAAATTCTCTACAACACACTACCTTCCATAATGACAAAGCTACCATCCATTAGAGTAATAAAAATCTCGAGAAAAGACCACCTTCCATAATGACAAGGCTACCATCTATTGTATTAACAAAAATCTCGACAACAGACTACCTTCCATAATGACAGGCTACCATCCATTGGAGTAACAAAAATCTCGACAACACACTACCTTCCATAATGACAAGGCTACCATCAATTGGAGTAACAAAAATCTCGACAACACACTACCTTCCATAATGACAAGGCTTCAGTCCATTGGAGTAACAAAATTATCTACAACAGAGTATGTTCCATAATGACAAGGCTACCATCCATTGGAGTAACAAAAATCTCGACAACAAACTACCTTCCATAATGACAAGGCTGCCATCCATTGGAGTAACAAAAATCTCGACAACACACTACCTTCCATAATGACAAGGCTACCATCCATTGGAGTAACAAAAATCTCGACAACAGACTACCTTCCATAATGACAAGGCTACCATCCATTGGAGTAACAAAAATATTTACAACAGAGTACGTTCCATAATGACAAGGCTACCATCCATTGGAGTAACAAAAATCTCGACAACAGACTACCTTCCATAATGACAAGGCTACCATCCATTGGAGTAACAAAAATCTCGACAACAGACTACCTTCAAAAATGAGAAGGAAACCATCCATTGGAGTAACAAAAATCTCGACAACAGACTACCTTCCATAATGACAAGGCTAAAATCCAATGGAGTAACAAAAATCTCGACAACAGACTACCTTCCATAATGACAAGGCTACCATCCATTGGAATGACAAAAATCTCGACAACAGACTACATTCCATAATGACAAGGCTACCATCCATTGGAGTAACAAAAATATCTACAACAGGGTACGCTCCATAATGACAAGGCTACCATCCATTGGAATGAAAAAAATCTCGACAACAGACCACCTTCCATAATGACAAGGCTGCCATCCATTGGAGTAAAAAAATTCTCTACAACAGACTACCTTCCATAATGACAAGGCTACCATCCATTAGAGTAACAAAAATCTCGAGAAAAGACTACCTTCCATAATGACAAGGCTACCATCTATTGTATTAACAAAAATCTCGACAACAGACTACCTTCCATAATGACAAGGCTACCATCCATTGGAGTAACACAAATCTCGCAAACACACTACCTTCCATAATGACAAAGCTACCATCCATTGGAGTAATAAAAATCTCGAGAAAAGACCACCTTCCATAATGACAAGGCTACCATCTATTGTATTAACAAAAATCTCGACAACAGACTACCTTCCATAATGACAGGCTACCATCCATTGGAGTAACAAAAATCTCGACAACAGACTACCTTCCATAATGACAAGGCTACCATCCATTGGAGTAACAAAAATCTCAACAACAGACTACCTTCAATAATGACTAGGCTACCATCCATTAGAGTAACAAAAATATCGACAACAGACTACCTTCCATAATGACAAGGCTACCATCCATTTGAGTAACAGAAATCTTGACAACAGACTACCTTCCGTAATGACAAAGGTACCATCCATTAGAGTAACAAAAATCTCGAGAAAACACTACCTTCCATAATGACAAGGCTTCCATCTATTGTATTAACAAAAATCTCGACAATAGAGTACCTTCCATAATGACAAGGCTACCATCCATTGTAGTAACAAAAATCTCGACAACACACTACCTTCCATAATGACAAGGCTACCATCCATTGGAGTAACAAAAATCTCGACAACAGACTACCTTCCATAATGACAAGGCTACCATCCATTGGAGTAACAAAAATCTCGACAACATACTACGTTCCATAATGACAAGGCTAACATCCAATGGAGTAACAAAAATCGTGAGAAAAGACCACCTTCCATAATGACAAGGCTACCATGTATTGTATTAACCAAAATCTCGACAACAGACCACCTTCCATAATGACAAGGCTTCCATCCATTGGAGTAACAAAATTCTCTACAACACACTACCTTCCATAATGACAAAGCTACCATCCATTAGAGTAATAAAAATCTCGAGAAAAGACCACCTTCCATAATGACAAGGCTACCATCTATTGTATTAACAAAAATCTCGACAACAGACTACCTTCCATAATGACAGGCTACCATCCATTGGAGTAACAAAAATCTCGACAACACACTACCTTCCATAATGACAAGGCTACCATCAATTGGAGTAACAAAAATCTCGACAACACACTACCTTCCATAATGACAAGGCTTCAGTCCATTGGAGTAACAAAATTATCTACAACAGAGTATGTTCCATAATGACAAGGCTACCATCCATTGGAGTAACAAAAATCTCGACAACAAACTACCTTCCATAATGACAAGGCTGCCATCCATTGGAGTAACAAAAATCTCGACAACACACTACCTTCCATAATGACAAGGCTACCATCCATTGGAGTAACAAAAATCTCGACAACATACTACGTTCCATAATGACAAGGCTAACATCCAATGGAGTAACAAAAATCGTGAGAAAAGACCACCTTCCATAATGACAAGGCTACCATGTATTGTATTAACCAAAATCTCGACAACAGACCACCTTCCATAATGACAAGGCTTCCATCCATTGGAGTAACAAAATTCTCTACAACACACTACCTTCCATAATGACAAAGCTACCATCCATTAGAGTAATAAAAATCTCGAGAAAAGACCACCTTCCATAATGACAAGGCTACCATCTATTGTATTAACAAAAATCTCGACAACAGACTACCTTCCATAATGACAGGCTACCATCCATTGGAGTAACAAAAATCTCGACAACACACTACCTTCCATAATGACAAGGCTACCATCAATTGGAGTAACAAAAATCTCGACAACACACTACCTTCCATAATGACAAGGCTTCAGTCCATTGGAGTAACAAAATTATCTACAACAGAGTATGTTCCATAATGACAAGGCTACCATCCATTGGAGTAACAAAAATCTCGACAACAAACTACCTTCCATAATGACAAGGCTGCCATCCATTGGAGTAACAAAAATCTCGACAACACACTACCTTCCATAATGACAAGGCTACCATCCATTGGAGTAACAAAAATCTCGACAACAGACTACCTTCCATAATGACAAGGCTACCATCCATTGGAGTAACAAAAATATTTACAACAGAGTACGTTCCATAATGACAAGGCTACCATCCATTGGAGTAACAAAAATCTCGACAACAGACTACCTTCCATAATGACAAGGCTACCATCCATTGGAGTAACAAAAATCTCGACAACAGACTACCTTCAAAAATGAGAAGGAAACCATCCATTGGAGTAACAAAAATCTCGACAACAGACTACCTTCCATAATGACAAGGCTAAAATCCAATGGAGTAACAAAAATCTCGACAACAGACTACCTTCCATAATGACAAGGCTACCATCCATTGGAATGACAAAAATCTCGACAACAGACCACCTTCCATAATGACAAGGCTGCCATCCATTGGAGTAAAAAAATTCTCTACAACAGACTACCTTCCATAATGACAAGGCTACCATCCATTAGAGTAACAAAAATCTCGAGAAAAGACTACCTTCCATAATGACAAGGCTACCATCTATTGTATTAACAAAAATCTCGACAACAGACTACCTTCCATAATGACAAGGCTACCATCCATTGGAATGAAAAAAATCTCGACAACACACTACCTTCCATAATGACAAGGCTACCATCCATTGGAGTAACAAAAATCTTGACAACACACTACCTTCCATAATGACAAGGCTTCAGTCCATTGGAGTAACAAAAATATCTACAACAGAGTATGTTCCATAATGACAAGGCTACCATCTATTGGAGTAACAAAAATCTCGACAATAGACTACCTTCCATAATGACAAGGCTACCATCCATTGGAGTAACAAAAATCTAGACAACACACTACCTTCCATAATGATAAGGCTACCATCCATTGGAGTAACAAAAATCTCGACAACAGACTACATTCCATAATGACAAGGCTACCATCCATTGGAGTAACAAAAATATCTACAACAGGGTACGCTCCATAATGACAAGGCTACCATCCATTGGAATGAAAAAAATCTCGACAACAGACCACCTTCCATAATGACAAGGCTGCCATCCATTGGAGTAAAAAAATTCTCTACAACAGACTACCTTCCATAATGACAAGGCTACCATCCATTAGAGTAACAAAAATCTCGAGAAAAGACTACCTTCCATAATGACAAGGCTACCATCTATTGTATTAACAAAAATCTCGACAACAGACTACCTTCAATAATGACAAGGCTACCATCCATTGGAGTAACAAAAATCTCGACAACAGACTACCTTCCATAATGACAAGGCTACCATCCATTGGAGTAACAAAAATCTCGACAACATACTACGTTCCATAATGACAAGGCTAACATCCAATGGAGTAACAAAAATCGTGAGAAAAGACCACCTTCCATAATGACAAGGCTACCATGTATTGTATTAACCAAAATCTCGACAACAGACCACCTTCCATAATGACAAGGCTTCCATCCATTGGAGTAACAAAATTCTCTACAACACACTACCTTCCATAATGACAAAGCTACCATCCATTAGAGTAATAAAAATCTCGAGAAAAGACCACCTTCCATAATGACAAGGCTACCATCTATTGTATTAACAAAAATCTCGACAACAGACTACCTTCCATAATGACAGGCTACCATCCATTGGAGTAACAAAAATCTCGACAACACACTACCTTCCATAATGACAAGGCTACCATCAATTGGAGTAACAAAAATCTCGACAACACACTACCTTCCATAATGACAAGGCTTCAGTCCATTGGAGTAACAAAATTATCTACAACAGAGTATGTTCCATAATGACAAGGCTACCATCCATTGGAGTAACAAAAATCTCGACAACAAACTACCTTCCATAATGACAAGGCTGCCATCCATTGGAGTAACAAAAATCTCGACAACACACTACCTTCCATAATGACAAGGCTACCATCCATTGGAGTAACAAAAATCTCGACAACAGACTACCTTCCATAATGACAAGGCTACCATTCATTGGAGTAACAAAAATATTTACAACAGAGTACGTTCCATAATGACAAGGCTACCATCCATTGGAGTAACAAAAATCTCGACAACAGACTACCTTCCATAATGACAAGGCTACCATCCATTGGAGTAACAAAAATCTCGACAACAGACTACCTTCAAAAATGAGAAGGAAACCATCCATTGGAGTAACAAAAATCTCGACAACAGACTACCTTCCATAATGACAAGGCTAAAATCCAATGGAGTAACAAAAATCTCGACAACAGACTACCTTCCATAATGATAAGGCTACCATCCATTGGAGTAACAAAAATCTCGACAACAGACTACATTCCATAATGACAAGGCTACCATCCATTGGAGTAACAAAAATATCTACAACAGGGTACGCTCCATAATGACAAGGCTACCATCCATTGGAATGAAAAAAATCTCGACAACAGACCACCTTCCATAATGACAAGGCTGCCATCCATTGGAGTAAAAAAATTCTCTACAACAGACTACCTTCCATAATGACAAGGCTACCATCCATTGGAGTAACAAAAATCTAGACAACACACTACCTTCCATAATGATAAGGCTACCATCCATTGGAGTAACAAAAATCTCGACAACAGACTACATTCCATAATGACAAGGCTACCATCCATTGGAGAAACAAAAATATCTACAACAGGGTACGCTCCATAATGACAAGGCTACCATCCATTGGAATGAAAAAAATCTCGACAACAGACCACCTTCCATAATGACAAGGCTGCCATCCATTGGAGTAACAAAAATCTCGACAACAGATTTCCTTCCATAATGACAAGGCTACCATCCATTGGAGTAACAAAAATATTTACAACAGAGTACGTTCCATAATGACAAGGCTACCATCCATTGGAGTAACAAAAATCTCGACAACAGACTACCTTCCATAATGACAAGGCTACCATCCATTGGAGTAACAAAAATCTCGACAACAGACTACCTTCAAAAATGAGAAGGAAACCATCCATTGGAGTAACAAAAATCTCGACAACAGACTACCTTCCATAATGACAAGGCTAAAATCCAATGGAGTAACAAAAATATCTACAACAGAGTACGTTCCATAATGACAAGGCTACCATCCATTGGAGTAACAAAAATCTCGACAATAGACTACCTTCTATAATGACAAGGCTACCATCCATTGGAGTAACAAAAATATTTACAACAGAGTACGTTCCATAATGACAAGGCTACCATCCATTAGAGTAACAAAAATCTCGACAATAGACTACCTTCCATAATGACAAGGCTACCATCCATTGGAGTAACAAAAATCTCGACAACAGACTACCTTCAAAAATGACAAGGAAACCATCCATTGGAGTAACAAAAATCTCGACAACAGACTACCTTCCATAATGACAAGGCTAAAATCCAATGGAGTAACAAAAATCTCGACAACAGACTACCTTCCATAATGACAAGGCTACCATCCATTGGAATGACAAAAATCTCGACAACAGACCACCTTCCATAATGACAAGGCTGCCATCCATTGGAGTAAAAAAATTCTCTACAATAGACTACCTTCCATAATGACAAGGCTACCATCCAATAGAGTAACAAAAATCTCGAGAAAAGATTACCTTCCATAATGACAAGGCTACCATCTATTGTATTAACAAAAATCTCGACAACAGACTAACTTCCATAATGACAAGGCTACCATCCATTGGAGTAACAAAAATCTCGACAACAGACTACCTTCCATAATGACAAGGCTTCAATCCGTTGGAGTAACAAAAATATCTACAATAGAGTACGTTCCATAATGACAAGGCTACCATCCATTGGAGTAACAAAAATCTCGACAACAGACTACCTTCCATAATGACAAGGCTACCATCCATTGCAGTAACAAAAATCTCGACAATAGACTACCTTCAATAAAGACTAGGCTACCATCCATTAGAGTAACAAAAATCTCGACAACAGACTATCTTCCATAATGACAAGGCTACCATCCATTGGAGTAACTGAAATCTCGACAATAGACTACCTTCCATAATGACAAGGCGACCATCCATTAGAGTAACAAAAATCTCGAGAAAAGACTACCTTCCATAATGACAAGGCTACCATCTATTGTATTAACAAAAATCTCGACAATAGACTACCTTCCATAATGACAAGGCTACCATTCATTGTAGTAACAAAAATCTCGACAACACACTACCTTCCATAAAGAAAAGGCTACCATCAATTTGAGTAACAAAAATCTCGACAACAGACTACCTTCCATAATGACAAGGCTACCATCCATTAGAGTAACAAAAATCTCGACAACAGACTACCTTCCATAATGACAAGGCTTCAATCCGTTGGAGTAACAAAAATATCTACAATAGAGTACGTTCCATAATGACAAGGCTACCATCCATTGGAGTAACAAAAATCTCGACAACAGACTACCTTCCATAATGACAAGGCTACCATCCATTGGAGTAACAAAAATGTCGACAACAGACTTCCTTCAATAATGACTAAGCTACCATCCATTAGAGTAACAAAAATCTCCACAACAAACTACCTTCCATAATGACAAGGCTACCATCCATTGGAGTAACAAAAACCTCGACAACAGACTACCTTCCATAATGACAAGGCTACCATCCATTAAAATAACAAAAATCTCGAGAAAAGACTACCTTCCATAATGACAAGGCTACCATCCATTGGAGTAACAAAAATCTCGACAACAGACTACCTTCCATAATGACAAGGCTACCATCCATTGGAGTAACAAAAATATCTACAACAGAGTACGTTCCATAATGACAAGGCTACCATCCATTGGAGTAACAAAAATCTCGACAACAGACTACCTTCCATAATGACAAGGCTACCATCCATTGGAGTAACAAAAATATTTACAACAGAGTACGTTCCATAATGACAAGGCTACCATCCATTAGAGTAACAAAAATCTCGACAACAGACTACCTTCCATAATGACAAGGCTACCATCCATTGGAGTAACAAAAATCTCGACAACAGACTACCTTCAAAAATGACAAGGAAACCATCCATTGGAGTAACAAAAATCTCGACAACAGACTACCTTCCATAATGACAAGGCTAAAATCCAATGGAGTAACAAAAATCTCGACAACAGACTACCTTCCATAATGACAAGGCTACCATCCATTGGAATGACAAAAATCTCGACAACAGACCACCTTCCATAATGACAAGGCTGCCATCCATTGGAGTAAAAATATTCTCTACAACAGACTACCTTCCATAATGACAAGGCTACCATCCATTAGAGTAACAAAAATCTCGAGAAAAGACTACCTTCCATAATGACAAGGCTACCATCTATTGTATTAACAAAAATCTCGACAACAGACTACCTTCCATAATGACAAGGCTACCATCCATTGGAGTAACACAAATCTCGACAACACACTACCTTCCATAATGACAAGGCTACCATCCATTGGAGTAACAAAAATCTCGACAACAGACTACCTTCCATAATGACAAGGCTTCAATCCGTTGGAGTAACAAAAATATCTACAATTGAGTACGTTCCATAATGACAAGGCTACCATCCATTGGAGTAACAAAAATCTCGACAACAGACTACCTTCCATAATGACAAGGCTACCATCCATTGCAGTAACAAAAATCTCGACAACAGACTACCTTCAATAAAGACTAGGCTACCATCCATTAGAGTAACAAAAATCTCGACAACAGACTATCTTCCATAATGACAAGGCTACCATCCATTGGAGTAACTGAAATCTCGACAACAGACTACCTTCCATAATGACAAGGCGACCATCCATTAGAGTAACAAAAATCTCGAGAAAAGACTACCTTCCATAATGACAAGGCTACCATCTATTGTATTAACAAAAATCTCGACAATAGACTACCTTCCATAATGACAAGGCTACCATTCATTGTAGTAACAAAAATCTCGACAACACACTACCTTCCATAAAGAAAATGCTACCATCAATTGGAGTAACAAAAATCTCGACAACAGACTACCTTCCATAATGACAAGGCTACCATCCATTCGAGTAACAAAAATCTCGACAACATACTACCTTCCATAATGACAAGGCTAACATCCAATGGAGTAACAAAAATCGCGAGAAAAGACCACCTTCCATAATGACAAGGCTACCATGTATTGTATTAACCAAAATCTCGACAAGAGACCACCTTCCATAATGACAAGGCTGCCATCCATTAGAGTAACAAAAATCTCGACAACAAACTACCTTCCATAATGACAAGGCTACCATCCATTGGAGTAACAAAAATCTCGACAATAGACTACCTTCCATAATGACAATGCTTCAATCCGTTGGAGTAACAAAAATCTCGACAACAGACTACCTTCCATAATGACAAGGCTACCATCCATTGGAGTAACAGAAATCTCGACAACAGACTACCTTCAATAATGACAAGGCGACCATCCATTAGAGTAACAAAAATCTCGAGAAAAGACTACCTTCCATAATGACAAGGCTACCATCTATTGTATTAACAAAAATCTCGACAATAGACTACCTTCCATAATGACAAGGCTACCATCCATTGTAGTAACAAAAATCTCGACAACACACTACCTTCCATAATGAAAAGGCTACCATCAATTGGAGTAACAAAAATCTCGACAACTGACTACCTTCCATAATGACAAGGCTACCATCCATTGGAGTAAAAAAAATCTCGACAACATACTACCTTCCATAGTGACAAGGCTAACATCCAATGGAGTAACAAAAATCGCGAGAAAAGACCACCTTCCATAATGACAAGGCTACCATGTATTGTATTAACCAAAATCTCGACAACAGACCACCTTCCATAATGACAAGGCTGCCATCCATTAGAGTAACAAAAATCTCGACAACAAACTACCTTCCATAATGACAAGGCTACCATCCATTGGAGTAACAAAAATCTCGACAACAAACTACCTTCCATAATGACAAGGCTACCATCCATTTGAGTAACAAAAATCTTGAGAAAAGACTACCTTCCATAATGACAAGGCTACCATCCATTGGAGTAACAAAAATCTCGACCACAGACTACCTTCCATAATGACAAGGCTACCATCCATTGGAGTAACAAAAATATCTACAACAGAGTATGTTCCATAATGACAAGGCTACCATCCATTGGAGTAACAAAAATCTCGACAACAGACTACCTTCCATAATGACAAGGCTACCATCCATTGCAGTAACAAAAATCTCAACAACACACTACCTTCAATAATGACTAGGCTACCATCCATTAGAGTAACAAAAATCTCGACAACAGACTACCTTCCATAATGACAAGGCTACCATCCATTGGAGTAACAGAAATCTCGACAACAGACTACATTCCATTATGACAAGGCTACCATCCATTAGAGTAACAAAAATCTCGAGAAAAGACTACCTTCCATAATGACAAGGCTACCATCTATTGTATTAACAAAAATCTCGACAATAGACTACCTTCCATAATGACAAGGCTACCATCCATTGTAGTAACAAAAATCTCGACAACACACTACCTTCCATAATGACAATGCTACCATCCATTGGAGTAACAAAAATCTCGACAACAGACTACCTTCCATAATGACAAGGCTACCATCCATTGGAATGACAAAAATCTCGACAACAGACCACCTTCCATAATGACAAGGCTGCCATCCATTGGAGTAAAAAAATTCTCTACAATAGACTACCTTCCATAATGACAAGGCTACCATCCAATAGAGTAACAAAAATCTCGAGAAAAGACTACCTTCCATAATGACAAGGCTACCATCTATTGTATTAACAAAAATCTCGACAACAGACTACCTTCCATAATGACAAGGCTACCATCCATTGGAGTAACACAAATCTCGACAACACACTACCTTCCATAATGACAAGGCTACCATCCATTGGAGTAACAAAAATCTCGACAACAGACTACCTTCCATAATGACAAGGCTTCAATCCGTTGGAGTAACAAAAATATCTACAATAGAGTACGTTCCATAATGACAAGGCTACCATCCATTGGAGTAACAAAAATCTCGACAACATGACAAGGCTACCATCCATTGCAGTAACAAAAATCTCGACAACAGACTACCTTCAATAAAGACTAGGCTACCATCCATTAGAGTAACAAAAATCTCGACAACAGACTATCTTCCATAATGACAAGGCTACCATCCATTGGAGTAACTGAAATCTCGACAATAGACTACCTTCCATAATGACAAGGCGACCATCCATTAGAGTAACAAAAATCTCGAGAAAAGACTACCTTCCATAATGACAAGGCTACCATCTATTGTATTAACAAAAATCTCGACAATAGACTACCTTCCATAATGACAAGGCTACCATTCATTGTAGTAACAAAAATCTCGACAACACACTACCTTCCATAAAGAAAAGTCTACCATCAATTGGAGTAACAAAAATCTCGACAACAGACTACCTTCCATAATGACAAGGCTACCATCCATTAGAGTAACAAAAATCTCGACAACAGACTACCTTCCATAATGACAAGGCTTCAATCCGTTGGAGTAACAAAAATATCTACAATAGAGTACGTTCCATAATGACAAGGCTACCATCCATTGGAGTAACAAAAATCTCGACAACAGACTACCTTCCATAATGACAAGGCTACCATCCATTGGAGTAACAAAAATGTCGACAACAGACTTCCTTCAATAATGACTAAGCTACCATCCATTAGAGTAACAAAAATCTCCACAACAAACTACCTTCCATAATGACAAGGCTACCATCCATTGGAGTAACAAAAACCTCGACAACAGACTACCTTCCATAATGACAAGGCTACCATCCATTAAAATAACAAAAATCTCGAGAAAAGACTACCTTCCATAATGACAAGGCTACCATCCATTGGAGTAACAAAAATCTCGACAACAGACTACCTTCCATAATGACAAGGCTACCATCCATTGGAGTAACAAAAATATCTACAACAGAGTACGTTCCATAGTGACAAGGCTACCATCCATTGGAGTAACAAAAATCTCGACAACAGACTACCTTCCATAATGACAAGGCTACCATCCATTGGAGTAACAAAAATATTTACAACAGAGTACGTTCCATAATGACAAGGCTATCATCCATTAGAGTAACAAAAATCTCGACAACAGACTACCTTCAAAAATGAAAAGGAAACCATCCATTGGAGTAACAAAAATCTCGACAACAGACTACCTTCCATAATGACAAGGCTAAAATCCAATGGAGTAACAAAAATCTCGACAACAGACTACCTTCCATAATGACAAGGCTACCATCCATTGGAATGACAAAAATATCGACAACAGACCACCTTCCATAATGACAAGGCTGCCATCCATTGGAGTAAAAATATTCTCTACAACAGACTACCTTCCATAATGACAAGGCTACCATCCATTAGAGTAACAAAAATCTCGAGAAAAGACTACCTTCCATAATGACAAGGCTACCATCTATTGTATTAACAAAAATCTCGACAACAGACTACCTTCCATAATGACAAGGCTACCATCCATTGGAGTAACACAAATCTCGACAACACACTACCTTCCATAATGACAAGGCTACCATCCATTGGAGTAACAAAAATCTCGACAACAGACTACCTTCCATAATGACAAGGCTTCAATCCGTTGGAGTAACAAAAATATCTACAATAGAGTACGTTCCATAATGACAAGGCTACCATCCATTGGAGTAACAAAAATCTCGACAACAGACTACCTTCCATAATGACAAGGCTACCATCCATTGCAGTAACAAAAATCTCGACAACAGACTACCTTCAATAAAGACTAGGCTACCATCCATTAGAGTAACAAAAATCTCGACAACAGACTATCTTCCATAATGACAAGGCTACCATCCATTGGAGTAACTGAAATCTCGACAACAGACTACCTTCCATAATGACAAGGCGACCATCCATTAGAGTAACAAAAATCTCGAGAAAAGACTACCTTCCATAATGACAAGGCTACCATCTATTGTATTAACAAAAATCTCGACAATAGACTACCTTCCATAATGACAAGGCTACCATTCATTGTAGTAACAAAAATCTCGACAACACACTACCTTCCATAAAGAAAATGCTACCATCAATTGGAGTAACAAAAATCTCGACAACAGACTACCTTCCATAATGACAAGGCTACCATCCATTCGAGTAACAAAAATCTCGACAACATACTACCTTCCATAATGACAAGGCTAACATCCAATGGAGTAACAAAAATCGCGAGAAAAGACCACCTTCCATAATGACAAGGCTACCATGTATTGTATTAACCAAAATCTCGACAAGAGACCACCTTCCATAATGACAAGGCTGCCATCCATTAGAGTAACAAAAATCTCGACAACAAACTACCTTCCATAATGACAAGGCTACCATCCATTGGAGTAACAAAAATCTCGACAACAGACTACCTTCCATAATGACAATGCTTCAATCCGTTGGAGTAACAAAAATATCTACAATTGAGTACGTTCCATAATGACAAGGCTACCATCCATTGGAGTAACAAAAATCTCGACAACAGACTACCTTCCATAATGACAAGGCTACCATCCATTGCAGTAACAAAAATCTCGACAACAGACTACCTTCAATAAAGACTAGGCTTCCATCCATTAGAGTAACAAAAATCTCGACAACAGACTATCTTCCATAATGACAAGGCTACCATCCATTGGAGTAACTGAAATCTCGACAACAGACTACCTTCCATAATGACAAGGCGACCATCCATTAGAGTAACAAAAATCTCGAGAAAAGACTACCTTCCATAATGACAAGGCTACCATCTATTGTATTAACAAAAATCTCGACAATAGACTACCTTCCATAATGACAAGGCTACCATTCATTGTAGTAACAAAAATCTCGACAACACACTACCTTCCATAAAGAAAATGCTACCATCAATTGGAGTAACAAAAATCTCGACAACAGACTACCTTCCATAATGACAAGGCTACCATCCATTCGAGTAACAAAAATCTCGACAACATACTACCTTCCATAATGACAAGGCTAACATCCAATGGAGTAACAAAAATCGCGAGAAAAGACCACCTTCCATAATGACAAGGCTACCATGTATTGTATTAACCAAAATCTCGACAAGAGACCACCTTCCATAATGACAAGGCTGCCATCCATTAGAGTAACAAAAATCTCGACAACAAACTACCTTCCATAATGACAAGGCTACCATCCATTGGAGTAACAAAAATCTCGACAATAGACTACCTTCCATAATGACAATGCTTCAATCCGTTGGAGTAACAAAAATCTCGACAACAGACTACCTTCCATAATGACAAGGCTACCATCCATTGGAGTAACAGAAATCTCGACAACAGACTACCTTCAATAATGACAAGGCGACCATCCATTAGAGTAACAAAAATCTCGAGAAAAGACTACCTTCCATAATGACAAGGCTACCATCTATTGTATTAACAAAAATCTCGACAATAGACTACCTTCCATAATGACAAGGCTACCATCCATTGTAGTAACAAAAATCTCGACAACACACTACCTTCCATAATGAAAAGGCTACCATCAATTGGAGTAACAAAAATCTCGACAACTGACTACCTTCCATAATGACAAGGCTACCATCCATTGGAGTAAAAAAAATCTCGACAACATACTACCTTCCATAGTGACAAGGCTAACATCCAATGGAGTAACAAAAATCGCGAGAAAAGACCACCTTCCATAATGTAAAGGCTACCATGTATTGTATTAACCAAAATCTCGACAACAGACCACCTTCCATAATGACAAGGCTGCCATCCATTAGAGTAACAAAAATCTCGACAACAAACTACCTTCCATAATGACAAGGCTACCATCCATTGGAGTAACAAAAATCTCGACAACAAACTACCTTCCATAATGACAAGGCTACCATCCATTTGAGTAACAAAAATCTTGAGAAAAGACTACCTTCCATAATGACAAGGCTACCATCCATTGGAGTAACAAAAATCTCGACCACAGACTACCTTCCATAATGACAAGGCTACCATCCATTGGAGTAACAAAAATATCTACAACAGAGTATGTTCCATAATGACAAGGCTACCATCCATTGGAGTAACAAAAATCTCGACAACAGACTACCTTCCATAATGACAAGGCTACCATCCATTGCAGTAACAAAAATCTCAACAACACACTACCTTCAATAATGACTAGACTACCATCCATTAGAGTAACAAAAATCTCGACAACAGACTACCTTCCATAATGACAAGGCTACCATCCATTGGAGTAACAGAAATCTCGACAACAGACTACATTCCATTATGACAAGGCTACCATCCATTAGAGTAACAAAAATCTCGAGAAAAGACTACCTTCCATAATGACAAGGCTACCATCTATTGTATTAACAAAAATCTCGACAATAGACTACCTTCCATAATGACAAGGCTACCATCCATTGTAGTAACAAAAATCTCGACAACACACTACCTTCCATAATGACAATGCTACCATCCATTGGAGTAACAAAAATCTCGACAACAGACTACCTTCCATAATGACAAGGCTACCATCCATTGGAATGACAAAAATCTCGACAACAGACCACCTTCCATAATGACAAGGCTGCCATCCATTGGAGTAAAAAAATTCTCTACAATAGACTACCTTCCATAATGACAAGGCTACCATCCAATAGAGTAACAAAAATCTCGAGAAAAGACTACCTTCCATAATGACAAGGCTACCATCTATTGTATTAACAAAAATCTCGACAACAGACTACCTTCCATAATGACAAGGCTACCATCCATTGGAGTAACACAAATCTCGACAACACACTACCTTCCATAATGACAAGGCTACCATCCATTGGAGTAACAAAAATCTCGACAACAGACTACCTTCCATAATGACAAGGCTTCAATCCGTTGGAGTAACAAAAATATCTACAATAGAGTACGTTCCATAATGACAAGGCTACCATCCATTGGAGTAACAAAAATCTCGACAACATGACAAGGCTACCATCTATTGCAGTAACAAAAATCTCGACAACAGACTACCTTCAATAAAGACTAGGCTACCATCCATTAGAGTAACAAAAATCTCGACAACAGACTATCTTCCATAATGACAAGGCTACCATCCATTGGAGTAACTGAAATCTCGACAATAGACTACCTTCCATAATGACAAGGCGACCATCCATTAGAGTAACAAAAATCTCGAGAAAAGACTACCTTCCATAATGACAAGGCTACCATCTATTGTATTAACAAAAATCTCGACAATAGACTACCTTCCATAATGACAAGGCTACCATTCATTGTAGTAACAAAAATCTCGACAACACACTACCTTCCATAAAGAAAAGTCTACCATCAATTGGAGTAACAAAAATCTCGACAACAGACTACCTTCCATAATGACAAGGCTACCATCCATTAGAGTAACAAAAATCTCGACAACAGACTACCTTCCATAATGACAAGGCTTCAATCCGTTGGAGTAACAAAAATATCTACAATAGAGTACGTTCCATAATGACAAGGCTACCATCCATTGGAGTAACAAAAATCTCGACAACAGACTACCTTCCATAATGACAAGGCTACCATCCATTGGAGTAACAAAAATGTCGACAACAGACTTCCTTCAATAATGACTAAGCTACCATCCATTAGAGTAACAAAAATCTCCACAACAAACTACCTTCCATAATGACAAGGCTACCATCCATTGGAGTAACAAAAACCTCGACAACAGACTACCTTCCATAATGACAAGGCTACCATCCATTAAAATAACAAAAATCTCGAGAAAAGACTACCTTCCATAATGACAAGGCTACCATCCATTGGAGTAACAAAAATCTCGACAACAGACTACCTTCCATAATGACAAGGCTACCATCCATTGGAGTAACAAAAATATCTACAACAGAGTACGTTCCATAGTGACAAGGCTACCATCCATTGGAGTAACAAAAATCTCGACAACAGACTACCTTCCATAATGACAAGGCTACCATCCATTGGAGTAACAAAAATATTTACAACAGAGTACGTTCCATAATGACAAGGCTATCATCCATTAGAGTAACAAAAATCTCGACATCAGACTACCTTCAAAAATGAAAAGGAAACCATCCATTGGAGTAACAAAAATCTCGACAACAGACTACCTTCCATAATGACAAGGCTAAAATCCAATGGAGTAACAAAAATCTCGACAACAGACTACCTTCCATAATGACAAGGCTACCATCCATTGGAATGACAAAAATATCGACAACAGACCACCTTCCATAATGACAAGGCTGCCATCCATTGGAGTAAAAATATTCTCTACAACAGACTACCTTCCATAATGACAAGGCTACCATCCATTAGAGTAACAAAAATCTCGAGAAAAGACTACCTTCCATAATGACAAGGCTACCATCTATTGTATTAACAAAAATCTCGACAACAGACTACCTTCCATAATGACAAGGCTACCATCCATTGGAGTAACACAAATCTCGACAACACACTACCTTCCATAATGACAAGGCTACCATCCATTGGAGTAACAAAAATCTCGACAACAGACTACCTTCCATAATGACAAGGCTTCAATCCGTTGGAGTAACAAAAATATCTACAATAGAGTACGTTCCATAATGACAAGGCTACCATCCATTGGAGTAACAAAAATCTCGACAACAGACTACCTTCCATAATGACAAGGCTACCATCCATTGGAGTAACAGAAATCTCGACAATAGACTACCTTCAATAATGACAAGGCGACCATCCATTAGAGTAACAAAAATCTCGAGAAAAGACTACCTTCCATAATGACAAGGCTACCATCTATTGTATTAACAAAAATCTCGACAATAGACTACCTTCCATAATGACAAGGCTACCATCCATTGTAGTAACAAAAATCTCGACAACACACTACCTTCCATAATGAAAACGCTACCATCTATTGGAGTAACAAAAATCTCGACAACTGACTACCTTCCATAATGACAAGGCTACCATCCATTGGAGTAAAAAAAATCTCGACAACATACTACCTTCCATAGTGACAAGGCTAACATCCAATGGAGTAACAAAAATCGCGAGAAAAGACCACCTTCCATAATGACAAGGCTACCATGTATTGTATTAACCAAAATCTCGACAACAGACCACCTTCCATAATGACAAGGCTGCCATCCATTAGAGTAACAAAAATCTCGACAACAAACTACCTTCCATAATGACACGGCTACCATCCATTGGAGTAACAAAAATCTCGACAACAAACTACCTTCCATAATGACAAGGCTACCATCCATTTGAGTAACAAAAATCTCGAGAAAAGACTACCTTCCATAATGACAAGGCTACCATCCATTGGAGTAACAAAAATCTCGACCACAGACTACCTTCCATAATGACAAGGCTACCATCCATTGGAGTAACAAAAATATCTACAACAGAGTATGTTCCATAATGACAAGGCTACCATCCATTGGAGTAACAAAAATCTCGACAACAGACTACCTTCCATAATGACAAGGCTACCATCCATTGCAGTAACAAAAATCTCAACAACACACTACCTTCAATAATGACTAGGCTACCATCCATTAGAGTAACAAAAATCTCGACAACAGACTACCTTCCATAATGACAAGGCTACCATCCATTGGAGTAACAGAAATCTCGACAACAGACTACATTCCATTATGACAAGGCTACCATCCATTAGAGTAACAAAAATCTCGAGAAAAGACTACCTTCCATAATGACAAGGCTACCATCTATTGTATTAACAAAAATCTCGACAATAGACTACCTTCCATAATGACAAGGCTACCATCCATTGTAGTAACAAAAATCTCGACAACACACTACCTTCCATAATGACAATGCTACCATCCATTGGAGTAACAAAAATCTCGACAACAGACTACCTTCCATAATGACAAGGCTACCATCCATTGGAGTAACAAAAATCTCGACAACATACTACCATCCATAATGACAAGGCTAACATCCAATGGAGTAACAAAAATCGCGAGAAAAGACCACCTTCCATAATGACAAGGCTACCATGTATTGTATTAACCAAAATCTCGACAACAGACCACCTTCCATAATGACAACGCTTCCATCCATTGGAGTAACAAAATTCTCTACAACACACTACCTTCCATAATGACAAGGCTACCATCAATTAGAGTAATAAAAATCTCAAGAAAAGACCACCTTCCATAATGACAAGGCTACCATCTATTGTATTAACAAAAATCTCGACAACAGACTACCTTTCATAATGACAAGGCTACCATCCATTGGTGTAACAAAAATCTCGACAACACACTACCTTCCCTAATGACAAGGCTACCATCCATTGGAGTAACAAAAATCTTAACAACAGACTACCTTCCATAATGACAAGGCTACCATCCATTGGAGTAACAAAAATATCTACAACAGAGTACGTTCCATAATGACAAGGCTACCATCCATTGGAGTAACAAAAATCTCGACAACAGACTACCTTCCATAATGACAAGGCTACCATCCATTAGAGTAACAAAAATCTCGACAACAGACTACCTTCAATAATGACAAGGAAACCATCCATTGGAGTAACAAAAATCTCGACAACAGACTACCTTCCATAATGACAAGGCTACCATCCAATGGAGTAACAAAAATCTCGACAACAGACTACCTTCCATAATGACAAGGCTACCATCCATTGGAATGACAAAAATCTCGACAACAGACCACCTTCCATAATGACAAGGCTGCCATCCATTGGAGTAAAAAAATTCACTACAACAGACTACCTTCCATAATGACAAGGCTACCATCCATTAGAGTAACAAAAATCTCGAGAAAAGACTACCTTCCATAATGACAAGGCTACAATCTATTGTATTAACAAAAATCTCGACAACAGACTACCTTCCATAATGACAAGGCTACCATCCATTGGAGTAACACAAATCTCGACAACACACTACCTTCCATAATGACAAGGCTACCATCCATTGGAGTAACAAAAATCTCGACAACATACTACCTTCCATAATGACAAGGCTACCATCCATTGCAGTAACAAAAATGTCGACAACAGACTACCTTCAGTAATGACTAGGCTACCATCCATTAGAATAACAAAAATCTCGACATTAAACTACCTTCCATAATGACAAGGCTACCATCCATTGGAGTAACAAAAATCTCGACAACAGACTACCTTCCATAATGACAAGGCTACCATCCGTTGGAGTAACAAAAATATCTACAACAGAGTACATTCCATAATGACAAGGCTACCATCCATTGGAGTAACAAAAATCTCGACAACAGACTACCTTCCATAATGACAAGGCTACCATCCATTGGAGTAACAAAAATATCTACAACAGAGTACGTTCCATAATGACAAGGCTACCATCCATTGGAGTAACAAAAATCTCGACAACAGACTACCTTCCATAATGACAAGGCTACCATCCATTGCAGTAATAAAAATCTCGACAACAGACTACATTCAATAATGACAAGGAAACCATCCATTGGAGTAACAAAAATCTCGACAACAGACTACCTTCCATAATGACAAGGCTACCATCCAATGGAGTAACAAAAATCTCGACAACAGACTACCTTCCATAATGACAAGGCTACCATCCATTGGAATGACAAAAATCTCGACAACAGACCACCTTCCATAATGACAAGGCTGCCATCCATTGGAGTAAAAAAATTCTCTACAACAGACTACCTTCCATAATGACAAGGCTACCATCCATTAGAGTAACAAAAATCACGAGAAAAGACTACCTTCCATAATGACAAGGCTACCATCTATTGTATTAACAAAAATCTTGACAACAGACTACCTTCCATAATGACAAGGCTACCATCCATTGGAGTAACACAAATCTCGACAACACACTACCTTCCGTAATGACAAGGCTACCATCCATTGGAGTAACAAAAATCTCGACAACAGACTACTTTCCATAATGACAAGGCTTCAATCCGTTGGAGTAACAAAAATATCTACAACAGAGTACGTTCCATAATGACAAGGCTACCATCCATTGGAGTAACAAAAATCTCGACAACAGACTACCTTCCATAATCACAAGGCTACCATCCATTGGAATAACACAAATCTCGACAACACACTACCTTCCATAATGACAAGGCTACCATCCATTGGAGTAACAAAAATCTCGACAACATACTACCTTCCATAATGACAAGGCTTCAATCCGTTGGAGTAACAAAAATATCTACAATAGAGTACATTCCATAATGACAAGGCTTCCATCCATTGGAGTAACAAAAATCTCGACAACAGACTACCTTCCATAATGACAAGGCTACCATCCATTGCAGTAACTAAAATGTCGACAACAGACTACCTTCAGTAATGACTAGGCTACCATCCATTAGAATAACAAAAATCTCGACATTAAACTACCTTCCATAATGACAAGGCTACCATCCATTGGAGTAACAAAAATCTCGACAACAGACTACCTTCCATAATGACAAGGCTACCATCCGTTGGAGTAACAAAAATATCTACAACAGAGTACATTCCATAATGACAAGGCTACCATCCATTGGAGTAACAAAAATCTCGACAACAGACTACCTTCCATAATGACAAGGCTACCATCCATTGGAGTAACAAAAATATCTACAACAGAGTACGTTCCATAATGACAAGGCTACCATCCGTTGGAGTAACAAAAATATCTACAATAGAGTACATTCCATAATGACAAGGCTTCCATCCATTGGAGTAACAAAAATCTCGACAACAGACTACCTTCCATAATGACAAGGCTACCATCCATTGCAGTAACAAAAATGTCGACAACAGACTACCTTCAGTAATGACTAGGCTACCATCCATTAGAATAACAAAAATCTCGACATTAAACTACCTTCCATAATGACAAGGCTACCATCCATTGGAGTAACAAAAATCTCGACAACAGACTACCTTCCATAATGACAAGGCTACCATCCGTTGGAGTAACAAAAATATCTACAACAGAGTACATTCCATAATGACAAGGCTACCATCCATTGGAGTAACAAAAATCTCGACAACAGACTACCTTCCATAATGACAAGGCTACCATCCATTGGAGTAACAAAAATATCTACAACAGAGTACGTTCCATAATGACAAGGCTACCATCCATTGGAGTAACAAAAATCTCGACAACAGACTACCTTCCATAATGACAAGGCTACCATCCATTGCAGTAATAAAAATCTCGACAACAGACTACATTCAATAATGACAAGGAAACCATCCATTGGAGTAACAAAAATCTCGACAACAGACTACCTTCCATAATGACAAGGCTACCATCCAATGGAGTAACAAAAATCTCGACAACAGACTACCTTCCATAATGACAAGGCTACCATCCATTGGAATGACAAAAATCTCGACAACAGACCACCTTCCATAATGACAAGGCTGCCATCCATTGGAGTAAAAAAATTCTCTACAACAGACTACCTTCCATAATGACAGGGCTACCATCCATTAGAGTAACAAAAATCACGAGAAAAGACTACCTTCCATAATGACAAGGCTACCATCTATTGTATTAACAAAAATCTTGACAACAGACTACCTTCCATAATGACAAGGCTACCATCCATTGGAGTAACACAAATCTCGACAACACACTACCTTCCGTAATGACAAGGCTACCATCCATTGGAGTAACAAAAATCTCGACAACAGACTACTTTCCATAATGACAAGGCTTCAATCCGTTGGAGTAACAAAAATATCTACAACAGAGTACGTTCCATAATGACAAGGCTACCATCCATTGGAGTAACAAAAATCTCGACAACACACTACCTTCCATAATGACAAGGCTACCATCCATTGGAGTAACAAAAATCTCGACAACATACTACCTTCCATAATGACAAGGCTTCAATCCGTTGGAGTAACAAAAATATCTACAATAGAGTACATTCCATAATGACAAGGCTTCCATCCATTGGAGTAACAAAAATCTCGACAACAGACTACCTTCCATAATGACAAGGCTACCATCCATTGCAGTAACAAAAATGTCGACAACAGACTACCTTCAGTAATGACTAGGCTACCATCCATTAGAATAACAAAAATCTCGACATTAAACTACCTTCCATAATGACAAGGCTACCATCCATTGGAGTAACAAAAATCTCGACAACAGACTACCTTCCATAATGACAAGGCTACCATCCGTTGGAGTAACAAAAATATCTACAACAGAGTACATTCCATAATGACAAGGCTACCATCCATTGGAGTAACAAAAATCTCGACAACAGACTACCTTCCATAATGACAAGGCTACCATCCATTGGAGTAACAAAAATATCTACAACAGAGTACGTTCCATAATGACAAGGCTACCATCCATTGGAGTAACAAAAATCTCGACAACAGACTACCTTCCATAATGACAAGGCTACCATCCATTGCAGTAATAAAAATCTCGACAACAGACTACCTTCCATAATCACAAGGCTACCATCCATTGGAGTAACACAAATCTCGACAACACACTACCTTCCATAATGACAAGGCTACCATCCATTGGAGTAACAAAAATCTCGACAACATACTACCTTCCATAATGACAAGGCTTCAATCCGTTGGAGTAACAAAAATATCTACAATAGAGTACATTCCATAATGACAAGGCTTCCATCCATTGGAGTAACAAAAATCTCGACAACAGACTACCTTCCATAATGACAAGGCTACCATCCATTGCAGTAACAAAAATGTCGACAACAGACTACCTTCAGTAATGACTAGGCTACCATCCATTAGAATAACAAAAATCTCGACATTAAACTACCTTCCATAATGACAAGGCTACCATCCATTGGAGTAACAAAAATCTCGACAACAGACTACCTTCCATAATGACAAGGCTACCATCCGTTGGAGTAACAAAAATATCTACAACAGAGTACATTCCATAATGACAAGGCTACCATCCATTGGAGTAACAAAAATCTCGACAACAGACTACCTTCCATAATGACAAGGCTACCATCCATTGGAGTAACAAAAATATCTACAACAGAGTACGTTCCATAATGACAAGGCTACCATCCATTGGAGTAACAAAAATCTCGACAACAGACTACCTTCCATAATGACAAGGCTACCATCCATTGCAGTAATAAAAATCTCGACAACAGACTACATTCAATAATGACAAGGAAACCATCCATTGGAGTAACAAAAATCTCGACAACAGACTACCTTCCATAATGACAAGGCTACCATCCAATGGAGTAACAAAAATCTCGACAACAGACTACCTTCCATAATGACAAGGCTACCATCCATTGGAATGACAAAAATCTCGACAACAGACCACCTTCCATAATGACAAGGCTGCCATCCATTGGAGTAAAAAAATTCTCTACAACAGACTACCTTCCATAATGACAAGGCTACCATCCATTAGAGTAACAAAAATCACGAGAAAAGACTACCTTCCATAATAACAAGGCTACCATCTATTGTATTAACAAAAATCTTGACAACAGACTACCTTCCATAATGACAAGGCTACCATCCATTGGAGTAACACAAATCTCGACAACACACTACCTTCCGTAATGACAAGGCTACCATCCATTGGAGTAACAAAAATCTCGACAACAGACTACTTTCCATAATGACAAGGCTTCAATCCGTTGGAGTAACAAAAATATCTACAACAGAGTACGTTCCATAATGACAAGGCTACCATCCATTGGAGTAACAAAAATCTCGACAACAGACTACCTTCCATAATCACAAGGCTACCATCCATTAGAGTAACAAAAATCTCGACAACAAACTACCTTCAATAATGACTAGGCTACCATCCATTAGAGTAACAAAAATCTCGACAACAAACAACCTTCCATAATTACAAGGCTACCATCCATTGGAGTAACAAAAATCTCGACAACAGACTACCTTCCATAATGACAAGGCTACCATCCATTAGAGTAACAAAAATCTCGAGAAAAGACTACCTTCCATAATGACAAGGCTACCATCTATTGTATTAACAAAAATCTCGACAACAGACTACCTTCCATAATGACAAGGCTAGCATCCATTGGAGTAACAAAATTCTCGACAACACACTACCTTCCATAATGATAAGGCTACCATCCAATGAAGTAACAAAAATGTCGATAACAGACCACCTTCCATAATGACAAGGTTGCCATCCATTGGAGTAAGAAAATTCTCTACAACAGACTACCTTCCATAATGACAAGGCTACCATCCATTAGAGTAAGAAAAATCTAGAGAAAAGACTACCTTCCATAATGACAAGGCTACCATCTATTGTATTAACAAAAATCTCGACAACAGACTACCTTCCATAATGACAAGGCTACCATCCATTGGAGTAACAAAAATCTCGATAACACATTACCTTCCATAATGACAAGGCTACCATCCATTGAAGTAACAAAAATCTCGACAACAGACTACCTTCCATAATGCAAGGCTTAAGTCCATTGGAGTAACAAAAATATCTACAATAGAGTATGTTCCATAATGACAAGGCTACCATCCATTGGAGTAACAAAAATCTCATCAACAGACTACCTTCCATAATGACAAGGCTACCATCCATTGGAGTAACAAAAATATCAACAATAGACTACCTTCAATAATGACAAGGCTACCAACCGTTAGAGTAACAAAATTCTCGATAACAAACTACCTTCCATAATGACAAGGCTACCATCCATTGGAGTAACAAAAATGTCGACAACAGACTACATTCCATAATGACAAGGCTACCATCCATTAGAGTAACAAAAATCTCGAGAAAAGACTACCTTCCATAATGACAAGGCTACCATCTATTGTATTAACAAAAATCTCGACAACAGACTAACTTCCATAATGACAAGGCTACAATCCATTGGAGTAACAAAAATCTCGACAACACACTACCTTCCATAATGACAAGGCTACCATCCATTGGAGTAACAAAAATCTCGACAACATACTACCTTCCATAATGACAAGGCTACCATCCATCGGAGTAACAAAAATATCTACAACAGAGTACGTTCCATAATGACAAGGCTACCATCCATTGGAGTAACAAAAATCTCGACAACAGACTACCTTCCATAATGAGAAGGCTACCATCCATTGGAGTAACAAAAAACTTAAAAAAAGACTACCTTCAATAATGACAAGTCTGCCATCCATTGGAGTAACAAAAATCTCGACAACACACTACCTTCCATGATGACAAGGCTACCATCCAATGGAGTAACAAAAATATCGACAACAGACCACCTTACATAATGACAAGGTTGCCATCCATTGGAGTAACAAAATTCTCTACAACAGACTACCTTCCATAATGACAAGGCTACCATCCATTAGAGTAAGAAAAATCTCGAGAAAAGACTACCTTCCATAATGACAAGGCTACCATCTATTGTATTAACAAAAATCTCGACAACAGACTACCTTCCATAATGACAAGGCTACCATCCATTGGAGTAACACAAATCTCGATAACACATTACCTTCCATAATGACAAGGCTACCATCCATTGGAGTAACAAAAATCTCGACAATAGACTACCTTCCATAATGCAAGGCTTAAGTCCATTGGAGTAACAAAAATATCTACAACAGAGTATGTTCCATAATGACAAGGCTACCATCCATTGGAGTAACAAAAATCTCATCAACAGACTACCTTCCATAATGACAAGGCTACCATCCATTGGAGTAACAAAAATATCAACAATAGACTACCTTCAATAATGACAAGGCTACCATCCGTTAGAGTAACAAAAATCTCGACAACAAACTACCTTCCATAATGAAAAGGCTACCATCCATTGGAGTAACAAAAATGTCGACAACAAACTACCTTCCATAATGACAAGGCTACCATCCATTAGAGTAACAAAAATCTCGAGAAAAGACTACCTTCCATAATGACAAGGCTACCATCTATTGTATTAACAAAAATCTCGACAACATACTACCTTCCATAATGACAAGGCTACAATCCATTGGAGTAACAAAAATCTCGACAACACACTACCTTCCATAATGACAGGGCTACCATCCATTGGAGTAACAAAAATCTCGACAACAGACTACCTTCCATAATGACAAGGCTACCATCCATTGGAGTAACAAAAATATCTACAACAGAGTACGTTCCATAATGACAAGGCTACCATCCATTGGAGTAACAAAAATCTCGACAACAGACTACCTTCCATAATGAGAAGGCTACCATCCATTGGAGTAAAAAAAATCGTAAAAAAAGACTACCTTCAATAATGACAAGGCTACCATCCATTGGAGTAACAAAAATCTCGACAACACACTACCTTACATAATGACAAGGCTACCATCCAATGGAGTAACAAAAATCTCGACAACAAACCACCTTCCATAATGATAAGGTTGCCATCCATTGGAGTAACAAAATTCTCTACAACAGACTACCTTCCATAATGACAAGGCTACCATATATTAGAGTAAGAAAAATCTCGAGAAAAGACTACCTTCCATAATGACAAGGCTACCATCTATTGTATTAGCAAAAATCTCGACAACAGACTACCTTCCATAATGACAAGGCTACCATCCATTGGAGTAACACAAATCTCGATAACACATTACCTTCCATAATGACAAGGCTACCATCCATTGGAGTAACAAAAATCTCGACAATAGACTACCTTCCATAATGCAAGGCTTAAGTCCATTGGAGTAACAAAAATATCTACAACAGAGTATGTTCCATAATGACAAGGCTACCATCCATTGGAGTAACAAAAATCACATCAATAGACTACCTTCCATAATGACAAGGTTACCATCCATTGGAGTAACAAAAATATCGACAATAGACTACCTTCAATAATGACAAGGCTACCATCCGTTAGAGTAACAAAAATCTCGAAAACAAACTACCTTCCATAATGACAAGACTACCATCCATTAGAGTAACAAAAATCTCGAGAAAAGACTACCTTCCATAATTACAAGGCTACCATCTATTGTATTAACAAAAATCTCGACAAAAGACTACCTTCCATAATGACAAGGCTACAATCCATTGGAGTAACAAAAATATCGACAACACACTACCTTCCATAATGACAAGGCTACCATCCATTGGAGTAACAAAAATCTCGACAACAGACTACCTTCCATAATGACAAGGCTACCATCCATTGGAGTAACAAAAATATCTACAACATAGTACGTTCCATAATGACTAGGCTACCATCCATTGGAGTAACAAAAATCTCGACAATAGACTACCTTCCATAATGACAAGGCTACCATCCATTGGAGTAACAAAAATCTTAAAAAAAGACTACCTTCAATAATGACAAGGAAACCATCCATTGGAGTAACAAAAATCTCGACAACAGACTACCTTCCATAATGACAAGGCTACTATCCAATGGAGTAACAAAAATCTCGACAACAGACTACCTTCCATAATGACAAGGCTACCATCCATTGGAATAACAAAAATCTCGACAACAGACCACCTTCCATAATGACAAGGCTGCCATCCATTGAAGTAATAAAATTCTCTACAACAGACTACCTTCCATAATGACAAGGCTACCATCCATTAAAGTAACAAAAATCTCGAGAAAAGACTAACTTCCATAATGACAAGGCGACCATCTATTGTATTAACAAAAATCTCGACAACAGACTACCTTCCATAATGACAAGGCTACCATCCATTGGAGAAACACAAATCTCGACAACACACTACCTTCCATAATGACAAGGTTACCATCCATTGGAGTAACAAAAATCTCGACAACAGACTACCTTCCAAAATGACAAGGCTTTAATCCGTTGGAGTAACAAAAATATCTACAACAGAGTACGTTCCATAATGACAAGGCTACCATCCATTGGAGTAACAAAAATCTCGACAATAGACTACCTTCCATAATGACAAGGCTACCATCCATTAGAGTAACAAAAATCTCGACAACAGACTACATTCAATAATGACAAGGCTACCATCCATTGGAGTAAAAAAAATCTCGACAACAGACTACCTTCCATAATGACCAGGCTACCATCCATTAGAGTAACAAAAATCTCGAGAAAAGACTACCTTCCATAATGACAAGGCTACAATCCATTAGAGTAACAAAAATCTCGAGAAAAGACTACCTTCCATAATGACAAGGCTACCATCTATTGTATTAACAAAAATGTCGACAACAGACTACCTTCCATAATGACAAGGCTACCATCCATTGGAGTAACAAAAATCTCGATTACACACTACCTTCCATAATGACAAGGCTACCATCCATTGGAGTAACAAAAATATCGACAACAGACTACCTTCCATTATGACAAGGCTTCAGTCCATTGGAGTAACAAAAATATCTACAACAGAGTACGTTCCATAATGACAAGGCTACCATCCATTGGAGTAACAAAAATGTCGACAACAGACTACCTTCCATAATGACAAGGCTACCTTCCATTGGATTAACAAAAATCTCGACAACTAACTACCTTCCATAATTACAAGGCTACCATCCATTGGAGTAACAAAAATCTCGATAGCAGACTACCTTCAATAATGACAAGGCTACCATCCATTAGAGTAACAAAAATCTCGAGAAAAGACAACCTTCCATAATAACAAGGATACCATCTATTGTATTAACAAAAATCTCGACAACAGACTACCTTCCATAATGACAAGGGTACCATCCATTGGAGTAACAAAAATCTCGACAACACACTACCTTCCATAATGACAAGGCTAGCATCCATTGGAGTAACAAAAATCTCGACAACATACTACCTTCCATAATGACAAGGCTACCATCCATTGGAGTAACAAAAATATCTACAACAGAGCACGTTGCATAATGACAAGGCTACCATCCATTGGAGTAACAAAAATCTCGACAACAGACTACCTTCCATAATAACAAGGCTACCATCCATTGGAGTAACAAAAATCTCGACAACAGACTACCTTCAATAATTACAAGGAAACCATCCATTGGAGTAACAAAAATCTCGACAACAGACTACCTTCCATAATGACAAGGCTACTATCCAATGGAGTAACAAAAATTTCGACAACAGACTACCTTCCATAATGACAAGGCTACCATCCATTGGAATAACAAAAATCTCGACAACAGACCACCTTCCATAATGACAAGGCTGCCATCCATTGAAGTAATAAAATTCTCTACAACAGACTACCTTCCATAATGACAAGGCTACCATCCATTAAAGTAACAAAAATCTCGAGAAAAGACTAACTTCCATAATGACAAGGCGACCATCTATTGTATTAACAAAAATCTCGACAACAGACTACCTTCCATAATGACAAGGCTACCATCCATTGGAGAAACACAAATCTCGACAACACACTACCTTCCATAATGACAAGGTTACCATCCATTGGAGTAACAAAAATCTCGACAACAGACTACCTTCCAAAATGACAAGGCTTTAATCCGTTGGAGTAACAAAAATATCTACAACAGAGTACGTTCCATAATGACAAGGCTACCATCCATTGGAGTAACAAAAATCTCGACAATAGACTACCTTCCATAATGACAAGGCTACCATCCATTAGAGTAACAAAAATCTCGACAACAGACTACATTCAATAATGACAAGGCTACCATCCATTGGAGTAAAAAAAATCTCGACAACAGACTACCTTCCATAATGACCAGGCTACCATCCATTAGAGTAACAAAAATCTCGAGAAAAGACTACCTTCCATAATGACAAGGCTACAATCCATTAGAGTAACAAAAATCTCGAGAAAAGACTACCTTCCATAATGACAAGGCTACCATCTATTGTATTAACAAAAATGTCGACAACAGACTACCTTCCATAATGACAAGGCTACCATCCATTGGAGTAACAAAAATCTCGATTACACACTACCTTCCATAATGACAAGGCTACCATCCATTGGAGTAACAAAAATATCGACAACAGACTACCTTCCATTATGACAAGGCTTCAGTCCATTGGAGTAACAAAAATATCTACAACAGAGTACGTTCCATAATGACAAGGCTACCATCCATTGGAGTAACAAAAATGTCGACAACAGACTACCTTCCATAATGACAAGGCTACCTTCCATTGGATTAACAAAAATCTCGACAACTAACTACCTTCCATAATTACAAGGCTACCATCCATTGGAGTAACAAAAATCTCGATAGCAGACTACCTTCAATAATGACAAGGCTACCATCCATTAGAGTAACAAAAATCTCGAGAAAAGACAACCTTCCATAATAACAAGGATACCATCTATTGTATTAACAAAAATCTCGACAACAGACTACCTTCCATAATGACAAGGGTACCATCCATTGGAGTAACAAAAATCTCGACAACACACTACCTTCCATAATGACAAGGCTAGCATCCATTGGAGTAACAAAAATCTCGACAACATACTACCTTCCATAATGACAAGGCTACCATCCATTGGAGTAACAAAAATATCTACAACAGAGCACGTTGCATAATGACAAGGCTACCATCCATTGGAGTAACAAAAATCTCGACAACAGACTACCTTCCATAATAACAAGGCTACCATCCATTGGAGTAACAAAAATCTCGACAACAGACTACCTTCAATAATTACAAGGAAACCATCCATTGGAGTAACAAAAATCTCGACAACAGACTACCTTCCATAATGACAAGGCTACCATCCATTGGAGTAACAAAAATCTCGACAACATACTACCTTCCATAATGACAAGGATTCCATCCATTGGAGTAACAAAAATCTCGACAACATACTACCTTCCATAATGACAAGGCTACCATCCATTAGAGTAACAAAAATCTCGAGAAAAGACTACCTTCCATAATGACAAGGCTACCATCTACTATATTAACAAAAATCTCGACAACAGACTACCTTCCATAATGACAAGGCTACCATCCATTGGAGTAACAAAAATCTCGACAACACATTACCTTCCATATTTAGAAGGCTACCATCCATTGGAGTAACAAAAATCTCGACAACAGAATACCTTCCATAATGACAAGGCTTCAATCCGTTGGAGTAACAAAAATATCTACAAAAGAGTACGTTCCATAATGACAAGGCTACCATCCATTGGAGTAACAAAAATCTCGACAACAGATTACCTTCCATAATGACAAGGCTACCATCCATTGGAGTAACAAAAATCTCGACAACAGACTACCTTCAATAATGACAAGGCTACCATCCATTTGGGTAACAAAAATCTCGACAAAAAACTACCTTCCATAATGACAAGGCTACTATCCATTGGAGTAACAAAAATCTCGACAACAAAGTACCTTCCATAATGACAAGGCTACCATCCATTAGAGTAACAAAAATCTCGAGAAAAGACTATCTTCCATAATGACAAGGCTACCATCTATTGTATTACCAAAAATATCGACAACAGACTACCTTCCATAATGACAAGGCTACCATCCATTGGAGTAACAAAAATCTCGACAACAGACTACCTTCCATAATGACAAGGCTACCATCCATTGGAGTAACAAAAATCTCAACAACAGACTACCTTCAATATTGACAAGGAAACCATCTATTGGAGTAACAAAAATCTCGACTACAGACTATCTTCCATAATGACAAGGCTACCATCCATTGGAGTAACAAAAATATCGACAACAGACTACCTTCCATAATGACAAGGCTACCATCCATTGGAATAACAAAACTCTCGACAACAGACCACCTTCCATAATGACAAGGCAGCCATCCATTGGAGTAACAAAATTCTCTACAACAGACTACCTTCAATAATGACAAGGCTACCATCCATTAGAGTAATAAAAATCTCGAGAAAAGACTACCTTCAATAATGACAAGGCTACCATCCATTAGAGTAACAAAAATCTCGACAACAAACTACCTTCCATAATAACAAGGCTACCATCCATTGGAGTAACAAAAATCTCGACAACAGACTACCTTCCATAATGACAAGGCTACCATCCATTAGAGTAACAAAAATCTCGAGAAAAGACTACCTTTCATAATGACAAAGCTACCATCTATTGTATTAACAAAAATATCGACAACAGACAACCTTTCATAATGACAAGGCTACCATCCATTAGAGTAACAAAAATATCTACAACACACTACCTTCCATAATGACAAGGCTACCATCCATTAAAGTAACAAAAATCTCGACAACCGACTACCTTCCATAATGACAAGGCTACCATCCATTGGAGTAACAAAAATATCTACAACAGAGTACGTTGCATAATGACAAGGCTACCATCCATTGGAGTAACAAAAATCTCGACAACAGACTACCTTCCATAATGACAAGGCTATCATCCATTGGAGTAACAAAAATCTCGACAACAGACTACCTTCCATAATGACAAGGCTACCATCCAATGGAGTAACAAAAATCTCGACAACAAACTACCTTCCATAATGACAAGGCTACCATCCATTGGAATAACAAAAATCTCGACAACAGACCACCTTCCATAATGACAAGGCAGCCATCCATTGGAGTAACAAAATTCTCTACAACAGACTACCTTCCATAATGACAAGGCTACCATCCATTAGAGTAACAAAAATCTCGAGAAAAGACTACCTTCCATAATGACAAGGCTACCATCTATTGTATTAACAAAAATCTCGACAACAGACTACCTTCCATAATGACAAGGCTACCCTCCATTGGAGTAACAAAAATCTCGACAACACACTGCCTTCCATAATGACAAGGCTACCATCCATTGGAGTAACAAAAATCTCAACAACAGAATACCTTCCATAATGACAAGGCTTCAATCCGTTGGAGTAACAAAAATATCTACAAAAGAGTACGTTCCATAATGACAAGGCTACCATCCATTGGAGTAACAAAAATCTCGACAGCAGACTACCTTCCATAATGACAAGGCTACCATCCATTAGAGTAACAAAAATCTCGAGAAAAGACTACCTTCCATAATGACAAGGCTACCATCTATTGTATTAACAAAAATCTCGACAACAGACTACCTTCCATAATGATAAGGCTACCATCCATTGGAATAACAAAAATCTCAACAACAGACCACCTTCCATAATGACAAGGCAGCCATCCATTAGAGTAACAAAAATCTCGAGAAAAGACAACCTTCCATAATGACAAGGATACCATCTATTGTATTAACAAAAATCTCGACAACAGACTACCTTCCATAATGACAAGGGTACCATCCATTGGAGTAACAAAAATCTCGACAACACACTACCTTCCATAATGACAAGGCTAGCATCCATTGGAGTAACAAAAATCTCGACAACATACTACCTTCCATAATGACAAGGCTACCATCCATTGGAGTAACAAAAATATCTACAACAGAGCACGTTGCATAATGACAAGGCTACCATCCATTGGAGTAACAAAAATCTCGACAACAGACTACCTTCCATAATAACAAGGCTACCATCCATTGGAGTAACAAAAATCTCGACAACAGACTACCTTCAATAATTACAAGGAAACCATCCATTGGAGTAACAAAAATCTCGACAACAGACTACCTTCCATAATGACAAGGCTACTATCCAATGGAGTAACAAAAATCTCGACAACAGACTACCTTCCATAATGACAAGGCTACCATCCATTGGAATAACAAAAATCTCGACAACAGACCACCTTCCATAATGACAAGGCTGCCATCCATTGAAGTAATAAAATTCTCTACAACAGACTACCTTCCATAATGACAAGGCTACCATCCATTAAAGTAACAAAAATCTCGAGAAAAGACTAACTTCCATAATGACAAGGCGACCATCTATTGTATTAACAAAAATCTCGACAACAGACTACCTTCCATAATGACAAGGCTACCATCCATTGGAGAAACACAAATCTCGACAACACACTACCTTCCATAATGACAAGGTTACCATCCATTGGAGTAACAAAAATCTCGACAACAGACTACCTTCCAAAATGACAAGGCTTTAATCCGTTGGAGTAACAAAAATATCTACAACAGAGTACGTTCCATAATGACAAGGCTACCATCCATTGGAGTAACAAAAATCTCGACAATAGACTACCTTCCATAATGACAAGGCTACCATCCATTAGAGTAACAAAAATCTCGACAACAGACTACATTCAATAATGACAAGGCTACCATCCATTGGAGTAAAAAAAATCTCGACAACAGACTACCTTCCATAATGACCAGGCTACCATCCATTAGAGTAACAAAAATCTCGAGAAAAGACTACCTTCCATAATGACAAGGCTACAATCCATTAGAGTAACAAAAATCTCGAGAAAAGACTACCTTCCATAATGACAAGGCTACCATCTATTGTATTAACAAAAATGTCGACAACAGACTACCTTCCATAATGACAAGGCTACCATCCATTGGAGTAACAAAAATCTCGATTACACACTACCTTCCATAATGACAAGGCTACCATCCATTGGAGTAACAAAAATATCGACAACAGACTACCTTCCATTATGACAAGGCTTCAGTCCATTGGAGTAACAAAAATATCTACAACAGAGTACGTTCCATAATGACAAGGCTACCATCCATTGGAGTAACAAAAATGTCGACAACAGACTACCTTCCATAATGACAAGGCTACCTTCCATTGGATTAACAAAAATCTCGACAACTAACTACCTTCCATAATTACAAGGCTACCATCCATTGGAGTAACAAAAATCTCGATAGCAGACTACCTTCAATAATGACAAGGCTACCATCCATTAGAGTAACAAAAATCTCGAGAAAAGACAACCTTCCATAATAACAAGGATACCATCTATTGTATTAACAAAAATCTCGACAACAGACTACCTTCCATAATGACAAGGGTACCATCCATTGGAGTAACAAAAATCTCGACAACACACTACCTTCCATAATGACAAGGCTAGCATCCATTGGAGTAACAAAAATCTCGACAACATACTACCTTCCATAATGACAAGGCTACCATCCATTGGAGTAACAAAAATATCTACAACAGAGCACGTTGCATAATGACAAGGCTACCATCCATTGGAGTAACAAAAATCTCGACAACAGACTACCTTCCATAATAACAAGGCTACCATCCATTGGAGTAACAAAAATCTCGACAACAGACTACCTTCAATAATTACAAGGAAACCATCCATTGGAGTAACAAAAATCTCGACAACAGACTACCTTCCATAATGACAAGGCTACCATCCATTGGAGTAACAAAAATCTCGACAACATACTACCTTCCATAATGACAAGGATTCCATCCATTGGAGTAACAAAAATCTCGACAACATACTACCTTCCATAATGACAAGGCTACCATCCATTAGAGTAACAAAAATCTCGAGAAAAGACTACCTTCCATAATGACAAGGCTACCATCTACTATATTAACAAAAATCTCGACAACAGACTACCTTCCATAATGACAAGGCTACCATCCATTGGAGTAACAAAAATCTCGACAACACATTACCTTCCATATTTAGAAGGCTACCATCCATTGGAGTAACAAAAATCTCGACAACAGAATACCTTCCATAATGACAAGGCTTCAATCCGTTGGAGTAACAAAAATATCTACAAAAGAGTACGTTCCATAATGACAAGGCTACCATCCATTGGAGTAACAAAAATCTCGACAACAGATTACCTTCCATAATGACAAGGCTACCATCCATTGGAGTAACAAAAATCTCGACAACAGACTACCTTCAATAATGACAAGGCTACCATCCATTTGGGTAACAAAAATCTCGACAAAAAACTACCTTCCATAATGACAAGGCTACTATCCATTGGAGTAACAAAAATCTCGACAACAAAGTACCTTCCATAATGACAAGGCTACCATCCATTAGAGTAACAAAAATCTCGAGAAAAGACTATCTTCCATAATGACAAGGCTACCATCTATTGTATTACCAAAAATATCGACAACAGACTACCTTCCATAATGACAAGGCTACCATCCATTGGAGTAACAAAAATCTCGACAACAGACTACCTTCCATAATGACAAGGCTACCATCCATTGGAGTAACAAAAATCTCAACAACAGACTACCTTCAATATTGACAAGGAAACCATCTATTGGAGTAACAAAAATCTCGACTACAGACTATCTTCCATAATGACAAGGCTACCATCCATTGGAGTAACAAAAATATCGACAACAGACTACCTTCCATAATGACAAGGCTACCATCCATTGGAATAACAAAACTCTCGACAACAGACCACCTTCCATAATGACAAGGCAGCCATCCATTGGAGTAACAAAATTCTCTACAACAGACTACCTTCAATAATGACAAGGCTACCATCCATTAGAGTAATAAAAATCTCGAGAAAAGACTACCTTCAATAATGACAAGGCTACCATCCATTAGAGTAACAAAAATCTCGACAACAAACTACCTTCCATAATAACAAGGCTACCATCCATTGGAGTAACAAAAATCTCGACAACAGACTACCTTCCATAATGACAAGGCTACCATCCATTAGAGTAACAAAAATCTCGAGAAAAGACTACCTTTCATAATGACAAAGCTACCATCTATTGTATTAACAAAAATATCGACAACAGACAACCTTTCATAATGACAAGGCTACCATCCATTAGAGTAACAAAAATATCTACAACACACTACCTTCCATAATGACAAGGCTACCATCCATTAAAGTAACAAAAATCTCGACAACCGACTACCTTCCATAATGACAAGGCTACCATCCATTGGAGTAACAAAAATATCTACAACAGAGTACGTTGCATAATGACAAGGCTACCATCCATTGGAGTAACAAAAATCTCGACAACAGACTACCTTCCATAATGACAAGGCTATCATCCATTGGAGTAACAAAAATCTCGACAACAGACTACCTTCCATAATGACAAGGCTACCATCCAATGGAGTAACAAAAATCTCGACAACAAACTACCTTCCATAATGACAAGGCTACCATCCATTGGAATAACAAAAATCTCGACAACAGACCACCTTCCATAATGACAAGGCAGCCATCCATTGGAGTAACAAAATTCTCTACAACAGACTACCTTCCATAATGACAAGGCTACCATCCATTAGAGTAACAAAAATCTCGAGAAAAGACTACCTTCCATAATGACAAGGCTACCATCTATTGTATTAACAAAAATCTCGACAACAGACTACCTTCCATAATGACAAGGCTACCCTCCATTGGAGTAACAAAAATCTCGACAACACACTGCCTTCCATAATAACAAGGCTACCATCCATTGGAGTAACAAAAATCTCAACAACAGAATACCTTCCATAATGACAAGGCTTCAATCCGTTGGAGTAACAAAAATATCTACAAAAGAGTACGTTCCATAATGACAAGGCTACCATCCATTGGAGTAACAAAAATCTCGACAGCAGACTACCTTCCATAATGACAAGGCTACCATCCATTAGAGTAACAAAAATCTCGAGAAAAGACTACCTTCCATAATGACAAGGCTACCATCTATTGTATTAACAAAAATCTCGACAACAGACTACCTTCCATAATGATAAGGCTACCATCCATTGGAATAACAAAAATCTCAACAACAGACCACCTTCCATAATGACAAGGCAGCCATCCATTAGAGTAACAAAAATCTCGAGAAAAGACTATCTTCCATAATGACAAGGCTACCATCTATTGTATTAACAAAAATATCGACAACAGACTACCTTCCATAATGACAAGGCTACCATCCATTGGAGTAACAAAAATCTCGACAACAGACTACCTTCCATAATGACAAGGCTACCATCCATTGGAGTAACAAAAATCTCAACAACAGACTACCTTCAATATTGACAAGGAAACCATCTATTGGAGTAACAAAAATCTCGACAACAGACTACCTTCCATAATGTCAAGGCTACCATCCATTGGAGTAACAAAAATCTGGACAACAGACTACCTTCCATAATGACAAGGCTACCATCCATTCGAATAACAAAAATCTCGACAACAGACCACCTTCTATAATGACAAGGCAGCCATCCATTGGAGTAACAAAATTCTCTACAACAGACTACCTTCAATAATGACAAGGCTACCATCCATTAGAGTAATAAAAATCTCGAGAAAAGACTACCTTCAATAATGACAAGGCTACCATCCATTAGAGTAACAAAAATCTCGACAACAAACTACCTTCCATAATGACAAGGCTACCATCCATTGGAGTAACAAAAATGTCGACAACAGACTACCTTCCATAATGACAAGGCTACCATCCATTAGAGTAACAAAAATCTCGAGAAAAGACTACCTTCCATAATGACAAAGCTACCATCTATTGTATTAACAAAAATCTTGACAACACACTACCTTTCATAATGACAAGGCTACCATCCATTGGAGTAACAAAAATATATACAACAGAGTACGTTCCATAATGACAAGGCTACCATCCATTGGAGTAACAAAAATCTTGACAACAGACTACCTTCCATAATGACAAAGCTACCATCCATTGGAGTAACAAAAATATCGACAACAGACTACCTTCAATAATGACAAGGAAACCATCTATTAGAGTAACAAAAATCTCGACAACAGACTACCTTCCATAATGACAAGGCTACCATCCAATGGAGTAACAAAAATCTCGACAACAGACTACCTTCCATAATGACAAGGCTTCCATCCATTGGAATAACAAAAATCTCGACAACAGACCACCTTCCATAATGACAAGGCAACCATCCATTGGAGTAACAAAATTCTCTACAACAGACTACCTTCCATAATGACAAGGCTACCATCCATTAGAGTAATAAAAATCTCGAGAAAAGACTACATTCCATAATGACAAGGCTACCATCTATTGTATTAACAAAAATCTCGACAACAAACTACCTTCCATAATGACAAGGCTACCATCCATTGGAGTAACAAAAATCTCGACAACACACTACCTTCCATAATGACAAGGCTACCATCCATTGGATTAACAAAAATATCGACAACAGACTACCTTCCATAATGACAAGGCTTCAATCCATTGGAGTAACAAAAATATCTACAACAGAGTACGTTCCATAATGACAAGGCTACCATCCATTGGAGTAACAAAAATGTCGACAACAGACTACCTTCCATAATGACAAGGCTACCTTCCATTGGAGTAACAAAAATCTCGACAACAGACTACCTTCAATAAAGACAAGGCTACCATCCATTAGAGTAACAAAAATCTCGACAACTAACTACCTTCCATAATTACAAGGCTACCATCCATTGGAGTAACAAAAATCTCGACAGCAGACTACCTTCCATAATGACAAGGCTACCATCCATTAGAGTAACAAAAATCTCGAGAAAAGACTACCTTCCATAATGACAAGGCTACCATCTATTGTATTAACAAAAATCTCGACAACAGACTACCTTCCATAATGACAAGGGTACCATCCATTGGATTAACAAAAATCTCGACAACACACTACCTTCCATAATGACAAGGCTAGCATCCATTGCAGTAACAAAAATCTCGACAACAGACTACCTTCTATAATGACAAGGCTACCATCCATTGGAGTAACAAAAATATCTACAACAGAGTACGTTGCATAATGACAAGGCCACCATCCATTGGAGTAACAAAAATCTCGACAACAAACTACCTTCCATAATGACAAGGCTACCATCCATTGGAGTAACAAAAATCTCGACAACAGACTACCTTCAATAATTACAAGGAAACCATCCATTGGAGTAACAAAAATCACGACAACAGACTACCTTCCATAATGACAAGGCTACCATCCAATGGAGTAACAAAAATCTCGACAACAGACTACCTTTCATAATGACAAGGCTACCATCCATTGGAATAACAAAAATCTCGACAACAGACCACCTTCTATAATGACATGGCAGCCATCCATTAGAGTAACAAAAATCTCGGGAAAAGACTATCTTCCATAATGACAAGGCTACCATCTATTGTATTAACAAAAATATCGACAACAGACTACCTTCCATAATGACAAGGCTACCATCCATTGGAGTAACAAAAATCTCGACAACAGACTACCTTCCATAATGACAAGGCTACCATCCATTGGAGTAACAAAAATCTCAACAACAGACTACCTTCAATATTGACAAGGAAACCATCTATTGGAGTAACAAAAATCTCGACAACAGACTACCTTCCATAATGACAAGGCTACCATCCACTGGAGTAACAAAAATCTGGACAACAGACTACCTTCCATAATGACTAGGCTACCATCCATTGGAATAACAAAAATCTCGACAACAGACCACCTTCCATAATGACAAGGCAGCCATCCATTGGAGTAACAAAATTCTCTACAACAGACTACCTTCAATAATGACAAGGCTACCATCCATTAGAGTAATAAAAATCTCGTGAAAAGACTACCTTCAATAATGACAAGGCTACCATCCATTAGAGTAACAAAAATCTCGACAACAAACTACCTTCCATAATGACAAGGCTACCATCCATTGGAGTAACAAAAATCTCGACAACAGACTACCTTCCATAATGACAAGGCTACCATCCATTAGAGTAACAAAAATCTCGAGAAAAGACTACCTTCCATAATGACAAAGCTACCATCTATTGTATTAACAAAAATATCGACAACAGACAACCTTTCATAATGACAAGGCTACCATCCATTAGAGTAACTAAAATCTCGACAACACACTACCTTCCATAATGACAAGGGTACCATCCATTGGAGTAACAAAAATCTCGACAACAGACTACCTTCCATAATGACAAGGCTACCATCCATTGGAGTAACAAAAATCTCAACAACAGACTACCTTCAATATTGACAAGGAAACCATCTATTGGAGTAACAAAAATCTCGACAACAGACTACCTTCCATAATGTCAAGGCTACCATCCATTGGAGTAACAAAAATCTGGACAACAGACTACCTTCCATAATGACAAGGCTACCATCCATTGGAATAACAAAAATCTCGACAACAGACCACCTTCTATAATGACAAGGCAGCCATCCATTGGAGTAACAAAATTCTCTACAACAGACTACCTTCAATAATGACAAGGCTACCATCCATTAGAGTAATAAAAATCTCGAGAAAAGACTACCTTCAATAATGACAAGGCTACCATCCATTAGAGTAACAAAAATCTCGACAACAAACTACCTTCCATAATGACAAGGCTACCATCCATTGGAGTAACAAAAATCTCGACAACAGACTACCTTCCATAATGACAAGGCTACCATCCATTAGAGTAACAAAAATCTCGAGAAAAGACTACCTTCCATAATGACAAAGCTACCATCTATTGTATTAACAAAAATCTTGACAACACACTACCTTTCATAATGACAAGGCTACCATCCATTGGAGTAACAAAAATATCTACAACAGAGTACGTTCCATAATGACAAGGCTACCATCCATTGGAGTAACAAAAATCTTGACAACAGACTACCTTCCATAATGACAAAGCTACCATCCATTGGAGTAACAAAAATATCGACAACAGACTACCTTCAATAATGACAAGGAAACCATCTATTAGAGTAACAAAAATCTCGACAACAGACTACCTTCCATAATGACAAGGCTACCATCCAATGGAGTAACAAAAATCTCGACAACAGACTACCTTCCATAATGACAAGGCTTCCATCCATTGGAATAACAAAAATCTCGACAACAGACCACCTTCCATAATGACAAGGCAACCATCCATTGGAGTAACAAAATTCTCTACAACAGACTACCTTCCATAATGACAAGGCTACCATCCATTAGAGTAATAAAAATCTCGAGAAAAGACTACATTCCATAATGACAAGGCTACCATCTATTGTATTAACAAAAATCTCGACAACAGACTACCTTCCATAATGACAAGGCTACCATCCATTAGAGTAACAAAAATCTCGAGAAAAGACTACCTTCCATAATGACAAAGCTACCATCTATTGTATTAACAAAAATCTTGACAACACACTACCTTTCATAATGACAAGGCTACCATCCATTGGAGTAACAAAAATATCTACAACAGAGTACGTTCCATAATGACAAGGCTACCATCCATTGGAGTAACAAAAATCTTGACAACAGACTACCTTCCATAATGACAAAGCTACCATCCATTGGAGTAACAAAAATATCGACAACAGACTACCTTCAATAATGACAAGGAAACCATCTATTAGAGTAACAAAAATCTCGACAACAGACTACCTTCCATAATGACAAGGCTACCATCCAATGGAGTAACAAAAATCTCGACAACAGACTACCTTCCATAATGACAAGGCTTCCATCCATTGGAATAACAAAAATCTCGACAACAGACCACCTTCCATAATGACAAGGCAACCATCCATTGGAGTAACAAAATTCTCTACAACAGACTACCTTCCATAATGACAAGGCTACCATCCATTAGAGTAATAAAAATCTCGAGAAAAGACTACATTCCATAATGACAAGGCTACCATCTATTGTATTAACAAAAATCTCGACAACAGACTACCTTCCATAATGACAAGGCTACCATCCATTGGAGTAACAAAAATCTCGACAACACACTACCTTCCATAATGACAAGGCTACCATCCATTGGATTAACAAAAATATCGACAACAGACTACCTTCCATAATGACAAGGCTTCAGTCCATTGGAGTAACAAAAATATCTACAACAGAGTACGTTCCATAATGACAAGGCTACCATCCATTGGAGTAACAAAAATGTCGACAACAGACTACCTTCCATAATGACAAGGCTACCTTCCATTGGAGTAACAAAAATCTCGACAACAGACTACCTTCAATAAAGACAAGGCTACCATCCATTAGAGTAACAAAAATCTCGACAACTAACTACCTTCCATAATTACAAGGCTACCATCCATTGGAGTAACAAAAATCTCGACAGCAGACTACCTTCCATAATGACAAGGCTACCATCCATTAGAGTAACAAAAATCTCGAGAAAAGACTACCTTCCATAGTGACAAGGCTACCATCTATTGTATTAACAAAAATCTCGACAACAGACTAACTTCCATAATGACAAGGGTACCATCCATTGGAATAACAAAAATCTCGACAACACACTACCTTCCATAATGACAAGGCTAGCATCCATTGCAGTAACAAAAATCTCGACAACAGACTACCTTCCATAATGACAAGGCTACCATCCATTGGAGTAACAAAAATATCTACAACAGAGTACGTTGCATAATGACAAGGCTACCATCCATTGGAGTAACAAAAATCTCGACAACAAACTACCTTCCATAATGACAAGGCTACCATCCATTGGAGTAACAAAAATCTCGACAACAGACTACCTTCAATAATTACAAGGAAACCATCCATTGGAGTAACAAAAATCACGACAACAGACTACCTTCCATAATGACAAGGCTACCATCCAATGGAGTAACAAAAATCTCGACAACAGACTACCTTTCATAATGACAAGGCTACCATCCATTGGAATAACAAAAATCTCGACAACAGACCACCTTCTATAATGACATGGCAGCCATCCATTAGAGTAACAAAAATCTCGAGAAAAGACTATCTTCCATAATGACAAGGCTACCATCTATTGTATTAACAAAAATATCGACAACAGACTACCTTCCATAATGACAAGGCTACCATCCATTGGAGTAACAAAAATCTCGACAACAGACTACCTTCAATATTGACAAGGAAACCATCTATTGGAGTAACAAAAATCTCGACAACAGACTACCTTCCATAATGACAAGGCTACCATCCACTGGAGTAACAAAAATCTGGACAACAGACTACCTTCCATAATGACTAGGCTACCATCCATTGGAATAACAAAAATCTCGACAACAGACCACCTTCCATAATGACAAGGCAGCCATCCATTGGAGTAACAAAATTCTCTACAACAGACTACCTTCAATAATGACAAGGCTACCATCCATTAGAGTAATAAAAATCTCGAGAAAAGACTACCTTCAATAATGACAAGGCTACCATCCATTAGAGTAACAAAAATCTCGACAACAAACTACCTTCCATAATGACAAGGCTACCATCCATTGGAGTAACAAAAATCTCGACAACAGACTACCTTCCATAATGACAAGGCTACCATCCATTAGAGTAACAAAAATCTCGAGAAAAGACTACCTTCCATAATGACAAAGCTACCATCTATTGTATTAACAAAAATATCGACAACAGACAACCTTTCATAATGACAAGGCTACCATCCATTAGAGTAACTAAAATCTCGACAACACACTACCTTCCATAATGACAAGGGTACCATCCATTAGAGTAACAAAAATCTCGACAACCGACTACCTTCCATAATGACAAGGCTACCATCCATTGGAGTAACAAAAATATCTACAACAGAGTACGTTCCATAATGACAAGGCTACCATCCATTGGAGTAACAAAAATCTTGACAACAGACTACCTTCCATAATGACAAAGCTACCATCCATTGGAGTAACAAAAATCTCGACAACAGACTACCTTCAATAATGACAAGGAAACCATCTATTGGAGTAACAAAAATCTCGACAACAGACTACCTTCCATAATGACAAGGCTACCATCCAATGGAGTAACAAAAATCTCGACAACAGACTACCTTCCATAATGACAAGGCTTCCATCCATTGGAATAACAAAAATCTCGACACCAGACCACTTTCCATAATGACAAGGCAGCCATCCATTGGAGTAACAAAATTCTCTACAACAGACTACCTTCCATAATGACAAGGCTACCATCCATTAGAGTAATAAAAATCTCGAGAAAAGACTACATTCCATAATGACAAGGCTACCATCTATTGTATTAACAAAAATCTCGACAACAGACTACCTTCCATAATGACAAGGCTACCATCCATTGGAGTAACAAAAATCTCGACAACACACTACCTTCCATAATGAAAAGGCTACTATCCATTGGATTAACAAAAATATCGACAACAGACTACCTTCCATAATGACAAGGCTTCAGTCCATTGGAGTAACAAAAATATCTACAACAGAGTACGTTCCATAATGACAAGGCTACCATCCATTGGAGTAACAAAAATGTCGACAACAGACTACCTTCAATAATGACAAGGCTACCATCCATTAGAGTAACAAAAATCTCGACAACTAACTACCTTCAATAATTACAAGTCTACCATCCATTGGAGTAACAAAAATCTCGACAACAGACTACCTTCCATAATGACAAGGCTACCATCCATTAGAGTAAAAAAAATCTCGAGAAAAGACTACCTTCCATAATGACAAGGCTACCATCTATTGTATTAACAAAAATCTCGACAACAGACTACCTTCCATAATGACAAGGGTACCATCCATTGGATTAACAAAAATCTCGACAACACACTACCTTCCATAATGACAAGGCTAGCATCCATTACAGTAACAAAAATCTCGACAACAGACTACCTTCATAATGACAAGGCTACCATCCATTGGAGTAACAAAAATATCTACAACAGAGTACGTTGCATAATGACAAGGCTACCATCCATTGGAGTAACAAAAATCTCGACAACAAACTACCTTCCATAATGACAAGGCTACCATCCATTGGAGTAACAAAAATCTCGACAACAGACTACCTTCAATAATTACAAGGAAACCATCCATTGGAGTAACAAAAATCACGACAACAGACTACCTTCCATAAAGACAAGGCTACCATCCAATGGAGTAACAAAAATCTCGACAACAGACTACCTTCCATAATGACAAGGCTACCATCCATTGGAATAACAAAAATCTCGACAACAGACCACCTTCCATAATGACAAGGATGCCATCAATTGGAGTAACAAAATTCTCTACAACAGACTACCTTCCATAATGACAAGGCTACCATCCATTAGAGTAACAAAAATCTCGAGAAAAGACTACCTTCCATAATGACAAGGCTACCATCTATTGTATTAACAAAAATATCGACAACAGACTACCTTCCATAATGACAAGGCTACCATCCATTGGAGTAACAAAAATCTCGACAACAGACTACCTTCCATAATGACAAGGCTACCATCCATTGGAGTAACAAAAATCTCAACAACAGACTACCTTCAATATTGACAAGGAAACCATCTATTGGAGTAACAAAAATCTCGACAACAGACTACCTTCCATAATGACAAGGCTACCATCCACTGGAGTAACAAAAATCTGGACAACAGACTACCTTCCATAATGACTAGGCTACCATCCATTGGAATAACAAAAATCTCGACAACAGACCACCTTCCATAATGACAAGGCAGCCATCCATTGGAGTAACAAAATTCTCTACAACAGACTACCTTCAATAATGACAAGGCTACCATCCATTAGAGTAATAAAAATCTCGAGAAAAGACTACCTTCAATAATGACAAGGCTACCATCCATTAGAGTAACAAAAATCTCGACAACAAACTACCTTCCATAATGACAAGGCTACCATCCATTGGAGTAACAAAAATCTCGACAACAGACTACCTTCCATAATGACAAGGCTACCATCCATTAGAGTAACAAAAATCTCGAGAAAAGACTACCTTCCATAATGACAAAGCTACCATCTATTGTATTAACAAAAATATCGACAACAGACAACCTTTCATAATGACAAGGCTACCATCCATTAGAGTAACTAAAATCTCGACAACACACTACCTTCCATAATGACAAGGCTACCATCCATTAGAGTAACAAAAATCTCGACAACCGACTACCTTCCATAATGACAAGGCTACCATCCATTGGAGTACCAAAAATATCTACAACAGAGTACGTTCCATAATGACAAGGCTACCATCCATTGGAGTAACAAAAATCTTGACAACAGACTACCTTCCATAATGACAAAGCTACCATCCATTGGAGTAACAAAAATCTCGACAACAGACTACCTTCAATAATGACAAGGAAACCATCTATTGGAGTAACAAAAATCTCGACAACAGACTACCTTCCATAATGACAAGGCTACCATCCAATGGAGTAACAAAAATCTCGACAACAGACTACCTTCCATAATGACAAGGCTTCCATCCATTGGAATAACAAAAATCTCGACAACAGACCACCTTCCATAATGACAAGGCAGCCATCCATTGGAGTAACAAAATTCTCTACAACAGACTACCTTCCATAATGACAAGGCTACCATCCATTAGAGTAATAAAAATCTCGAGAAAAGACTACATTCCATAATGACAAGGCTACCATCTATTGTATTAACAAAAATCTCGACAACAGACTACCTTCCATAATGACAAGGCTACCATCCATTGGAGTAACAAAAATCTCGACAACACACTACCTTCCATAATGACAAGGCTACTATCCATTGGATTAACAAAAATATCGACAACAGACTACCTTCCATAATGACAAGGCTTCAGTCCATTGGAGTAACAAAAATATCTACAACAGAGTACGTTCCATAATGACAAGGCTACCATCCATTGGAGTAACAAAAATGTCGACAACAGACTACCTTCTATAATGACAAGGCTACCTTCCATTGGAGTAACAAAAATCTCGACAACAGACTACCTTCAATAATGACAAGGCTAAAATCCATTAGAGTAACAAAAATCTCGACAACTAACTACCTTCCATAATTACAAGTCTACCATCCATTGGAGTAACAAAAATCTCGACAACAGACTACCTTCCATAATGACAAGGCTACCATCCATTAGAGTAAAAAAAATCTCGAGAAAAGACTACCTTCCATAATGACAAGGCTACCATCTATTGTATTAACAAAAATCTCGACAACAGACTACCTTCCATAATGACAAGGGTACCATCCATTGGATTAACAAAAATCTCGACAACACACTACCTTCCATAATGACAAGGCTAGCATCCATTGCAGTAACAAAAATCTCGACAACAGACTACCTTCATAATGACAAGGCTACCATCCATTGGAGTAACAAAAATATCTACAACAGAGTACGTTGCATAATGACAAGGCTACCTTCCATTGGAGTAACAAAAATCGCGACAACAAACTACCTTCCATAATGACAAGGCTACCATCCATTGGAGTAACAAAAATCTCGACAACAGACTACCTTCAATAATTACAAGGAAACCATCCATTGGAGTAACAAAAATCACGACAACAGACTACCTTCCATAAAGACAAGGCTACCATCCAATGGAGTAACAAAAATCTCGACAACAGACTACCTTCCATAATGACAAGGCTACCATCCATTGGAATAACATAAATCTCGACAACAGACCACCTTCCATAATGACAAGGATGCCATCAATTGGAGTAACAAAATTCTCTACAACAGACTACCTTCCATAATGACAAGGCTACCATCCATTAGAGTAACAAAAATCTCGAGAAAAGACTACCTTCCATAATGACAAGGCTACCATCTATTGTATTAACAAAAATCTCGACAAAAGACTACCTTCCATAATGACAAGGCTACCATCCATTGGAGTAACAAAAATCTCAAGAACCCACTACCTTCCATAATGACAAGGCTACCATCCATTGGAGTAACAAAAATCTCGACGACAGAATACCTTCCATAATGACAACGCTTCAATCCGTTGGAGTAACAAAATAATCTACAAAAGAGTATGTTCCATAACGACAAGGCTACCATCCATTGGAGTAACAAAAATCTCGACAACAGACTACCTTCCATAATGACAAGGCTACCATCCATTGGAGTAACAAAAATCTCGACAACAGACTACCTTCAATAATGACAAGGCTACCATCCATTAGAGTAACAAAAATCTCGACAAAAAACTACCTTCCATAATGACAAGGCTACCATCCATTGGAGTAACAAATATCTCGAAAACAGACTACCTTCCATAATGACAAGGCTACCATCCATTGGAGTAACAAAAATCTCGACAACAGACTACCTTCAATAATTACAAGGAAACCATCCATTGGAGTAACAAAAATCTCGACAACAGACTACCTTCCATAATGACAAGGCTACCATCCAATGGAGTAACAAAAATCTCGACAACAAACTACCTTCCATAATGACAAGGCTACCATCCATTGTAATAACAAAAATCTCGACAACAGACCAACTTCCATAATGACAAGGATGCCATCCATTGGAGTAACAAAATTCTCTACAACAGAATACCTTCCATAATGACAAGGCTACCATCCATTGGAGTAACAAAAATGTCGACAATAGACTACCTTCCATAATGACAAGGCTACCTTCCATTGGAGTAACAAAAATCTCGACAACAGACTACCTTCAATAATGACAAGGAAACCATCTATTGGAGTAAAAAAAATCTCGACAACAGACTACCTTCCATAATGACAAGGCTACCATCCATTGGAGTAACAAAAATGTCGACAATAGACTACCTTCCATAATGACAAGGATACCATCCATTGGAATAACAAAAATCTCGACAACAGACCACCTTCCATAATGACAAGGCAGCCATCCATTGGAGTAACAAAATTCTCTACAACAGACTACCTTCCATAATGACAAGGCTACCATCCATTAGAGTAATAAAAATCTCGAGAAAAGACTACATTCCATAATGACAAGGCTACCATCTATTGTATTAACAAAAATCTCGACAACAAACTACCTTCCATAATTACAAGGCTACCATCCATTGGAGTAACAAAAATCTCGACAGCAGACTACCTTCCATAATGACAAGGCTACCATCCATTAGAGTAACAAAAATATCGAGAAAAGACTACCTTCCATAATGACAAGGCTACCATATATTGTATTAACAAAAATCTCGACAACAGACTACCTTCCATAATGACAAGGGTACCATCCATTGGATTAACAAAAATCTCGACAACACACTACCTTCCATAATGACAAGGCTAGCATCCATTGTAGTAACAAAAATCTCGACAACAGACTACCTTCCATAATGACAAGGCTACCATCCATTGGAGTAACAAAAATATCTACAACAGAATACGTTGCATAATGACAAGGCTACCATCCATTGGAGTAACAAAAATCTCGACAACAAACTACCTTCCATAATGACAAGGCTACCATCCATTGGAGTAACAAAAATCTCGACAACAGACTACCTTCAATAATTACAAGGAAACCATCCATTGGAGTAACAAAAATCACGACAACAGACTACCTTCCATAATGACAAGGCTACCATCCATTGGAATAACAAAAATCTCGACAACAGACCACCTTCCATAATGACAAGGCAGCCATCCATTGGAGTAACAAAATTCTCTACAACAGACTACCTTCCATAATGACAAGGCTACCATCCATTAGAGTAATAAAAATCTCGAGAAAAGACTACATTCCATAATGACAAGGCTACCATCTATTGTATTAGCAAAAATATCGACAACAGACTACCTTCCATAATGACAAGGCTACCATCCATTGGAGTAACAAAAATCTCGACAACACACTACCTTCCATAATGACAAGGCTACCATCCATTGGATTAACAAAAATATCGACAACAGACTACCTTCCATAATGACAAGGCTTCAGTCCATTGGAGTAACAAAAATATCTACAACATAGTACGTTCCATAATGACAAGGCTACCATCCATTGGAGTAACAAAAATGTCGACAACAGACTACCTTCCATAATGACAAGGCTACCTTCCATTGGAGTAACAAAAATCTCGACAACAGACTACCTTTAATAAAGACAAGGCTACCATCCATTAGAGTAACAAAAATCTCGACAACTAACTACCTTCCATAATTACAAGACTACCATCCATTGGAGTAACAAAAATCTCGACAGCAGACTACCTTCCATAATGACAAGGCTACCATCCATTAGAGTAACAAAAATCTCAAGAAAAGACTACCTTCCATAATGACAAGGCTACCATCTATTGTATTAACAAAAATCTCGACAATAGACTACCTTCCATAATGACAAGGGTACCATCCATTGGATTAACAAAAATCTCGACAACACACTACCTTCCATAATGACAAGGCTAGCATCCATTGCAGTAACAAAAATCTCGATAACAGACTACCTTCCATAATGACAAGGCTACCATCCATTGGAGTAACAAAAATATCTACAACAGAGTACGTTGCATAATGACAAGGCTACCATCCATTGGAGTAACAAAAATCTCGACAACAGACTACCTTCAATAATTACAAGGAAACCATCCATTGGAGTAACAAAAATCACGACAAAAGACTACCTTCCATAATGACAAGGCTACCATCCAATGGAGTAACAAAAATCTCGACAACAGACTACCTTCCATAATGACAAGGCTACCATCCATTGGAATAACAAAAATCTCGACAATAGACCACCTTCCATAATGACAAGGCAGCCATCCATTAGAGTAACAAAAATCTCGAGAAAAGACTATCTTCCATAATGACAAGGCTACCATCTATTGTATTAATAAAAATATCGACAACAGACTACCTTCCATAATGACAAGGCTACCATCCATTGGAGTAACAAAAATCTCGACAACAGACGACCTTCCATAATGACAAGGCTACCATCCATTGGAGTAACAAAAATCTCAACAACAGACTACCTTCAATATTGACAAGGAAACCATCTATTGGAGTAACAAAAATCTCGACAACAGACTACCTTCCATAATGACAAGGCTACCATCCATTGGAGTAACAAAAATCTCGACAACAGACTACCTTCCATAATGACAAGGCTACCATCCATTGGAATAACAAAAATCTCGACAACAGACCACCTTCCATAATTACAAGGCAGCCATCCATTGGAGTAACAAAATTCTCTACAACAGACTACCTTCAATAATGACAAGGCTACCATCCATTAGAGTAATAAAAATCTCGAGAAAAGACTACCTTCAATAATGACAAGGCTACCATCCATTAGAGTAACAAAAATCTCGACAACAAACTACCTTCCATAATGACAAGGCTACCATCCATTGGAGTAACAAAAATCTCGACAACAGACTACCTTCCATAATGACAAGGCTACCATCCATTAGAGTAACAAAAATCTCGAGAAAAGACTACCTTCCATAATGAAAAAGCTACCATCTATTGTATTAACAAAAATATCGACAACAGACAACCTTTCATAATGACAAGGATACCATCCATTGGAGTAACAAAAATCTCGACAACAGACTACCTTCCATAATGACAAGGCTACCATCCATTGGAATAACAAAAATCTCGACAACAGACCACCTTCCATAATGACAAGGCAGCCATCCATTGGAGTAACAAAATTCTCTACAACAGACTACCTTCAATAATGACAAGGCTACCATCCATTAGAGTAATAAAAATCTCGAGAAAAGACTACCTTCAATAATGACAAGGCTACCATCCATTAGAGTAACAAAAATCTCGACAACAAACTACGTTCCATAATGACAAGGCTACCATCCATTGGAGTAACAAAAATCTCGACAACAGACTACCTTCCATAATGACAAGGCTACCATCCATTAGAGTAACAAAAATATCGAGAAAAGACTACCTTCCATAATGACAAAGCTACCATCTATTGTATTAACAAAAATATCGACAACAGACAACCTTTCATAATGACAAGGCTACCATCCATTAGAGTAACTAAAATCTCGACAACACACTACCTTCCATAATGACAAGGCTACCATCCATTAGAGTAACAAAAATCTCGACAACCGACTATCTTCCATAATGACAAGGCTACCATCCATTGGAGTAACAAAAATATCTACAACAGAGTACGTTCCATAATGACAAGGCTACCATCCATTGGAGTAACAAAAATCTTGACAACAGACTACCTTCCATAATGACAAAGCTACCATCCATTGGAGTAACAAAAATCTCGACAACAGACTACCTTCAATAATGACAAGGAAACCATCTATTGGAGTAACAAAAATCTCGACAACAGACTACCTTCCATAATGACAAGGCTACCATCCAATGGAGTAACAAAAATCTCGACAACAGACTACCTTCCATAATGACAAGGCTTCCATCCATTGGAATAACAAAAATCTCGACAACAGACCACCTTCCATAATGACAAGGCAGCCATCCATTGGAGTAACAAAATTCTCTACAACAGACTACCTTCCATAATGACAAGGCTACCATCCATTAGAGTAATAAAAATCTCGAGAAAAGACTACATTCCATAATGACAAGGCTACCATCTATTGTATTAATAAAAATCTCGACAACAGACTACCTTCCATAATGACAAGGCTACCATCCATTGGAGTAACAAAAATCTCGACAACACACTACCTTCCATAATGACAAGGCTACCATCCATTGGATTAACAAAAATATCGACAACAGACTACCTTCCATAATGACAAGGCTTCAGTCCATTAGAGTAACAAAAATATCTACAACAGAGTACGTTCCATAATGACAAGGCTACCATCCATTGGAGTAACAAAAATGTCGACAACAGACTACCTTCTATAATGACAAGGCTACCTTCCATTGGAGTAACAAAAATCTCGACAACAGACTACCTTCAATAATGACAAGGCTACCATCCATTAGAGTAACAAAAATCTCGACAACTAACTACCTTCCATAATTACAAGGCTACCATCCATTGGAGTAACAAAAATCTCGACAGCAGACTACCTTCCATAATGACAAGGCTACCATCCATTAGAGTAACAAAAATCTCGAGAAAAGACTACCTTGCATAATGACAAGGCTACCATCTATTGTATTAACAAAAATCTCGACAACAAACTACCTTCCATAATGACAAGGGTACCATCCATTGGATTAACAAAAATCTCGACAACACACTACCTTCCATAATGACAAGGCTAGCATCCATTGCAGTAACAAAAATCTCGACAACAGACTACCTTCCTTAATGACAAGGCTACCATCCATTGGAGTAACAAAAATATCTACAACAGAGTACGTTGCATAATGACAAGGCTACCATCCATTGGAGTAACAAAAATCTCGACAACAAACTACCTTCCATAATGACAAGGCTACCATCCATTGGAGTAACAAAAATCTCGACAACAGACTACCTTCAATAATTACAAGGAAACCATCCATTGGAGTAACAAAAATCACGACAACAGAATACCTTCCATAAAGACAAGGCTACCATCCAATGGAGTAACAAAAATCTCGACAACAGACTACCTTCCATAATGACAAGGCTACCATCCATTGGAATAACAAAAATCTCGACAACAGACCACCTTCCATAATGACAAGGATGCCATCAATTGGAGTAACAAAATTCTCTACAACAGACTACCTTCCATAATGACAAGGCTACCATCCATTAGATTAACAAAAATCTCGAGAAAAGACTACCTTCCATAATGACAAGGCTACCATCTATTGTATTAACAAAAATCTCGACAAAAGACTACCTTCCATAATGACAAGGCTACCATCCATTGGAGTAACAAAAATCTCGACAACCCACTACCTTCCATAATGACAAGGCTACCATCTATTGGAGTAACAAAAATCTCGACAACAGAATACCTTCCATAATGACAACGCTTCAATCCGTTGGAGTAACAAAATTATCTACAAAAGAGTACGTTCCATAACGACAAGGCTACCATCCATTGGAGTAACAAAAATCTCGACAACAGACTACCTTCCATAATGACAAGGCTACCATCCATTGGAGTAACAAAAATCTCGACAACAGACTACCTTCAATAATGACAAGGCTACCATCCATTAGAGTAACAAAAATCTCGACAAAAAACTACCTTCCATAATGACAAGACTACCATCCATTAGAGTAATAAAAATCTCGAGAAAAGACTACCTTCCATAATGACAAGGCTACCATCTATTGTATTAACAAAAATCTCGACAACAGACTACCTTCCATAATGACAAGGCTACCATCCATTGGAGTAACAAAAATCTTGACAACAGACTACCTTCTATAATGACAAGGCTTCAGTCCATTGGAGTAACAAAAATATCTACAACAGAGTACGTTCCATAATGACAAGGCTACCATCCATGGGAGTAACAAAAATCTCGACAACAGACTACCTTCCATAATGACTAGGCTACCATCCATTGGAGTAACAAAAATCTCGACAACAGACTACCTTCAATAATGACAAGGCTACCATCCATTAGAGTAACAAAAATCTCGACAACAAACTACCTTCCATAATGACAAGGCTACCATCCATTGGAGTAACAAAAATCTCGAGAGCGGACTACCTTCCATAATGAAAAGGCTACCATCCATTAGAGTAACAAAAATATCGAGAAAAGACTCCCTTCCATAATGACAAGGCTACCATCTATTGTATTAACAAAAATCTCGACAACAGACTACCTTCCATAATGACAAGGGTACCATCCATTGGAGTAACAAAAATCTCGACAACACACTACCTTCCATAATGACAAGGCTACCATCCATTGGAGTACCAAAAAATATCTACAACAGACTACCTTCCATAATGACAAGACTACCATCCATTAGAGTAATAAAAATCTCGAGAAAAGACTACCTTCCATAATGACAAGGCTACCATCTATTGTATTAACAAAAATCTCGACAACAGACTACCTTCCATAATGACAAGGCTACCATCCATTGGAGTAACAAAAATGTTGACAACAGACTACCTTCTATAATGACAAGGCTTCAGTCCATTGGAGTAACAAAAATATCTACAACAGAGTACGTTCCATAATGACAAGGCTACCATCCATTGGAGTAACAAAAATCTCGACAACAAACTACCTTCCATAATGACTAGGCTACCATCCATTGGAGTAACAAAAATCTCGACAACAGACTACCTTCAATAATGACAAGGCTACCATCCATTAGAGTAACAAAAATCTCGACAACAAACTACCTTCCATAATGACAAGGCTACCATCCATTGGAGTAACAAAAATCTCGAGAGCGGACTACCTTCCATAATGAAAAGGCTACCATCCATTAGAGTATCAAAAATATCGAGAAAAGACTCCCTTCCATAATGACAAGGCTACCATCTATTGTATTAACAAAAATCTCGACAACAGACTACCTTCCATAATGACAAGGGTACCATCCATTGGAGTAACAAAAATCTCGACAACACACTACCTTCCATAATGACAAGGCTACCATCCATTGGAGTACCAAAAAATATCTACAACAGAGTACGTTCCATAATGACAAGGCTACCATCAATTGGAGTAACAAAAATCTCGACAACAGACTACCTTCCATAATGACAAGGCTACCATCCATTGGAGTAACATAAATCTCGACAACGGACAACCTTCAATAATGACAAGGCTACCATCCATTGGAGTAACAAAAATCTTGACAACAGACTACCTTCTATAATGACAAGGCTTCAGTCCATTGGAGTAACAAAAATATCTACAACATAGTATGTTCCATAATGACAAGGCTACCATCCATTGGAGTAACAAAAATCTCGACAACAGACTACCTTCCATAATGACTAGGCTACCATCCATTGGAGTAACAAAAATCTCGACAACAGACTACCTTCAATAATGACAAGTCTACCATCCATTAGAGTAACAAAAATCTCGACAACAAACTACCTTCCATAATGACAAGGCTACCATCCATTGGAGTAACAAAAATCTCGAGAGCGGACTACATTCCATAATGAAAAGGCTACCATCCATTAGAGTAACAAAAATATCGAGAAAAGACTCCCTTCCATAATGACAAGGCTACCATCTATTGTATTAACAAAAATCTCGACAACAGACTACCTTCCATAATGACAAGGGTACCATCCATTGGAGTAACAAAAATCTCGACAACACACTACCTTCCATAATGACAAGGCTACCATCCATTGGAGTACCAAAAAATATCTACAACAGAGTACGTTCCATAATGACAAGGCTACCATCCATTGGAGTAACAAAAATCTCGACAACAGACTACCTTCCATAATGACAAGGCTACCATCCATTGGAGTAACATAAATCTCGACAACAGACTACCTTCAATAATGACAAGGAACCCATCCATTGGAGTAACAAAAATCTCGACAACAGACTACCTTCCATAATGACAAGGCTACCATCCAATGGAGTAGCAAAAATCTCGACAACAGACTACCTTCCATAATGACAAGGCTACCATCCATTGGAATAACAAAAATCTCGACAACAGACCACCTTCCATAATGACAAGGATGCCATCCATTGGAGTAACAAAATTCTCTACAATAGACTACCTTCTATAATGACAAGGCTACCATCCATTAGAGTAACAAAAATCTCGAGAAAAGACTACCTTCCATAATGACAAGGCTACCAACTATTGTATTAACAAAAATCTCGACAACAGACTACCTTCCATAATGACAAGGCTACCATCCATTGGAGTAACAAAAATCTCGACAACACACTACCTTCCATATTGACAAGGCTACAATCCATTGGAGTAACAAAAATATCGACAACAGACTACCTTCCATAATGACAAGGCTTCAATCCGTTGGAGTAACAGAAATATCTACAAAAGAGTACGTTCCATAATGACAAGGCTACCATCCATTGGAGTAACAAAAATCTCGACAACACACTACCTTCTATAATGACAAGGCTACCATCCATTAGAGTAACAAAAATCTCGACAACAGACTACCTTCAATAATGACAAGGAAACCATCTATTGGAGTAACAAAAATCTCGACAACAGACTACCTTCCATAATGACAAGGCTACCATCCAATGGAGTAACAAAAATCTCAACAACAGTCTACCTTCCATAATGACAAGGCTACCATCCATTGGAATAACAAAAAACTCGACAATAGACCACCTTCCATAATGACAAGGCTGCCATCCATTGGAGTAACAAAATTCTCTACAACAGACTACCTTCCATAATGACAAGGCTACCATCCATTAGAGTAATAAAAATCTCGAGAAAAGACTACCTTCCATAATGACAAGGCTACCATCTATTGTATTAACAAAAATCTCGACAACAGACTACCTTCCATAATGACAAGGCTACCATCCATTAGAGTAACAAAAATCTCGACAACACACTACCTTCCATAATAACAAGGCTACCATCCATTGGAGTAACAAAAATCTCGACAACAGACTACTTTCCATAATGACAAGGCTTCAGTCCATTGGAGTAACAAAAATATCTACAACAGAGTACGTTCCATAATGACAAGGCTACCATCCATTGGAGTAACAAAAATCTTGACAACAAACTACCTTCCATAATGACAAGGCTACCATCCATTGGACTAACAAAAATCTCGACAACAGACTACCTTCAATAATGACAAGGCTACCATCCATTAGAGTAACAAAAATCTCGACAACAAACTACCTTCCATGATGACAAGGCTACCATCCATTGGAGTAACAAAAATCTCGACAACATACTACCTTCCATAATGACAAGGCTACCATCCATTAGAGTAACAAAATTCTCTACAACAGACTACCTTCCATAATGACAAGACTACCATCCATTAGAGTAATAAAAATCTCGAGAAAAGACTACCTTCCATAATGACAAGGCTACCATCTATTGTATTAACAAAAATCTCGACAACAGACTACCTTCCATAATGACAAGGCTACCATCCATTGGAGTAACAAAAATCTTGACAACAGACTACCTTCAATAATGACAAGGCTACCATCCATTAGAGTAACAAAAATCTCGACAACAAACTACCTTCCATAATGACAAGGCTACCATCCATTGGAGTAACAAAAATCTCGACAACACACTACCTTCCATAATGACAAGGCTACCATCCATTGGAGTAACATAAATCTCGACAACAGACTACCTTCAATAATGACAAGGAACCCATCCATTGGAGTAACAAAAATCTCGACAACAGACTACCTTCCATAATGACAAGGCTACCATCCAATGGAGTAACAAAAATCTCGACAACAGACTACCTTCCATAATGACAAGGCTACCATCCATTGGAATAACAAAAATCTCGACAACATACCACCTTCCATAATGACAAGGATGCCATGCATTGGAGTAACAAAATTCTCTATAATAGACTACCTTCCATAATGACAAGGCTACCATCCATTAGAGTAACAAAAATCTCGAGAAAAGACTACCTTCCATAATGACAAGGCTACCATCTATTGTATTGACTAAAATCTCGACAACAGACTACCTTCCATAATGACAAGACTACCATCCATTGGAGTAACAAAAATCTCGACAACACACTACCTTCCATAATGACAAGGCTACCATCCATTAGAGTAACAAAAATCTCGACAACAGACTACCTTCAATAATGACAAGGAAACCATCTATTGGAGTAACAAAAATCTCGACAACAGACTACCTTCCATAATGACAAGGCTACAATCCAATGGAGTAAAAAAAATCTCAACAACAGACTACCTTCCATAATGACAAGGCTTCCATCCATTGGAATAACATAAATCTCGACAATAGACAACCTTCCATAATGACAAGGCTGCCATCTATTGGAGTAACAAAATTCTCTACAACAGAATACCTTCCATAATGACAAGGCTACCATCCATTAGAGTAATAAAAAACTCGAGAAAAGACTACCTTCCATAATGACAAGGCTACCATCTATTGTATTAACAAAAATCTCGACAACAGACTACCTTCCATAATGACAAGGCTACCATCCATTGGAGTAACAAAAATCTCGACAACACACTACCTTCCATAATAACAAGGCTACCATCCATTGGAGTAACAAAAATCTCGACAACAGACTACTTTCCATAATGACAAGGCTTCAGTCCATTGGAGTAACAAAAATATCTACAACAGAGTACGTTCCATAATGACAAGGCTACCATCCATTGGAGTAACAAAAATCTTGACAACAGACTACCTTCCATAATGACAAGGCTACCATCCATTGGACTAACAAAAATCTCGACAACAATAATGACAAGGCTACCATCCATTGGAGTAACAAAAATCTCGACAAAAAACTACCTTCCATAATGACAAGGCTACCATCCATTGGAGTAACAAAAATCTCGACAACATACTACCTTCCATAATGACAAGGCTACCATCCATTAGAGTAACAAAAATCTTGAGAAAAGACTACATTCCATAATGACTAGGCTACCATCTATTGTATTAACAAAAATCTCGACAATAGACTACCTTCCATAATGACAAGTGTACCATCCATTGGAGTAATAAAAATCTCGACAACACACTACCTTCCATAATGACAAGGCTACCATCCATTGGAGTAACCAAAATCTCGACAACAGACTACCTTCCATAATGACAAGGCTACCATCCATTGGAGTAACAAAAATATCTACAACAGAGTACGTTCCATAATGACAAGGCTACCATCCATTGGAGTAACAAAAATCTCGACAACAGACTACCTTCCATAATGACAAGGCTACCATCCATTGGTGTAACAAAAACCTCGACAACAGACTACCTTCAATAATGACAAGGAAACCATCCATTGGAGTAACAAAAATCTCGACGACAGACTACCTTCCATAATGACAAGTCTACCATCCAATAGAGTAACAAAAATCTCGACAACAGATTACCATCCATTGTAATAACAAAAATCTCGACAACAGACCACCTTCCATAATGACAAGGTTGTCATCCATTGGAGTAACAAAATTCTCTACAACAGACTACCTTCCATAATGGCAAGGCTACCATCTATTAGAGTAAAAAAAATCTCGAGAAAAGACTACCTTCCATAATGACAAGGCTACCATCCATTGGAGTAACAAAAATCTCGACAACACACTACCTTCCATAATGACAAGGCTACCATCCATTGGAGTAACAAAAATCTCGACAACAGACTACCTTCCATAATGACAAGGCTTCAATCCGTTGGAGTAACAAAAATATCTACAACAGAGTATGTTCCATAATGACAAGGCTACCATCCATTGGAATAACAAAAATCTCGACCACAGACCACCTTCCACAATGACAAGGATGCCATCTATTGGAGAAACAAAATTCTCTACAACAGACTACCTTCCATAATGACAAGGCTACCATCCATTAGAGTAACAAAAATCTGGAGAAAAGACTACCTTCCATAATGACAAGGCTACCATCTATTGTATTAACAAAAATCTCGACAACAGACTACCTTCCATGATGACAAGGCTACCATCCATTGGAGTAACAAAAATCTTGACAACACACTACCTTCCATAATGACAAGGCTACCATCCATTGGAGTAACGAAAATCTCGACAACAGACTACCTTCCATAATGACAAGGCTTCAATCCGTTGGAGTTACAAAAATATCTACAAAAGAGTACGTTCCATAATGACAAGGCTACCATCCATTGGAGTAACAAAAATCTCGACAACAGACTACCTTCCATAATGACAAGGCTACCATCCAATGGAGTAACATAAATCTCGACAACAGACTACCTTCAATAATGACAAGGAACCCATCCATTGGAGTAACAAAACTCTCGACAACAGACTACCTTCCATAATGACAAGGCTACCATCCAATGGAGTAACAAAAATCTCGACAACAGACTACTTTCCATAATGACAAGGCTACCATCCATTGGAATAACAAAAATCTCGACAACAGACCATCTTCCATAATGACAAGGATGCCATCCATTGGGGTAACAAAATTCTCTACAATAGACTACCTTCCATAATGACAAGGCTACCATCCATTAGAGTAACAAAAATCTCGAGAAAAGACTACCTTCCATAATGACAAGGCTACCATCTATTGTATTGACAAAAATCTCGACAACAGACTACCTTCCATAATGACAAGGCTACCATCCATTGGAGTAACAAAAATCTCGACAACACACTACCTTCCATAATGACAAGGCTACAATCCATTGGAGTAACAAAAATATCGACAACAGACTACCTTCCATAATGACAAGGCTTCAATCCGTTGGAGTACCAAAAATAACTACAAAAGAGTACGTTCCATAATGACAAGGCTACCATCCATTTGAGTAACAAAAATCTCGACAACACACTACCTTCCATAATGACAAGGCTACCATCCATTAGAGTAACAAAAATCTCGACAACAGACTACCTTCAATAATGACAAGGAAACCATCTATTGGAGTAACAAAAATCTCGACAACAGACTACCTTCCATAATGACAAGGCTACAATCCAATGGAGTAACAAAAATCTCAACAACAGACTACCTTCCATAATGACAAGGCTACCATCCATTGGAATAACAAAAATCTCGACAATAGACCACCTTCCATAATGACAAGGCTGCCATCCATTGGAGTAACAAAATTCTCTACAACAGACTACCTTCCATAATGACAAGGCTACCATCCATTAGAGTAATAAAAAACTCGAGAAAAGACTACCTTCCATAATGACAAGGCTACCATCTATTGTATTAACAAAAATCTCGACAACAGACTACCTTCCATAATGACAAGGCTACCATCCATTGGAGTAACAAAAATCTCGACAACACACTACCTTCCATAATAACAAGGCTACCATCCATTGGAGTAACAAAAATCTCGACAACAGACTACTTTCCATAATGACAAGGCTTCAGTCCATTGGAGTAACAAAAATATCTACAACAGAGTACGTTCCATAATAACAAGGCTACCATCCATTGGAGTAACAAAAATCTTGACAACAGACTACCTCCCATAATGACAAGGCTACCATCCATTGGACTAACAAAAATCTCGACCACAGACTACCTTCAATAATGACAAGGCTACCATCCATTAGAGTAACAAAAATCTCGACAACAAACTACCTTCCATAATGACAAGGCTACCATCCATTGGAGTAACAAAAATCTCGACAACATACTACCTTCCATAATGACAAGGCTACCATCCATTAGAGTTACAAAAATCTCGAGAAAAGACTACCTTCCATAATGACAAGGCTACCATCTATTGTATTAACAAAAATCTCGACAATAGACTACCTTCCATAATGACAAGGGTACTATACATTGGAGTAATAAAAATCTCGACAACACACTACCTTCCATAATGACAAGGCTACCATCCATTGGAGTAACAAAAATCTCGATAACAGACTACCTTCCATAATGACAAGGCTACCATCCATTGGAGTAACAAAAATATCTACAACAGAGTACGTTCCATAATGACAAAGCTACCATCCATTGGAGTAACAAAAATCTCGACAACAGACTACCTTCCATAATGACAAGGCTACCATCCATTGGAGTAACAAAAACCTCAACAACAGACTACCTTCAATAATGACAAGGAAACCATCCATTGGAGTAACAAAAATCTCGACGACAGACTACCTTCCATACTGACAAGTCTACCATCCAATAGAGTAACAAAAATCTCGACAACAGATTACCATCCATTGTAATAACAAAAATCTCGACAACAGACCACCCTCCATAATGACAAGGATGCCATCCATTGGGGTAACAAAATTCTCTACAATAGACTACCTTCCATAATGACAAGGCTACCATCCATTAGAGTAACAAAAATCTCGAGAAAAGACTACCTTCCATAATGACAAGGCTACGATCTATTGTATTGACAAAAATCTCGACAACAGACTACCTTCCATAATGACAAGGCTACCATCCAATGGAGTAACAAAAATCTCGACAACACACTACCTTCCATAATGACAAGGCTACAATCCATTGGAGTAACAAAAATATCGACAACAGACTACCTTCCATAATGACAAGGCTTCAATCCGTTGGAGTAACAAAAATATCTACAAAAGAGTACGTTCCATAATGACAAGGCTACCATCCATTTAAGTAACAAAAATCTCGACCACACACTACCTTCCATAATGACAAGGCTACCATCCATTAGAGTAACAAAAATCTCGACAACAGACTACCTTCAATAATGACAAGGAAACCATCTATTGGAGTAACAAAAATCTCGACAACAGACTACCTTCCATAATGACAAGGCTACAATCCAATGGAGTAACAAAAATCTCAACAACAGACTACCTTCCTTAATGACAAGGCTACCATCCATTGGAATAACAAAAATCTCGACAATAGACCACCTTCCATAATGACAAGGCTGCCATCCATTGGAGTAACAAAATTCTCTACAACAGACTACCTTCCATAATGACAAGGCTACCATCCATTAGAGTAATAAAAAACTCGAGAAAAGACTACCTTCCATAATGACAAGGCTACCATCTATTGTATTAAGAAAAATCTCGACAACAGACTACCTAACATAATGACAAGGCTACCTTCCATTGGAGTAACAAAAATCTCGACAACACACTACCTTCCATAATAACAAGGCTACCATCCATTGGAGTAACAAAAATCTCGACAACAGACTACTTTCCATAATGACAAGGCTTCAGTCCATTGGAGTAACAAAAATATCTACAACAGAGTACGTTCCATAATGACAAGGCTACCATCCATTTGAGTAACAAAAATCTTGACAACAGACTACCTCCCATAATGACAAGGCTACCATCCATTGGACTAACAAAAACCTCGACAACAGACTACCTTCAATAATGACAAGGCTACCATCCATTAGAGTAACAAAAATCTCGACAACAAACTACCTTCCATAATGACAAGGCTACCATCCATTGGAGTAACAAAAATCTCGACAACATACTACCTTCCATAATGACAAGGCTACCATCCATTAGAGTAACAAAAATCTCGAGAAAAGACTACCTTCCATAATGACAAGGCTACCATCTATTGTATTAACAAAAATCTCGACAATAGACTACCTTCCATAATGACAAGGGTACCATCCATTGGAGTAATAAAAATCTCGACAACACACTACCTTCCATAATGACAAGGCTACCATCCATTGGAGTAACAAAAATCTCGACAACAGACTACCTTCCATAATGACAAGGCTACCATCCATTGGAGTAACAAAAATATCTACAACAGAGTACGTTCCATAATGACAAGGCTACCATCCATTGGAGTAACAAAAATCTCGACAACAGACTACCTTCCATAATGACAAGGCTACCATCCATTGGAGTAACAAAAACCTCGACAACAGACTACCTTCAATAATGACAAGGAAACCATCCATTGGAGTAACAAAAATCTCGACGACAGACTACCTTCCATAATGACAAGTCTACCATCCAATAGAGTAACAAAAATCTCGACAACAGACTACCATCCATTGTAATAACAAAAATCTCGACAACAGACCACCTTCCATAATGACAAGGTTGTCATCCATTGGAGTAACAAAATTCTCTACAACAGACTACCTTCCATAATGACAAGGCTACCATCTATTAGAGTAAAAAAAATCTCGAGAAAAGACTACCTTCCATAATGACAAGGCTAACATCCATTGGAGTAACAAAAATCTCGACAATAGACTACCTTCCATAATGACAAAGCTTCAATCCATTGGAGTAACAAAAATATCTACACCAGAGTATGTTCCATAATGACAAGGCTACCATCCATTGGAATAACAAAAATCTCGACCACAGACCACCTTCCATAATGACAAGGATGCCATCCATTGGAGAAACAAAATTCTCTACAACAGACTACCTTCCATAATGACAAGGCTACCTTCCATTAGAGTAACAAAAATCTGGAGAAAAGACTACCTTCCATAATGACAAGGCTACCATCTATTGTATTAACAAAAATCTCGACAACAGACTACCTTCCATGATGACAAGGCTACCATCCATTGGAGTAACAAAAATCTTGACAACACACTACCTTCCATAATGACAAGGCTACCATCCATTGGAGTAACGAAAATCTCGACAACAGACTACCTTCCATAATGACAAGGCTTCAATCCGTTGGAGTTACAAAAATATCTACAAAAGAGTACGTTCCATAATGACAAGGCTACCATCCATTGGAGTAACAAAAATCTCAACAACAGACTACCTTCAATAATGACAAGGCTACCATCCATTAGAGTAACAAAAATCTCGACAAAAAACTACCTTCCATAATGACAAGGCTACCATCCATTGGAGTAACAAAAATCTCGACAACAGACTACCTTCCATAATGACAAGGCTACCATCCATTAGAGTAACAAAAATCTCGAGAAAAGACTATCTTCCATAATGACAAGGCTACCATCTATTGTATTAACAAAAATACCGACAACAGACAACCTTCCATAATGACAAGGCTACCATCCATTGGAGTAACAAAAATCTTGACAACACACTACCTTCCATAATGACAAGGCTACCATCCATTGGAGTAACAAAAATCTCGACAACAGACTACCTTCCATAATGACAAAGCTACCATCAATTGGAGTAACAAAAATATCTACAACAGAGTACGTTCTATAATGACAAGGCTACCATCAATTGGAGTAACAAAAATCTCGACAACAGACTACCTTCCATAATGATAAGGCTACCATCCATTGGAGTAACAAACATCTCGACAACAGACTGCCTTCAATTATGACAAGGAAACCATCTATTGGAGTAACAAAAATATTGACAACAGACTACCTTCCATAATGACAAGGCTATCATCCATTAGAGTAACAAAAATCTCGAGAAAAGACTATCTTCCATAATGACAAGGCTACCATCTATTGTATTAACAAAAATACCGACAACAGACAACCTTCCATAATGACAAGGCTACCATCCATTGGAGTAACAAAAATCTTGACAACACACTACCTTCCATAATGACAAGGCTACCATCCATTGGAGTAACAAAAATCTCGACAACAGACTACCTTCCATAATGACAAAGCTACCATCAATTGGAGTAACAAAAATATCTACAACAGAGTACGTTCCATAATGACAAGGCTACCATCCATTGGAGTAACAAAAATCTCGACAACAGACTACCTTCCATAATGATAAGGCTACCATCCATTGGAGTAACAAAAATCTCGACAACAGACTACCTTCAATTATGACAAGGAAACCATCTATTGGAGTAACAAAAATCTCGACAACAGACTACCTTCCATAATGACAAGGCTACCATCCAGTGGAGTAACAAAAATCTCGACAAAAGACTACCTTCCATAATGACAAGGCTACCATCCATTGGAATAACAAAAATCTCAACAACAGACCACCTTCCATAATGACAAGGCTGCCATCCATTGGAGTAACAAAATTCTCTACAACAGACTACCTTCCATAATGACAAGGCTACCATCCATTAGAGTAATAAAAATCTCGAGAAAAGACTACCTTCCATAATGACAAGGCTACCATCTATTGTATTAACAAAAATCTCGACAACTGACTACCTTCCATAATGACAAGGCTACCATCCATTGGAGTAATAAAAATCTCGACAACACACTACCTTCCATAATGACAAGGCTACCATCCATTAGAGTAACAAAAATCTCGACAACAGACTACCTTCCATAATGACAAGGCTTCAGTCCATTGGAGTAACAAAAATCTCGACAACAGACTACCTTCCATAATGACAAGGCTACCATCCAATGGAGTAACAAAAATCTCGACAACAGACTACCTTCCATAATGACAAGGCTACCATCCATTGGAATAACAAAAATCTCAACAACAGACCACCTTCCATAATGACAAGGCTTCAATCCGTTGGAGTAACAAAAATATCTACAAAAGAGTACGTTCCATAATGACAAGGCTACCATCCATTGGAGTAACAAAAATCTCGACAACACATTACATTCCATAATGACAAGGCTACCATCCATTAGAGTAACAAAAATCTCGACAACAGACTACCTTCAATAATGACAAGGAAACCATCTATTGGAGTAACAAAAATCTCGACAACAGACTACCTTCCATAATGACAAGGCTATAATCCAATGGAGTAACAAAAATCTCAACAACAAACTACCTTCCATAATGACAAGGCTACCATCCATTGGAATAACAAAAATCTCGACAATAGACCACCTTCCATAATGACAAGGCTGCCATCCATTGGAGTAACAAAATTCTCTACAACAGACTACCTTCCATAATGACAAGGCTACCATCCATTAGAGTAATAAAAATCTCGAGAAAAGACTACCTTCCATAATGACAAGGCTACCATCCATTGTATTAACAAAAATCTCGACAACAGACTACCTTCCATAATGACAAGGCTACCATCCATTGGAGTAACAAAAATCTCGACAACACACTACCTTCCATAATAACAAGGCTACCATCCATTGGAGTAACAAAAATCTCGACAACAGACTACTTTCCATAATGACAAGGCTTCAGTCCATTGGAGTAACAAAAATATCTACAACAGAGTACGTTCCATAATGACAAGGCTACCATCCATTGGAGTAACAAAAATCTTGACAACAGACTACCTTCCATAATGACAAGGCTACCATCCATTGGACTAACAAAAATTTCGACAACAGACTACCTTCAATAATGACAAGGCTACCATCCATTAGAGTAACAAAAATCTCGACAACAAACTATCTTCCATAATGACAAGGCTACCATCCATTGAAGTAACAAAAATCTCGACAACATACTACCTTCCATAATGACAAGGCTACCATCCATTAGAGTAACAAAAATCTCGAGAAAAGACTACCTTCCATAATGACAAGGCTACCATCTATTGTATTAATAAAAATCTCGACAATAGACTACCTTCCATAATGACAAGGGTACCATCCATTGGAGTAATAAAAATCTCGACAACACACTACCTTCCATAATGACAAGGCTACCATCCATTGGAGTAACAAAAATCTCGACAACAGACTACCTTCCATAATGACAAGGCTACCATCCATTGGAGTAACAAAAATATCTACAACAGAGTACGTTCCATAATGACAAGGCTACCATCCATTGGAGTAACAAAAATCTCGACAATAGACTACCTTCCATAATGACAAGGCTACCATCCATTGGAGTAACAAAAACCTCGACAACAGACTACCTTCAATAATGACAAGGAAACCATCCATTGGAGTAACAAAAATCTCGACGACAGACTACCTTCCATAATTACAAGTCTACCATCCAATAGACTAACAAAAATCTCGACAACAGATTACCATCCATTGTAATAACAAAAATCTCGACAACAGACCACCTTCCATAATGACAAGGTTGTCATCCATTGGAGTAACAAAATTCTCTACAACAGACTACCTTCCATAATGACAAGGCAACCATCTATTAGAGTAAAAAAAATCTCGAGAAAAGACTACCTTCAATAATGACAAGGCTACCATCTATTGTATTAACAAAAATCTCGACAACAGACTACCTTCCATAATGACAAGGCAACCATCTATTAGAGAAAAAAAATCTCGAGAAAAGACTACCTTCCATAATGACAAGGCTACCATCTATTGTATTAACAAAAATCTCGACAACAGACTACCTTCCATAATGACAAGGCTACCATCCATTGGAGTAACAAAAATCTCGACAACACACTACCTTCCATAATGACAAGGCTACCATCCATTGGAGTAACAAAAATCTCGACAACAAACTACCTTCCATAATGACAAGGCTTCAATCCGTTGGAGTAACAAAAATATCTACAACAGAGTATGTTCCATAATGACAAGGCTACCATCCATTGGAATAACAAAAATCTCGACCACATACCACCTTCCATAATGACAAGGATGCCATCCATTGGAGAAACAAAATTCTCTACAACAGACTACCTTCCATAATGACAAGGCTACCATCCATTAGAGTAAAAAAAATCTCGAGAAAAGACTACCTTCCATAATGACAAGGCTACCATCTATTGTATTAACAAAAATCTCGACAACAGACTACCTTCCATGATGACAAGGCTACCATCCATTGGAGTAACAAAAATCTTGACAACAGACTACCTTCCATAATGACAAGGCTACCATCCATTGGACTAACAAAAATTTCGACAACAGACTACCTTCAATAATGACAAGGCTACCATCCATTAGAGTAACAAAAATCTCGACAACAAACTATCTTCCATAATGACAAGGCTACCATCCATTGAAGTAACAAAAATCTCGACAACATACTACCTTCCATAATGACAAGGCTACCATCCATTAGAGTAACAAAAATCTCGAGAAAAGACTACCTTCCATAATGACAAGGCTACCATCTATTGTATTAATAAAAATCTCGACAATAGACTACCTTCCATAATGACAAGGGTACCATCCATTGGAGTAATAAAAATCTCGACAACACACTACCTTCCATAATGACAAGGCTACCATCCATTGGAGTAACAAAAATCTCGACAACAGACTACCTTCCATAATGACAAGGCTACCATCCATTGGAGTAACAAAAATATCTACAACAGAGTATGTTCCATAATGACAAGGCTACCATCCATTGGAGTAACAAAAATCTCGACAATAGACTACCTTCCATAATGACAAGGCTACCATCCATTGGAGTAACAAAAACCTCGACAACAGACTACCTTCAATAATGACAAGGAAACCATCCATTGGAGTAACAAAAATCTCGACGACAGACTACCTTCCATAATTACAAGTCTACCATCCAATAGACTAACAAGAATCTCGACAACAGATTACCATCCATTGTAATAACAAAAATCTCGACAACAGACCACCTTCCATAATGACAAGGTTGTCATCCATTGGAGTAACAAAATTCTCTACAACAGACTACCTTCCATAATGACAAGGCTACCATCTATTAGAGTAAAAAAAATCTCGAGAAAAGACTACCTTCCATAATGACAAGGCTACCATCTATTGTATTAACAACTATCTCGACAACAGACTACCTTCCATAATGACAAGGCAACCATCTATTAGAGAAAAAAAATCTCGAGAAAAGACTACCTTCCATAATGACAAGGCTACCATCTATTGTATTAACAAAAATCTCGACAACAGACTACCTTCCATAATGACAAGGCTACCATCCATTGGAGTAACAAAAATCTCGACAACACACTACCTTCCATAATGACAAGGCTACCATCCATTGGAGTAACAAAAATCTCGACAACAAACTACCTTCCATAATGACAAGGCTTCAATCCGTTGGAGTAACAAAAATATCTACAACAGAGTATGTTCCATAATGACAAATCTACCATCCATTGGAATAACAAAAATCTCGACCACATACCACCTTCCATAATGACAAGGATGCCATCCATTGGAGAAACAAAATTCTCTACAACAGACTACCTTCCATAATGACAAGGCTACCATCCATTAGAGTAACAAAAATCTGGAGAAAAGACTACCTTCCATAATGACAAGGCTACCATCTATTGTATTAACAAAAATCTCGACAACAGACTACCTTCCATGATGACAAGGCTACCATCCATTGGAGTAACAAAAATCTTGACAACACACTACCTTCCATAATGACAAGGCTACCATCCATTAGAGTAACGAAAATCTCGACAACAGACTACCTTCCATAATGACAAGGCTTCAATCCGTTGGAGTTACAAAAATATCTACAAAAGAGTACGTTCCATAATGACAAGGCTACCATCCATTGGATTAACAAAAATCTCGACAATAGACTACCTTCCATAATGACAAGGCTACCATCCATTAGAGTAACAAAAATCTCGACAAAAAACTACCTTCCATAATGACAAGGCTACCATCCATTAAAAGAACAAAAATCTCGACGATAGACTACCTTCCATAATGACAAGTCTACCATCCAATAGAGTAACAAAAATCTCGACAACAGATCACCATCCATTGTAATAACAAAAATCTCGACAACAGACCACCTTCCATAATGACAAGGTTGTCATCCATTGGAGTAACAAAATTCTCTACAACATACTACCTTCCATAATGACAAGGCTACCATCTATTAGAGTAAAAAAAATCTCGAGAAAAGACTACCTTCCATAATGACAAGGCTACCATCTATTGTATTAACAAAAATCTCGACAACAGACTACCTTCCATAATGACAAGGCTACCATCTATTAGAGTAAAAAAAATCTCGAGAAAAGACTACCTTCCATAATGACAAGGCTACCATCTATTGTATTAACAAAAATCTCGACAACAGACTACCTTCCATAATGACAAGGCTACCATCCATTGGAGTAACAAAAATCTCGACAACACACTACCTTCCATAATGACAAGGCTACCATCCATTGGAGTAACAAAAATCTCGACAACAGACTACCTTCCATAATGACAAGGCTTCAATCCGTTGGAGTAACAAAAATATCTACAACAGAGTATGTTCCATAATGACAAGGCTACCATCCATTGGAATAACAAAAATCTCGACCACAGACCACCTTCCATAATGACAAGGATGCCATCCATTGGAGAAACAAAATTCTCTACAACAGACTACCTTCCATAATGACAAGGCTACCATCCATTAGAGTAACAAAAATCTGGAGAAAAGACTACCTTCCATAATGACAAGGCTACCATCTATTGTATTAACAAAAATCTCGACAACAGACTACCTTCCATGATGACAAGGCTACCATCCATTGGAGTAACAAAAATCTTGACAACACACTACCTTCCATAATGACAAGGCTACCATCCATTGGAGTAACGAAAATCTCGACAACAGACTACCTTCCATAATGACAAGGCTTCAATCCGTTGGAGTTACAAAAATATCTACAAAAGAGTACGTTCCATAATGACAAGGCTACCATCCATTGGAGTAACAAAAATCTCGACAACAGACTACCTTCAATAATGACAAGGCTACCATCCATTAGAGTAACAAAAATCTCGACAACAGACTACCTTCCATAATGACAAGGCTACCATCCATTAGAGTAACAAAAATCTCGAGAAAAGACTATCTTCCATAATGACAAGGCTACCATCTATTGTATTAACAAAAATACCGACAACCAACAACTTCCATAATGACAAGGCTACCATCCATTGGAGTAACAAAAATCTTGACAACACACTACCTTCCATAATGACAAGGCTACCATCCATTGGAGTAACAAAAATCTCGACAACAGACTACCTTCCATAATGACAAAGCTACCATCAATTGGAGTAACAAAAATATCTACAACAGAGTACGTTCCATAATGACAAGGCTACACACCATTGGAGTAACAAAAATCTCGACAACAGACTACCTTCCATAATGATAAGGCTACCATCCATTGGAGTAACAAAAATCTCGACAACAGACTACCTTCAATTATGACAAGGAAACCATCTATTGGAGTAACAAAAATCTCGACAATAGACTACCTTCCATAATGACAAGGCTACCATCCAGTGGAGTAAAAAAAATCTCGACAAAAGACTACCTTCCATAATGACAAGGCTACCATCCATTGGAATAACAAAAATCTCAACAACAGACCACCTTCCATAATGACAAGGCTGCCATCCATTGGAGTAACAAAATTCTCTACAACAGACTACCTTCCATAATGACAAGGCTACCATCCATTAGAGTAATAAAAATCTCGAGAAAAGACTACCTTCCATAATGACAACGCTACCATCTATTGTATTAACAAAAATCTCGACAACACACTACCTTCCATAATGACAAGGCTACCATCCATTAGAGTAACAAAAATCTCGACAACAGACTACCTTCCATAATGACAAGGCTTCAGTCCATTGGAGTAACAAAAATCTCGACAACAGACTACCTTCCATAATGACAAGGCTACCATCCAATGGAGTAACAAAAATCTCAACAACAGACTACCTTCCATAATGACAAGTCTACCATCCATTGGAATAACAAAAATCTCGACAACAGACCACCTTCCATAATGACAAGGATGCCATCCATTGGAGTAACAAAATTCTCTACAATAGACTACCTTCCATAATGACAAGGCTACCATCCATTAGAGTAACAAAATCTCGAGAAAAGACTACCTTCCATAATGACAAGGCTACCATCTATTTTATTGACAAAAATCTCGACAACAGACTACCTTCCATAATGACAAGGCTACCATCCATTGGAGTAACAAAAATCTCGACAACACACTACCTTCCATAATGACAAGGCTACAATCCATTGGAGTAACAAAAATATCGACAACAGACTACCTTCCATAATGACAAGGCTTCAATCCGTTGGAGTAACAAAAATATCTACAAAAGAGTATGTTCCATAATGACAAGGCTACCATCCATTGGAGTAACAAAAATCTCGACAACACACTACCTTCCATAATGACAAGGCTACCATCCATTAGAGTAACAAAAATCTCGACAACAGACTACCTTCAATAATGACAAGGAAACCATCTATTGGAGTAACAAAAATCTCGACAGCAGACTACCTTCCATAATGACAAGGCTACAATCCAATGGAGTAACAAAATTCTCAAAAACAGACTACCTTCCATAATGACAAGGCTACCATCCATTGGAATAACAAAAATCTCGACAATAGACCACCTTCCATAATGACAAGGCTGCCATCCATTGGAGTAACAAAATTCTCTACAACAGACTACCTTCCATAATGACAAGGCTACCATCCATTAGAGTAATAAAAAACTCGAGAAAAGACTACCTTTCATAATGACAAGGCTACCATCTATTGTATTAACAAAAATCTCGACAACAGACTACCTTCCATAATGACAAGGCTACCATCCATTGGAGTAACAAAAATCTCGACAACACACTACCTTCCATAATAACAAGGCTACCATCCATTGGAGTAACAAAAATCTCGACAACAGACTACTTTCCATAATGACAAGGCTTCAGTCCATTAGAGTAACAAAAATATCTACAACAGAGTACGTTCCATAATGACAAGGCTACCATCCATTGGACTAACAAAAATCTTGACAACAGACTACCTTCCATAATGACAAGGCTACCATCCATTGGACTAACAAAAATTTCGACAACAGACTACCTTCAATAATGACAAGGCTACCATCCATTACAGTAACAAAAATCTCGACAACAAACTACCTTCCATAATGACAAGGCTACCATCCATTGGAGTAACAAAAATCTCGACAACATACTACCTTCCATAATGACAAGGCTACCATCCATTAGAGTAACAAAAATCTCGAGAAAAGACTACCTTCCATAATGACAAGGCTACCATCTATTGTATTAACAAAAATCTCGACCATAGACTACCTTCCATAATGACAAGGGTACCATCCATTGGAGTAATAAAAATCTCGACAACACACTACCTTCCATAATGACAAGGCTACCATCCATTGGAGTAACAAAAATCTCGACAACAGACTACCTTCCATAATGACAAGGCTACCATCCATTGGAGTAACAAAAATATCTACAACAGAGTACGTTCCATAATGAAAAGGCTACCATCCATTGGAGTAACAAAAATCTCGACAATAGACTACCTTCCATAATGACAAGGCTACCATCCATTGGAGTAACAAAAACCTCGACAACAGACTACCTTCAATAATGACAAGGAAACCATCCATTGGAGTAACAAAAATCTCGACGACAGACTACCTTCCATAATGACAAGTCTACCATCCAATAGAGTAACAAAAATCTCGACAACAGATTACCATCCATTGTAATAACAAAAATCTCGACAACAGACCACCTTCCATAATGACAAGGTTGTCATCCATTGGAGTAACAAAATTCTCTACAACAGACTACCTTCCATAATGACAAGGCTACCATCTATTAGAGTAAAAAAAATCTCGAGAAAAGACTACCTTCCATAATGACAAGGCTACCATCTATTGTATTAACCAAAATCGCGACAATAGACTACCTTCCATAATGACAAGGCTACCATCCATTGGAGTAACAAAAATCTCGACAACACACTACCTTCCATAATGACAAGGCTACCATCCATTGGAGTAACAAAAATCTCGACAACAGACTACCTTCCATAATGACAAGGCTTCAATCCGTTGGAGTAACAAAAATATCTACAACAGAGTATGTTCCATAATGACAAGGCTACCATCCATTGGAATAACAAAAATCTCGACCACAGACCACCTTCCATAATGACAAGGATGCCATCCATTGGTGAAACAAAATTCTCTACAACAGACTACCTTCCATAATGACAAGGCTACCATCCATTAGAGTAACAAAAATCTTGAGAAAAGACTACCTTCCATAATGACAAGGCTACCATCTATTGTATTAACAAAAATCTCGACAACAGACTACCTTCCATGATGACAAGGCTACCATCCATTGGAGTAATAAAAATCTCGACAACACACTACCTTCCATAATGACAAGGCTACCATCCATTGGAGTAACAAAAATCTCGACAACAGACTACCTTTCATAATGACAAGGCTACCATCCATTGGAGTAACAAAAATATCTACAACAGAGTACGTTCCATAATGACAAGGGTACCATCCATTGGAGTAACAAAAATCTCGACAATAGACTACCTTCCATAATGACAAGGCTACCATCCATTGGAGTAACAAAAACCTCGACAACAGACTACCTTCAATAATGACAAGGAAACCATCCATTGGAGTAACAAAAATCTCGACGATAGACTACCTTCCATAATGACAAGTCTTCCATCCAATAGACTAACAAAAATCTCGACAACAGATTACCATCCATTGTAATAACAAAAATCTCGACAACAGACTACCTTCCATAATGACAAGGTTGTCATCCATTGGAGTAACAAAATTCTCTACAACAGACTACCTTCCATAATGACAAGGCTACCATCTATTAGAGTAAAAAAAATCTCGAGAAAAGACTACCTTCCATAATGACAAGGCTACCATCTATTGTATTACCAAAAATCTCGACAACAGACTACCTTCCATAATGACAAGGCTACCATCTATTAGAGAAAAAAAATCTCGAGAAAAGACTACCTTCCATAATGACAAGGCTACCATCTATTGTATTAACAAAACTCTCGACAACAGACTACCTTCCATAATGACAAGGCTACCATCCATTGGAGTAACAAATATCTCGACAACACACTACCTTCCATAATGACAAGGCTACCATCCATTGGAGTAACAAAAATCTCGACAACACACTACCTTCCATAATGACAAGGCTTCAATCCGTTGGAGTAACAAAAATATCTACAACAGAGTATGTTCCATAATGACAAGGCTACCATCCATTGGAATAACAAAAATCTCGACCACATACCACCTTCCATAATGACAAGGATGCCATCCATTGGAGAAACAAAATTCTCTACAACAGACGACCTTCCATAATGACAAGGCTACCATCCATTAGAGTAACAAAAATCTTGAGAAAAGACTACCTTCCATAATGATAAGGCTACCATCTATTGTATTAACAAAAATCTCGACAACAGACTACCTTCCATGATGACAAGGCTACCATCCATTGGAGTAATAAAAATCTTGACAACACACTACCTTCCATAATGACAAGGCTACCATCCATTGGAGTAACGAAAATCTCGACAACAGACTACCTTCCATAATGACAAGGCTTCAATCCGTTGGAGTTACAAAAATATCTACAAAAGAGTACGTTCCATAATGACAAGGCTACCATCCATTGGAGTAACAAAAATCTCGACAATAGACTACCTTCCATAATGACAAGGCTACCATCCATTAGAGTAACAAAAATCTCGACAAAAAACTACCTTCCATAATGACAAGGCTACCATCCATTGGAGTAACAAAAATCTCGACGACAGACTACCTTCCATAATGACAAGTCTACAATCCAATAGAGTAACAAAAATCTCGACAACAGATTACCATCCATTGTAATAACAAAAATCTCGACAACAGACCACCTTCCATAATGACAAGGTTGTCATCCATTGGAGTAACAAAATTCTCTACAACAGACTACCTTCCATAATGACAAGGCTACCATCTATTAGAGTAAAAAAAATCTCGAGAAAAGACTACCTTCCATAATGACAAGGCTACCATCTATTGTATTAACAAAAATCTCGACAACAGACTACCTTCCATAATGACAAGGCTACCATCTATTAGAGTAAAAAAAATCTCGAGAAAAGACTACCTTCCATAATGACAAGGCTACCATCTATTGTATTAACAAAAATCTCGACAACAGACTACCTTCCATAATGACAAGGCTACCAACCATTGGAGTAACAAAAATCTCGACAACACACTACCTTCCATAATGACAAGGCTACCATCCATTGGAGTAACAAAAATCTCGACAACAGACTACCTTCCATAATGACAAGGCTTCAATCCGTTGGAGTAACAAAAATATCTACAACAGAGTATGTTCCATAATGACAAGGCTACCATCCATTGGAATAACAAAAATCTCGACCACAGACCACCTTCCATAATGACAAGGTTGTCATCCATTGGAGTAACAAAATTCTCTACAACAGACTACCTTCCATAATGACAAGGCTACCATCTATTAGAGTAAAAAAAATCTCGAGAAAAGACTACCTTCCATAATGACAAGGCTACCATCTATTGTATTAACCAAAATCGCGACAACAGACTACCTTCCATAATGACAAGGCTACCATCCATTGGAGTAACAAAAATCTCGACAACACACTACCTTCCATAATGACAAGGCTACCATCCATTGGAGTAACAAAAATCTCGACAACAGACTACCTTCCATAATGACAAGGCTTCAATCCGTTGGAGTAACAAAAATATCTACAACAGAGTATGTTCCATAATGACAAGGCTACCATCCATTGGAATAACAAAAATCTCGACCACAGACCACCTTCCATAATGACAAAGATGCCATCCATTGGAGAAACAAAATTCTCTACAACAGACTACCTTCCATAATGACAAGGCTACCATCCATTAGAGTAACAAAAATCTTGAGAAAAGACTACCTTCCATAATGACAAGGCTACCATCTATTGTATTAACAAAAATCTCGACAACAGACTACCTTCCATGATGACAAGGCTACCATCCATTGGAGTAATAAAAATCTCGACAACACACTACCTTCCATAATGACAAGGCTACCATCCATTGGAGTAACAAAAATCTCGACAACAGACTACCTTCCATAATGACAAGGCTACCATCCATTGGAGTAACAAAAATATCTACAACAGAGTACGTTCCATAATGACAAGGCTACCATCCATTGGAGTAACAAAAATCTCGACAATAGACTACCTTCCATAATGACAAGGCTACCATCCATTGGAGTAACAAAAACCTCGACAACAGACTACCTTCAATAATGACAAGGAAACCATCCATTGGAGTAACAAAAATCTCGACGACAGACTACCTTCCATAATGACAAGTCTACCATCCAATAGACTAACAAAAATCTCGACAACAGATTACCATCCATTGTAATAACAAAAATCTCGACAACATACCACCTTCCATAATGACAAGGTTGTCATCCATTGGAGTAACAAAATTCTCTACAACAGACTACCTTCCATAATGACAAGGCTACCATCTATTAGAGAAAAAAAAATCTCGAGAAAAGACTACCTTCCATAATGACAAGGCTACCATCTATTGTATTAACAAAAATCTCGACAACAGACTACCTTCCATAATGACAAGGCTACCATCTATTAGAGAAAAAAAATATCGAGAAAAGACTACCTTCCATAATGACAAGGCTACCATCTATTGTATTAACAAAAATCTCGACAACAGACTACCTTCCATAATGACAAGGCTACCATCCATTGGAGTAACAAAAATCTCGACAACACACTACCTTCCATAATGACAAGGCTACCATCCATTGGAGTAACAAAAATCTCAACAACAGACTACCTTCCATAATGACAAGGCTTCAATCCGTTGGAGTAACAAAAATATCTACAACAGAGTATGTTCCATAATGACAAGGCTACCATCCATTGGAATAACAAAAATCTCGACCACATACCACCTTCCATAATGACAAGGATGCCATCCATTGGAGAAACAAAATTCTCTACAACAGACGACCTTCCATAATGACAAGGCTACCATCCATTAGAGTAACAAAAATCTGGAGAAAAGACTACCTTCCATAATGACAAGGCTACCATCTATTGTATTAACAAAAATCTCGACAACAGACTACCTTCCATGATGACAAGGCTACCATCCATTGGAGTAACAAAAATCTTGACAACACACTACCTTCCATAATGACAAGGCTACCATCCATTGGAGTAACGAAAATCTCGACAACAGACTACCTTCCATAATGACAAGGCTTCAATCCGTTGGAGTTACAAAAATATCTACAAAAGAGTACGTTCCATAATGACAAGGCTACCATCCATTGGAGTAACAAAAATCTCGACAATAGACTACCTTCCATAATGACAAGGCTACCATCCATTAGAGTAACAAAAATCTCGACAAAAAACTACCTTCCATAATGACAAGGCTACCATCCATTGGAGTAACAAAAATCTCGACGACAGACTACCTTCCATAATGACAAGTCTACCATCCAATAGAGTAACAAAAATCTCGACAACAGATTACCATCCATTGTAATAACAAAAATCTCGACAACAGACCACCTTCCATAATGACAAGGTTGTCATCCATTGGAGTAACAAAATTCTCTACAACAGACTACCTTCCATAATGACAAGGCTACCATCTATTAGAGTAAAAAAAATCTCGAGAAAAGACTACCTTCCATAATGACAAGGCTACCATCTATTGTATTAACAAAAATCTCGACAACAGACTACCTTCCATAATGACAAGGCTACCATCTATTAGAGTAAAAAAAATCTCGAGAAAAGACTACCTTCCATAATGACAAGGCTACCATCTATTGTATTAACAAAAATCTCGACAACAGACTACCTTCCATAATGACAAGGCTACCATCCATTGGAGTAACAAAAATCTCGACAACACACTACCTTCCATAATGACAAGGCTACCATCCATTGGAGTAACAAAAATCTCGACAACAGACTACCTTCCATAATGACAAGGCTTCAATCCGTTGGAGTAACAAAAATATCTACAACAGAGTATGTTCCATAATGACAGGGCTACCATCCATTGGAATAACAAAAATCTCGACCACAGACCACCTTCCATAATGACAAGGATGCCATCCATTGGAGAAACAAAATTCTCTACAACAGACTACCTTCCATAATGACAAGGCTACCATCCATTAGAGTAACAAAAATCTGGAGAAAAGACTACCTTCCATAATGACAAGGCTACCATCTATTGTATTAACAAAAATCTCGACAACAGACTACCTTCCATGATGACAAGGCTACCATCCATTGGAGTAACAAAAATCTTGACAACACACTACCTTCCATAATGACAAGGCTACCATCCATTGGAGTAACGAAAATCTCGACAACAGACTACCTTCCATGATGACAAGGCTACCATCCATTGGAATAACATAAATCTCGACAACAGACCACCTTCCATAATGACAAGGATGCCATCCATTGGAGTAACAAAAATCTCGACAACTGACTACCTTCCATAATGACAAGGCTACCATCCATTAGAGTAACAAAAATATCTACAACAGAGTACGTTCCATAATGACAAGGCTACCATCCATTGGAGTAACAAAAATCTCGACAATAGACTACCTTCCATAATGACAAGGCTACCATCCATTGGAGAAACAAAAACCTCGACAACAGACTACCTTCAATAATGACAAAGAAACCATCCATTGGAGTAACAAAAATCTCGACGACAGACTACCTTCCATAATGACAAGTCTACCATCCAATAGACTAACAAAAATCTCGACAACAGATTACCATCCATTGTAATAACAAAAATCTCGACAACAGACCACCTTCCATAATGACAAGGTTGTCATCCATTGGAGTAACAAAATTCTCTACAACAGACTACCTTCCATAATGACAAGGCTACCATCTATTAGAGTAAAAAAAATCTCGAGAAAAGACTACCTTCCATAATGACAAGGCTACCATCTATTGTATTAACAAAAATCTCGACAACAGACTACCTTCCATAATGACAAGGCTACCATCTATTAGAGAAAAAAAATCTCGAGAAAAGACTACCTTCAATAATGACAAGGCTACCATCTATTGTATTAACAAAAATCTCGACAACAGACTACCTTCCATAATGACAAGGCTACCATCCATTGGAGTAACAAAAATCTCGACAACACACTACCTTCCATAATGACAAGGCTACCATCCATTGGAGTAACAAAAATCTCGACAACAGACTACCTTCCATAATGACAAGGCTTCAATCCGTTGGAGTAACAAAAATATCTACAACAGAGTATGTTCCATAATGACAAGGCTACCATCCATTGGAATAACAAAAATCTCGACCACATACCACCTTCCATAATGACAAGGATGCCATCCATTGGAGAAACAAAATTCTCTACAACAGACGACCTTCCATAATGACAAGGCTACCATCCATTAGAGTAACAAAAATCTGGAGAAAAGACTACCTTCCATAATGACAAGGCTACCATCTATTGTATTAACAAAAATCTCGACAACAGACTACCTTCCATGATGACAAGGCTACCATCCATTGGAGTAACAAAAATCTTGACAACATACTACCTTCCATAATGACAAGGCTACCATCCATTGGAGTAACGAAAATCTCGACAACAGACTACCTTCCATTATGACAAGGCTTCAATCCGTTGGAGTTACAAAAATATCTACAAAAGAGTACGTTCCATAATGACAAGGCTACCATCCATTGGAGTAACAAAAATCTCGACAATAGACTACCTTCCATAATGACAAGGCTACCATCCATTAGAGTAACAAAAATCTCGACAAAAAACTACCTTCCATAATGACAAGGCTACCATCCATTGGAGTAACAAAAATCTCGACGACAGACTACCTTCCATAATGACAAGTCTACCATCCAATAGAGTAACAAAAATCTCGACAACAGATTACCATCCATTGTAATAACAAAAATCTCGACATCAGACCACCTTCCATAATGACAAGGTTGTCATCCATTGGAGTAACAAAATTCTCTACAACAGACTACCTTCCATAATGACAAGGCTACCATCTATTAGAGTAAAAAAAATCTCGAGAAAAGACTACCTTCCATAATGACAAGGCTACCATCTATTGTATTAACAAAAATCTCGACAACAGACTACCTTCCATAATGACAAGGCTACCATCTATTAGAGTAAAAAAAATCTCGAGAAAAGACTACCTTCCATAATGACAAGGCTACCATCTATTGTATTAACAAAAATCTCGACAACAGATTACCTTCCATAATGACAAGGCTACCATCCATTGGAGTAACAAAAATCTCGACAACACACTACCTTCCATAATGACAAGGCTACCATCCATTGGAGTAACAAAAATCTCGACAACAGACTACCTTCCATAATGACAAGGCTTCAATCCGTTGGAGTAACAAAAATATCTACAACAGAGTATGTTCCATAATGACAAGGCTACCATCCATTGGAATAACAAAAATCTCGACCACAGACCACCTTCCATAATGACAAGGATGCCATCCATTGGAGAAACAAAATTCTCTACAACAGACTACCTTCCATAATGACAAGGCTACCATCCATTAGAGTAACAAAAATCTGGAGAAAAGACTACCTTCCATAATGACAAGGCTACCATCTATTGTATTAACAAAAATCTCGACAACAGACTACCTTCCATGATGACAAGGCTACCATCCATTGGAGTAACAAAAATCTTGACAACACACTACCTTCCATAATGACAAGGCTACCATCCATTGGAGTAACGAAAATCTCGACAACAGACTACCTTCCATGATGACAAGGCTACCATCCATTGGAATAACAAAAATCTCGACAACAGACCACCTTCCATAATGACAAGGATGCCATCCATTGGAGTAACAAAAATCTCGACAACAGACTACCTTCCATAATGACAAGGTTACCATCCATTAGAGTAACAAAAATCTCGAGAAAAGACTACCTTCCATAATGACAAGGCTACCATCCATTGGAGTAACAAAAATCTCGACAACAGACTGCCTTCCATAATGACAAGGCTACCATCCATTAGAGTAACAAAAATCTCGAGAAAAGACTATCTTCCATAATGACAAGGCTACCATCTATTGTATTAACAAAAATACCGACAACAGACAACCTTCCATAATGACAAGGCTACCATCCATTGGAGTAACAAAAATCTTGACAACACACTACCTTCCATAATGACAAGGCTACCATCCATTGGAGTAACAAAAATCTCGACGACAGACTACCTTCCATAATGACAAAGCTACCATCAATTGGAGTAACAAAAATATCTACAACAGAGTGCGTTCCATAATGACAAGGCTACACACCATTGGAGTAACAAAAATATCGACAAAAGACTACCTTCCATAATGATAAGGCTACCATCCATTGGAGTAACAAAAATCTCGACAACAGACTACCTTCAATTATGACAAGGAAACCATCTATTGGAGTAACAAAAATCTCGACAACAGACTACCTTCCATAATGACAAGGCTACCATCCAGTGGAGTAAAAAAAATCTCGACAAAAGACTACCTTCCATAATGACAAGGCTACCATCCATTGGAATAAAAAAAATCTCAACAACAGACCACCTTCCATAATGACAAGGATGCCATCCATTGGAGTAACAAAATTCTCTACAACAGACTACCTTCCATAATGACAAGGCTACCATCCATTAGAGTAATAAAAATCTCGAGAAAAGACTACCTTACATAATGACAAGGCTACCATCTATTGTATTAACAAAAATCTCGACAACAGACTACCTTCCATAATGACAAGGCTACCATCCATTGGAGTAATAAAAATCTCGACAACACACTACCTTCCATAATGACAAGGCTACCATCCATTAGAGTAACAAAAATCTCGACAACAGACTACCTTCTATAATGACAAGGCTTCAGTCCATTGGAGTAACAAAAATCTCGACAACAGACTACCTTCCATAATGACAAGGCTACCATCCAATGGAGTAACAAAAATCTCGACAACAGACTACCTTCCATAATGACAAGGCTACCATCCATTGGAATAACTAAAATCTCGACAACAGACCACCTTCCATAATGACAAGGATGCCATCCATTGGAGTAACAAAATTCTCTACAATAGACTACCTTCCATAATGACAAGGCTACCATCCATTAGAGTAACAAAAATCTCGAGAAAAGACTACCTTACATAATGACAAGGCTACCATCTATTGTATTAACAAAAATCTCGACAACAGACTACCTTCCATAATGACAAGGCTACCATCCATTGGAGTAATAAAAATCTCGACAACACACTACCTTCCATAATGACAAGGCTACCATCCATTAGAGTAACAAAAATCTCGACAACAGACTACCTTCTATAATGACAAGGCTTCAGTCCATTGGAGTAACAAAAATCTCGACAACAGACTACCTTCCATAATGACAAGGCTACCATCCAATGGAGTAACAAAAATCTCGACAACAGACTACCTTCCATAATGACAAGGCTACCATCCATTGGAATAACTAAAATCTCGACAACAGACCACCTTCCATAATGACAAGGATGCCATCCATTGGAGTAACAAAATTCTCTACAATAGACTACCTTCCATAATGACAAGGCTACCATCCATTAGAGTAACAAAAATCTCGAGAAAAGACTACCTTCCATAATGACAAGGCTACCATCTATTGTATTGACAAAAATCTCGACAACAGACTACCTTCCATAATGACAAGGCTACCATCCATTGGAGTAACAAAAATCTCGACAACAGACTACCTTCCATAATGACAAGGCTTCAATCCGTTGGAGTAACAAAAATATCTACAACAGAGTATGTTCCATAATGACAAGGCTACCATCCATTGGAATAACAAAAATCTCGACCACAGACCACCTTCCATAATGACAAGGATGCCATCCATTGGAGAAACAAAATTCTCTACAACAGACTACCTTCCATAATGACAAGGCTACCATCCATTAGAGTAACAAAAATCTGGAGAAAAGACTACCTTCCATAATGACAAGGCTACCATCTATTGTATTAACAAAAATCTCGACAACAGACTACCTTCCATGATGACAAGGCTACCATCCATTGGAGTACCAAAAATCTTGACAACACACTACCTTCCATAATGACAAGGCTACCATCCATTGGAGTAACGAAAATCTCGACAACAGACTACCTTCCATGATGACAAGGCTACCATCCATTGGAATAACAAAAATCTCGACAACAGACCACCTTCCATAATGACAAGGATGCCATCCATTGGAGTAACAAAAATCTCGACAACAGACTACCTTCCATAATGACAAGGTTACCATCCATTAGAGTAACAAAAATTTCGAGAAAAGACTACCTTCCATAATGACAAGGCTACCATCCATTGGAGTAACAAAAATCTCGACAACAGACTGCCTTCCATAATGACAAGGCTACCATCCATTAGAGTAACAAAAATCTCGAGAAAAGACTATCTTCCATAATGACAAGGCTACCATCTATTGTATTAACAAAAATACCGACAACAGACAACCTTCCATAATGACAAGGCTACCATCCATTGGAGTAACAAAAATCTTGACAACACACTACCTTCCATAATGACAAGGCTACCATCCATTGGAGTAACAAAAATCTCGACAACAGACTACCTTCCATAATGACAAAGCTACCATCAATTGGAGTAACAAAAATATCTACAACAGAGTGCGTTCCATAATGACAAGGCTACACACCATTGGAGTAACAAAAATATCGACAAAAGACTACCTTCCATAATGATAAGGCTACCATCCATTGGAGTAACAAAAATCTCGACAACAGACTACCTTCCATTATGACAAGGAAACCATCTATTGGAGTAACAAAAATCTCGACAACAGACTACCTTCCATAATGACAAGGCTACCATCCAGTGGAGTAAAAAAAATCTCGACAAAAGACTACCTTCCATAATGACAAGGCTACCATCCATTGGAATAAAAAAAATCTCAACAACAGACCACCTTCCATAATGACAAGGCTGCCATCCATTGGAGTAACAAAATTCTCTACAACAGACTACCTTCCATAATGACAAGGCTACCATCCATTAGAGTAATAAAAATCTCGAGAAAAGACTACCTTCCATAATGACAAGGCTACCATCTATTGTATTAACAAAAATCTCGACAACAGACTACCTTCCATAATGACAAGGCTACCATCCATTGGAGTAATAAAAATCTCGACAACACACTACCTTCCATAATGACAAGGCTACCATCCATTAGAGTAACAAAAATCTCGACAACAGACTACCTTCTATAATGACAAGGCTTCAGTCCATTGGAGTAACAAAAATCTCGACAACAGACTACCTTCCATAATGACAAGGCTACCATCCAATGGAGTAACAAAAATCTCGACAACAGACTACCTTCCATAATGACAAGGCTACCATCCATTGGAATAACTAAAATCTCGACAACAGACCACCTTCCATAATGACAAGGATGCCATCCATTGGAGTAACAAAAATCTCGACAACAGACTACCTTCCATAATGACAAGGCTACCATCCATTAGAGTAACAAAAATCTCGAGAAAAGACTATCTTCCATAATGACAAGGCTACCATCTATTGTATTAACAAAAATACCGACAACAGACAACCTTCCATAATGACAAGGCTACCATCCATTGGAGTAACAAAAATCTTGACAACACACTACCTTCCATAATGACAAGGCTACCATCCATTGGAGTAACAAAAATATCGACAACAGACTACCTTCCATAATGACAAAGCTACCATCAGTTGGAGTAACAAAAATATCTACAACAGAGTACGTTCCATAATGACAAGGCTACCATCCATTGGAGTAACAAAAATCTCGACAACAGACTACCTTCCATAATGATAAGGCTACCATCCATTGGAGTAACAAAAATCTCGACAACAGACTACCTTCAATTATGACAAGGAAACCATCTATTGGAGTAACAAAAATCTCGACAACAGACTACCTTCCATAATGACAAGGCTACCATCCAGTGGAGTAACAAAAATCTCGACAATAGACTACCTTCCATAATGACAAGGCTACCATTCATTGGAATAACAAAAATCTTAACAACAGACCACCTTCCATAATGACAAGGCTGCCATCCATTGGAGTAACAATATTCTCTACAACAGACTACCTTCCATAATGACAAGGCTACCATCCATTAGAGTAATAAAAATCTCGAGAAAAGACTACCTTCCATAATGACAAGGCTACCATCTATTGTATTAACAAAAATCTCGACAATAGACTACCTTCCATAATGACAAGGGTACCATTCATTGGAGTAATAAAAATCTCGACAACACACTACTTTCCATAATGACAAGGCTACCATCCATTGGAGTAACAAAAATCTCGACAACAGACTACCTTCCAAAATGACAAGGCTACCATCCATTGGAGTAACAAAAATATCTACAACAGAGTACGTTCCATAATGACAAGGCTACCATCCATTGGAGTAACAAAAATCTCGACAACAGACTACCTTCAATAATGACAAGGAAACCATCCATTGGAGTAACAAAAATCTTGACAACACACTACCTTCCATAATGACAAGGCTACCATCCATTGGAGTAACAAAAATCTCGACAACAGACTACCTTCCATAATGACAAGGCTTCAATCCGTTGGAGTTACAAAAATATCTACAAAAGAGTACGTTCCATAATGACAAGGCTACCATCCATTGGAGTAACAAAAATCTCGACAACAGACTACCTTCCATAATGACAAGGCTTCAATCCGTTGGAGTTACAAAAATATCTACAAAAGAGTACGTTCCATAATGACAAGGCTACCATCCATTGGAGTAACAAAAATCTCGACAACAGACTACCTTCCATAATGATAAGGCTACCATCCATTGGAGTAACAAAAATCTCGACAACAGACTACCTTCCATAATGACAAGGCTACCATCCATTAGAGTAACAAAAATCTCGACAACAGACTACCTTCTATAATGACAAGGCTTCAGTCCATTGGAGTAACAAAAATCTCGACAACAGACTACCTTCCATAATGACAAGGCTACCATCCAATGGAGTAACAAAAATCTCGACAACAGACTACCTTCCATAATGACAAGGCTACCATCCATTGGAATAACTAAAATCTCGACAACAGACCACCTTCCATAATGACAAGGATGCCATCCATTGGAGTAACAAAAATCTCGACAACAGACTACCTTCCATAATGACAAGGCTACCATCCATTAGAGTAACAAAAATCTCGAGAAAAGACTATCTTCCATAATGACAAGGCTACCATCTATTGTATTAACAAAAATACCGACAACAGACAACCTTCCATAATGACAAGGCTACCATCCATTGGAGTAACAAAAATCTTGACAACACACTACCTTCCATAATGACAAGGCTACCATCCATTGGAGTAACAAAAATATCGACAACAGACTACCTTCCATAATGACAAAGCTACCATCAGTTGGAGTAACAAAAATATCTACAACAGAGTACGTTCCATAATGACAAGGCTACCATCCATTGGAGTAACAAAAATCTCGACAACAGACTACCTTCCATAATGATAAGGCTACCATCCATTGGAGTAACAAAAATCTCGACAACAGACTACCTTCAATTATGACAAGGAAACCATCTATTGGAGTAACAAAAATCTCGACAACAGACTACCTTCCATAATGACAAGGCTACCATCCAGTGGAGTAACAAAAATCTCGACAATAGACTACCTTCCATAATGACAAGGCTACCATTCATTGGAATAACAAAAATCTTAACAACAGACCACCTTCCATAATGACAAGGCTGCCATCCATTGGAGTAACAATATTCTCTACAACAGACTACCTTCCATAATGACAAGGCTACCATCCATTAGAGTAATAAAAATCTCGAGAAAAGACTACCTTCCATAATGACAAGGCTACCATCTATTGTATTAACAAAAATCTCGACAATAGACTACCTTCCATAATGACAAGGGTACCATTCATTGGAGTAATAAAAATCTCGACAACACACTACTTTCCATAATGACAAGGCTACCATCCATTGGAGTAACAAAAATCTCGACAACAGACTACCTTCCATAATGACAAGGCTACCATCCATTGGAGTAACAAAAATATCTACAACAGAGTACGTTCCATAATGACAAGGCTACCATCCATTGGAGTAACAAAAATCTCGACAACAGACTACCTTCAATAATGACAAGGAAACCATCCATTGGAGTAACAAAAATCTTGACAACACACTACCTTCCATAATGACAAGGCTACCATCCATTGGAGTAACAAAAATCTCGACAACAGACTACCTTCCATAATGACAAGGCTTCAATCCGTTGGAGTTACAAAAATATCTACAAAAGAGTACGTTCCATAATGACAAGGCTACCATCCATTGGAGTAACAAAAATCTCGACAACAGACTACCTTCCATAATGATAAGGCTACCATCCATTGGAGTAACAAAAATCTCGACAACAGACTACCTTCAATTATGACAAGGAAACCATCTATTGGAGTAACAAAAATCTCGACAACAGACTACCTTCCATAATGACAAGGCTACCATCCAGTGGAGTAACAAAAATCTCGACAATAGACTACCTTCCATAATGACAAGGCTACCATCCATTGGAATAACAAAAATCTCAACAACAGACCACCTTCCATAATGACAAGGCTGCCATCCATTGGAGTAACAAAATTCTCTACAACAGACTACCTTCCATAATGACAAGGCTACCATCCATTAGAGTAATAAAAATCTCGAGAAAAGACTACCTTCCATAATGACAAGGCTACCATCTATTGTATTAACAAAAATCTCGACAATAGACTACCATCCATAATGACAAGGGTACCATTCATTGGAGTAATAAAAATCTCGACAACACACTACCTTCCATAATGACAAGGCTACCATCCATTGGAGTAACAAAAATCTCGACAACAGACTACCTTCCATAATGACAAGGCTACCATCCATTGGAGTAACAAAAATATCTACAACAGAGTACGTTCCATAATGACAAGGCTACCATCCATTGGAGTAACAAAAATCTCGACAATAGACTACCTTCCATAATGACAAGGCTACCATCCATTGGAGTAACAAAAACCTCGACAACAGACTACCTTCAATAATGACAAGGAAACCATCCATTGGAGTAACAAAAATCTCGACGACATACTACCTTCCATAATGACAAGTCTACCATCCAATAGAGTAACAAATATCTCGACAAAAGATTACCATCCATTGTAATAACAAAAATCTCGACAACAGACCACCTTCCATAATGACAAGGTTGTCATCCATTGGAGTAACAAAATTCTCTACAACAGACTACCTTCCATAATGACAAGGCTACCATCTATTAGAGTAAAAAAAATCTCGAGAAAAGACTCCCTTCCATAATGACAAGGCTACCATCTATTGTATTAACAAAAATCTTGACAACAGACTACCTTCCATAATGACAAGGCTACCATCCATTGGAGTAACAAAAATCTCGACAACACACTACCTTCCATAATGACAAGGCTACCATCCATTGGAGTAACAAAAATCTCGACAACAGACTACCTTCCATAATGACAAGGCTTCAATCCGTTGGAGTAACAAAAATATCTACAACAGAGTATGTTCCATAATGACAAGGCTACCATCCATTGGAATAACAAAAATCTCGACCACAGACCACCTTCCATAATGACAAGGCTACCATCAATTGGAGTAACAAAAATCTCGACAACAGACTACCTTCAATAATGACAAGGCTACCATCCATTAGAGTAACAAAAATCTCGACAAAAAACTACCTTCCATAATGACAAGGCTACCATCTATTGTATTAACAAAAATCTCGACAACAGACTACCTTCCATAATGACAAGGCTACCATCCATTAGAGTAACAAAAATCTTGACAACACACTACCTTCCATAATGACAAGGCTACCATCCATTGGAGTAACAAAAATCTCAACAACAGACCACCTTCCATAATGACAAGGCTGCCATCCATTGGAGTAACAAAATTCTCTACAACAGACTACCTTCCATAATGACAAGGCTACCATCCATTAGAGTAATAAAAATCTCGAGAAAAGACTACCTTCCATAATGACAAGGCTACCATCTATTGTATTAACAAAAATCTCGACAACAGACTACCTTCCATAATGACAAGGCTACCATCCATTGGAGTAATAAAAATCTCGACAACACACTACCTTCCATAATGACAAGGCTACCATCCATTAGAGTAACAAAAGTCTCGACAACAGACTACCTTCCATAATGACAAGGCTTCAGTCCATTGGAGTAAAAAAAATATCTACAACAGACTAACTTCCATAATGACAAGGCTACCATCCATTGGAGTAACAAAAATCTCGACAACACACTACCTTTCATAATGACAAGGCTACCATCCATTGGAGTAACAAAAATCTCGACAACAGACTACCTTCCATAATGACAAGGCTTCAGTCCATTGGAGTAACAAAAATATCTACAATAGAGTACGTTCCATAATGACAAGGCTACCATCCATTGGAGTAACAAAAATCTAGACAACAGACTACCTTCCATAATGACAAGGCTATCATCCATTGGAGTAACAAAAATCTCGACAACAGACTACCTTCAATAATGACAAGGCTACCATCCATTAGAGTAACAAAAATCTCAACAACAAACTACCTTCCATAATGACAAGGCTACCATCCATTGGAGTAACAAAAATCTCGACAACAGACTACCTTCCATAATGACAAGGCTACCATCCATTAGAGTAACAAAAATCTCGAGAAAAGACTACCTTCCATAATGACAAGGCTACCATCTATTGTATTAACAAAAATCTCGACAATAGACTACCTTCCATAATGACAAGGGTACCATCCATTGGAGTAACAAAAATCTCGAAAACACACTACCTTCCATAATGATAAGGCTACCATCCATTGGAGTAACAAAAATCTCGTCAACAGACTACCTTCCATAATGATAAGGATACCATCCATTGGAGTAACAAAAATATCTACAACAGAGTACGTTCCATAATGACAAGGCTACCATCCATTGGAGTAACAAAAATCTCGACAACAAACTACCTTCCATAATGACAAGGCTACCATCCATTGGAGTAACAAAAATCTCGACAACAGACTACGTACAATTATGACAAGGAAACCATCTATTGGAGTAACAAAAATCTCGACAACAGACTACCTTCCATAATGACAAGGCTACCATCCAATGGAGTAACAAAAATCTCGACAACAAACTACCTTCCATAATGACAAGGCTGCCATCCATTGGAGTAACAAAAATCTTGACAACACACTACCTTCCATAATGACAAGGCTACCATCCATTGGAGTAACAAAAATCACGACAACAGACTACCTTCTATAATGACAAGGCTTCAATCCGTTGGAGTTACAAAAATATCTACAAAATAGTACGTTCCATAATGACAAGGCTACCATCAATTGGAGTAACAAAAATCTCGACAACAGACTACCTTCAATAATGACAACGCTACCATCCATTAGAGTAACAAAAATCTCGAGAAAAGACTATCTTCCATAATGACAAGGCTACCATCTATTGTATTAACAAAAATACCGACAACAGACAACCTTCCATAATGACAAGGCTACCATCCATTGGAGTAACAAAAATTTTGACAACACACTACCTTCCATAATGACAAGGCTACCATCCATTGGAGTAACAAAAATCTCGACAACAGACTACCTTCCATAATGACAAAGCTACCATCAATTGGAGTAAGAAAAATATCTACAACAGAGTATGTTCCATAATGACAAGGCTACCATCCATTGGAGTAACAAAAATCTCGACAACAGACTACCTTCCATAATGATAAGGCTACCATCCATTGGAGTAACAAAAATCTCGACAACAGACTACCTTCAATTATGACAAGGAAACCATCTATTGGAGTAACAAAAATCTCGACAACAGACTACCTTCCATAATGACAAGGCTACCATCCAGTGGAGTAACAAAAATCTCGACAATAGACTACCTTCCATAATGACAAGGCTACCATCCATTGGAATAACAAAAATCTCGACAACAGACCACCTTCCATAATGATAAGGCTGCCATCCATTGGAGTAACAAAATTATCTACAACAGACTACCTTCAATTATGACAAGGAAACCATCTATTGTATTAACAAAAATCTCGACAACAGACTTCCTTTTTAATAATGACAAGGCTACCATCCATTGGAGTAATAAAAATCTCGACAACACACTACCTTCCATAATGACAAGGCTACCATCCATTAGAGTAACAAAAATCTCGACAACAGACTACCTTCCATAATGACAAGGCTTCAGTCCATTGGAGTAAAAAAAATATCTACAACAGACTAACTTCCATAATGACAAGGCTACCATCCATTGGAGTAACAAAAATCTCGACAACACACTACCTTCCATAATGACAAGGCTACCATCCATTGGAGTAACAAAAATCTCGACAACAGACGACCTTCCATAATGACAAGGCTTCAGTCCATTGGAGTAACAAAAATATCTACAACAGAGTACGTTCCATAATGACAAGGCTACCATCCATTGGAGTAACAAAAATCTAGACAACAGACTACCTACCATAATGACAAGGATACCATCCATTGGAGTAACAAAAATCTCGACAACAGACTACCTTCAATAATGACAAGGCTAACATCCATTAGAGTAACAAAAATCTCGACAACAAACTACCTTCCATAATGACAAGGCTACCATCCATTGGAGTAACAAAAATCTCGACAACAGACTACCTTCCATAATGACAAGGCTACCATCCATTAGAGTAACAAAAATCTCGACAAAAAACTACCTTCCATAATGACAAGGCTACCATCCATTGGAGTAACAAAAATCTCGACAACAGACTACCTTCCATAATGACAAGGCTACCATCCATTAGAGTAACAAAAATCTCGAGAAAAGACTATCTTCCATAATGACAAGGCTACCATCTATTGTATTAACAAAAATACCGACAACAGACAACCTTCCATAATGACAAGGCTACCATCCATTGGAGTAACAAAAATCTTGACAACACACTACCTTCCATAATGACAAGGCTACCATCCATTGGAGTAACAAAAATCTCGACAACAGACTACCTTCCATAATGACAAAGCTACCATCAATTGGAGTAACAAAAATATCTACAACAGAGTACGTTCCATAATGACAAGGCTACCATCCATTGGAGTAACAAAAATCTCGACAACAGACTACCTTCCATAATGATAAGGCTACCATCCATTGGAGTAACAAAAATCTCGACAACAGACTACCTTCAATTATGACAAGGAAACCATCTATTGGAGTAACAAAAATCTCGACAACAGACTACCTTCCATAATGACAAGGCTACCATCCAGTGGAGTAACAAAAATCTCGACAATAGACTACCTTCCATAATGACAAGGCTACCATCCATTGGAATAACAAAAATCTCAACAACAGACCACCTTCCATAATGACAAGGCTGCCATCCATTGGAGTAACAAAATTCTCTACAACAGACTACCTTCCATAATGACAAGGCTACCATCCATTAGAGTAATAAAAATCTCGAGAAAAGACTACCTTCCATAATGACAAGGCTACCATCTATTGTATTAACAAAAATCTCGACAACAGACTACCTTCCATAATGACAAGGCTACCATCCATTGGAGTAACAAAAATCTTGACAACACACTACCTTCCATAATGACAAGGCTACCATCCATTGGAGTAACAAAAATCTCGACAACAGACTACCTTCCATAATGACAAAGCTACCATCAATTGGAGTAACAAAAATATCTACAACAGAGTACGTTCCATAATGACAAGGCTACCATCCATTGGAGTAACAAAAATCTCGACAACAGACTACCTTCCATAATGATAAGGCTACCATCCATTGGAGTAACAAAAATCTCGACAACAGACTACCTTCAATTATGACAAGGAAACCATCTATTGAAGTAACAAAAATCTCGACAACAAACTACCTTCCATAATGACAAGGCTACCATCCAGTGGAGTAACAAAAATCTCGACAATAGACTACCTTCCATAATGACAAGGCTACCATCCATTAGAATAACAAAAATCTCGACAACAGACCACCTTCCATAATGATAAGGCTGCCATCCATTGGAGTAACAACATTCTCTACAACAGACTACCTTCAATTATGACAAGGAAACCATCTATTGTATTAACAAAAATCTCGACAACAGACTACCTTCCATAATGACAAGGCTACCATCCATTGGAGTAATAAAAATCTCGACAACACACTACCTTCCATAATGACAAGGCTACCATCCATTAGAGTAACAAAAATCTCGACAACAGACTACCTTCCATAATGACAAGGCTTCAGTCCATTGGAGTAAAAAAAATATCTACAACAGACTAACTTCCATAATGACAAGGCTACCATCCATTGGAGTAACAAAAATCTCGACAACACACTACCTTCCATAATGACAAGGCTACCATCCATTGGAGTAACAAAAATCTCGACAACAGACTACCTTCCATAATGACAAGGCTTCAGTCCATTGGAGTAACAAAAATATCTACAACAGAGTACGTTCCATAATGACAAGGCTACCATCCATTGGAGTAACAAAAATCTAGACAACAGACTACCTACCATAATGACAAGGCTACCATCCATTGGAGTAACAAAAATCTCGACAACAGACTACCTTCAATAATGACAAGGCTACCATCCATTAGAGTAACAAAAATCTCGACAACAAACTACCTTCCATAATGACAAGGCTACCATCCATTGGAGTAACAAAAATCTCGACAACAGACTACCTTCCATAATGACAAGGCTACCATCCATTAGAGTAACAAAAATCTCGACAAAAAACTACCTTCCATAATGACAAGGCTACCATCCATTGGAGTAACAAAAATCTCGACAACAGACTACCTTCCATAAGGACAAGGCTACCATCCATTAGAGTAACAAAAATCTTGAGAAAAGACTATCTTCCATAATGACAAGGCTACCATCTATTGTATTAACAAAAATACCGACAACAGACAACCTTCCATAATGACAAGGCTACCATCCATTGGAGTAACAAAAATCTTGACAACACACTACCTTCCATAATGACAAGGCTACCATCCATTGGAGTAACAAAAATCTCGACAACAGACTACCTTCCATAATGACAAAGCTACCATCAATTGGAGTAACAAAAATATCTACAACAGAGTACGTTCCATAATGACAAGGCTACCATCCATTGGAGTAACAAAAATCTCGACAACAGACTACCTTCCATAATGATAAGGCTACCATCCATTGGAGTAACAAAAATCTCGACAACATACTACCTTCAATTATGACAAGGAAACCATCTATTGGAGTAACAAAAATCTCGACAACAGACTACCTTCCATAATGACAAGGCTACCATCCAGTGGAGTAACAAAAATCTCGACAATAGACTACCTTCCATAATGACAAGGCTACCATCCATTGGAATAACAAAAATCTCGACAACAGACCACCTTCCATAATGATAAGGCTGCCATCCATTGGAGTAACAAAATTATCTACAACAGACTACCTTCAATTATGACAAGGAAACCATCTATTGTATTAACAAAAATCTCGACAACAGACTTCCTTTTTAATAATGACAAGGCTACCATCCATTGGAGTAATAAAAATCTCGACAACACACTACCTTCCATAATGACAAGGCTACCATCCATTAGAGTAACAAAAATCTCGACAACAGACTACCTTCCATAATGACAAGGCTTCAGTCCATTGGAGTAAAAAAAATATCTACAACAGACTAACTTCCATAATGACAAGGCTACCATCCATTGGAGTAACAAAAATCTCGACAACACACTACCTTCCATAATGACAAGGCTACCATCCATTGGAGTAACAAAAATCTCGACAACAGACGACCTTCCATAATGGCAAGGCTTCAGTCCATTGGAGTAACAAAAATATCTACAACAGAGTACGTTCCATAATGACAAGGCTACCATCCATTGGAGTAACAAAAATCTAGACAACAGACTACCTACCATAATGACAAGGATACCATCCATTGGAGTAACAAAAATCTCGACAACAGACTACCTTCAATAATGACAAGGCTAACATCCATTAGAGTAACAAAAATCTCGACAACAAACTACCTTCCATAATGACAAGGCTACCATCCATTGGAGTAACAAAAATCTCGACAACAGACTACCTTCCATAATGACAAGGCTACCATCCATTAGAGTAACAAAAATCTCGACAAAAAACTACCTTCCATAATGACAAGGCTACCATCCATTGGAGTAACAAAAATCTCGACAACAGACTACCTTCCATAATGACAAGGCTACCATCCATTAGAGTAACAAAAATCTCGAGAAAAGACTATCTTCCATAATGACAAGGCTACCATCTATTGTATTAACAAAAATACCGACAACAGACAACCTTCCATAATGACAAGGCTACCATCCATTGGAGTAACAAAAATCTTGACAACACACTACCTTCCATAATGACAAGGCTACCATCCATTGGAGTAACAAAAATCTCGACAACAGACTACCTTCCATAATGACAAAGCTACCATCAATTGGAGTAACAAAAATATCTACAACAGAGTACGTTCCATAATGACAAGGCTACCATCCATTGGAGTAACAAAAATCTCGACAACAGACTACCTTCCATAATGATAAGGCTACCATCCATTGGAGTAACAAAAATCTCGACAACAGACTACCTTCAATTATGACAAGGAAACCATCTATTGGAGTAACAAAAATCTCGACAACAGACTACCTTCCATAATGACAAGGCTACCATCCAGTGGAGTAACAAAAATCTCGACAATAGACTACCTTCCATAATGACAAGGCTACCATCCATTGGAATAACAAAAATCTCAACAACAGACCACCTTCCATAATGACAAGGCTGCCATCCATTGGAGTAACAAAATTCTCTACAACAGACTACCTTCCATAATGACAAGGCTACCATCCATTAGAGTAATAAAAATCTCGAGAAAAGACTACCTTCCATAATGACAAGGCTACCATCTATTGTATTAACAAAAATCTCGACAACAGACTACCTTCCATAATGACAAGGCTACCATCCATTGGAGTAACAAAAATCTTGACAACACACTACCTTCCATAATGACAAGGCTACCATCCATTGGAGTAACAAAAATCTCGACAACAGACTACCTTCCATAATGACAAAGCTACCATCAATTGGAGTAACAAAAATATCTACAACAGAGTACGTTCCATAATGACAAGGCTACCATCCATTGGAGTAACAAAAATCTCGACAACAGACTACCTTCCATAATGATAAGGCTACCATCCATTGGAGTAACAAAAATCTCGACAACAGACTACCTTCAATTATGACAAGGAAACCATCTATTGAAGTAACAAAAATCTCGACAACAGACTACCTTCCATAATGACAAGGCTACCATCCAGTGGAGTAACAAAAATCTCGACAATAGACTACCTTCCATAATGACAAGGCTACCATCCATTAGAATAACAAAAATCTCGACAACAGACCACCTTCCATAATGATAAGGCTGCCATCCATTGGAGTAACAACATTCTCTACAACAGACTACCTTCAATTATGACAAGGAAACCATCTATTGTATTAACAAAAATCTCGACAACAGACTACCTTCCATAATGACAAGGCTACCATCCATTGGAGTAATAAAAATCTCGACAACACACTACCTTCCATAATGACAAGGCTACCATCCATTAGAGTAACAAAAATCTCGACAACAGACTACCTTCCATAATGACAAGGCTTCAGTCCATTGGAGTAAAAAAAATATCTACAACAGACTAACTTCCATAATGACAAGGCTACCATCCATTGGAGTAACAAAAATCTCGACAACACACTACCTTCCATAATGACAAGGCTACCATCCATTGGAGTAACAAAAATCTCGACAACAGACTACCTTCCATAATGACAAGGCTTCAGTCCATTGGAGTAACAAAAATATCTACAACAGAGTACGTTCCATAATGACAAGGCTACCATCCATTGGAGTAACAAAAATCTAGACAACAGACTACCTACCATAATGACAAGGCTACCATCCATTGGAGTAACAAAAATCTCGACAACAGACTACCTTCAATAATGACAAGGCTACCATCCATTAGAGTAACAAAAATCTCGACAACAAACTACCTTCCATAATGACAAGGCTACCATCCATTGGAGTAACAAAAATCTCGACAACAGACTACCTTCCATAATGACAAGGCTACCATCCATTAGAGTAACAAAAATCTCGACAAAAAACTACCTTCCATAATGACAAGGCTACCATCCATTGGAGTAACAAAAATCTCGACAACAGACTACCTTCCATAAGGACAAGGCTACCATCCATTAGAGTAACAAAAATCTTGAGAAAAGACTATCTTCCATAATGACAAGGCTACCATCTATTGTATTAACAAAAATACCGACAACAGACAACCTTCCATAATGACAAGGCTACCATCCATTGGAGTAACAAAAATCTTGACAACACACTACCTTCCATAATGACAAGGCTACCATCCATTGGAGTAACAAAAATCTCGACAACAGACTACCTTCCATAATGACAAAGCTACCATCAATTGGAGTAACAAAAATATCTACAACAGAGTACGTTCCATAATGACAAGGCTACCATCCATTGGAGTAACAAAAATCTCGACAACAGACTACCTTCCATAATGATAAGGCTACCATCCATTGGAGTAACAAAAATCTCGACAACATACTACCTTCAATTATGACAAGGAAACCATCTATTGGAGTAACAAAAATCTCGACAACAGACTACCTTCCATAATGACAAGGCTACCATCCAGTGGAGTAACAAAAATCTCGACAATAGACTACCTTCCATAATGACAAGGCTACCATCCATTGGAATAACAAAAATCTCAACAACAGACCACCTTCCATAATGACAAGGCTGCCATCCATTGGAGTAACAAAATTCTCTACAACAGACTACCTTCCATAATGACAAGGCTACCATCCATTAGAGTAATAAAAATCTCGAGAAAAGACTACCTTCCATAATGACAAGGCTACCATCTATTGTATTAACAAAAATCTCGACAACAGACTACCTTCCATAATGACAAGGCTACCATCCATTGAAGTAATAAAAATCTCGACAACACACTACCTTCCATAATGACAAGGTTACCATCCATTAGAGTAACAAAAATCTCGACAACAGACTACCTTCCATAATGACAAGGCTTCAGTCCATTGGAGTAAAAAAAATATCTACAACAGACTAACTTCCATAATGACAAGGCTACCATCCATTGGAGTAACAAAAATCTCGACAACACACTACCTTCCATAATGACAAGGCTACCATCCATTGGAGTAACAAAAATCTCGACAACAGACTATCTTCCATAATGACAAGGCTTCAGTCCATTGGAGTAACAAAAATATCTACAACAGAGTACGTTCCATAATGACAAGGCTACCATCCATTGGAGTAACAAAAATCTAGACAACAGACTACCTTCCATAATGACAAGGCTACCATCCATTGGAGTAACAAAAATCTCGACAACAGACTACCTTCAATAATGACAAGGCTACCATCCATTAGAGTAACAAAAATCTCGACAACAAACTACCTTCCATAATGACAAGGCTACCATCCATTGGAGTAACAAAAATCTCGACAACAGACTACCTTCCATAATGACAAGGCTACCATCCATTAGAGTAACAAAAATCTCGAGAAAAGACTACCTTCCATAATGACAAGGCTACCATCTATTGTATTAACAAAAATCTCGACAACAGACTACCTTCCATAATGACAAGGGTACCATCCATTGGAGTAACAAAAATCTCGAAAACACACTACCTTCCATAATGATAAGGCTACCATCCATTGGAGTAACAAAAATCTCGTCAACAGACTACCTTCCATAATGATAAGGATACCATCCATTGGAGTAACAAAAATATCTACAACAGAGTACGTTCCATAATGACAAGGCTACCATCCATTGGAGTAACAAAAATCTCGACAACAGACTACCTTCCATAATGACAAGGCTACCATCCATTGGAGTAACAAAAATCTCGACAACAGACTACCTTCAATTATGACAAGGAAACCATCTATTGGAGTAACAAAAATCTCGACAACAGACTACCTTCCATAATGACAAGGCTACCATCCAATGGAGTAACAAAAATCTCGACAACAAACTACCTTCCATAATGACAAGGCTGCCATCCATTGGAGTAACAAAAATCTTGACAACACACTACCTTCCATAATGACAAGGCTACCATCCATTGGAGTAACAAAAATCACGACAACAGACTACCTTCTATAATGACAAGGCTTCAATCCGTTGGAGTTACAAAAATATCTACAAAATAGTACGTTCCATAATGACAAGGCTACCATCAATTGGAGTAACAAAAATCTCGACAACAGACTACCTTCAATAATGACAAGGCTACCATCCATTAGAGTAACAAAAATCTCGACAAAAAACTACCTTCCATAATGACAAGGCTACCATCCATTGGAGTAACAAAAATCTCGACAACAGACTACCTTCCATAATGACAAGGCTACCATCCATTAGAGTAACAAAAATCTCGAGAAAAGACTATCTTCCATAATGACAAAGCTACCATCAATTGGAGTAACAAAAATATCTACAACAGAGTACGTTCCATAATGACAAGGCTACCATCCATTGGAGTAACAAAAATCTCGACAACAGACTACCTTCCATAATGATAAGGCTACCATCCATTGGAGTAACAAAAATCTCGACAACAGACTACCTTCAATTATGACAAGGAAACCATCTATTGGAGTAACAAAAATCTCGACAATAGACTACCTTCCATAATGACAAGGCTACCATCCAGTGGAGTAACAAAAATCTCGACAATAGACTACCTTCCATAATGACAAGGCTACCATCCATTGGAATAACAAAAATCTCGACAACAGACCACCTTCCATAATGATAAGGCTGCCATCCATTGGAGTAACAAAATTCTCTACAACAGACTACCTTCAATTATGACAAGGAAACCATCTATTGTATTAACAAAAATCTCGACAACAGACTACCTTCCATAATGACAAGGCTACCATCCATTGGAGTAATAAAAATCTCGACAACACACTACCTTCCATAATGACAAGGCTACCATCCATTAGAGTAACAAAAATCTCGACAACAGATTACCTTCCATAATGACAAGGCTTCAGTCCATTGGAGTAAAAAAAATATCTACAACAGACTAACTTCCATAATGACAAGGCTACCATCCATTGGCGTAACAAAAATCTCGACAACACACTACCTTCCATAATGATAAGGCTACCATCCATTGGAGTAACAAAAATCTCGACAACAGACTACCTTCCATAATGACAAGGCTTCAGTCCATTGGAGTAACAAAAATATCTACAACAGAGTATGTTCCATAATGACAAGGCTACCATCCATTGGAGTAACAAAAATCTAGACAACAGACTACCTTCCATAATGACAAGGCTACCATCCATTGGAGTAACAAAAATCTCGACAACAGACTACCTTCAATAATGACAAGGCTACCATCCATTAGAGTAACAAAAATCTCGACAACAAACTACCTTCCATAATGACAAGGCTACCATCCCTTGGAGTAAATAAAATCTCGACAACAGACTACCTTCCATAATGACAAGGCTACCATCCATTAGAGTAACAAAAATCTCGAGAAAAGACTACCTTCCATAATGACAAGGCTACCATCTATTGTATTAACAAAAATCTCGACAACAGACTACCTTCCATAATGACAAGGGTACCATCCATTGGAGTAACAAAAATCTCGAAAACACACTACCTTCCATAATGATAAGGCTACCATCCATTGGAGTAACAAAAATCTCGACAACAGACTACCTTCCATAATGATAAGGATACCATCCATTGGAGTAACAAAAATATCTACAACAGAGTACGTTCCATAATGACAAGGCTACCATCCATTGGAGTAACAAAAATCTCGACAACAGACTACCTTCCATAATGACAAGGCAACCATCCATTGGAGTAACAAAAATCTCGACAACAGACTACCTTCAATAATGACAAGGAAACCATCCATTGGAGTAACAAAAATCTCGACAAAAGACTACCTTCCATAATGACAAGGCTACTATCCAATGGAGTAACAAAAATCTCGACAACAGACTACCTTCCATAATGACAAGGCTTCAGTCCATTGGAATAACAAAAATCTCGACAACAGACCACCTTCCATAATGACAAGGATGCCATCCATTGGAGTTACAAAATTCTCTACAACAGACTACCTTCCATAATGACAAGGCTACCATCCATTAGAGTAACAAAAATTTCGAGAAAAGACTACCTTCCATAATGACAAGGCTACCATCTACTGTATTAACAAAAATCTCGACGCCAAACTAACTTCTATAATGACAAGGCTACCATCCATTGGAGTAACAAAAATCTCGACAACACACTACCTTCCATAATGACAAGGCTACCATCCATTGGAGTAACAAAAATCTCGACAACAGACTACCTTCCATAATGACAAGGCTTCAATTCGTTGGAGTAACAAAAATATCTACAACAGAGTATGTTCCATAATGACAAGGCTACCATCCATTGGAGTAACAAAAATCTCGACAATAGACTACCTTCCATAATGACAAGGCTACCATCCATTGGAGTAACAAAAATCTCGACAACAGACTACCTTCAATTATGAAAAGGAAACCATCTATTGGAGTAACAAAAGTCTCGACAACAGACTACCTTCCATAATGACAAGGCTACCATCCAATGGAGTAACAAAAATCTCGACAACAGACTACCTTCCATAATGACAAGGCTACCATCCATTGGAATAACAAAAATCTCGACAACAGACCACCTTCCATAATGACAAGGCTGCCATCCATTGGAGTAACAAAATTCTCTACAACATACTACCTTCCGTAATGACAAGGCTACCATCCATTACAGTAATAAAAATCTCGAGAAAAGACTACCTTCCATAATGACAAGGCTACCATCTATTGTATTAACAAAAATCTCGACAACAGACTACCTTCCATAATGACAAGGCTACCATCCATTGGAGTAATAAAAATCTCGACAACACACTACCTTCCATAATGACAAGGCTACCTCCATTAGAGTAACAAAAATCTCGACAACAGACTACCTTCCATAATGACAAGGCTTCAGTCCATTGGAGTAACAGAAATATCTACAACAGACTACCTTCCTTAATGACAAGGCTACCATCCATTGGAGTAACAAAAATCTCGACAACACACTACCTTCCATAATGACAAGGCTACCATCCATTGGAGTAACAAAAATCTCGACAACAGACTACCTTCCATAATGACAAGGGTACCATCCATTGGAGTAACAAAAATCTCGACAAACACTACCTTCCATAATGATAAGGCTACCATCCATTGGAGTAACAAAAATCTCGACAACAGACTACCTTCCATAATGACAAGGCTACCATCCATTGGAGTAACAAAAATATCTACAACAGAGTACGTTCCATAATGACAAGGCTACCATCCATTGGAGTAAAAAAAATCTCGACAACAGACTACCTTCCATAATGACAAGGCAACCATCCATTGGAGTAACAAAAATCTCGACAACAGACTACCTTCAATAATGACAAGGAAACCATCCATTGGAGTAACAAAAATCTCGACAAAAGACTACCTTCCATAATGACAAGGCTACCATCCAATGGAGTAACAAAAATCTCGACAACAGACTACCTTCCATAATGACAAGGCTTCAGTCCATTGGAATAACAAAAATCTCGACAACAGACCACCTTCCATAATGACAAGGATGCCATCCATTGGAGTAACAAAATTCTCTACAACAGACTACCTTCCATAATGACAAGGCTACCATCCATTAGAGTAACAAAAATTTCGAGAAAAGACTACCTTCCATAATGACAAGGCTACCATCTACTGTATTAACAAAAATCTCGACAACAGACTAACTTCCATAATGACAAGGCTACCATCCATTGGAGTAACAAAAATCTCGACAACACACTACCTTCCATAATGACAAGGCTACCATCCATTGGAGTAACAAAAATCTCGACAACAGACTACCTTCCATAATGACAAGGGTACCATCCATTGAAGTAACAAAAATCTCGACAAACACTACCTTCCATAATGATAAGGCTACCATCCATTGGAGTAACAAAAATCTCGACAACAGACTACCTTCCATAATGACAAGGCTACCATCCATTGGAGTAACAAAAATATCTACAACAGAGTACGTTCCATAATGACAAGGCTACCATCCATTGGAGTAAAAAAAATCTCGACAACAGACTACCTTCCATAATGACAAGGCAACCATCCATTGGAGTAACAAAAATCTCGACAACAGACTACCTTCAATAATGACAAGGAAACCATCCATTGGAGTAACAAAAATCTCGACAAAAGACTACCTTCCATAATGACAAGGCTACCATCCAATGGAGTAACAAAAATCTCGACAACAGACTACCTTCCATAATGACAAGGCTTCAGTCCATTGGAATAACAAAAATCTCGACAACAGACCACCTTCCATAATGACAAGGATGCCATCCATTGGAGTAACAAAATTCTCTACAACAGACTACCTTCCATAATGACAAGGCTACCATCCATTAGAGTAACAAAAATTTCGAGAAAAGACTACCTTCCATAATGACAAGGCTACCATCTACTGTATTAACAAAAATCTCGACAACAGACTAACTTCCATAATGACAAGGCTACCATCCATTGGAGTAACAAAAATCTCGACAACACACTACCTTCCATAATGACAAGGCTACCATCCATTGGAGTAACAAAAATCTCGACAACAGACTACCTTCCATAATGACAAGGGTACCATCCATTGAAGTAACAAAAATCTCGACAAACACTACCTTCCATAATGATAAGGCTACCATCCATTGGAGTAACAAAAATCTCGACAACAGACTACCTTCCATAATGACAAGGCTACCATCCATTGGAGTAACAAAAATATCTACAACAGAGTACGTTCCATAATGACAAGGCTACCATCCATTGGAGTAAAAAAAATCTCGACAACAGACTACCTTCCATAATGACAAGGCAACCATCCATTGGAGTAACAAAAATCTCGACAACAGACTACCTTCAATAATGACAAGGAAACCATCCATTGGAGTAACAAAAATCTCGACAAAAGACTACCTTCCATAATGACAAGGCTACCATCCAATGGAGTAACAAAAATCTCGACAACAGACTACCTTCCATAATGACAAGGCTTCAGTCCATTGGAATAACAAAAATCTCGACAACAGACCACCTTCCATAATGACAAGGATGCCATCCATTGGAGTTACAAAATTCTCTACAACAGACTACCTTCCATAATGACAAGGCTACCATCCATTAGAGTAACAAAAATTTTGAGAAAAGACTACCTTCCATAATGACAAGGCTACCATCTACTGTATTAACAAAAATCTCGACGACAAACTAACTTCCATAATGACAAGGCTACCATCCATTGGAGTAACAAAAATCTCGACAACACACTACCTTCCATAATGACAAGGCTACCATCCATTGGAGTAACAAAAATCTCGACAACAGACTACCTTCCATAATGACAAGGCTTCAATTCGTTGGAGTAACAAAAATATCTACAACAGAGTATGTTCCATAATGACAAGGCTACCATCCATTGGAGTAACAAAAATCTCGACAATAGACTACCTTCCATAATGACAAGGCTACCATCCATTGGAGTAACAAAAATCTCGACAACAGACTACCTTCAATTATGAAAAGGAAACCATCTATTGGAGTAACAAAAGTCTCGACAACAGACTACCTTCCATAATGACAAGGCTACCATCCAATGGAGTAACAAAAATCTCGACAACAGACTACCTTCCATAATGACAAGGCTACCATCCATTGGAATAACAAAAATCTCGACAACAGACCACCTTCCATAATGACAAGGCTGCCATCCATTGGAGTAACAAAATTCTCTACAACATACTACCTTCCGTAATGACAAGGCTACCATCCATTACAGTAATAAAAATCTCGAGAAAAGACTACCTTCCATAATGACAAGGCTACCATCTATTGTATTAACAAAAATCTCGACAACAGACTACCTTCCATAATGACAAGGCTACCATCCATTGGAGTAATAAAAATCTCGACAACACACTACCTTCCATAATGACAAGGCTACCTCCATTAGAGTAACAAAAATCTCGACAACAGACTACCTTCCATAATGACAAGGCTTCAGTCCATTGGAGTAACAGAAATATCTACAACAGACTACCTTCCTTAATGACAAGGCTACCATCCATTGGAGTAACAAAAATCTCGACAACACACTACCTTCCATAATGACAAGGCTACCATCCATTGGAGTAACAAAAATCTCGACAACAGACTACCTTCCATAATGACAAGGGTACCATCCATTGGAGTAACAAAAATCTCGACAAACACTACCTTCCATAATGATAAGGCTACCATCCATTGGAGTAACAAAAATCTCGACAACAGACTACCTTCCATAATGACAAGGCTACCATCCATTGGAGTAACAAAAATATCTACAACAGAGTACGTTCCATAATGACAAGGCTACCATCCATTGGAGTAAAAAAAATCTCGACAACAGACTACCTTCCATAATGACAAGGCAACCATCCATTGGAGTAACAAAAATCTCGACAACAGACTACCTTCAATAATGACAAGGAAACCATCCATTGGAGTAACAAAAATCTCGACAAAAGACTACCTTCCATAATGACAAGGCTACCATCCAATGGAGTAACAAAAATCTCGACAACAGACTACCTTCCATAATGACAAGGCTTCAGTCCATTGGAATAACAAAAATCTCGACAACAGACCACCTTCCATAATGACAAGGATGCCATCCATTGGAGTAACAAAATTCTCTACAACAGACTACCTTCCATAATGACAAGGCTACCATCCATTAGAGTAACAAAAATTTCGAGAAAAGACTACCTTCCATAATGACAAGGCTACCATCTACTGTATTAACAAAAATCTCGACAACAGACTAACTTCCATAATGACAAGGCTACCATCCATTGGAGTAACAAAAATCTCGACAACACACTACCTTCCATAATGACAAGGCTACCATCCATTGGAGTAACAAAAATCTCGACAACAGACTACCTTCCATAATGACAAGGGTACCATCCATTGAAGTAACAAAAATCTCGACAAACACTACCTTCCATAATGATAAGGCTACCATCCATTGGAGTAACAAAAATCTCGACAACAGACTACCTTCCATAATGACAAGGCTACCATCCATTGGAGTAACAAAAATATCTACAACAGAGTACGTTCCATAATGACAAGGCTACCATCCATTGGAGTAAAAAAAATCTCGACAACAGACTACCTTCCATAATGACAAGGCAACCATCCATTGGAGTAACAAAAATCTCGACAACAGACTACCTTCAATAATGACAAGGAAACCATCCATTGGAGTAACAAAAATCTCGACAAAAGACTACCTTCCATAATGACAAGGCTACCATCCAATGGAGTAACAAAAATCTCGACAACAGACTACCTTCCATAATGACAAGGCTTCAGTCCATTGGAATAACAAAAATCTCGACAACAGACCACCTTCCATAATGACAAGGATGCCATCCATTGGAGTTACAAAATTCTCTACAACAGACTACCTTCCATAATGACAAGGCTACCATCCATTAGAGTAACAAAAATTTCGAGAAAAGACTACCTTCCATAATGACAAGGCTACCATCTACTGTATTAACAAAAATCTCGACGACAAACTAACTTCCATAATGACAAGGCTTCAATTCGTTGGAGTAACAAAAATATCTACAACAGAGTATGTTCCATAATGACAAGGCTACCATCCATTGGAGTAACAAAAATCTCGACAATAGACTACCTTCCATAATGACAAGGCTACCATCCATTGGAGTAACAAAAATCTCGACAACAGACTACCTTCAATTATGAAAAGGAAACCATCTATTGGAGTAACAAAAGTCTCGACAACAGACTACCTTCCATAATGACAAGGCTACCATCCAATGGAGTAACAAAAATCTCGACAACAGACTACCTTCCATAATGACAAGGCTACCATCCATTGGAATAACAAAAATCTCGACAACAGACAACCTTCCATAATGACAAGGCTGCCATCCATTGGAGTAACAAAATTCTCTACAACATACTACCTTCCGTAATGACAAGGCTACCATCCATTACAGTAATAAAAATCTCGAGAAAAGAATACCTTCCATAATGACAAGGCTACCATCTATTGTATTAACAAAAATCTCGACAACAGACTACCTTCCATAATGACAAGGCTACCATCCATTGGAGTAATAAAAATGTCGACAACACACTACCTTCCATAATGACAAGGCTACCTCCATTAGAGTAACAAAAATCTCGACAACAGACTACCTTCCATAATGACAAGGCTTCAGTCCATTGGAGTAACAGAAGTATCTACAACAGACTACCTTCCTTAATGACAAGGCTACCATCCATTGGAGTAACAAAAATCTCGACAACACACTACCTTCCATAATGACAAGGCTACCATCCATTGGAGTAACAAAAATCTCGACAACAGACTACCTTCCATAATGACAAGGGTACCATCCATTGGAGTAACAAAAATCTCGACAAACACTACCTTCCATAATGATAAGGCTACCATCCATTGGAGTAACAAAAATCTCGACAACAGACTACCTTCCATAATGACAAGGCTACCATCCATTGGAGTAACAAAAATATCTACAACAGAGTACGTTCCATAATGACAAGGCTACCATCCATTGGAGTAAAAAAAATCTCGACAACAGACTACCTTCCATAATGACAAGGCAACCATCCATTGGAGTAACAAAAATCTCGACAACAGACTACCTTCAATAATGACAAGGAAACCATCCATTGGAGTAACAAAAATCTCGACAAAAGACTACCTTCCATAATGACAAGGCTACCATCCAATGGAGTAACAAAAATCTCGACAACAGACTACCTTCCATAATGACAAGGCTTCAGTCCATTGGAATAACAAAAATCTCGACAACAGACCACCTTCCATAATGACAAGGATGCCATCCATTGGAGTAACAAAATTCTCTACAACAGACTACCTTCCATAATGACAAGGCTACCATCCATTAGAGTAACAAAAATTTCGAGAAAAGACTACCTTCCATAATGACAAGGCTACCATCTACTGTATTAACAAAAATCTCGACAACAGACTAACTTCCATAATGACAAGGCTACCATCCATTGGAGTAACAAAAATCTCGACAACACACTACCTTCCATAATGACAAGGCTACCATCCATTGGAGTAACAAAAATCTCGACAACAGACTACCTTCCATAATGACAAGGGTACCATCCATTGAAGTAACAAAAATCTCGACAAACACTACCTTCCATAATGATAAGGCTACCATCCATTGGAGTAACAAAAATCTCGACAACAGACTACCTTCCATAATGACAAGGCTACCATCCATTGGAGTAACAAAAATATCTACAACAGAGTACGTTCCATAATGACAAGGCTACCATCCATTGGAGTAAAAAAAATCTCGACAACAGACTACCTTCCATAATGACAAGGCAACCATCCATTGGAGTAACAAAAATATCGACAACAGACTACCTTCAATAATGACAAGGAAACCATCCATTGGAGTAACAAAAATCTCGACAAAAGACTACCTTCCATAATGACAAGGCTACTATCCAATGGAGTAACAAAAATCTCGACAACAGACTACCTTCCATAATGACAAGGCTTCAGTCCATTGGAATAACAAAAATCTCGACAACAGGCCACCTTCCATAATGACAAGGATGCCATCCATTGGAGTTACAAAATTCTCTACAACAGACTACCTTCCATAATGACAAGGCTACCATCCATTAGAGTAACAAAAATTTCGAGAAAAGACTACCTTCCATAATGACAAGGCTACCATCTACTGTATTAACAAAAATCTCGACGACAAACTAACTTCCATAATGACAAGGCTACCATCCATTGGAGTAACAAAAATCTCGACAACACACTACCTTCCATAATGACAAGGCTACCATCCATTGGAGTAACAAAAATCTCGACAACAGACTACCTTCCATAATGACAAGGCTTCAATTCGTTGGAGTAACAAAAATATCTACAACAGAGTATGTTCCATAATGACAAGGCTACCATCCATTGGAGTAACAAAAATCTCGACAATAGACTACCTTCCATAATGACAAGGCTACCATCCATTGGAGTAACAAAAATCTCGACAACAGACTACCTTCAATTATGAAAAGGAAACCATCTATTGGAGTAACAAAAGTCTCGACAACAGACTACCTTCCATAATGACAAGGCTACCATCCAATGGAGTAACAAAAATCTCGACAACAGACTACCTTCCATAATGACAAGGCTACCATCCATTGGAATAACAAAAATCTCGACAACAGACCACCTTCCATAATGACAAGGCTGCCATCCATTGGAGTAACAAAATTCTCTACAACACACTACCTTCCGTAATGACAAGGCTACCATCCATTACAGTAATAAAAATCTCGAGAAAAGACTACCTTCCATAATGACAAGGCTACCATCTATTGTATTAACAAAAATCTCGACAACAGACTACCTTCCATAATGACAAGGCTACCATCCATTGGAGTAACAAAAATATCTACAACAGAGTACGTTCCATAATGACAAGGCTACCATCCATTGGAGTAAAAAAAATCTCGACAACAGACTACCTTCCATAATGACAAGGCAACCATCCATTGGAGTAACAAAAATATCGACAACAGACTACCTTCAATAATGACAAGGAAACCATCCATTGGAGTAACAAAAATCTCGACAAAAGACTACCTTCCATAATGACAAGGCTACTATCCAATGGAGTAACAAAAATCTCGACAACAGACTACCTTCCATAATGACAAGGCTTCAGTCCATTGGAATAACAAAAATCTCGACAACAGGCCACCTTCCATAATGACAAGGATGCCATCCATTGGAGTTACAAAATTCTCTACAACAGACTACCTTCCATAATGACAAGGCTACCATCCATTAGAGTAACAAAAATTTCGAGAAAAGACTACCTTCCATAATGACAAGGCTACCATCTACTGTATTAACAAAAATCTCGACGACAAACTAACTTCCATAATGACAAGGCTACCATCCATTGGAGTAACAAAAATCTCGACAACACACTACCTTCCATAATGACAAGGCTACCATCCATTGGAGTAACAAAAATCTCGACAACAGACTACCTTCCATAATGACAAGGCTTCAATTCGTTGGAGTAACAAAAATATCTACAACAGAGTATGTTCCATAATGACAAGGCTACCATCCATTGGAGTAACAAAAATCTCGACAATAGACTACCTTCCATAATGACAAGGCTACCATCCATTGGAGTAACAAAAATCTCGACAACAGACTACCTTCAATTATGAAAAGGAAACCATCTATTGGAGTAACAAAAGTCTCGACAACAGACTACCTTCCATAATGACAAGGCTACCATCCAATGGAGTAACAAAAATCTCGACAACAGACTACCTTCCATAATGACAAGGCTACCATCCATTGGAATAACAAAAATCTCGACAACAGACCACCTTCCATAATGACAAGGCTGCCATCCATTGGAGTAACAAAATTCTCTACAACACACTACCTTCCGTAATGACAAGGCTACCATCCATTACAGTAATAAAAATCTCGAGAAAAGACTACCTTCCATAATGACAAGGCTACCATCTATTGTATTAACAAAAATCTCGACAACAGACTACCTTCCATAATGACAAGGCTACCATCCATTGGAGTAATAAAAATCTCGACAACACACTACCTTCCATAATGACAAGGCTACCTCCATTAGAGTAACAAAAATCTCGACAACAGACTACCTTCCATAATGACAAGGCTTCAGTCCATTGGAGTAACAGAAATATCTACAACAGACTACCTTCCTTAATGACAAGGCTACCATCCATTGGAGTAACAAAAATCTCGACAACACACTACCTTCCATAATGACAAGGCTACCATCCATTGGAGTAACAAAAATCTCGACAACAGACTACCTTCCATAATGACAAGGGTACCATCCATTGGAGTAACAAAAATCTCGACAAACACTACCTTCCATAATGATAAGGCTACCATATATTGGAGTAACAAAAATCTCGACAACAGACTACCTTCCATAATGACAAGGCTACCATCCATTGGAGTAACAAAAATATCTACAACAGAGTACGTTCCATAATGACAAGGCTACCATCCATTGGAGTAAAAAAAATCTCGACAACAGACTACCTTCCATAATGACAAGGCAACCATCCATTGGAGTAACAAAAATCTCGACAACAGACTACCTTCAATAATGACAAGGAAACCATCCATTGGAGTAACAAAAATCTCGACAAAAGACTACCTTCCATAATGACAAGGCTACCATCCAATGGAGTAACAAAAATCTCGACAACAGACTACCTTCCATAATGACAAGGCTTCAGTCCATTGGAATAACAAAAATCTCGACAACAGACCACCTTCCATAATGACAAGGATGCCATCCATTGGAGTAACAAAATTCTCTACAACAGACTACCTTCCATAATGACAAGGCTACCATCCATTAGAGTAACAAAAATTTCGAGAAAAGACTACCTTCCATAATGACAAGGCTACCATCTACTGTATTAACAAAAATCTCGACAACAGACTAACTTCCATAATGACAAGGCTACCATCCATTGGAGTAACAAAAATCTCGACAACACACTACCTTCCATAATGACAAGGCTACCATCCATTGGAGTAACAAAAATCTCGACAACAGACTACCTTCCATAATGACAAGGGTACCATCCATTGAAGTAACTAAAATCTCGACAAACACTACCTTCCATAATGATAAGGCTACCATCCATTGGAGTAACAAAAATCTCGACAACAGACTACCTTCCATAATGACAAGGCTACCATCCATTGGAGTAACAAAAATATCTACAACAGAGTACGTTCCATAATGACAAGGCTACCATCCATTGGAGTAAAAAAAATCTCGACAACAGACTACCTTCCATAATGACAAGGCAACCATCCATTGGAGTAACAAAAATCTCGACAACAGACTACGTTCAATAATGACAAGGAAACCATCCATTGGAGTAACAAAAATCTCGACAAAAGACTACCTTCCATAATGACAAGGCTACCATCCAATGGAGTAACAAAAATCTCGACAACAGACTACCTTCCATAATGACAAGGCTTCAGTCCATTGGAATAACAAAAATCTCGACAACAGACCACCTTCCATAATGACAAGGATGCCATCCATTGGAGTAACAAAATTCTCTACAACAGACTACCTTCCATAATGACAAGGCTACCATCCATTAGAGTAACAAAAATTTCGAGAAAAGACTACCTTCCATAATGACAAGGCTACCATCTACTGTATTAACAAAAATCTCGACAACAGACTAACTTCCATAATGACAAGGCTACCATCCATTGGAGTAACAAAAATCTCGACAACACACTACCTTCCATAATGACAAGGCTACCATCCATTGGAGTAACAAAAATCTCGACAACAGACTACCTTCCATAATGTCAAGGCTTCAATTCGTTGGAGTAACAAAAATATCTACAATAGAGTATGTTCCATAATGACAAGGCTACCATCCATTGGAGTAACAAAAATCTCGACAATAGACTACCTTCCATAATGACAAGGCTACCATCCATTGGAGTAACAAAAATCTCGACAACAGACTACCTTCAATTATGACAAGGAAACCATCTATTGGAGTAACAAAAGTCTCGACAACAGACTACCTTCCAAATGACAAGGCTACCATCCAATGGAGTAACAAAAATCTCGACAACAGACTACCTTCCATAATGACAAGGCTATTATCCATTGGAATAACAAAAATCTCGACAACAGACCACCTTCCATAATGACATGGCTGCCATCCATTGGAGTAACAAAATTCTCTACAACATACTACCTTCCGTAATGACAAGGCTACCATCCATTAGAGTAATAAAAATCTCGAGAAAAGACTACCTTCCATAATGACAAGGCTACCATCTATTGTATTAACAAAAATCTCGACAACAGACTACCTTCCATAATGACAAGGCTACCATCCATTGGAGTAATAAAAATCTCGACAACACACTACCTTCCATAATGACAAGGCTACCTCCATTAGAGTAACAAAAATCTCGACAACAGACTACCTTCCATAATGACAAGGCTTCAGTCCATTGGAGTAACAGAAATATCTACAACAGACTACCTTCCTTAATGACAAGGCTACCATCCATTGGAGTAACAAAAATCTCGACAACACACTACCTTCCATAATGACAAGGCTACCATCCATTGGAGTAACAAAAATCTCGACAACAGACTACCTTCCATAATGATAAGGGTACCATCCATTGGAGTAACAAAAATCTCGACAAACACTACCTTCCATAATGATAAGGCTACCATCCATTGGAGTAACAAAAATCTCGACAACAGACTACCTTCCATAATGACAAGGCTACCATCCATTGGAGTAACAAAAATATCTACAACAGAGTACGTTCCATAATGACAAGGCTACCATCCATTGGAGTAAAAAAAATCTCGACAACAGACTACCTTCCATAATGACAAGGCAACCATCCATTGGAGTAACAAAAATCTCGACAACAGACTACCTTCAATAATGACAAGGAAACCATCCATTGGAGTAACAAAAATCTCGACAAAAGACTACCTTCCATAATGACAAGGCTACCATCCAATGGAGTAACAAAAATCTCGACAACAGACTACCTTCCATAATGACAAGGCTTCAGTCCATTGGAATAACAAAAATCTCGACAACAGACCACCTTCCATAATGACAAGGATGCCATCCATTGGAGTAACAAAATTCTCTACAACAGACTACCTTCCATAATGACAAGGCTACCATCCATTAGAGTAACAAAAATTTCGAGAAAAGACTACCTTCCATAATGACAAGGCTACCATCTACTGTATTAACAAAAATCTCGACAACAGACTAACTTCCATAATGACAAGGCTACCATCCATTGGAGTAACAAAAATCTAGACAACACACTACCTTCCATAATGACAAGGCTACCATCCATTAGAGTAACAAAAATCTCGACAACAGACTACCTTCCATAATGACAAGGCTTCAATTCGTTGGAGTAACAAAAATATCTACAACAGAGTATGTTCCATAATGACAAGGCTACCATCCATTGGAGTAACAAAAATCTCGACAATAGACTACCTTCCATAATGACAAGGCTACCATCCATTGGAGTAACAAAAATCTCGACAACAGACTACCTTCAATTATGACAAGGAAACCATCTATTGGAGTAACAAAAGTCTCGACAACAGACTACCTTCCATAATGACAAGGCTACCATCCAATGGAGTAACAAAAATCTCGACAACAGACTACCTTCCATAATGACAAGGCTACCATCCATTGGAATAACAAAAATCTCGACAACAGACCACCTTCCATAATGACAAGGCTGCCATCCATTGGAGTAACAAAATTCTCTACAACATACTACCTTCCGTAATGACAAGGCTACCATCCATTAGAGTAATAAAAATCTCGAGAAAAGACTACCTTCCATAATGACAAGGCTACCATCTATTGTATTAACAAAAATCTCGACAATAGACTACCTTCCATAATGACAAGGCTACCATCCATTGGAGTAATAAAAATCTCGACAACACACTACCTTCCATAATGACAAGGCTACCTCCATTAGAGTAACAAAAATCTCAACAACAGACTACCTTCCATAATGACAAGGCTTCAGTCCATTGGAGTAACAGAAATATCTACAACAGACTACCTTCCTTAATGACAAGGCTACCATCCATTGGAGTAACAAAAATCTCGACAACACACTACCATCCATAATGACAAGGCTACCATCCATTGGAGTAACAAAAATCTCGACAACAGACTACCTTCCATAATGAAAAGGCTTCAGTCCATTGGAGTAACAAAAATATCTACAACAGAGTACGTTCCATAATGACAAGGCTACCATCCATTGGAGTAAAAAAAATTTCGACAACAGACTACCTTCCATAATGACAAGGCTACTATCCATTGGAGTAACAAAAATCTCGACAACAGACTACCTTCAATAATGACAAGGCTACCATCCATTAGAGTAACAAAAATCTCGACAACAAACTACCTTCCATAATGACAAGGCTACCATCCATTGGAGTAACAAAAATCTCGACAGCAGACTACCTTCCATAATGACAAGGCTACCATCCATTAGAGTAACAAAAATCTCGAGAAAAGACTACCTTCCATAATGACAAGGCTACCATCTATTGTATTAACAAAAATATCGACAATAGACTACCTTCCATAATGACAAGGGTACCATCCATTGGAGTAACAAAAATCTCGACAAACACTACCTTCCATAATGATAAGGCTACCATCCATTGGAGTTACAAAAATCTCGACAACAGACTACCTTCCATAATGACAAGGCTACCATCCATTGGAGTAACAAAAATATCTACAACAGAGTACGTTCCATAATGACAAGGCTACCATCCATTGGAGTAACAAAAATCTCGACAACAGACTACCTTCCATAATGACAAGACAACCATCCATTGGAGTAACAAAAATATCGACAACAGACTACCTTCAATAATGACAAGGCTTCAGTCCATTGGAATAACAAAAATCTCGACAACAGACCACCTTCCATAATGACAAGGATGCCATCCATTGGAGTAACAAAATTCTCTACAACAGACTACCTTCCATAATGACAAGGCTACCATCCATTAGAGTAACAAAAATCTCGAGAAAAGACTACCTTCCATAATGACAAGGCTACCATCTACTGTATTAACAAAAATCTCGACAACAGACTAACTTCCATAATGACAAGGTTACCATCCATTGGAGTAACAAAAATCTCGACAACACACTACCTTCCATAATGACAAGGCTACCATCCATTGGAGTAACAAAAATCTCGACAATAGACTACCTTCCATAATGACAAGGCTTCAATTCGTTGGAGTAACAAAAATATCTACAACAGAGTATGTTCCATAATGACAAGGCTACCATCCATTGGAGTAATAAAAATCTTGACAACAGACTACCTTCCATAATGACAAGGCTACCATCCATTGGAGTAACAAAAATCTCGACAACAGACTTCCTTCAATAATGACAAGGAAACCATCCATTGGAGTAACAAAAATATCGACAACAAAATACCTTCCATAATGACAAGGCTACCATCCAATGGAGTAACAAAAATCTCGACAACAGACTACCTTCCATAATGACAAGGCTACCATCCATTGGAATAACAAAAATCTCGACCACAGACCACCTTCCATAATGACAAGGATGCCATCCATTGGAGAAACAAAATTATCTACAACAGACTACCTTCCATAATGACAAGGCTACCATCCATTAGAGTAACAAAAATCTGGAGAAAAGACTACCTTCCATAATGACAAGGCTACCATCTATTGTATTAACAAAAATCTCGACAACAGACTACCTTCCATGATGACAAAGCTACCATCCATTGGAGTAACAAAAATCTTGACAACACACTACCTTCCATAATGACAAGGCTACCATCCATTGGAGTAACAAAAATCTCGACAACAGACTACCTTCCATAATGAAAAGGCTTCAATCCGTTGGAGTTACAAAAATATCTACAAAAGAGTATGTTCCATAATGACAAGGCTACCATCCATTAGAGTAACAAAAATCTCGACAACAGACTACCTTCAATAATGACAAGGCTACCATCCATTAGAGTAACAAAAATCTCGACAAAAAACTACCTTCCATAATGACAAGGCTACCATCCATTGGAGTAACAAAAATCTCGACAGCAGACTACCTTCCATAATGACAAGGCTACCATCCATTAGATTAACAAAAATCTCGAGAAAAGACTACCTTCCATAATGACAAGGCTACCATCTATTGTATTAACAAAAATCTCGACAACAGACTACCTTCCATAATGACAAGGGTACCATCCATTGGAGTAACAAAAATCTCGACAACACACTACCTCCATAATGACAAGGCTACCATCTAATGGAGTAACAAAAATCTCGACAACAGACTACCTTCCATAATGACAAGGCTACCATCCATTGGAATAACAAAAATCTCGACCACAGACCACCTTCCATAATGACAAGGATGCCATCCATTGGAGAAACAAAATTATCTACAACAGACTACCTTCCATAATGACAAGGCTACCATCCATTAGAGTAACAAAAATCTGGAGAAAAGACTACCTTCCATAATGACAAGGCTACCATCTATTGTATTAACAAAAGTCTCGACAACAGACTACCTTCCATGATGACAAAGCTACCATCCATTGGAGTAACAAAAATCTTGACAACACACTACCTTCCATAATGACAAGGCTACCATCCATTGGAGTAACAAAAATCTCGACAATAGACTACCTTCCATAATGAAAAGGCTTCAATCCATTGGAGTTACAAAAATATCTACAAAAGAGTATGTTCCATAATGACAAGGCTACCATCCATTAGAGTAACAAAAATCTCGACAACAGACTACCTTCAATAATGACAAGGCTACCATCCATTAGAGTAACAAAAATCTCGACAAAAAACTACCTTCCATAATGACAAGGCTACCATCCATTGGAGTAACAAAAATCTCGACAGCAGACTACCTTCCATAATGACAAGGCTACCATCCATTAGATTAACAAAAATCTCGAGAAAAGACTACCTTCCATAATGACAAGGCTACCATCTATTGTATTAACAAAAATCTCGACAACAGACTACCTTCCATAATGACAAGGGTACCATCCATTGGAGTAACAAAAATCTCGACAACACACTACCTCCATAATGATAAGGCTACCATCCATTGGAGTAACAAAAATGTCGACAACAGACTACCTTCCATAATGACAAGGCTACCATCCATTGGAATAACAAAAATCTCGACCACAGACCACCTTCCATAATGACAAGGATGCCATCCATTGGAGAAACAAAATTATCTACAACAGACTACCTTCCATAATGACAAGGCTACCATCCATTAGAGTAACAAAAATCTGGAGAAAAGACTACCTTCCATAATGACAAGGCTACCATCTATTGTATTAACAAAAATCTCGACAACAGACTACCTTCCATGATGACAAAGCTACCATCCATTGGAGTAACAAAAATCTTGACAACACACTACCTTCCATAATGACAAGGCTACCATCCATTGGAGTAACAAAAATCTCGACAACAGACTACCTTCCATAATGAAAAGGCTTCAATCCGTTGGAGTTACAAAAATATCTACAAAAGAGTATGTTCCATAATGACAAGGCTACCATCCATTAGAGTAACAAAAATCTCGACAACAGACTACCTTCAATAATGACAAGGCTACCATCCATTAGAGTAACAAAAATCTCGACAAAAAACTACCTTCCATAATGACAAGGCTACCATCCATTGGAGTAACAAAAATCTCGACAGCAGACTACCTTCCATAATGACAAGGCTACCATCCATTAGATTAACAAAAATCTCGAGAAAAGACTACCTTCCATAATGACAAGGCTACCATCTATTGTATTAACAAAAATCTCGACAACAGACTACCTTCCATAATGACAAGGGTACCATCCATTGGAGTAAACAAAATCTCGACAACACACTACCTCCATAATGATAAGGCTACCATCCATTGGAGTAACAAAAATGTCGACAACAGACTACCTTCCATAATGACAAGGCTACCATCCATTGGAGTAACAAAAATATCTACAACAGAGTACGTTCCATAATGACAAGGCTACCATCCATTGAAGTAACAAAAATCTCGACAATAGACTACCTTCCATAATGACAAGGCTACCATCCATTGGAGTAAGAAAAATCTCGACAACAGACAACCTTCAATTATGACAAGGAAACCATCTATTGGAGTAACAAAAATCTCGACAACAGACTACCTTCCATAATGACAAGGCTACCATCCAATGGAGTAACAAAAATCTCGACAACAGACTACCTTAAATAATGACAAGGCTACCATCCATTGGAATAACAAAAATCTTGACAACAGACCACCTTCCATAATGACAAGTCTGCCATCCATTGGAGTATCAAAATTCTCTACAACAGACTACCTTCCATAATGACAAGGCTACCATCCAATGGAGTAACAAAAATCTCGACAACAGACTACCTTCCATAATGACAAGGCTACCATCCATTGGAATAACAAAAATCTCGACCACAGACCACCTTCCATAATGACAAGGATGCCATCCATTGGAGAAACAAAATTATCTACAACAGACTACCTTCCATAATGACAAGGCTACCATCCATTAGAGTAACAAAAATCTGGAGAAAAGACTACCTTCCATAATGACAAGGCTACCATCTATTGTATTAACAAAAATCTCGACAACAGACTACCTTCCATGATGACAAAGCTACCATCCATTGGAGTAACAAAAATCTTGACAACACACTACCTTCCATAATGACAAGGCTACCATCCATTGGAGTAACAAAAATCTCGACAACAGACTACCTTCCATAATGAAAAGGCTTCAATCCGTTGGAGTTACAAAAATATCTACAAAAGAGTATGTTCCATAATGACAAGGCTACCATCCATTAGAGTAACAAAAATCTCGACAACAGACTACCTTCAATAATGACAAGGCTACCATCCATTAGAGTAACAAAAATCTCGACAAAAAACTACCTTCCATAATGACAAGGCTACCATCCATTGGAGTAACAAAAATCTCGACAGCAGACTACCTTCCATAATGACAAGGCTACCATCCATTAGATTAACAAAAATCTCGAGAAAAGACTACCTTCCATAATGACAAGGCTACCATCTATTGTATTAACAAAAATCTCGACAACAGACTACCTTCCATAATGACAAGGGTACCATCCATTGGAGTAACAAAAATCTCGACAACACACTACCTCCATAATGATAAGGCTACCATCCATTGGAGTAACAAAAATGTCGACAACAGACTACCTTCCATAATGACAAGGCTACCATCCATTGGAGTAACAAAAATCTCGACAACAGACTACCTTCCATAATGACAAGGGTACCATCCATTGGAGTAACAAAAATCTCGACAACACACTACCTCCATAATGACAAGGCTACCATCCAATGGAGTAACAAAAATCTCGACAACACACTACCTTCCATAATGACAAGGCTACCATCCATTGGAATAACAAAAATCTCGACCACAGACCACCTTCCATAATGACAAGGATGCCATCCATTGGAGAAACAAAATTATCTACAACAGACTACCTTCCATAATGACAAGGCTACCATCCATTAGAGTAACAAAAATCTGGAGAAAAGACTACCTTCCATAATGACAAGGCTACCATCTATTGTATTAACAAAAATCTCGACAACAGACTACCTTCCATGATGACAAAGCTACCATCCATTGGAGTAACAAAAATCTTGACAACACACTACCTTCCATAATGACAAGGCTACCATCCATTGGAGTAACAAAAATCTCGACAACAGACTACCTTCCATAATGAAAAGGCTTCAATCCATTGGAGTTACAAAAATATCTACAAAAGAGTATGTTCCATAATGACAAGGCTACCATCCATTAGAGTAACAAAAATCTCGACAACAGTCTACCTTCAATAATGACAAGGCTACCATCCATTAGAGTAACAAAAATCTCGACAAAAAACTACCTTCCATAATGACAAGGCTACCATCCATTGGAGTAACAAAAATCTCGACAGCAGACTACCTTCCATAATGACAAGGCTACCATCCATTAGATTAACAAAAATCTCGAGAAAAGACTACCTTCCAAAATGACAAGGCTACCATCTATTGTATTAACAAAAATCTCGACAACAGACTACCTTCCATAATGACAAGGGTACCATCCATTGGAGTAACAAAAATCTCGACAACACACTACCTCCATAATGATAAGGCTACCATCCATTGGAGTAACAAAAATGTCGACAACAGACTACCTTCCATAATGACAAGGCTACCATCCATTGGAATAACAAAAATCTCGACCACTGACCACCTTCCATAATGACAAGGATGCCATCCATTGGAGAAACAAAATTATCTACAACAGACTACCTTCCATAATGACAAGGCTACCATCCATTAGAGTAACAAAAATCTGGAGAAAAGACTACCTTCCATAATGACAAGGCTACCATCTATTGTATTAACAAAAATCTCGACAACAGACTACCTTCCATGATGACAAAGCTACCATCCATTGGAGTAACAAAAATCTTGACAACACACTACCTTCCATAATGACAAGGCTACCATCCATTGGAGTAACAAAAATCTCGACAACAGACTACCTTCCATAATGAAAAGGCTTCAATCCGTTGGAGTTACAAAAATATCTACAAAAGAGTATGTTCCATAATGACAAGGCTACCATCCATTAGAGTAACAAAAATCTCGACAACAGACTACCTTCAATAATGACAAGGCTACCATCCATTAGAGTAACAAAAATCTCGACAAAAAACTACCTTCCATAATGACAAGGCTACCATCCATTGGAGTAACAAAAATCTCGACAGCAGACTACCTTCCATAATGACAAGGCTACCATCCATTAGATTAACAAAAATCTCGAGAAATGACTACCTTCCATAATGACAAGGCTACCATCTATTGTATTAACAAAAATCTCGACAACAGACTACCTTCCAAAATGACAAGGGTACCATCCATTGGAGTAACAAAAATCTCGACAACACACTACCTCCATAATGATAAGGCTACCATCCATTGGAGTAACAAAAATGTCGACAACAGACTACCTTCCATAATGACAAGGCTACCATCCATTGGAGTAACAAAAATATCTACAACAGAGTACGTTCCATAATGACAAGGCTACCATCCATTGGAGTAACAAAAATCTCGACAATAGACTACCTTCCATAATGACAAGGCTACCATCCATTGGAGTAAGAAAAATCTCGACAACAGACAACCTTCAATTATGACAAGGAAACCATCTATTGGAGTAACAAAAATCTCGACAACAGACTACCTTCCATAATGACAAGGCTACCATCCAATGGAGTAACAAAAATCTCGACAACAGACTACCTTAAATAATGACAAGGCTACCATCCATTGGAATAACAAAAATCTCGACAACAGACCACCTTCCATAATGACAAGTCTGCCATCCATTGGAGTATCAAAATTCTCTACATCAGACTACCTTCCATAATGACAAGGCTACCATCCATTAGAGTAATAAAAATCTCGAGAAAAGACTATCTTCCATAATGACAAGGCTACCATCTATTGTATTAACAAAAATCTCGACAACAGACTACCTTCCATAATGACAAGGTTACCATCCATTGGAGTAATAAAAATCTCGACAACACACTACCTTCCATAATGACAAGGCTACCATCCATTAGAGTAACAAAAATCTCGACAACAAACTACCTTCCATAATGACAAGGCTTTAGTTCATTGGAGTAACAAAAATATCTACAACAGACTACCTTCCATAATGACAAGGCTACCATCCATTGGAGTAACAAAAATCTCGACAACACACTACCTTCCATAATGACAAGGCTACCATCCATTGGAGTAACAAAAATCTCGACAACAGTTTACCTTCCATAATGACAAGGCTTCAGTCCATTGGAGTAACAAAAATATCTACAACAGATTACATTCCATAATGACAAGGCTACCATCCATTGGAGTAACAAAAATCTCGACAACAGGCTACCTTCCATAATGACAAGGCTACCATCCATTGGAGTAACAAAAATCTCGACAACAGACTACCTTCAATAATGACAAGGCTACCATCCATTAGAGTAACAAAAATCTCGACAACAAACTACCTTCCATTATGACAAGGCTACCATCCATTGGAGTAACAAAAATCCCGACAGCAGACTACCTTCCATAATGACAAGGCTACCATCCATTAGAATAATAAAAATCTCGAGAAAAGACTACCTTCCATAATGACAAGGCTACCATCTATTGTATTAATAAAAATCTCGACAACAGACTACCTTCCATAATGACAAGGGTACCATCCATTGGAGTAACAAAAATCTCGACAACACACTACCTTCCATAATGATAAGGCTACCATCCATTGGAGTAACAAAAATCTCGACAACAGACTACCTTCCATAATGACAAGTCTACCATCCATTGGAGTAACAAAAATATCTACAACATAGTACGTTCCATAATGACAAGGCTACCATCCATTGGAGTAACAAAAATCTCGACAACAGACTACCTTCCATAATAACAAGGCTACCATCCATTGGAGTAAGAAAAATCTCGACAACAGACCACCTTCCATAATGACAAGGCTGCCATCCATTGGAGTAACAAAATTCTCTCCAACAGACTACCTTCCATAATGACAAGGCTACCATCCATTAGAGTAATAAAAATCTCGAGAAAAGACTACCTTCCATAATGACAAGGCTACCATCTATTGTATTAACAAAAATCTCGACAACAGACTACCTTCCATAATGACAAGGCTACCATCCATTGGAGTAATAAAAATCTCGACAACACACTACCTTCCATAATGACAAGGCTACCATCCATTAGAGTAACAAAAATCTCGACAACAGACTACCTTCCATAATGACAAGGCTTTAGTTCATTGGAGTAACAAAAATATCTACAACAGACTACCTTCCATAATGACAAGGCTACCATCCATTGGAGTAACAAAAATCTCGACAACACACTACCTTTCATAATGACAAGGCTACCATCCATTGGAGTAACAAAAATCTCGACAACAGTTTACCTTCCATAATGACAAGGCTTCAGTCCATTGGAGTAACAAAAATATCTACAACAGATTACATTCCATAATGACAAGGCTACCATCCATTGGAGTAACAAAAATCTCGACAACAGGCTACCTTCCATAATGACAAGGCTACCATCCATTGGAGTAACAAAAATCTCGACAACAGACTACCTTCAATAATGACAAGGCTACCATCCATTAGAGTAATAAAAATCTCGACAACAAACTACCTTCCATAATGACAAGGCTACCATCCATTGGAGTAACAAAAATCTCGACAGCAGACTACCTTCCATAATGACAAGGCTACCATCCATTAGAATAATAAAAATCTCGATAAAAGACTACCTTCCATAATGACAAGGCTACCATCTATTGTATTAACAAAAATCTCGACAACAGACTACCTTCCATAATGACAAGGGTACCATCCATTGGAGTAACAAAAATCTCGACAACACACTACCTTCCATAATGATAAGGCTACCATCCATTGGAGTAACAAAAATCTCGACAACAGACTACCTTCCATAATGACAAGGCTACCATCCATTGGAGTAACAAAAATATCTACAACAGAGTACGTTCCATAATGACAAGGCTACCATCCATTGGAGTAACAAAAATCTCGACAACAGACTACCTTCCATAATAACAAGGCTACCATCCATTGGAGTAAGAAAAATCTCGACAACAGACTACCTTCAATTATGACAAGGAAACCATCTATTGGAGTAACAAAAATCTCGACAACAGACTACCTTCCATAATGACAAGGCTACCATCCAATGGAGTAACAAAAATCTCGACACCAGACTACCTTCAATAATGATAAGGCTACCATGCATTGGAATAACAAAAGTCTCGACAACAGACCACCTTCCATAATGACAAGGCTGCCATCCATTGGAGTAACAAAATTCTCTACAACAGACTAACTTCCATAATGACAAGGCTACCATCCATTAGAGTAATAAAAATCTCGAGAAAAGACTACCTTCCACAATGACAAGGCTACCATCTATTGTATTAACAAAAATCTCGACAACAGACTACCTTCCATAATGACAAGGCTACCATCCATTGGAGTAATAAAAATCTCGACAACACACTACCTTCCATAATGACAAGGCTACCATCCTCTAGAGTAACAAAAATCTCGACAACAGACTACCTTCCATAATGACAAGGCTTCAGTCCATTGGAGTAACAAAAATATCTACAACAGACTACCTTCCATAATGACAAGGCTACCATCCATTGGAGTAACAAAAATCTCGACAATACACTACCTTCCATAATGACAAGGCTACCATCCATTGGAGTAACAAAAATCTCGACAACAGACTACCTTCCATAATGACAAGGCTTCAGTCCATTGGAGTAACAAAAATATCTACAACAAAGTACGTTCCATAATGACAAGGCTACTATCCATTGGAGTAACAAAAATCTCGGCAACAGACTACCTTCCATAATGACAAGGCTACCATCCATTGGAGTAACAAAAATCTCGACAACAGACTACCTTCAATAATGACAAGGCTACCATCCATTAGAGTAACAAAAATCTCGACAACAAACTACCTTCCATAATGACAAGGGTACCATCCATTGGAGTAACAAAAATCTCGACAGCAGACTACCTTCCATAATGACAAGGCTAGCATCCATTAGAGTAACAAAAATCTCGAGAAAAGACTACCTTCCATAATGTCAAGGCTACTATCTATTGTATTAACAAAAATCTCGACAACAGACTACCTTCCATAATGACAAGGGTACCATCCATTGGAGTAACAAAAATCTCGACAACACACTACCTTGCATAATGATAAGGCTACCATCCATTGGAATAACAAAAATCTCGACAACAGACTACCTTCCATAATGACAAGGCTACCATCCATTGGAGTAACAAAAATATCTACAACAGAGTACGTTCCATAATGACAAGGCTACTATCCATTGGAGTAACAAAACTCTCGACAACAGACTACCTTCCATAATGACAAGGCAACCATCCATTGGAGTAACAAAAATCTCGACAACAGACTACCTTCAATAATGACAAGGAAACCATCCATTGGAGTAACAAAAATCTCGATAAAAGACTACCTTCCATAATGACAAGGCTACCATCCAATGGAGTAACAAAAATCTCGACAACAGACTACCTTCCATAATGACAAGGCTTCAGTCCATTGGAATAACAAAAATCTCGACAACAGACCACTTTCCATAATGACAAGGATGCCATCCATTGGAGTAACAAAATTCTCTACAACAGACTACCTTCCATAATGACAAGTCTACCATCCATTAGAGTAAAAAAAATCTCGAGAAAAGACTACTTTCCATAATGACAAGGCTACCATCTATTGTATTAACAAAAATCTCGACTACAGACTAGCTTCCATAATGACAAGGCTACCATCCATTGGAGTAACAAAAATATCGACAACACACTACCTTCCATAATGACAAGGCTACCATCCATTGGAGTAACAAAAATCTCGACAACAGACTACCTTCCATAATGATAAGGCTTCAATCCGTTGGAGTAACAAAAATATCTACAACAGAGTATGTTCCATAATGACAAGGCTACCATCCATTGGAGTAACAAAAATCTTGACAACAGACTACCTTCCATAATGACAAGGCAACCATCCATTGGAGTAACAAAAATCTCGACAACAGACTACCTTCAATAATGACAAGGAAACCATCCATTGGAGTAACAAAAATCTCGACAAAAGACTACCTTCCATAATGACAAGGCTACCATCCAATGGAGTAACAAAAATCTCGACAACAGACTACCTTCCATAATGACAAGGCTTCAGTCCATTGGAATAACAAAAATCTCGACAACAGACCACCTTCCATAATGACAAGGACGCCATCCATTGGAGTAACAAAATTCTCTACAATAGACTACCTTCCATAATGACAAGTCTACCATCCATTAGAGTAACAAAAATCTCGAGAAAAGACTACTTTCCATAATGACAAGGCTACCATCCATTGGAGTAACAAAAATCTCGACAACAGACTACCTTCAATAATGACAAGGCTACCATCCATTAGAGTAATAAAAATCTCGACAACAAACTACCTTCCATAATGACAAGGCTACCATCCATTGGAGTAACAAAAATCTCGACAGCAGACTACCTTCCATAATGACAAGGCTACCATCCATTAGAATAATAAAAATCTCGATAAAAGACTACCTTCCATAATGACAAGGCTACCATCTATTGTATTAACAAAAATCTCGACAACAGACTACCTTCCATAATGACAAGGGTACCATCCATTGGAGTAACAAAAATCTCGACAACACACTACCTTCCATAATGATAAGGCTACCATCCATTGGAGTAACAAAAATCTCGACAACAGACTACCTTCCATAATGACAAGGCTACCATCCATTGGAGTAACAAAAATATCTACAACAGAGTACGTTCCATAATGACAAGGCTACCATCCATTGGAGTAACAAAAATCTCGACAACAGACTACCTTCCATAATAACAAGGCTACCATCCATTGGAGTAAGAAAAATCTCGACAACAGACTACCTTCAATTATGACAAGGAAACCATCTATTGGAGTAACAAAAATCTCGACAACAGACTACCTTCCATAATGACAAGGCTACCATCCAATGGAGTAACAAAAATCTCGACACCAGACTACCTTCAATAATGATAAGGCTACCATGCATTGGAATAACAAAAGTCTCGACAACAGACCACCTTCCATAATGACAAGGCTGCCATCCATTGGAGTAACAAAATTCTCTACAACAGACTAACTTCCATAATGACAAGGCTACCATCCATTAGAGTAATAAAAATCTCGAGAAAAGACTACCTTCCATAATGACAAGGCTACCATCTATTGTATTAACAAAAATCTCGACAACAGACTACCTTCCATAATGACAAGGCTACCATCCATTGGAGTAATAAAAATCTCGACAACACACTACCTTCCATAATAACAAGGCTACCATCCATTAGAGTAACAAAAATCTCGACAACAGACTACCTTCCATAATGACAAGGCTTCAGTCCATTGGAGTAACAAAAATATCTACAACAGACTACCTTCCATAATGACAAGGCTACCATCCATTGGAGTAACAAAAATCTCGACAATACACTACCTTCCATAATGACAAGGCTACCATCCATTGGAGTAACAAAAATCTTGACAACAGACTACCTTCCATAATGACAAGGCTTCAGTCCATTGGAGTAACAAAAATATCTACAACAAAGTACGTTCCATAATGACAAGGCTACCATCCATTGGAGTAACAAAAATCTCGGCAACAGACTACCTTCCATAATGACAAGGCTACCATCCATTGGAGTAACAAAAATCTCGACAACAGACTACCTTCAATAATGACAAGGCTACCATCCATTAGAGTAACAAAAATCTCGACAACAAACTACCTTCCATAATGACAAGGGTACCATCCATTGGACTAACAAAAATCTCGACAGCAGACTACCTTCCATAATGACAAGGCTAGCATCCATTAGAGTAACAAAAATCTCGAGAAAAGACTACCTTCCATAATGACAAGGCTACTATCTATTGTATTAACAAAAATCTCGACAACAGACTACCTTCCATAATGACAAGGGTGCCATCCATTGGAGTAACAAAAATCTCGACAACACACTACCTTGCATAATGATAAGGCTACCAACCATTGGAATAACAAAAATCTCGACAACAGACTACCTTCCATAATGACAAGGCTACCATCCATTGGAGTAACAAAAATATCTACAACAGAGTACGTTCCATAATGACAAGGCTACTATCCATTGGAGTAACAAAACTCTCGACAACAGACTACCTTCCATAATGACAAGGCAACCATCCATTGGAGTAACAAAAATCTCGACAACAGACTACCTTCAATAATGACAAGGAAACCATCCATTGGAGTAACAAAAATCTCGATAAAAGACTACCTTCCATAATGACAAGGCTACCATCCAATGGAGTAACAAAAATCTCGACAACAGACTACCTTCCATAATGACAAGGCTTCAGTCCATTGGAATAACAAAAATCTCGAAAACAGACCACCTTCCATAATGACAAGGATGCCATCCATTGGAGTAACAAAATTCTCTACAACAGACTACCTTCCATAATGACAAGTCTACCATCCATTAGAGTAAAAAAAATCTCGAGAAAAGACTACTTTCCATAATGACAAGGCTACCATCTATTGTATTAACAAAAATCTCGACAACAGACTAGCTTCCATAATGACAAGGCTACCATCCATTGGAGTAACAAAAATATCGACAACACACTACCTTCCATAATGACAAGGCTACCATCCATTGGAGTAACAAAAATCTCGACAACAGACTACCTTCCATAATGATAAGGCTTCAATCGGTTGGAGTAACAAAAATATCTACAACAGAGTATGTTCCATAATGACAAGGCTACCATCCATTGGAGTAACAAAAATCTTGACAACAGACTACCTTCCATAATGACAAGGCAACCATCCATTGGAGTAACAAAAATCTCGACAACAGACTACCTTCAATAATGACAAGGAAACCATCCATTGGAGTAACAAAAATCTCGACAAAAGACTACCTTCCATAATGACAAGGCTACCATCCAATGGAGTAACAAAAATCTCGACAACAGACTACCTTCCATAATGACAAGGCTTCAGTCCATTGGAATAACAAAAATCTCGACAACAGACCACCTTCCATAATGACAAGGACGCCATCCATTGGAGTAACAAAATTCTCTACAATAGACTACCTTCCATAATGACAAGTCTACCATCCATTAGAGTAACAAAAATCTCGAGAAAAGACTACTTTCCATAATGACAAGGCTACCATCTATTGTATTAACAAAAATCTCGGCAACAGACTAGCTTCCATAATGACAAGGCTACCATCCATTGGAGTTACAAAAATCTCGACAACACACTACCTTCCATAATGACAAGGCTACCATCCATTGGTGTAATAAAAATCTCGACAACAGACTACCTTCCATAATGATAAGTCTTCAATCCGTTGGAGTAACAAAAATATCTACAACAGAGTATGTTCCATAATGACAAGGCTACCATCCATTGGAGTAACAAAAATCTTGACAACAGACTACCTTCCATATTGACAAGGCTACCATCCATTGGAGTAACAAAAATCTTGACAACAGACTACCTTCAATAATGACAAGGAAACCATCCATTGGAGTAACAAAAATCTCGATAAAAGACTACCTTCCATAATGACAAGGCTACCATCCAATGGAGTAACAAAAATCTCGACAACAGACTACCTTCCATAATGACAAGGCTTCAGTCCATTGGAATAACAAAAATCTCGAAAACAGACCACCTTCCATAATGACAAGGATGCCATCCATTGGAGTAACAAAATTCTCTACAACAGACTACCTTCCATAATGACAAGTCTACCATCCATTAGAGTAAAAAAAATCTCGAGAAAAGACTACTTTCCATAATGACAAGGCTACCATCTATTGTATTAACAAAAATCTCGACAACAGACTAGCTTCCATAATGACAAGGCTACCATCCATTGGAGTAACAAAAATATCGACAACACACTACCTTCCATAATGACAAGGCTACCATCCATTGGAGTAACAAAAATCTCGACAACAGACTACCTTCCATAATGATAAGGCTTCAATCGGTTGGAGTAACAAAAATATCTACAACAGAGTATGTTCCATAATGACAAGGCTACCATCCATTGGAGTAACAAAAATCTTGACAACAGACTACCTTCCATAATGACAAGGCAACCATCCATTGGAGTAACAAAAATCTCGACAACAGACTACCTTCAATAATGACAAGGAAACCATCCATTGGAGTAACAAAAATCTCGACAAAAGACTACCTTCCATAATGACAAGGCTACCATCCAATGGAGTAACAAAAATCTCGACAACAGACTACCTTCCATAATGACAAGGCTTCAGTCCATTGGAATAACAAAAATCTCGACAACAGACCACCTTCCATAATGACAAGGACGCCATCCATTGGAGTAACAAAATTCTCTACAATAGACTACCTTCCATAATGACAAGTCTACCATCCATTAGAGTAACAAAAATCTCGAGAAAAGACTACTTTCCATAATGACAAGGCTACCATCTATTGTATTAACAAAAATCTCGGCAACAGACTAGCTTCCATAATGACAAGGCTACCATCCATTGGAGTTACAAAAATCTCGACAACACACTACCTTCCATAATGACAAGGCTACCATCCATTGGTGTAATAAAAATCTCGACAACAGACTACCTTCCATAATGATAAGTCTTCAATCCGTTGGAGTAACAAAAATATCTACAACAGAGTATGTTCCATAATGACAAGGCTACCATCCATTGGAGTAACAAAAATCTTGACAACAGACTACCTTCCATATTGACAAGGCTACCATCCATTGGAGTAACAAAAATCTTGACAACAGACTACCTTCAATAATGACAAGGAAACCATCCATTGGAGTAACAAAAATATCGACAAAAGACTACCTTCCATAATGACAAGGCTACCATCCAATGGAGTAAAAAAAATCTCGACAACAGAATACCTTCCATAATGACAAGGCTACCATCCATTGGAATAACAAAAATCTCGACCACAGACCACCTTCCATAATGACAAGGATGCCATCCATTGGAGAAACAAAATTCTCTACAACAGACTACCTTCCATAATGACAAGGCTACCATCCATTAGAGTAACAAAAATCTGGAGAAAAGACTACCTTCCATAATGACAAGGCTACCATCTATTGTATTAACAAAAATCTCGACAACAGACTACCTTCCATAATGACAAGGCTACCATCCATTGGAGTAACAAAAATCTCGACAACACACTACCTTCCATAATGACAAGGCTACCATCCATTGGAGTAACAAAAATCTCGACAACAGACTACCTTCCATAATGACAAGGCTTTAATCCGTTGGAGTTACAAAAATATCTACAAAAGAGTACTTTCCATAATGATAAGGCTATCATCCATTGGATTAACAAAAATCTCGACAACAGACTACCTTCAATAATTACAAGGCTACCATCCATTAGAGTAACAAAAATATCGACAAAAAACTACCTTCCATAATGACAAGGCTACCATCCATTGGAGTAACAAAAATCTCGACAACAGACTACCTTACATAATGACAAGGCTACCATCCATTAGAGTAACAAAAATCTCGAGAAAAGACTATCTTCAATAATGACAAGGCTACCATCCATTAGAGTAACAAAAATCTCGAGAAAAGACTACCTTCCATAATGCCAAAGCTACCATCTATTGTATTAACCAAAATCTCGACAATAGACTACCTTCCATAATGACAAGGGTACCATCCATTGGAGTTACAAAAATCTCGACAACACACTACCTTCCATAATGACAAGGCTACCATCCATTGGAGTAACAAAAATCTCGACAACAAACTACCTTCCATAATGACAAGGCTACCATCCATTGGAGTAACAAAAATCTCGACAACACACTACCTTCCATAATGACAAGGCTACCATCCATTGCAGTAACAAAAATCTCGACAAAAGACTACCTTCCATAATGACAAGGCTTCAATTCGTTGGAGTAACAAAAATATCTACAACAGAGTATGTTCCATAATGACAAGGCTACCATCCATTGGAGTAACAAAAATCTTGACAACAGACTACCTTCCATATTGACAAGGCTACCATCCATTGGAGTAACAAAAATCTTGACAACAGACTACCTTCAATAATGACAAGGAAACCATCCATTGGAGTAACAAAAATATCGACAACAAAATACCTTCCATAATGACTAGGCTACCAACCAATGGAGTAACAAAAATCTCGACAACAGACTACCTTCCATAATGACAAGGCTACCATCCATTGGAATAACAAAAATCTCTACCACAGACCACCTTCCATAATGACAAGGATGCCATCCATTGGAGAAACAAAATTATCTACAACAGACTACCTTCCATAATGACAAGGCTACCATCCATTAGAGTAACAAAAATCTGGAGAAAAGACTACCTTCCATAATGACAAGGCTACCATCTATTGTACTAACAAAAATCTCGACAACAGACTACCTTCCATGATGACAAAGCTACCATCCATTGGAGTAACAAAAATCTTGACAACACACTACCTTCCATAATGACAAGGCTACCATCCATTGGAGTAACAAAAATCTCGACAACAGACTACCTTCCATAATGAAAAGGCTTCAATCCGTTGGAGTTACAAAAATATCTACAAAAGAGTATGTTCCATAATGACAAGGCTACCATCCATTAGAGTAACAAAAATCTCGACAAAAAACTACCTTCCATAATGACAAGGCTACCATCCATTGGAGTAACAAAAATCTCGACAGCAGACTACCTTCCATAATGACAAGGCTACCATCCATTAGAGTAACAAAAATCTCGAGAAAAGACTACCTTCCATAATGACAAGGCTACCATCTATTGTATTAACAAAAATCTCGACAACAGACTACCTTCCATAATGACAAGGGTACCATCCATTGGAGTAACAAAAATCTAGACAACACACTACCTTCCATAATGATAAGGCTATCATCCATTGGAGTAACAAAAATGTCGACAACAGACTACCTTCCGTAATGACAAGGCTACCATCCATTGGAGTAAGAAAAATCTCGACAACAGACTACCTTCAATTATTACAAGGAAACCATCTATTGGAGTAACAAAAATCTCGACAACAGACTACCTTCCATAATGACAAGGCTACCATCCAATGGAGTAACAAAAATCTCGACAACAGACTACCTTCAATAATGACAAGGCTACCATCCATTGGAATAACAAAAATCTCGACAACAGACCACCTTCCATAATGACAAGGCTGCCATCCATGGGAGTAACAAAATTCTCTACAACAGACTATCTTCCATAATGACAAGGCTACCATCCATTAGAGTAATAAAAATCTCGAGAAAAGACTACCTTCCATAATGACAAGGCTACCATCTATTGTATTAACAAAAATCTCGACAACAGACTACCTTCCATAATGACAAGGCTACCATCCATTGGAGTAATAAAAATCTCGACAACACACAACCTTCCATAATGACAAGGCTACCATCCATTAGAGTAACAAAAATCTCGACAACAGACTACCTTCCATAATGACAAGGCTTCAGTTCATTGGAGTAACAAAAATATCTACAACAGACTACCTTCCATAATGACAAGGCTACCATCCATTGGAGTAACAAAAATCTCGACAACACACTACCTTCCATAATGACAAGGCTACCATCCATTGGAGTAACAAAAATCTCGACAACAGACTACCTTCCATAATGACAAGGCTTCAGTCCATTGGACTAACAAAAATATCTACAACAGAGTACGTTCCATAATGACAAGGCTACCATCCATTGGAGTAACAAAAATCTCGACAACAGACTACCTTCCATAATGACAAGGCTACCATCCATTGGAGTAACAAAAATCTCGACAACAGACTACCTTCAATAATGACAAGGCTACCATCCATTAGAGTAACAAAAATCTCGACAACAAACTACCTTCCATAATGACAAGGCTACCATCCATTGGAGTAACAAAAATCTCGACAGCAGACTACCTTCCATAATGACAAGGCTACCATCCATTAGAGTAACAAAAATCTTGAGAAAAGACTACCTTCCATAATGACAAGGCTACCATCTATTGTATTAACAAAAATCTCGACAACAGACTACCTTCCATAATGACAAGGGTACCATCCATTGGAGTAACAAAAATCTCGACAACACACTACCTTCCATAATGATAAGGCTACCATCCATTGGAGTAACAAAAATCTTGACAACAGACTACCTTCCATAATGACAAGGCTACCATCCATTGGAGTAACAAAAATATCTACAACAGAGTACGTTCCATAATGACAAGGCTAACATCCATTGGAGTAACAAAAATCTCGACAACAGACTACCTTCCATAATGACAAGGTTTCAGTCCATTGGACTAACAAAAATATCTACAACAGAGTACGTTCCATAATGACAAGGCTACCATCCATTGGAGTAACAAAAATCTCGACCACAGACTACCTTCCATAATGACAAGGCTACCATCCATTGGAGTAACAAAAATCTCGACAACAGACTACCTTCAATAATGACAAGGCTACCATCCATTAGAGTAACAAAAATCTCGACAACAAACTACCTTCCATAATGACAAGGCTACCATTCATTGGAGTAACAAAAATCTCGACAGCAGACTACCTTCCATAATGACAAGGCTACCATCCATTAGAGTAACAAAAATCTTGAGAAAAGACTACCTTCCATAATGACAAGGCTACCATCTATTGTATTAACAAAAATCTCGACAACAGACTACCTTCCATAATGACAAGGGTACCATCCATTGGAGTAAAAAAAATCTCGACAACACACTACCTTCCATAATGATAAGGCTACCATCCATTGGAGTAACAAAAATCTCGACAACAGACTACCTTCCATAATGACAAGGCTACCATCCATTGGAGTAACAAAAATCTCGACAACAGACTACCTTCCATAATGACAAGGCTACCATCCATTGGAGTAACAAAAATCTCGACAACAGACTACCTTCAATAATGACAAGGCTACCATCCATTAGAGTAACAAAAATCTCGACAACACACTACCTTCCATAATGACAAGGCTACCATTCATTGGAGTAACAAAAATCTCGACAACAGACTACCTTCCATAATGACAAGGCTACCATCCATTAGAGTAACAAAAATCTTGAGAAAAGACTACCTTCCATAATGACAAGGCTACCATCTATTGTATTAACAAAAATCTCGACAACAGACTACCTTCCATAATGACAAGGGTACCATCCATTGGAGTAACAAAAATCTCGACAACACACTACCTTCCATAATGATAAGGCTACCATCCATTGGAGTAACAAAAATCTCGACAACAGACTACCTTCCATAATGACAAGGCTACCATCCATTGGAGTAACAAAAATATCTACAACAGAGTACGTTCCATAATGACAAGGCTACCATCCATTGGAGTAACAAAAATCTCGACAATAGACTACCTTCCATAATGACAAGGCTACCATCCATTGGAGTAAGAAAAATCTCGACAACAGACTACCTTCAATTATGACAAGGAAACCATCTATTGGAGTAACAAAAATCTCGACAACAGACTACCTTCCATAATGACAAGGCTACCATCTAATGGAGTAACAAAAATCTCGACAACAGACTACCTTCAATAATGACAAGGCTACCATCCATTGGAATAACAAAAATCTCGACAACAGACCACCTTCCGTAATGACAAGGCTGCCATCCATTGGAGTAACAAAATTCTCTACAACAGAATACCTTCCATAATGACAAGGCTACCATCCATTAGAGTAATAAAAATCTCGAGAAAAGACTACCTTCCATAATGACAAGGCTACCATCTATTGTATTAACAAAAATCTCGACAACAGACTACCTTCCATAATGACAAGGCTACCATCCATTGGAGTAATAAAAATCTCGACAACACACTACCTTCCATAATGACAAGGCTACCATCCATTAGAGTAACAAAAATCTCGACAACAGACTACCTTCCATAATGACAAGGCTTCAGTCCATTGGAGTAACAAAAATATATACAACAGACTACCTTCCATAATGACAAGGCTACCATCCATTGGAGTAACAAAAATCTCGACAACAGACTACCTTCAATAATGACAAGGCTACCATCCATTAGAGTAACAAAAATCTCGACAACATACTACCTTCCATAATGACAAGGGTACCATCCATTGGAGTAACAAAAATCTCGACAGCAGACTACCTTCCATAATGACAAGGCTACCATCCATTAGAGTAACAAAAATCTCGAGAAAAGACTACCTTTCATAATGACAAGGCTACTATCTATTGTATTAACAAAAATCTCGACAACAGACTACCTTCCATAATGACAAGGGTACCATCCATTGGAGTAACAAAAATCTCGACAACAGACTACCTTCCGTAATGACAAGGCTACCATCCATTGGAGTAACAAAAATATCTACAACAGACTACGTTCCATAATGACAAGGCTACCATCCATTGGAGTAACAAAAATCTCGACAACAGACTACCTTCCATAATGACAAGGCAACCATCCATTGGAGTAACAAAAATTTCGACAACAGACTACCTTCAATAATGACAAGGAAACCATCCATTGGAGTAAAAAAAATCTCGACAAAAGACTACCTTCCATAATGACAAGGCTACCATCCAATGGAGTAACAAAAATCTCGACAACAGACTACCTTCCATAATGACAACGCTTCAGTCCATTGGAATAACAAAAATCTCGACAACAGACCACCTTCCATAATGACAAGGATGCCATCCATTGGAGTAACAAAATTCTCTACAATAGACTACCTTCCATAATGACAAGTCTACCACCCATTAGAGTAACAAAAATCTCGAGAAAAGACTACCTTCCATAATGACAAGGCTATCATCTATTGTATTAACAAAAATCTTGAAAACAGACTACCTTCCATAATGACAAGGCTACCATACATTGGAGTAACAAAAATCTCAACAACACACTACCTTCCATAATGACAAGGCTACCATCCATTGGAGTAACAAAAATCTCGACAACAGACTACCTTCCATAATGACAAGGCTTCAATCCGTTGGAGTAACAAAAATATCTACAACAGAGTATGTTCCATAATGACAAGGTTACCATCCATTGGAGTAACAAAAATCTTGACAACAGACTACCTTCCATATTGACAAGGCTACCATCCATTGGAGTAACAAAAATCTCGACAACAGACTACCTTCAATAATGACAAGGAAACCATCCATTGGAGTAATAAAAATATCGACAACATACTACCTTCCATAATGACAAGGCTACCATCCAATGGAGTAACAAAAATCTCGACAACAGACTACCTTCCATAAAGACAAGGCTACCATCCATTGGAATAACAAAAATCTCGACCACAGACCACCTTCCATAATGACAAGGATGCCATCCATTGGAGAAACAAAATTCTCTACAACAGACTACCTTCCATAATGACAAGGCTACCATCCATTAGAGTAACAAAAATCTGGAGAAAAGACTACCTTCCATAATGACAAGGCTCCCATCTATTGTATTAACAAAAATCTCGACAATAGACTACCTTCCATAATGACAAGGCTACCATCCATTGGAGTAACAAAAATCTGGACAACACACTACCTTCCATAATGACAAGGCTACCATCCATTAGAGTAACAAAAATCTCGACAACAGAATACCTTCCATAATGACAAGGCTTTAATCCGTTGGAGTTACAAAAATATCTACAAAAGAGTACGTTCCATAATGACAAGGCTACCATCCATTGGATTAACAAAAATCTCGACAACAGACTACCTTCAATAATGACAAGGCTACCATCCATTAGAGTAACAAAAATCTCGACAAAAAACTACCTTTTATAATGGCAAGGCTACCATCCATTGGAGTAACAAAAATCTCGACAACAGACTACCTTCCATAATGACAAGGATACCATCCATTAGAGTAACAAAAATCTCGAGAAAAGACTATCTTCCATAATGACAAGGCTACCATCCATTAGAGTAACAAAAATCTCGAGAAAAGACTACCTTCCATAATGACAAGGCTACCATCTATTGTATTAACAAAAATCTCGACAATAGACTACCTTCCATAATGACAAGGTTGTCATCCATTGGAGTAACAAAATTCTCTACAACAGACTACCTTCCATAATGACAAGGCTACCATCCATTAGAGTAACAAAAATCTTGAGAAAAGACTACCTTCCATAATGACAAGGCTACCATCTATTTTATTAACAAAAATCTCGACAACAGACTACCTTCCATAATGACAAGGCTACCATCCATTGGAGTAACAAAAATCTTGACAACACACTACCTTCCATAATGACAAGGCTACCATCCATTGGAGTAACAAAAATCTCGACAATAGACTACCTTCCATAATGACAAGGCTTCAATCCGTTGGAGTACCAAAAATATCTACAATAGAGTATGTTCCATAATGACAAGGCTACCATCCATTGGAGTAACAAAAATCTTGACAACAGACTATCTTCCATATTGACAAGGCTACCATCTATTGGAGTAACAAAAATCTCGACAATAGACTACCTTCAAGAATGACAAGGAAACCATCCATTGGAGTAGCAAAAATATAGACAACAGACTACCTTCCATAATGACAAGGCTACCATCCAATGGAGTAACAAAAATCTCGACAACAGACTACCTTCCATAATGACAAGGCTACCATCCATTGGAATAACAAAAATCTCGACCACAGACCACCTTCCATAATGACAAGGATGCCATCCATTGGAGAAACAAAATTCTCTACAACAGACTACCTTCCATAATGACAAGGCTACCATCCATTAGAGTAACAAAAATCTTGAGAAAAGACTACCTTCCATAATGACAAGGCTACCATCCATTGGAGTAACAAAAATCTTGACAACACACTACCTTCCATTATGACAAGGCTACCATCCATTGGAGTAACAAAAATCCCGACAACAAACTACCTTCCATAATGACAAGGCTTCAATCCGTTGGAGTTACAAAAATATCTACAAAAGAGTATGTTCCATAATGACAAGGCTTCCATCCATTCGAGTAACAAAAATCTCGACAACTGACTACCTTCAATAATGACAAGGCTACCATCCATTAGAGTAACAAAAATCTCGACAAAAAACTACCTTCCATAATGACAAGGCTACCATCCATTGGAGTAACAAAAATCTCGACAACAGACTACCTTCCATAATGACAAGGCTACCATACATTAGAGTAACAAAAATCTCGAGAAAAGACTATCTTCCATAATGACAAGGCTACCATCTATTGTATTAACAAAAAAACCGACATGAGACAACCTTCCATAATGACAAGGCTACCATCCATTGGAGTAACAAAAATCTTGACAACACACTACCTTCCATAATGACAAGGCTACCATCCATTGGAGTAACAAAAATATCGACAACAGACTACCTTCCATAATGACAAAGCTACCATCCATTGGAGTAACAAAAATATCTACAACAGAGTACCTTCAATTATGACAAGGAAACCATCTATTGGAGTAACAAAAATCTCGACAACAGACTACCTTCCATAATGATAAGGCAACCATCCAATGGAGTAACAAAAATCTCGACAACAGACTACCTTCCATAATGACAAGGCTACCATCCATTGGAATAACAAAAATCTCGACAACAGACCACCTTCCATAATGACAAGGCTGCCATCCATTGGAGTAACAAAATTCTCTACAACAGACTACCTTCCATAATGACAAGGATACCATCCATTAGAGTAATAAAAATCTCGAGAAAAGACTACCTTCCATAATGACAAGGCTACCATCTATTGTATTAACAAAAATCTCGACAACAAACTACCTTCCATAATGACAAGGCTACCATCCATTGGAGTAATAATAATCTCGACAACACACTACCTTCCATAATGACAACGCTACCATCCATTAGAGTAACAAAAATCTCGACAACAGACTACCTTCCATAATGACAAGGCTTCAATCCATTGGAGTAACAAAAATATCTACAACAGACTACCTTCCATAATGACAAGGCTACCATCCATTGGAGTAACAAAAATCTCGACAACAGACTACCTTCCATAATGACAAGGCTACCATCCATTGGAGTAACAAAAATCTCGACAACAGACTACCTTCAATAATGACAAGGCTACCATCCATTAGAGTAACAAAAATCTCGACAACATACTACCTTCCATAATGACAAGGCTACCATCCATTGGAGTAACAAAAATCTCGACAGCAGACTACCTTCCATAATGACAAGGCTACCATTCATTAGAGTAACAAAAATCTCGAAAAAAGACTACCTTCCATAATGACAAGGCTACCATCTATTGTATTAACAAAAATCTCGACAACAGACTACCTTCCATAATGATAAGGGTACCATCCATTGGAGTAACAAAAATCTCGACAACACACTACCTTCCATAATGATAAGGCTACCATCCATTGGAGTAACAAAAATCTCGACAACAGACTACCTTCCATAATGACAAGGCTACCATCCATTGGAGTAACAAAAATATCTACAACAGAGTACGTTCCATAATGACAAGGCTACCATCCATTGGAATAACAAAAATCTCGACAACAGACTACCTTCCATTATGACAAGGCTACCATCCATCGGAGTAACAAATCTCGACAACAGACTACCTTCAATTATGACAAGGAAACCATCTATTGGAGTAACAAAAATCTCGACAACAGACTACCTTCCATAATGACAAGGCTACCATCCAATGGAGTAACAAAAAACTCGACAACAGACTACCTTCCATAATGACAAGGCTACCATCCATTGGAATAACAAAAATCTCGACAACAGACCACCTTCCATAATGACAAGGCAGCCATCCATTGGAGTAACAAAATTCTCTACAACAGACTACCTTCCATAATGACAAGGCTACCATCCATTAGAGTAATAAAAATCTCGAGAAAAGACTACCTTCCATAATGATAAGGCTACCATCTATTGTATTAACAAAAATCTCGACAACAGACTACCTTCCATAATGACAAGGCTACCATCCATTGGAGTAATAAAAATCTCGACAACACACTACCTTCCATAATGACAAGGCTACCATCCATTAGAGTAACAAAAATCTCGACAACAGACTACCTTCCATAATGACAAGGCTACCATCCATTGGAGTAACAAAGATATCGACAATAGACTACCTTCCATAACGACAAGGCTACAATCCATTATAGTAACAAAAATCTCGACAACAGAATACCTTCCATAATGACAAGGCTACCATCCATTGGAGTAATAAAAATCTCGACAACACACTACCTTCCATAATGACAAGGCTACCATCCATTAGAGTAACAAAAATCTCGACAACAGACTACCTTCCATAATGACAAGGCTTCAATCCATTGGAGTAACAAAAATATCTACAACAGACTACCTTCCATAATGACAAGGCTACCATCCATTGGAGTAACAAAAATCTCGACAACACACTACCTTCCATAATGACAACGCTACCATCCATTGGAGTAACAAAAATCTCGACAACATACTACCTTCCATAATGACAAGGCTACCATCCATTGGAGTAACAAAAATCTCGACAACAGACTACCTTCAATAATGACAAGGCTACCATCCATTAGAGTAACAAAAATCTCGACAACAAACTACCTTCCATAATGACAAGGCTACCATCCATTGGAGTAACAAAAATCTCGACAGCAGACTACCTTCCATAATGACAATGCTACCATCCATCAGAGTAACAAAAATCTCGAGAAAAGACTACCTTCCATTATGACAAGGCTACCATCTATTGTATTAACAAAAATCTCGACAACAGACTACCTTCCATAATGACAAGGGTACCATCCATTGGAGTAACAAAAATATCGACAACACACTACCTTCCATAATGATAAGGCTACCATCCATTGGAGTAACAAAAATCTCGACAACATACTACCTTCCATAATGACAAGGCTACCATCCATTGGAGTAACAAAAATATCTACAACAGAGTACGTTCCATAATGACAAGGCTACCATCCATTGGAGTAACAAAAATCTCGACAACAGACTACCTTCCATAATGACAAGGCTACCATCCATTGGAGTAACAAAAATCTCGACAATAGACTACCTTCAATAATGACAAGGAAACCATCCATTGGAGTAACAAAAATCTCGACAAAAGACTACCTTCCATAATGACAAGGCTACCATCCAATGGAGTAACAAAAACCTCGACAACAGACTACCTTCCATAATGACAAGGCTTCAGTCCATTGGAATAACAAAAATCTCGACAATAGACCACCTTCCATAATGACAAGGATGCCATCCATTGGAGTAACAAAATTCTCTACAGCAGACTACCTTCAATAATGACAAGGCTACCATCCATTAGAGTAACAAAAATCTCGAGAAAAGACTACCTTCCATAATGACATGGCTACCATCTATTGTATTAACAAAAATCTCGACAACAGACTACCTTCCATAATGACAAGGCTACCATCCATTGGAGTAACAAAAATCTCGACAACACACTACCTTCCATAATGACAAGGCTACCATCCATTGGAGTAACAAAAATCTCGACAATAGACTACCTTCCATAATGACAAGGCTTCAATCCGTTGGAGTAACAAAAATATCTACAATAGAGTATGTTCCATAATGACAAGGCTACCATCCATTGGAGTAACAAAAATCTTGACAACAGACTACCTTCCATATTGACAAGGCTACCATCCATTGGAGTAACAAAAAATCTCGACAACAGACTACCTTCAATAATGACAAGGAAACCATCCATTGGAGTAACAAAAATATCGACAACAGACTACCTTCCATAATGACAAGGCTACCATCCAATGGAGTAACAAAAATCTCGACAACAGACTACCTTCCATAATGACAAGGCTACCATCCATTGGAATAAAAAAAATCTCGACCACAGACCACCTTCCATAATGACAAGGATGCCATCCATTGGAGAAACAAAATTCTCTACAACAGACTACCTTCCCTAATTACAAGGCTACCATCCATTAGAGTAACAAAAATCTGGAGAAAAGACTACCTTCCATAATGACAAGGCTACCATCTATTGTATTAAATAAAATCTCGACAACAGACTACCTTCCATGATGACAAGGCTACCATCTATTGGAGTAACAAAAATCTTGACAACACACTACCTTCCATAATGACAAGGCTACCATCCATTGGAGTAACAAAAATCTCGACAACAGACTACCTTCCATAATGACAAGGCTTCAATCTATTGGAGTTACAAAAATATCTACAAAAGAGTACGTTCCATAATGACAAGGCTACCATCCATTGGAGTAACAAAAATCTCGACAACAGACTAACTTCAATAATGACAAGGCTACCATCCATTAGAGTAACAAAAATCTCGACAAAAAACTACCTTCCATAATGACAAGGCTACCATCCATTGGAGTAACAAAAATCTCGACAACAAACTACCTTCCATAATGACAAGGCTACCATCCATTAAAGTAACAAAAATCTCGAGAAAAGACTATCTTCCATAATGACAAGGCTACCATCTATTGTATTAACAAAAATACCGACAACAGACAACCTTCCATAATGACAAGGCTACCATCCATTGGAGTAACAAAAATCTTGAAAACACACTACCTTCCATAATGACAAGGCTACCATCCATTGGAGTAACAAAAATCTCGACAACAGACTACCTTCCATAATGATAAGGCTACCATCCACTGGAGTAACAAAAATCTCGACAACAGACTACCTTCAATCATGACAAGGAAACCATCTATTGGAGTAACAAAAATCTCGACAACAGACTACCTTCCATAATGACAAGGCTACCATCCAATGGAGTAACAAAAATCTCGACAACAGACTACCTTCCATAATGACAAGGCTACCATCCATTAGAGTAATAAAAATCTCGAGAAAAGACTGCCTTCCATAATGACAAGGCTACCATCTATTGTATTAACAAAAATCTCGACAACAAACTACCTTCCATAATGACAAGGCTACCATCCATTGGAGTAATAAAAATCTCGACAACACACTACCTTCCATAATGACAAGGCTACCATCCATTAGAGTAACAAAAATCTCGACAACAGACTACCTTCCATAATGACAAGGCTTCAGTCCATTGGAGTAACAAAAATATCTACAACAGACTACCTTCCATAATGACAAGGCTACCATCCATTGGAGTAACAAAAATCTCGACAACACACTACCTTCCATAATGATAAGGATACCATCCATTGGAGTAACAAAAATCTCGACAACAGAATACCTTCCATAATGACAAGGCTTCAGTCCATTGGAGTAACAAAAATATCTACAACAGAGTACGTTCCATAATGACAAGGCTACCATCCATTGGAGTAACAAAAATCTCGACAACAGACTACCTTCCATAATGACAAGGCTACCATCCATTGGAGTAACAAAAATATCTACAACAGAGTACGTTCCATAATGACAAGGCTACCATCCATTGTAGTAACAAAAATCTCGACAACATTCTACCTTCCATAATAACAAGGGTATCATCATTGGAGTAACAAAAATATCCACAAGAGACTACCTTCCATAATGACAAGGCTACAATCAATTAGAGTAACAAAAATCTCGACAATAGACTACCTTCCATAATGACAAGGCTACCATCCATTGGAGTAACAAAAATCTAGACAACATACTACCTTCCATAATGACTAGGCTACCATCCATTGGAGTAATAAAGATATCGACAATAGACTACCTTCTATAACAACAAGGCTACAATCCATTATAGTAACAAAAATCTCGACAACAGAGTACTTTCCATAATGACCAGGCTACCATCCATTGTAGTAACAAAAATCTCGAGAACAGACTACCTTCCATAATGACCAGGCTACCATCCATTGGAGTAACAAAAATCTCGACAACAGACTACCTTCAATCATGACAAGGAAACCATCTATTGGAGTAACAAAAATCTCGACAACAGACTACCTTCCATAATGACAAGGCTACCATCCAATGGAGTAACAAAAATCTCGACAACAGACTACCTTCCATAATGACAAGGCTACCATCCATTAGAGTAATAAAAATCTCGAGAAAAGACTGCCTTCCATAATGACAAGGCTACCATCTATTGTATTAACAAAAATCTCGACAACAAACTACCTTCCATAATGACAAGGCTACCATCCATTGGAGTAATAAAAATCTCGACAACACACTACCTTCCATAATGACAAGGCTACCATCCATTAGAGTAACAAAAATCTCGACAACAGACTACCTTCCATAATGACAAGGCTTCAGTCCATTGGAGTAACAAAAATATCTACAACAGACTACCTTCCATAATGACAAGGCTACCATCCATTGGAGTAACAAAAATCTCGACAACACACTACCTTCCATAATGATAAGGCTACCATCCATTGGAGTAACAAAAATCTCGACAACAGACTACCTTCCATAATGACAAGGCTTCAGTCCATTGGAGTAAGAAAAATATCTACAACAAAGTACGTTCCATAATGACAAGGCTACCATCCATTGGAGTAACAAAAATCTCGACAACAGACTACCTTCCATAATGACAAGGCTACCATCCATTGGAGTAACAAAAATATCTACAACAGAGTACGTTCCATAATGACAAGGCTACCATCCATTGTAGTAACAAAAATCTCGACAACATACTACCTTCCATAATAACAAGGGTATCATCATTGGAGTAACAAAAATATCCACAAGAGACTACCTTCCATAATGACAAGGCTACAATCAATTGGAGTAACAAAAATCTCGACAATAGACTACCTTCCATAATGACAAGGCTACCATCCATTGGAGTAACAAAAATCTAGACAACATACTACCTTCCATAATGACTAGGCTACCATCCATTGGAGTAATAAAGATATCGACAATAGACTACCTTCTATAACAACAAGGCTACAATCCATTATAGTAACAAAAATCTCGACAACAGAGTACTTTCCATAATGACCAGGCTACCATCCATTGTAGTAACAAAAATCTCGAGAACAGACTACCTTCCATAATGACCAGGCTACCATCAATTGGAGTAACAAAAATCTTGACAACAGACTACCTTCCATAATGGCAAGGCTACCATCCATTAGTGTAACATAAATCATAATAACAGACTACCTTCCATAATGACAAGGTTACCATCCATTGCAGTAACAAAAATCTCGACAACAAACTACCTTCCATAATGACAAGCCTACCATCCATTGGAATAACAAAAATCTCGACAACAGACTACCTTCCATAATGACAAGGCTTTCATCCAATGGAGTAAGAAAAATATCGACAATAGACTATCTTCCGTAATGACAAGGCTACCATCCATTGGAGTAACAAAAATCTCGACAACATACTACCTTCCAAAATGACAAGGGTACCATCCATTGGAGTAACAAAATTATCCACAAGAGACAACCTTCCATAATGACAACGCTACCGTCCATTGGAGTAACAAAAATCTCGACAAACAGACTACCTTCCATAATGACAAGGCTACCATCCATTGTAGTAACTAAAATCTTGACAATAGACTACCTTCCATAATGACAAGGCTACCATCCATTGTAGTAACAAAAATCTCTACAACAGACTACCTTCTATAATGGCAAGGCTACCATCTATTGGAGTAATAAAAATCTCGAAAACAGACTACCTTCCATAATGACTAGGCTACCATCCATTGGAGTAACAAAGATATTGACAATGGACTACATTTCATAATGACAAGGATACCATCCATTGGAATAACAAAAAGATCGACAACAAACTACCTTCTATAATGACAAGGCTACCATCCATTGTAGTAACAAAAATCTCGACAACAGACTACCTTCCATAATGACAAGGCTACCATCCATTGTAGTAACAAAGATATCGACAAAATGCTACCTTCCATAATGACAAGGCTACCATCCATTGTAGTAACAAAGATATCGACAACATACTACCTTCCATAATGACAAGGCTTATATCTAATAGGGTAGTAAAAATATCGACAATAGACTATCTTCCATAATGACAAGGCTACCATCCATTGGAGTAACAAAAATCTCGACAACAGACTACCTTCCATAATAACAAGGGTACCATCCATTGGAGTAACATAAATAACCACAAGAGATAACCTTCCATAATGACAAGGCTACCATCCATTGGAGTAACAAAAATCTCGACAACAGACTACCTTCCATAATGACAAGGCTACCATCCATTGGAGTAACAAAAATCTCGACAACACACTACGTTCCATAATGACAAGGCTACCATCCATTGGAGTAACAAAAATCTCGACAACAGACTACCTTCCATAATGACAAGGCTAGCATCCATTGTAGTAACAAAGATATCGACAAAATGCTACCTTCCATAATGACAAGGCTACCATCCATTGTAGTAACAAAGATATCGACAACATACTACCTTCCATAATGACAAGGCTTATATGCAATAGGGTAGTAAAAATATCGACAATAGACTATCTTCCATAATGACAAGGCTACTATCCATTGGAGTAACATAAATAACCACAAGAGACAACCTTCCATAATGACAAGGCTACCATCCATTGGAGTAACAAAAATCTCGACAACAGACTACCTTCCATAATGACAAGGATACCATCCATTGGAGTAACAAAAATCTCGACAACACACTACCTTCCATAATGACAAGGCTACCATCCATTGGAGTAACAAAAATCTCGACAATAGACTACCTTCCATAATGACAAGGCTTCAATCCGTTGGAGTAACAAAAATATCTAAAATAGAGTATGTTCCATAATGACAAGGCTACCATCCATTGGAGTAACAAAAATCTTGACAACAGACTACCTTCCATATTGACAAGGCTACCATCCATTGGAGTAACAAAAATCTCGACAACAGACTACCTTCAATAATGACAAGGAAACCATCCATTGGAGTAACAAAAATATCGACCACAGACTTCCTTCCATAATGACAAGGCTACCATCCAATGGAGTAACAAAAATCTCGACAACAGACTACCTTCCATAATGACAAGGCTACCATCCATTGGAATAAAAAAAATCTCGACCACAGACCACCTTCCATAATGACAAGGATGCCATCCATTGGAGAAACAAAATTCTCTACAACAGACTACCATCCATTAGAGTAACAAAAATCTGGAGAAAAGACTACCTTCCATAATGACAAGGCTACCATCTATTGTATTAACAAAAATCTCGACAACAGACTACCTTCCATAATGACAAGGCTACCATCCATTGGAGTAACAAAAATCTCGACAACACACTACCTTCCATAATGACAAGGCTACCATCCATTGGAGTAACAAAAATCTCGACAACAGACTACCTTCCATAATGACAAGGCTTCAATCCGTTGGAGTAACAAAAATATCTACAACAGAGTATGTTCCATAATGACAAGGCTACCATCCATTGGAGTAACAAAAATCTTGACAACAGACTACCTGCCATATTGACAAGGCTACCATCCATTGGAGTAACAAAAATCTCGACAACAGACTACCTTCAATAATGACAAGGAAACCATCCATTGGAGTAACAAAAATATCGACAACAGACTACCTTCCATAATGACAAGGCTACCATCCAATGGAGTAACAAAAATCTCGACAACAGACTACCTACCATAATGACAAGGCTACCATCCATTGGAATAACAAAAATCTCGACCACAGACCACCTTCCATAATGACAAGGATGCCATCCATTGGAGAAACAAAATTCTCTACAACAGACTACCTTCCATAATGACAAGGCTACCATCCATTAGAGTAACAAAAATCTGCAGAAAAGACTACCTTCCATAATGACAAGGCTACCATCTATTGTATTAACAAAAATCTCGACAACAGACTACCTTCCATAATGACAAGGCTACCATCCATTGGAGTAACAAAAATCTCGACAACACACTACCTTCCATAATGACAAGGCTATCATCCATTGGAGTAACAAAAATATCGACAACAGACTACCTTCCATAATGACAAGGCTTCAATCCGTTGGAGTAACAAAAATATCTACAACAGAGTATGTTCCATAATGACAAGGCTACCATCCATTGGAGTAACAAAAATCTTGACAACAGACTACCTTCCATATTGACAAGGCTACCATCCATTGGAGTAACAAAAATCTCGACAACAGACTACCTTCAATAATGACAAGGAAACCATCCATTGGAGTAATAAAAATATCGACAACAGACTACCTTCCATAATGACAAGGCTACCATCCAATGGAGTAACAAAAATCTCGACAAGAGACTACCTTCCATAATGACAAGGCTACCATCTATTGTATTAACAAAAATCTCGACAACAGACTACCTTCCATAATGACAAGGCTACCATCCATTGGAGTAACAAAAATCTCGACAACACACTACCTTCCATAATGACAAGGCTACCATCCATTGGAGTAACAAAAATCTCGACAACAGACTACCTTCCATAATGACAAGGCTTCAATCCGTTGGAGTAACAAAAATATCTACAACAGACTACCTTCCATATTGACAAGGCTACCATCCATTGGAGTAACAAAAATCTCGACAACAGACTACCTTCAACAATGACAAGGAAACCATCCATTGGAGTAATAAAAATATCGACAACAGACTACCTTCCATAATGACAAGGCTACCATCCAATGGAGTAACAAAAATCTCGACAACAGACTACCTTCCATAATGACAAGGCTACCATCCCTTGGAATAACAAAAATCTCGACCACAGACCACCTTCCATAATGACAAGGATGCCATCCATTGGAGAAACAAAATTCTCTACAACAGACTACCTTCCATAATGACAAGGCTACCATCCATTAGAGTAACAAAAATCTGGAGAAGACTACCTTCCATAATGACAGGGCTACCATCTATTGTATTAACAAAAATCTCGACAACAGACTACCTTCCATGATGACAAGGCTACCATCCATTGGAGTAACAAAAATCTCGACAACACACTACCTTCCATAATGACAAGGCTACCATCCATTGGAGTAACAAAAATCTCGACAACAGACTACCTTCCATAATGACAAGGCTTCAATCCGTTGGAGTTACAAAAATATTTACAAAAGAGTACGTTCCATAATGACACGGCTACCATCCATTGGAGTAACAAAAATCTCGACAACAGACTACCTTCCATAATGACAAGGCTACCATCCATTGGAGTAACAAAAATCTCGACAACACACTACCTTCCATAATGACAAGGCTACCATCCATTGGAGTAACAAAAATCTCGACAACAGACTACCTTCCATAATGACAAGGCTTCAATCCATTGGAGTAACAAAAATATCTACAACAGAGTATGTTCCATAATGACAAGGCTACCATCCATTGGAGTAACAAAAATCTTGACAACAGACTACCTTCCATATTGACAAGGCTACCATCCATTGGAGTAACAAAAATCTCGACAACAGACTACCTTCAATAATGACAAGGAAACCATCCATTGGAGTAACAAACATATCGACAACAGACTACCTTCCATAATGACAAGGCTACCATCCAATGAGTAACAAAAATCTCGACAACAGACTACCTTCCATAATGACAAGGCTACCATCCATTGGAATAACAAAAATCTCGACCACAGACCACCTTCCATAATGACAAGGATGCCATCCATTGGAGAAACAAAATTCTCTACAACAGACTACCTTCCATAATGACAAGGCTATCATCCATTAGAGTAACAAAAATCTGCAGAAAAGACTACCTTCCATAATTACAAGGCTACCATCTATTGTATTAACAAAAATCTCGACAACAGACTACCTTCCATAATGACAAGGCTACCATCCATTGGAGTAACAAAAGTCTCGACAACACACTACCTTCCATAATGACAAGGCTATCATCCATTGGAGTAACAAAAATATCGACAACAGACTACCTTACATAATGACAAGGCTTCAATCCGTTGGAGTAACAAAAATATCTACAACAGAGTATGTTCCATAATGACAAGGCTACCATCCATTGGAGTAACAAAAATCTTGACAACAGACTACCTTCCATATTGACAAGGCTACCATCCATTGGAGTAACAAAAATCTCGACAACAGACTACCTTCAATAATTACAAGGAAACCATCCATTGGAGTAATAAAAATATCGACAACAGACTACCTTCCATAATGACAAGGCTACCATCCAATGGAGTAACAAAAATCTCGACAAGAGACTACCTTCCATAATGACAAGGCTACCATCTATTGTATTAACAAAAATCTCGACAACAGACTACCTTCCATAATGACAAGGCTACCATCCATTGGAGTAACAAAAATCTCGACAACACACTACCTTCCATAATGACAAGGCTACCATCCATTGGAGTAACAAAAATCTCGACAACAGACTACCTTCCATAATGACAAGGCTTCAATCCGTTGGAGTAACAAAAATATCTACAACAGACTACCTTCCATATTGACAAGGCTACCATCCATTGGAGTAACAAAAATCTCGACAACAGACTACCTTCAACAATGACAAGGAAACCATCCATTGGAGTAATAAAAATATCGACAACAGACTACCTTCCATAATGACAAGGCTACCATCCAATGGAGTAACAAAAATCTCGACAACAGACTACCTTCCATAATGACAAGGCTACCATCCCTTGGAATAACAAAAATCTCGACCACAGACCACCTTCCATAATGACAAGGATGCCATCCATTGGAGAAACAAAATTCTCTACAACAGACTACCTTCCATAATGACAAGGCTACCATCCATTAGAGTAACAAAAATCTGGAGAAGACTACCTTCCATAATGACAAGGCTACCATCTATTGTATTAACAAAAATCTCGACAACAGACTACCTTCCATGATGACAAGGCTACCATCCATTGGAGTAACAAAAATCTCGACAACAGACTACCTTCCATAATGACAAGGCTTCAATCCGTTGGAGTAACAAAAATATCTACAACAGACTACCTTCCATATTGACAAGGCTACCATCCATTGGAGTAACAAAAATCTCGACAACAGACTACCTTCAACAATGACAAGGAAACCATCCATTGGAGTAATAAAAATATCGACAACAGACTACCTTCCATAATGACAAGGCTACCATCCAATGGAGTAACAAAAATCTCGACAACAGACTACCTTCCATAATGACAAGGCTACCATCCCTTGGAATAACAAAAATCTCGACCACAGACCACCTTCCATAATGACAAGGATGCCATCCATTGGAGAAACAAAATTCTCTACAACAGACTACCTTCCATAATGACAAGGCTACCATCCATTAGAGTAACAAAAATCTGGAGAAGACTACCTTCCATAATGACAAGGCTACCATCTATTGTATTAACAAAAATCTCGACAACAGACTACCTTCCATGATGACAAGGCTACCATCCATTGGAGTAACAAAAATCTCGACAACACACTACCTTCCATAATGACAAGGCTACCATCCATTGGAGTAACAAAAATCTCGACAACAGACTACCTTCCATAATGACAAGGCTTCAATCCGTTGGAGTTACAAAAATATTTACAAAAGAGTACGTTCCATAATGACACGGCCACCATCCATTGGAGTAAGAAAAATCTCGACAACAGACTACCTTCAATAATGACAAGGCTACCATCCAATAGGGTAACAAAAATCTCGACAAAAAACTACCTTCCATAATGACAAGGCTACCATCCATTGGAGTAACAAAAATCTTGACAACAAACTACCTTCCATAATGACAAGGCTACCATCCATTAGAATAATAAAAATCTCGAGAAAAGACTATCTTCCATAATGACAAGGCTACCATCTATTGTATTAACAAAAATACCGACAACAGACAACCTTCCATAATGACAAGGCTACCATCCATTGGAGTAACAAAAATCTTGAAAAAACACTACCTTCCATAATGACAAGGCTACCATCCATTGGAGTAACAAAAATCTCGACAACAGACTACCTTCCATAATGACAAAGCTACCATCCATTGGAGTAACAAAAATATCTACAACAGAGTACGTTCCATAATGACAAGGCTACCATCCATTGGAGTAACAAAATTCTCTACAACAGACTACCTTCCATAATGATAAGGCTACCATCCATTGGAGTAAAAAAACTCTCGACAATAGACTACCTTCAATCATGACAAGGAAACCATCTATTGGAGTAACATAAATATCCTCAAGAGACAACCTTCCATAATGACAAGGCTACCATCCATTGGAGTAACAAAAATCTCGACAACATACTACCTTCCATAATGAAAAGGCTACCATCCATTGTAGTAACAAAAATCTCGACAACATACTACCTTCCATAATGACAAGGGTATCATCATTGGAGTAACAAAAATATCCACAAGAGACTACCTTCCATAATGACAAGGCTACAATCCATTGGAGTAACAAAAATCTCGACAACACACTACCTTCCATAATGACAAGGCTACCATCCATTAGAGTAACAAAAATCTCGACAACAGACTACCTTCCATAATGACAAGGCTTCAGTCCATTGGAGTAACAAAAATATCTACAACAGACTACCTTCAATAATGACAAGGCTACCATCCAATAGGGTAACAAAAATCTCGACAAAAAACTACCTTCCATAATGACAAGGCTACCATCCATTGGAGTAACAAAAATCTTGACAACAAACTACCTTCCATAATGACAAGGCTACCATCCATTAGAATAATAAAAATCTCGAGAAAAGACTATCTTCCATAATGACAAGGCTACCATCTATTGTATTAACAAAAATACCGACAACAGACAACCTTCCATAATGACAAGGCTACCATCCATTGGAGTAACAAAAATCTTGAAAAAACACTACCTTCCATAATGACAAGGCTACCATCCATTGGAGTAACAAAAATCTCGACAACAGACTACCTTCCATAATGACAAAGCTACCATCCATTGGAGTAACAAAAATATCTACAACAGAGTACGTTCCATAATGACAAGGCTACCATCCATTGGAGTAACAAAATTCTCGACAACAGACTACCTTCCATAATGATAAGGCTACCATCCATTGGAGTAAAAAAACTCTCGACAATAGACTACCTTCAATCATGACAAGGAAACCATCTATTGGAGTAACATAAATATCCTCAAGAGACAACCTTCCATAATGACAAGGCTACCATCCATTGGAGTAACAAAAATCTCGACAACATACTACCTTCCATAATGAAAAGGCTACCATCCATTGTAGTAACAAAAATCTCGACAACATACTACCTTCCATAATGACAAGGGTATCATCATTGGAGTAACAAAAATATCCACAAGAGACTACCTTCCATAATGACAAGGCTACAATCCATTGGAGTAACAAAAATCTCGACAACACACTACCTTCCATAATGACAAGGCTACCATCCATTAGAGTAACAAAAATCTCGACAACAGACTACCTTCCATAATGACAAGGCTTCAGTCCATTGGAGTAACAAAAATATCTACAACAGACTACCTTCCATAATGACAAGGCTACCATCCATTGGAGTAACAAAAATCTCGACAACACACTACCTTCCATAATGATAAGGCTACCATCCATTGGAGTAACAAAAATCTCGACAACAGACTACCTTCCATAATGACAAGGCTTCAGTCCATTGGAGTAACAAAAATATCTACAACAGAGTATGTTCCATAATGACAAGGCTACCATCCATTGGAGTAACAAAAATCTCGACAACAGACTACCTTCCATATTGACAAGGCTACCATCCATTGGAGTAACAAAAATCTCGACAACAGACTACCTTCAATAATAACAAGGCACCCATCCATTGGAGTAACAAAAATATCGACAACAGACTACCTTCCATAATGACAAGGCTAACATCCAATGGAGTAACAAAAATCTCGACAACAGACTACCTTCCATAATGACAAGGCTACCATCCATTGGAATAACAAAAATCTCGACCACAGACCACCTTCCATAATGACAAGGATGCCATCCATTGGAGAAACAAAATTCTCTACAACAGACTACCTTCCATAATGACAAGGCTAACATCCATTAGAGTAACAAAAATCTGGAGAAAAGACTACCTTCCATAATGACAAGGCTACCATCTATTGTATTAACAAAAATCTCGACAACAGACTACCTTCCATGATGACAAGGCTACCATCCATTGGAGTAACAAAAATCTTGACAACACACTACCTTCCATAATGACAAGGCTACCATCCATTGGAGTAACAAAAATCTCGACAATAGACTACCTTCCATAATGACAAGGTTTCAATCCGTTGGAGTTACAAATATATCTACAAAAGAGTACGTTCCATAATGACAAGGCTACCATCCATTGGAGTAACAAAAATCTCGACAACAGACTACCTTCAATAATGACAAGGCTACCATCCATTAGAGTAACAAAAATCTCGACAAAAAACTACCTTCCATAATGACAAGGCTACCATCCATTGGAGTAACAAAAATCTCGACAACAAACTACCTTCCATAATGACAAGGCCACCATCCATTAGAATAACAAAAATCTCGAGCAAAGACTATCTTCCATAATGACAAGGCTACCATCTATTGTATTAACAAAAATACCGACAACAGACAACCTTCCATAATGACAAGGCTACCATCCATTGGAGTAACAAAAATCTTGAAAACACACTACCTTCCATAATGACAAGGCTACCATTCATTGGAGTAACAAAAATCTCGACAACAGACTACCTTCCATAATGACAAAGCTACCATCCATTGGAGTAACAAAAATATCTACAACAGAGTACGTTAAATAATGACAAGGCTACCATCCATTGGAGTAACAAAATTCTCGACAACAGACTACCTTCCATAATGATAAGGCTACCATCCATTGGAGTAACAAAAATCTCGACAACAGACTACCTTCAATCATGACAAGGAAACCATCTATTGGAGTAACAAAAATCTCGACAACAGACTACCTTCCATAATGACAAGGCTACCATCCAATGGAGTAACAAAAATCTCGACAACAGACTACCTTCCATAATGACAAGGCTACCATCCATTAGAGTAATAAAAATCTCGAGAAAAGACTGCCTTCCATAATGACAAGGCTACCATCCATTGTAGTAACAAAGATATCGACAACATACTACCTTCCATAATGACAAGGCTTCTATCCAATAGGGTAGTAAAAGTATCGACAATAGACTATCTTCCATAATGACAAGGCTACCATCCATTGGAGTAACAAAAATCTCGACAACAGACTACCTTCCATAATAACAAGGGTACCATCCATTGGAGTAACATAAATAACCACAAGAGACAACCTTCCATAATGACAAGGCTACCATCCATTGGAGTAACAAAAATCTCGACAACAGACTACCTTTCATAATGAAAAGGCTACCATCCATTGTAGTAACAAAAATCTCGACAACATACTACCTTCCATAATAACAAGGGTATCATCATTGGAGTAACAAAAATATCCACAAGTGACTACCTTCCATAATGACAAGACTACAATCAATTGGAGTAACAAAAATCTCGACAACAAACTACCTTCCATAATGACAAGGCTACCATCCATTGGAGTAACAAAAATCTAGACAACAGACTACCTTCCATAATGACTAGGCTACCATCCATTGGAGTAATAAAGATATCGACAACAGACTACCTTCCATAATGACAAGGCTACCATCCATTGGTGTAGCAGAAATCATAATAACAGACTACCTTCGATAATGACAAGGTTACCATCCATTGCAGTAACAAAAATCTCGACAACAAACTACCTTCCATAATGACAAGGCTACCATCCATTGGAATAACAAAAATCTCGACAACAGACTACCTTCCATAATGACAAGGCTTTCATCCAATGGAGTAATAAAAATATCGACAATAGACTATCTTCCATAATGACAAGGCTACCATGCATTGGAGTAACAAAAATTTCGACAACAGACTACCTTCCAAAATGACAAGGGTACCATCCATTGGAGTAACAAAATTATCCACAAGAGACAACCTTCCATAATGACAAGGCTACAATCCATTGGAGTAACAAAAATCTCGACAAATAGACTGCCTTCCATAATGAAAAGGCTACCATCCATTGTAGTAACAAAAATCTTGACAATATCATACCTTCCATAATGACAAGGCTACCATCCATTGTAGTAACAAAAATCTCGACAACAAACTACATTCCATAATGACAAGGCTACCATCCATTGTAGTAACAAATATATCGACAACATACTACCTTCCATAATGACAAGGCTACTATCCAATGGGGTAGTAAAAATATCGACAATAGACTATCTTCCATAATGACAAGGCTACCATCCAATGGAGTAACAAAAATCTCGACAACAAACTACCTTCCATAATAACAAGGGTACCATCCATTGGAGTAACATAAATATCCTCAAGAGACAACCTTCCATAATGACAAGGCTACCATCCATTGGAGTAACAAAAATCTCGACAACATACTACCTTCCATAATGAAAAGGCTACCATCCATTGTAGTAACAAAAATCTCGACAACATACTACATTCCATAATGACAAGGGTATCATCATTGGAGTAACAAAAATATCCACAAGAGACTACCTTCCATAATGACAAGGCTACAATCCATTGGAGTAACAAAAATATCGACAATAGACTACCTTCCATAATGAAAAGGCTACCATCCATTGTAGTAACAAAAATCTCGACAACAAACTAAATTCCATAATGACAAGTCTACCATCCATTGTAGTAACAAAGATATCGACAATAGACTACCGTCCATAATGACTAGGCTACAATCCATTAGAGTAACAAAGATATTGACAATGGACTACATTTCATAATGACAAGGATACCATTCATTGGAATAACAAAAAGATAGACAACAAACTACCTTCTATAATGACAAGGCTACCATCCATTGCAGTAACAAAAATCTCGACAACAGACTACCTTCCATAATGACAAGGCTACCATCCATTGTAGTAACAAAGATATCGACAAAATACTACCTTCCATAATGACAAGGCTACCATCCATTGTAGTAACAAAGATATCGACAACATACTACCTTCCATAATGACAAGGCTTCTATCCAATAGGGTAGTAAAAGTATCGGCAATAGACTATCTTCCATAATGACAAGGCTACCATCCATTGGAGTAACAAAAATCTCGACAACAGACTACCTTCCATAATAACAAGGGTACCATCCATTGGAGTAACATAAATAACCACAAGAGACAACCTTCCATAATGACAAGGCTACCATCCATTGGAGTAACAAAAATCTCGACAACAGACTACCTTCCATAATGAAAAGGCTACCATCCATTGTAGTAACAAAAATCTCGACAACATACTACCTTCCATAATAACAAGGGTATCATCATTGGAGTAACAAAAATATCCACAAGTGACTACCTTCCATAATGACAAGACTACAATCAATTGGAGTAACAAAAATCTCGACAACAAACTACCTTCCATAATGACAAGGCTACCATCCATTGGAGTAACAAAATTCTAGACAACAGACTACCTTCCAAAATGACTAGGCTACCATCCATTGGAGTAATAAAGATATCGACAACAGACTACCTTCCATAACGACAAGGCTACAATCCATTATAGTAACAAAAATCTCGACAACAAAATACCTTCCATAATGACCAGGCTACCATCCATTGTAGTAACAAAAATCTCGACAACAGACTATTTTCCATAATGACCAGGCTACCATTCATTGGAGTAACAAAAATTTCGACAACAGACTACCTTCCATAATGACAAGGCTACCATCCATTGGTGTAGCAGAAATCATAATAACAGATTGCCTTCGATAATGACAAGGTTACCATCCATTGCAGTAACAAAAATCTCGACAACAAACTACCTTCCATAATGACAAGGCTACCATCCATTGGAATAACAAAAATCTCGACAACAGACTACCTTCCATAATGACAAGGCTTTCATCCAATGGAGTAATAAAAATATCGATAATAGACTATCTTCCATAATGACAAGGCTACCATGCATTGGAGTAACAAAAATCTCAACAACAGACTACCTTCCAAAATGACAAGGGTACCATCCATTGGAGTAACAAAATTATCCACAAGAGACAACCTTCCATAATGACAAGGCTACAATCCATTGGAGTAACAAAAATCTTGACAAATAGACTGCCTTCCATAATGAAAAGGCTACCATCCATTGTAGTAACAAAAATCTTGACAATATCATACCTTCCATAATGACAAGGCTACCATCCATTGTAGTAACAAAAATCTCGACAACAAACTACATTCCATAATGACAAGGCTACCATCCATTGTAGTAACAAATATATCGACAACATACTACCTTCCATAATGACAAGGCTTCTATCCAATGGGGTAGTAAAAATATCGACAATAGACTATCTTCCATAATGACAAGGCTACCATCCAATGGAGTAACAAAAATCTCGACAACAGACTACCTTCTATAATAACAAGGGTACCATCCATTGGAGTAACATAAATATCCTCAAGAGACAACCTTCCATAATGACAAGGCTACCATCCATTGGAGTAACAAAAATCTCGACAACATACTACCTTCCATAATGAAAAAGCTACCATCCATTGTAGTAACAAAAATCTCGACAACATACTACCTTCCATAATGACAAGGGTATCATCATTGGAGTAACAAAAATATCCACAAGAGACTACCTTCCATAATGACAAGGCTACAATCCATTGGAGTAACAAAAATATCGACAATAGACTACCTTCCATAATGAAAAGGCTACCATCCATTGTAGTAACAAAAATCTCGACAACAAACTATATTCCATAATGACAAGTCTACCATCCATTGTAGTAACAAAGATATCGACAACATACTACCTTCTATAATGACAAGGCTTTTATCCAATGGCGTAGTAAAAATATCGACAATAGACTATCTTCCATAATGACAAGGCTACCATCCATTGGAGTAACAAAAATCTCGACAACAGACTACCTTCCATAATAACAACGGTACCATCCAATGGAGTAACATAAATATCCACAAGAGACAACCTTCCATAATGACAAGGCTACCATCCATTGGAGTAACAAAAATCTCGACAACAGACTACCTTCCATAATGAAAAGGCTTCCATCCATTGTAGTAACAAAAATCTCGACAACATACTACCTTCGATAATGACAAGGGTATCATCATTGGAGTAACAAAAATATCCACAAGAGACTACCTTCCATAATGACAAGGCTACAATCCATTGGAGTAACAAAAATATCGACAATAGACTACCTTCCATAATGACAAGGCTACCATCCATTGGAGTAACAAAAATCTAGACAACAGACTACCTTCCATAATGACTAGGCTACCATCCATTGGAGTAATAAAGATATCGACAACAGACTACCTTTCATAACGACAAGGCTACAATCCATTATAGTAACAAAAATCTCGACAACAGAATACCTTCCATAATGACCAGGCTACCATCCATTGTAGTAAGAAAAATATCGATAACAGACTACCTTCCATAATGACAAGGCTACCATCCCTTAGAGTAACAAAAATTTTGACAACAGACTACCTTCCATAATGACAAGGCTACCATCCATTGGTGTAGCAGAAATCATAATAACAGACTACCTTCGATAATGACAAGGTTACCATCCATTGCAGTAACAAAAATCTCGACAACAAACGACCTTCCATAATGACAAGGCTACCATCCATTGGAATAACAAAAATCTCGACAACAGACTACCTTCCATAATGACAAGGCTTTCATCCAATGGAGTAATAAAAATATCGACAATAGACTATCTTCCATAATGACAAGGCTACCATGCATTGGAGTAACAAAAATCTCGACAACAGACTACCTTCCAAAATGACAAGGGTACCATCCATTGGAGTAACAAAATTATCCACAAGAGACAACCTACCATAATGACAAGGCTACAATCCATTGGAGTAACAAAAATCTCGACAAATAGACTGCCTTCCATAATGAAAAGGCTACCATCCATTGTAGTAACAAAAATCTTGACAATATCATACCTTCCATAATGACAAGGCTACCATCCATTGTAGTAACAAAAATCTCGACAACAAACTACATTCCATAATGACAAGGCTACCATCCATTGTAGTATCAAAGATATTGACAACATACTACCTTCCATAATGACAAGGCTTCTATCCAATGGGGTATTAAAAATATCGACAATAGACTATCTTCCATAATGACAAGGCTACCATCCAATGGAGTAACAAAAATCTCGACAACAGACTACCTTCCATAATGAAAAGGCTACCATCCATTGTAGTAACAAAAATCTCGACAACATACTACATTCCATAATGACAAGTCTACCATCCATTGTAGTAACAAAGATATCGACAACATAATACCTTCTATAATGACAAGGCTTTTATCCAATGGGGTAGTAAAAATATCGACAATAGACTATCTTCCATAATGATAAGGCTACCATCCATTGGAGTAACAAAAATCTCGACAACAGACTACCTTCAATAATAACAACGGTACCATCCATTGGAGTAACATAAATATCCTCAAGAGACAACCTTCCATAATGACAAGGCTACCGTCCATAATGACAAGCCTACCATCCATTGGAATAACAAAAATCTCGACAACAAACTACCTTCCATAATGACAAGGCTTTCATCCAATGGAGTAATAAAAATATCGACAATAGACTATCTTCCATATTGACAAGGCTACCATCCATTGGAGTAACAAAAATCTCGACAACATACTACCTTCCAAAATGACAAGGGTACCATCCATTGGAGTAACAAAATTATCCACAAGAGACAACCTTCCATAATGACAAGGCTACCGTCCATTGGAGTAACAAAAATCTCGACAAACAGACTACCTTCCATAATGACAAGGCTACAATCCATTGTAGTAACTAAAATCTTGACAATAGACTACCTTCCATAATGACAAGGCTACCTTCCATTGTAGTAACAAAAATCTCTACAACAGACTACCTTTTATAATGGCAAGGCTACCATCTATTGGAGTAACAAAAATCTCGAAAACAGACTACCTTCCATAATGACTAGGCTACCATCCATTGGAGTAACAAAGATATTGACAATGGACTACATTTCATAATGACAAGGATACCATCCATTGGAATAACAAAGAGATCGACAACAAAGTACCTTCTATAATGACAAGGCTACCATCCATTGCAGTAACAAAAATCTCGACAACAGACTACCTTCCATAATGACAAGGCTACCATCCATTGTAGTAACAAAGATATCGACAAAATACTACCTTCCATAATGACAAGGCTACCATCCATTGTAGTAACAAAGATATCGACAACATACTACCTTCCATAATGACAAGGCTTCTATCCAATAGGGTAGTAAAAGTATCGACAATAGACTATCTTCCATAATGACAAGGCTACCATCCATTGGAGTAACAAAAATCTCGACAACAGACTACCTTCCATAATAACAAGGGTACCATCCATTGGAGTAACATAAATAACCACAAGAGACAACCTTCCATAATGACAAGGCTACCAACCATTGGAGTAACAAAAATCTCGACAACAGACTACCTTCCATAATGAAAAGGGTATCATCATTGGAGTAACAAAAATATCCACAAGAAACTACCTTCCATAATGACAAGGCTACAATCCATTAGAGTAACAAAAATCTCGACAATAGACTACCTTCCATAATGACAAGGCTACCATCCATTGGAGTAACAAAAATCTCGACAACACACTACCTTCCATAATGATAAGGCTACCATTCATTGGAGTAACATAAATCTCGACAACAGACTACCTTCCATAATGACAAGGCTTCAGTCCATTGGAGTAACAAAAATATCTACAACAGAGTACGTTCCATAATGACAAGGCTACCATCCATTGGAGTAACAAAAATCTCGACAACAGACTACCTTCCATAATGACAAGGCTACCATCCATTGGAGTAACAAAAATATCTACAACAGAGTACGTTCCATAATGACAAGGCTACCATCCATTGTAGTAACTAAAATCTTGACAATAGACTACCTTCCATAATGACAAGGCTACCTTCCATTGTAGTAACAAAAATCTCTACAATAGACTACCTTCTATAATGGCAAGGCTACCATCTATTGGAGTAACAAAAAGATCGAAAACAGACTACCTTCCATAATGACTAGGCTACCATCCATTGGAGTAACAAAGATATTGACAATGGACTACATTTCATAATGACAAGGATACCATCCATTGGAATAACAAAAAGATCGACAACAAACTACCTTCTATAATGACAAGGCTACCATCCATTGCAGTAACAAAAATCTCGACAACAGACTACCTTCCATAATGACAAGGCTACCATCCATTGTAGTAACAAAGATATCGACAAAATACTACCTTCCATAATGACAAGGCTACCATCCATTGTAGTAACAAAGATATCGACAACATACTACCTTCCATAATGACAAGGCTTCTATCCAATAGGGTAGTAAAAGTATCGACAATAGACTATCTTCCATAATGACAAGGCTACCATCCATTGGAGTAACAAAAATCTCGACAACAGACTACCTTCCATAATAACAAGTGTACCATCCATTGGAGTAACATAAATAACCACAAGAGACAACCTTCCATAATGACAAGGCTACCATCCATTGGAGTAACAAAAATCTCGACAACAGACTACCTTCCATAATGAAAAGGCTACCATCCATTGTAGTAACAAAAATCTCGACAACATACTACTTTCCATAATGACAAGGGTATCATCATTGGAGTAACAAAAATATCCACAAGAAACTACCTTCCATAATGACAAGGCTACAATCCATTAGAGTAACAAAAATCTCGACAATAGACTACCTTCCATAATGACAAGGCTACCATCCATTGGAGTAACAAAAATCTAGACAACAGACTACCTTCCATAATGACTAGGCTACCATCCATTGGAGTAATAAAGATATCGACAACAGACTAGCTTCCATAACGACAAGGCTACAATCCATTATAGTAACAAAAATCTCGACAACAAAATACCTTCCATAATGACCAGGCTACCATCCATTATAGTAAGAAAAATATCGACAGCAGACTACCTTCCATAATGACAAGGCTACTATTCATTGGAATAACAAAAATCTCGACAACAGACTACCTTCCATAATGACAAGGCTTTCATCCAATGGAGTAATAAAAATATTGACAATAGACTATCTTCCCTAATGACAAGGCTACCATCCATTGGAGTAACAAAAATCTCGACAAACAGACTGCCATCCATAATGAAAAGGCTACCATCCATTGTAGTAACAAAAATCTTGACAATATACTACCTTCCATAATGACAAGGCTACCATCCATTGTAGTAACAAAAATCTCTACAACAGACTACCTTCCATAATGGCAAGGCTACCATCTATTGGAGTAACAAAAATCTCGACCACAGACTACCTTTCATAATGACTAGGCTACCATCCATTGGAGTAACAAAGATCTTGACAATGGACTACGTTTCATAATGACAAGGATACCATCCATTGGAATAACAAAAATCTCAACAATAGACTATCTTCCATAATGACAAGGCTACCATCCATTGGAGTAACAAAAATCTAGACAACAGACAACCATCCATAATGACAAGGCTACCATCCATTATAGTAACAAAGATATCGACAAAATACTACCTTCCATAATGACAAGGCTACCATCCATTGTAGTAATAAAGATATCGACAACATACTACCTTCCATAATGACAAGGTTCCATCCATTGGAGTAACAAAAATCTCGACAACAGACTACATTCCATAATGACTAGGCTACCATCCATTAGAGTTACAAAGATATCAACAACATACTACCTTCCATAACCACAAGGTTACAATCCACTATAGTAACAAAAATCTCGACAACAGAATACCTTCCATAATGACAAGGCTACCATCCATTATAGTAACAAAAATTTCGACAACAGACAACCTTCCATAATGACCAGGCTACCATCCATTGGAGTAACAAAAATCTCGACAACAGACTACCTTCCATAATGATAAGGCTACCATCCATTGGAATAACAAAAATATCAACAATAGACTACCTTCCATAATGACAAGGCTTTCATCCAATGGAGTAATAAAAATATCGACAATAGACTATCTTCCATAATGACAAGGCTACCATCCATTGGAGTAACAAAAATCTAGACAACAGACAACCTTCCAAAATGACAAGGGTACCATCCATTGGAGTAACAAAATTATCCACAAGAGACAACCTTCCATAATGACAAGGATACCATCCATTGGAGTAACAAAAATCTCGACAAACTGACTACCTTCCATAAAGACAAGGCTACCATCCATTGTAGTAACAAAAATCTTGACAATAGACTACCTTCCATAATGACAAGGCTACCATCCATTGTAGTAACAAAAATCTCTACAACAGACTACCTTCTATAATGGCAAGGCTACCATCTATTGGAGTAACAAAAATCTCGACAATAGACTACCTTCCATAATGACTAGGCTACCATCCATTGGAGTAACAAAGATATTAACAATGGACTACTTTTCATAATGACAAGGATATCATCCATTGGAATAACAAAAATCTTGACAACAGCCTACCTTTCACAATGACAAGGCTACCATCCATTGTAGTAACAAAAATCTCGACAACAGACTACCCTCCATAATGACAAGGCTACCATCCATTGTAGTAACAAAGATATCGACAAAATACTACCTTCCATAGTGACAAGGCTACCAACTATTATAGTTACATAAATGTCGACAACAGACAACCTTCCATAATGACCACGCTACCATCCATTGGAGTAACAAAATTCTCGACAACAGACTACCTTCCATAATGATAAGGCTACCATCCATCAGTGTAACAGAAATCATAATAATAGACTACCTTCCATAATGACAAGGTTACCATCCATTGCATTAACAAAAATCTCGACAACAAACTACCTTCGATAATGGCAAGGCTACCATCCATTGGAATAACAAAAATCTCGACAATAGACTACCTTCCATAATGACAAGGCTTTCATCCAACGGAGTAATAAAAATATCGACAATAGACTATCTTCCATAATGACAAGGCTACCATCCATTGGAGTAACAAAAATCTCGACAATAGACTACCATCCAAAATGACAAGGGTACCATCCATTGGAGTACCAAAATTATCCACAAGAGACAACCTTCCATAATGACAAGGCTACCATCCATTGGAGTAACAAAAATCTCAACAAACAGACAACCATCCATAATGACAAGGCTACCATCCATTATAGTAACAAAGATATCGACAAAATACTACCTTCCATAATGACAAGGCTACCATCCATTGTAGTAATAAAGATATCGACAACATACTACCTTCCATAATGACAAGGTTCCATCCATTGGAGTAACAAAAATCTCGACAACAGACTACATTCCATAATGACTAGGCTACCATCCATTAGAGTAACAAAGATATCAACAACAGACTACCTTCCATAACCACAAGGCTACAATCCACTATAGTAACAAAAATCTCGACAACAGAATACCTTCCATAATGACAAGGCTACCATCCATTATAGTAACAAAAATGTCGACAACAAACAACCTTCCATAATGACCAGGCTACCATCCATTGGAGTAACAAAAATCTCGACAACAGACTACCTTCCATAATGATAAGGCTACCTATCATTGGTGTAACCGAAATCATAATAACAGACTACCTTCCATAATGACAAGGTTACCATCCATTGCATTAACAAAAATCTCGACAACAAACTACCTTCCATAATGACAAGGCTACCATCCATTGGAATAACAAAAATATCAACAATAGACTACCTTCCATAATCACAAGGCTTTCATCCAATGAAGTAATAAAAATATCGACAATAGACTATCTTCCATAATGACAAGGCTACCATCCATTGGAGTAACAAAAATCTAGACAACAGACTACCTTCCAAAATGACAAGGGTACCATCCATTGGAGTAACAAAATTATCCACAAGAGACAACCTTCCATAATGACAAGGATACCATCCATTGGAATAACAAAAATCTCAACAAACTGACTACCTTCCATAATGACAAGGCTACCATCCATTGTAGTAACAAATATCTTGACAATAGACTACATTCCATAACGACAAGGCTACCATCCATTGTAGTAACAAAAATCTCTACTACAGACTACCTTCTATAATGGCAAGGCTACCATCAATTGGAGTAACAAAAATCTCGACAACAGACTACCTTCCATAATGACTAGGCTACCATCCATTGGAGTAACAAAGATATTAACAATGGACTACTTTTCATAATGACAAGGATATCATCCATTAGAATAACAAAAATCTTGACAACAGAATACCTTCCACAATGACAAGGCTACCATCCATTGTAGTAACAAAAATCTCGACAACAGACTACCCTCCATAATGACAAGGCTACCATCCATTGTAGTAACAAAGATATCGACAAAATACTACCTTCCATAATGACAAGGCTACCATCCATTGTAGTAACAAAGATATCGACAAAATACTACCTTCCATAATGACAAGGCTACCAACCATTATAGTTACATAAATGTCGACAACAGACAACCTTCCATAATGACCACGCCACCATCCATTGGAGTAACAAAATTCTCGACAACAGACTACCTTCCATAATGATAAGGCTACCATCCATCGGTGTAATAGAAATCATAATAATAGACTACCTTCCATAATGACAAGGTTACCATCCATTGCATTAACAAAAATCTCGACAACAAACTACCTTCGATAATGGCAAGGCTACCATCCATTGGAATAACAAAAATCTCGACAATAGACTACCTTCCATAATGACAAGGCTTTCATCCAACGGAGTAATAAAAATATCGACAATAGACTATCTTCCATAATGACAAGGCTACAATCCATTGGAGTAACAAAAATCTCGACAATAGACTACCATCCAAAATGACAAGGGTACCATCCATTGGAGTACCAAAATTATCCACAAGAGACAACCTTCCATAATGACAAGGCTACCATCCATTGGAGTAACAAAAATCTCAACAAACAGACAACCATCCATAATGACAAGGCTACCATCCATTATAGTAACAAAGATATCGACAAAATACTACCTTCCATAATGACAAGGCTACCATCCATTGTAGTAATAAAGATATCGACAACATACTACCTTCCATAATGACAAGGTTCCATCCATTGGAGTAACAAAAATCTCGACAACAGACTACATTCCATAATGACTAGGCTACCATCCATTAGAGTAACAAAGATATCAACAACAGACTACCTTCCATAACCACAAGGCTACAATCCACTATAGTAACAAAAATCTCGACAACAGAATACCTTCCATAATGACAAGGCTACCATCCATTATAGTAACAAAAATGTCGACAACAGACAACCTTCCATAATGACCAGGCTACCATCCATTGGAGTAACAAAAATCTCGACAACAGACTACCTTCCATAATGATAAGGCTACCTATCATTGGTGTAACCGAAATCATAATAACAGACTACCTTCCATAATGACAAGGTTACCATCCATTGCATTAACAAAAATCTCGACAACAAACTACCTTCCATAATGACAAGGCTACCATCCATTGGAATAACAAAAATATCAACAATAGACTACCTTCCATAATCACAAGGCTTTCATCCAATGAAGTAATAAAAATATCGACAATAGACTAGCTTCCATAATGACAAGGCTACCATCCATTGGAGTAACAAAAATCTAGACAACAGACTACCTTCCAAAATGACAAGGGTACCATCCATTGGAGTAACAAAATTATCCACAAGAGACAACCTTCCATAATGACAAGGATACCATCCATTGGAATAACAAAAATCTCGACAAACTGACTACCTTCCATAATGACAAGGCTACCATCCATTGTAGTAACAAAAATCTTGACAATAGACTACATTCCATAACGACAAGGCTACCATCCATTGTAGTAACAAAAATCTCTACTACAGACTACCTTCTATAATGGCAAGGCTACCATCAATTGGAGTAACAAAAATCTCGACAACAGACTACCTTCCATAATGACTAGGCTACCATCCATTGGAGTAACAAAGATATTAACAATGGACTACTTTTCATAATGACAAGGATATCATCCATTAGAATAACAAAAATCTTGACAACAGACTACCTTCCACAATGACAAGGCTACCATCCATTGTAGTAACAAAAATCTCGACAACAGACTACCCTCCATAATGACAAGGCTACCATCCATTGTAGTAACAAAGATATCGACAAAATACTACCTTCCATAATGACAAGGCTACCATCCATTGTAGTAACAAAGATATCGACAAAATACTACCTTCCATAATGACAAGGCTACCAACCATTATAGTTACATAAATGTCGACAACAGACAACCTTCCATAATGACCACGCTACCATCCATTGGAATAACAAAATTCTCGACAACAGACTACCTTCCATAATGATAAGGCTACCATCCATCGGTGTAACAGAAATCATAATAATAGACTACCTTCCATAATGACAAGGTTACCATCCATTGCATTAACAAAAATCTCGACAACAAACTACCTTCGATAATGGCAAGGCTACCATCCATTGGAATAACAAAAATCTCGACAATAGACTACCTTCCATAATGACAAGGCTTTCATCCAACGGAGTAATAAAAATATCGACAATAGACTATCTTCCATAATGACAAGGCTACAATCCATTGGAGTAACAAAAATCTCGACAATAGACTACCATCCAAAATGACAAGGGTACCATCCATTGGAGTACCAAAATTATCCACAAGAGACAACCTTCCATAATGACAAGGCTACCATCCATTGGAGTAACAAAAATCTCAACAAACAGACAACCATCCATAATGACAAGGCTAACATCCATTATAGTAACAAAGATATCGACAAAATACTACCTTCCATAATGACAAGGCTACCATCCATTGTAGTAATAAAGATATCGACAACATACTACCTTCCATAATGACAAGGTTCCATCCATTGGAGTAACAAAAATCTCGACAACAGACTACATTCCATAATGACTAGGCTACCATCCATTAGAGTAACAAAGATATCAACAACAGACTACCTTCCATAACCACAAGGCTACAATCCACTATAGTAACAAAAATCTCGACAACAGAATACCTTCCATAATGACAAGGCTACCATCCATTATAGTAACAAAAATGTCGACAACAGACAACCTTCCATAATGACCAGGCTACCATCCATTGGAGTAACAAAAATCTCGACAACAGACTACATTCCATAATGATAAGGCTACCTATCATTGGTGTAACCGAAATCATAATAACAGACTACCTTCCATAATGACAAGGTTACCATCCATTGCATTAACAAAAATCTCGACAACAAACTACCTTCCATAATGACAAGGCTACCATCCATTGGAATAACAAAAATATCAACAATAGACTACCTTCCATAATCACAAGGCTTTCATCCAATGAAGTAATAAAAATATCGACAATAAACTATCTTCCATAATGACAAGGCTACCATCCATTGGAGTAACAAAAATCTAGACAACAGACTACCTTCCAAAATGACAAGGGTACCATCCATTGGAGTAACAAAATTATCCACAAGAGACAACCTTCCAAAATGACAAGGATACCATCCATTGGAATAACAAAAATCTCGACAAACTGAATACCTTCCATAATGACAAGGCTACCATCCATTGTAGTAACAAAAATCTTGACAATAGACTACATTCCATAACGACAAGGCTACCATCCATTGTAGTAACAAAAATCTCTACTACAGACTACCTTCTATAATGGCAAGGCTACCATCAATTGGAGTAACAAAAATCTCGACAACAGACTACCTTCCATAATAACTAGGCTACCATCCATTGGAGTAACAAAGATATTAACAATGGACTACTTTTCATAATGACAAGGATATCATCCATTAGAATAACAAAAATCTTGACAACAGACTACCTTCCACAATGACAAGGCTACCATCCATTGTAGTAACAAAAATCTCGACAACAGACTACCCTCCATAATGACAAGGCTACCATCCATTGTAGTAACAAAGATATCGACAAAATACTACCTTCCATAATGACAAGGCTACCATCCATTGTAGTAACAAAGATATCGACAAAATACTACCTTCCATAATGACAAGGCTACCAACCATTATAGTTACATAAATGTCGACAACAGACAACCTTCCATAATGACCACGCTACCATCCATTGGAGTAACAAAATTCTCGACAACAGACTACCTTCCATAATGATAAGGCTACCATCCATCGGTGTAACAGAAATCATAATAATAGACTACCTTCCATAATGACAAGGTTACCATCCATTGCATTAACAAAAATCTCGACAACAAACTACCTTCGATAATGGCAAGGCTACCATCCATTGGAATAACAAAAATCTCGACAATAGACTACCTTCCATAATGACAAGGCTTTCATCCAACGGAGTAATAAAAATATCGACAATAGACTATCTTCCATAATGACAAGGCTACAATCCATTGGAGTAACAAAAATCTCGACAATAGACTACCATCCAAAATGACAAGGGTACCATCCATTGGAGTACCAAAATTATCCACAAGAGACAACCTTCCATAATGACAAGGCTACCATCCATTGGAGTAACAAAAATCTCAACAAACAGACAACCATCCATAATGACAAGGCTACCATCCATTATAGTAACAAAGATATCGACAAAATACTACCTTCCATAATGACAAGGCTACCATCCATTGTAGTAATAAAGATATCGACAACATACTACCTTCCATAATGACAAGGTTCCATCCATTGGAGTAACAAAAATCTCGACAACAGACTACATTCCATAATGACTAGGCTACCATCCATTAGAGTAACAAAGATATCAACAACAGACTACCTTCCATAACCACAAGGCTACAATCCACTATAGTAACAAAAATCTCGACAACAGAATACCTTCCATAATGACAAGGCTACCATCCATTATAGTAACAAAAATGTCGACAACAGACAACCTTCCATAATGACCAGGCTACCATCCATTGGAGTAACAAAAATCTCGACAACAGACTACATTCCATAATGATAAGGCTACCTATCATTGGTGTAACCGAAATCATAATAACAGACTACCTTCCATAATGACAAGGTTACCATCCATTGCATTAACAAAAATCTCGACAACAAACTACCTTCCATAATGACAAGGCTACCATCCATTGGAATAACAAAAATATCAACAATAGACTACCTTCCATAATCACAAGGCTTTCATCCAATGAAGTAATAAAAATATCGACAATAGACTATCTTCCATAATGACAAGGCTACCATCCATTGGAGTAACAAAAATCTAGACAACAGACTACCTTCCAAAATGACAAGGGTACCATCCATTGGAGTAACAAAATTATCCACAAGAGACAACCTTCCATAATGACAAGGATACCATCCATTGGAATAACAAAAATCTCGACAAATTGACTACCTTCCATAATGACAAGGCTACCATCCATTGTAGTAACAAAAATCTTGACAATAGACTACATTCCATAACGACAAGGCTACCATCCATTGTAGTAACAAAAATCTCTACTACAGACTACCTTCTATAATGGCAAGGCTACCATCAATTGGAGTAACAAAAATCTCGACAACAGACTACCTTCCATAATAACTAGGCTACCATCCATTGGAGTAACAAAGATATTAACAATGGACTACTTTTCATAATGACAAGGATATCATCCATTAGAATAACAAAAATCTTGACAACAGACTACCTTCCACAATGACAAGGCTACCATCCATTGTAGTAACAAAAATCTCGACAACAGACTACCCTCCATAATGACAAGGCTACCATCCATTGTAGTAACAAAGATATCGACAAAATACTACCTTCCATAATGACAAGGCTACCATCCATTGTAGTAACAAAGATATCGACAAAATACTACCTTCCATAATGACAAGGCTACCAACCATTATAGTTACATAAATGTCGACAACAGACAACCTTCCATAATGACCACGCTACCATCCATTGGAGTAACAAAATTCTCGACAACAGACTACCTTCCATAATGATAAGGCTACCATCCATCGGTGTAACAGAAATCATAATAATAGACTACCTTCCATAATGACAAGGTTACCATCCATTGCATTAACAAAAATCTCGACAACAAACTACCTTCGATAATGGCAAGGCTACCATCCATTGGAATAACAAAAATCTCGACAATAGACTACCTTCCATAATGACAAGGCTTTCATCCAACGGAGTAATAAAAATATCGACAATAGACTATCTTCCATAATGACAAGGCTACAATCCATTGGAGTAACAAAAATCTCGACAATAGACTACCATCCAAAATGACAAGGGTACCATCCATTGGAGTACCAAAATTATCCACAAGAGACAACCTTCTATAATGACAAGGCTACCATCCATTGGAGTAACAAAAATCTCAACAAACAGACAACCATCCATAATGACAAGGCTACCATCCATTATAGTAACAAAGATATCGACAAAATACTACCTTCCATAATGACAAGGCTACCATCCATTGTAGTAATAAAGATATCGACAACATACTACCTTCCATAATGACAAGGTTCCATCCATTGGAGTAACAAAAATCTCGACAACAGACTACATTCCATAATGACTAGGCTACCATCCATTAGAGTAACAAAGATATCAACAACAGACTACCTTCCATAACCACAAGGCTACAATCCACTATAGTAACAAAAATCTCGACAACAGAATACCTTCCATAATGACAAGGCTACCATCCATTATAGTAACAAAAATGTCGACAACAGACAACCTTCCATAATGACCAGGCTACCATCCATTGGAGTAACAAAAATCTCGACAACAGACTACATTCCATAATGATAAGGCTACCTATCATTGGTGTAACCGAAATCATAATAACAGACTACCTTCCATAATGACAAGGTTACCATCCATTGCATTAACAAAAATCTCGACAACAAACTACCTTCCATAATGACAAGGCTACCATCCATTGGAATAACAAAAATATCAACAATAGACTACCTTCCATAATCACAAGGCTTTCATCCAATGAAGTAATAAAAATATCGACAATAAACTATCTTCCATAATGACAAGGCTACCATCCATTGGAGTAACAAAAATCTAGACAACAGACTACCTTCCAAAATGACAAGGGTACCATCCATTGGAGTAACAAAATTATCCACAAGAGACAACCTTCCATAATGACAAGGATACCATCCATTGGAATAACAAAAATCTCGACAAACTGACTACCTTCCATAATGACAAGGCTACCATCCATTGTAGTAACAAAAATCTTGACAATAGACTACATTCCATAACGACAAGGCTACCATCCATTGTAGTAACAAAAATCTCTACTACAGACTACCTTCTATAATGGCAAGGCTACCATCAATTGGAGTAACAAAAATCTCGACAACAGACTACCTTCCATAATAACTAGGCTACCATCCATTGGAGTAACAAAGATATTAACAATGGACTACTTTTCATAATGACAAGGATATCATCCATTAGAATAACAAAAATCTTGACAACAGACTACCTTCCACAATGACAAGGCTACCATCCATTGTAGTAACAAAAATCTCGACAACAGACTACCCTCCATAATGACAAGGCTACCATCCATTGTAGTAACAAAGATATCGACAAAATACTACCTTCCATAATGACAAGGCTACCATCCATTGTAGTAACAAAGATATCGACAAAATACTACCTTCCATAATGACAAGGCTACCAACCATTATAGTTACATAAATGTCGACAACAGACAACCTTCCATAATGACCACGCTACCATCCATTGGAGTAACAAAATTCTCGACAACAGACTACCTTCCATAATGATAAGGCTACCATCCATCGGTGTAACAGAAATCATAATAATAGACTACCTTCCATAATGACAAGGTTACCATCCATTGCATTAACAAAAATCTCGACAACAAACTACCTTCGATAATGGCAAGGCTACCATCCATTGGAATAACAAAAATCTCGACAATAGACTACCTTCCATAATGACAAGGCTTTCATCCAACGGAGTAATAAAAATATCGACAATAGACTATCTTCCATAATGACAAGGCTACCATCCATTGGAGTAACAAAAATCTCGACAATAGACTACCATCCAAAATGACAAGGGTATCATCCATTGGAGTACCAAAATTATCCACAAGAGACAACCTTCCATAATGACAAGGCTACCATCCATTGGAGTAACAAAAATCTCAACAAACAGATAACCATCCATAATGACAAGGCTACCATCCATTATAGTAACAAAGATATCGACAAAATACTACCTTCCATAATGACAAGGCTACCATCCATTGTAGTAATAAAGATATCGACAACATACTACCTTCCATAATGACAAGGTTCCATCCATTGGAGTAACAAAAATCTCGACAACAGACTACATTCCATAATGACTAGGCTACCATCCATTAGAGTAACAAAGATATCAACAACAGACTATCTTCCATAACCACAAGGCTACAATCCACTATAGTAATAAAAATCTCGACAACAGAATACCTTCCATAATGACAAGGCTACCATCCATTATAGTATCAAAAATGTCGACAACAGACAACCTTCCATAATGACCAGGCTACCATCCATTGGAGTTACAAAAATCTCGACAACAGACTACATTCCATAATGATAAGGCTACCTATCATTGGTGTAACCGAAATCATAATAACAGACTACCTTCCATAATGACAAGGTTACCATCCATTGCATTAACAAAAATGTCGACAACAAACTACCTTCCATAATGACAAGGCTACCATCCATTGTAATAACAAAAATATCAACAATAGACTACCTTCCATAATCACAAGGCTTTCATCCAATGAAGTAATAAAAATATCGACAATAGACTATCTTCCATAATGACAAGGCTACCATCCATTGGAGTAACAAAAATCTAGACAACAGTCTACCTTCAAAAATGACAAGGGTACCATCCATTGGAGTAACAAAATTATCCACAAGAGACAACCTTCCATAATGACAAGGATACCATCCATTGGAATAACAAAAATCTCGACAAACTGACTACCTTCCATAATGACAAGGCTACCATCCATTGTAGTAACAAAAATCTTGACAATAGACTACATTCCATAACGACAAGGCTACCATCCATTGTAGTAACAAAAATCTCTACTACAGACTACCTTCTATAATGGCAAGGATACCATCAATTGGAGTAACAAAAATCTCGACAACAGACTACCTTCCATAATGACTAGGCTACCATCCATTGGAGTAACAAAGATATTAACAATGGACTACTTTTCATAATGACAAGGATATCATCCATTAGAATAACAAAAATCTTGACAACAGACTACCTTCCACAATGACAAGGCTACCATCCATTGTAGTAACAAAAATCTCGACAACAGACTACCCTCCATAATGACAAGGCTACCATCCATTGTAGTAACAAAGATATCGACAAAATACTACCTTCCATAATGACAAGGCTACCATCCATTGTAGTAACAAAGATATCAACAAAATACTACCTTCCATAATGACAAGGCTACCAACCATTATAGTTACATAAATGTCGACAACAGACAACCTTCCATAATGACCACGCTACCATCCATTGGAGTAACAAAATTCTCGACAACAGACTACCTTCCATAATGATAAGGCTACCATCCATCGGTGTAACAGAAATCATAATAATAGACTACCTTCCATAATGACAAGGTTACCATCCATTGCATTTACAAAAATCTCGACAACAAACTACCTTCGATAATGGCAAGGCTACCATCCATTAGAATAACAAAAATCTCGACAATAGACTACCTTCCATAATGACAAGGCTTTCATCGAACGGAGTAATAAAAATATCGACAATAGACTATCTTCCATAATGACAAGGCTACCATCCATTGGAGTAACAAAAATCTCGACAATAGACTACCATCCAAAATGACAAGGGTACCATCCATTGGAGTAACAAAATTATCCACAAGAGACAACCTTCCATAATGACAAGGCTACCATCCATTGGAGTAACAAAAATCACAACAAAAAGACTACCTTCCATAATGACAAGGCTACCATCCATTGTAGTAACAAAAATCTTGACAATAGACTACATTCCATAACGACAAGGCTACCATCCATTGTAGTAACAAAAATCTCTACTACAGACTACCTTCTATAATGGCAAGGCTACCATCAATTGGAGTAACAAAAATCTCGACAACAGACTACCTTCCATAATAACTAGGCTACCATCCATTGGAGTAACAAAGATATTAACAATGGACTACTTTTCATAATGACAAGGATATCATCCATTAGAATAACAAAAATCTTGACAACAGACTACCTTCCACAATGACAAGGCTACCATCCATTGTAGTAACAAAAATCTCGACAACAGACTACCCTCCATAATGACAAGGCTACCATCCATTGTAGTAAGAAAGATATCGACAAAATACTACCTTCCATAATGACAAGGCTACCATCCATTGTAGTAACAAAGATATCGACAAAATACTACCTTCCATAATGACAAGGCTACCAACCATTATAGTTACATAAATGTCGACAACAGACAACCTTCCATAATGACCACGCTACCATCCATTGGAGTAACAAAATTCTCGACAACAGACTACCTTCCATAATGATAAGGCTACCATCCATCGGTGTAACAGAAATCATAATAATAGACTACCTTCCATAATGACAAGGTTACCATCCATTGCATTAACAAAAATCTCGACAACAAACTACCTTCGATAATGGCAAGGCTACCATCCATTGGAATAACAAAAATCTCGACAATAGACTACCTTCCATAATGACAAGGCTTTCATCCAACGGAGTAATAAAAATATCGACAATAGACTATCTTCCATAATGACAAGGCTACCATCCATTGGAGTAACAAAAATCTCGACAATAGACTACCATCCAAAATGACAAGGGTATCATCCATTGGAGTACCAAAATTATCCACAAGAGACAACCTTCCATAATGACAAGGCTACCATCCATTGGAGTAACAAAAATCTCAACAAACAGATAACCATCCATAATGACAAGGCTACCATCCATTATAGTAACAAAGATATCGACAAAATACTACCTTCCATAATGACAAGGCTACCATCCATTGTAGTAATAAAGATATCGACAACATACTACCTTCCATAATGACAAGGTTCCATCCATTGGAGTAACAAAAATCTCGACAACAGACTACATTCCATAATGACTAGGCTACCATCCATTAGAGTAACAAAGATATCAACAACAGACTATCTTCCATAACCACAAGGCTACAATCCACTATAGTAATAAAAATCTCGACAACAGAATACCTTCCATAATGACAAGGCTACCATCCATTATAGTATCAAAAATGTCGACAACAGACAACCTTCCATAATGACCAGGCTACCATCCATTGGAGTTACAAAAATCTCGACAACAGACTACATTCCATAATGATAAGGCTACCTATCATTGGTGTAACCGAAATCATAATAACAGACTACCTTCCATAATGACAAGGTTACCATCCATTGCATTAACAAAAATGTCGACAACAAACTACCTTCCATAATGACAAGGCTACCATCCATTGTAATAACAAAAATATCAACAATAGACTACCTTCCATAATCACAAGGCTTTCATCCAATGAAGTAATAAAAATATCGACAATAGACTATCTTCCATAATGACAAGGCTACCATCCATTGGAGTAACAAAAATCTAGACAACAGACTACCTTCCAAAATGACAAGGGTACCATCCATTGGAGTAACAAAATTATCCACAAGAGACAACCTTCCATAATGACAAGGATACCATCCATTGGAATAACAAAAATCTCGACAAACTGACTACCTTCCATAATGACAAGGCTACCATCCATTGTAGTAACAAAAATCTTGACAATAGACTACATTCCATAACGACAAGGCTACCATCCATTGTAGTAACAAAAATCTCTACTACAGACTACCTTCTATAATGGCAAGGATACCATCAATTGGAGTAACAAAAATCTCGACAACAGACTACCTTCCATAATGACTAGGCTACCATCCATTGGAGTAACAAAGATATTAACAATGGACTACTTTTCATAATGACAAGGATATCATCCATTAGAATAACAAAAATCTTGACAACAGACTACCTTCCACAATGACAAGGCTACCATCCATTGTAGTAACAAAAATCTCGACAACAGACTACCCTCCATAATGACAAGGCTACCATCCATTGTAGTAACAAAGATATCGACAAAATACTACCTTCCATAATGACAAGGCTACCATCCATTGTAGTAACAAAGATATCAACAAAATACTACCTTCCATAATGACAAGGCTACCAACCATTATAGTTACATAAATGTCGACAACAGACAACCTTCCATAATGACCACGCTACCATCCATTGGAGTAACAAAATTCTCGACAACAGACTACCTTCCATAATGATAAGGCTACCATCCATCGGTGTAACAGAAATCATAATAATAGACTACCTTCCATAATGACAAGGTTACCATCCATTGCATTTACAAAAATCTCGACAACAAACTACCTTCGATAATGGCAAGGCTACCATCCATTAGAATAACAAAAATCTCGACAATAGACTACCTTCCATAATGACAAGGCTTTCATCGAACGGAGTAATAAAAATATCGACAATAGACTATCTTCCATAATGACAAGGCTACCATCCATTGGAGTAACAAAAATCTCGACAATAGACTACCATCCAAAATGACAAGGGTACCATCCATTGGAGTAACAAAATTATCCACAAGAGACAACCTTCCATAATGACAAGGCTACCATCCATTGGAGTAACAAAAATCTCAACAAAAAGACTACCTTCCATAATGACAAGGCTACCATCCATTGTAGTAACAAAAATCTTGACAATAGACTACATTCCATAACGACAAGGCTACCATCCATTGTAGTAACAAAAATCTCTACTACAGACTACCTTCTATAATGGCAAGGCTACCATCAATTGGAGTAACAAAAATCTCGACAACAGACTACCTTCCATAATGACTAGGCTACCATCCATTGGAGTAACAAAGATATTGACAATGGACTACTTTTCATAATGACAAGGATACCTTCCATTGGAATAACAAAAATCTTGACAACAGACTACCTTCCACAATGACAAGGCTACCATCCATTGCAGTAACAAAAATCTCGACAACAGACTACCCTCCATAATGACAAGGCTACTATCCATTGTAGTAACAAAGATATCGACAAAATACTACCTTCCATAATGACAAGGCTACCAACCATTATAGTTACAAAAATGTCGACAACAGACTACCCTCCATAATGACATGGCTACCATCCATTGTAGTAACAAAGATATCGACAAAATACTACCTTCCATAATGACAAGGCTACCACCCATTATAGTAACAAAGATATCGACAACATACTACCTTCCATAATGACAAGGCTTCCATCCAATGGAGTAGTAAAAATATCGACAATAGACTATCTTCCATAATGACAAGGCTACCATCCATTGGAGTAACAAAAATATCGACAACCGACTACCTTCCATAATGACAAGGGTACCATCCATTGGAGTAACATAAATATCCACAAGTGACAACCTTCCATAATGACAAGGCTACCATCCATTGGAGTAACAAAAATCTCGACAACATACTACCTTCTATAATGAAAAGGCTACCATCCATTGTAGTAACAAAAATCTCGACAACATACTACCTTCCATAATGACAAGGGTTTCATCATTGGAGTAACAAAAATATCCACAAGAGACTACCTTCCATAATGACAAGGCGACAATCTATTGGAGTAACAAAAATCTCGACAACAGAATACCTTCCATAATGACCAGGCTACCATCCATTGTAGTAACAAAAATCTCGACAACAGACTACCTTCCATAATGACCAGGCTACCATCCATTGGAGTAACAAAAATCTCGACAACAGACTACCTTCCATATTGACAAGGCTACCATCCATTGGTGTAACAAAAATCATAATAACAGACTACCCTCCATAATGACAAGGCTACCATCCATGGGAATAACAAAAATATCAACAATAGACTACCTTCCATAATGCCAAGGCTTTCATCCAATGGAGTAATAAAAATATTGACAATAGACTATCTTCCATAATGACAAGGCTACCATCCATTGGAGTAACAAAAATCACGACAACAGACTACCTTCCAAAATGACAAGGGTACCATCCATTGGAGTAACAAAATTAACCACAAGAGACAACCTTCCATAATGACAAGGCTACCATCCATTGGAGTAAAAAAAATCTCGACAAACAAACTACCTTCCATAATGCAAAGGCTACCATCCATTATAGTAACAAAAATCTTGACAATAGACTACCTTCGATAATGACAAGGCTACCATCCATTGTAGTAACAAAAATCTATACAAAAGACTACCTTCCACAATGGAAAGGCTACCATCTATTGGAGTAACAAAAATCTCGACCACAGACTATCTTCCATAATGACTAGGCTACAATCCATTGGAGTAACAAAGATATTTACAATGGACTTCCTTTAATAATGACAAGGATACCATCCATTGGAATAACAAAAATCTCGACAACAGACTACCTTCCATAATGACAAGGCTACCATCCATTGGAATAACAAAAATATCAACAATAGACTACCTTCCATAATGACAAGGCTTTCATCCAAGAGAGTAATAAAAATATCGACAATAGACTATGTTCCATAATGACAAGGCTACCATCTATTGGAGTAACAAAAATCTCGACAACAGACTACCTTCCAAAATGACAAGGGTACCATCCATTGGAGTAACAAAATTATCCACAAGAGACAACATTCCATAATGAAAAGGCTACCATCCATTGGAGTAACAAAAATCTCGACAAACAAAGTACCTTCCATAATGAAAAGGCTACCATCCATTGTAGTAACAAAAATCTTGACAATAGACAACCTTCCATAATGACAAGGCTACCATCCATTGTAGTAACAAAAATCTCTACAAAAGACTACCTTCTACAATGGAAAGGCTACCATCTATTGGAGTAACAAAAATCTCGACCATAGACTACCTTCCATAATGACTAGGCTACCATCCATTGGAGTAACAAAGATATTTACAATGGACTACCTTTAACAATGACAAGGATACCATCAATTGGAATAACAAAAATCTCGACAAAATACTACCTTCCATAATGACAAGGCTACCATCCATTGTAGTAACAAAGATATCGACAACATACTACCTTCCATAATGACAAGGCTTCCATCCAATGGGGTAATAAAAATATCGACAATAGATTATCTTCCATAATGACAAGGCTACCATCCATTGGAGTAACAAAAATCTCGACAACAGACTACATTCCATAATGACTAGGCTACCATCCATTGGAGTAACAAAGATACCGATAACAGACTACCTTCCATAACGACAAGGCTACAATCCATTATAGTAACAAAAATCTCGACAACAGAATACTTTCCATAATGACAAGGCTACCATCCACTATAGTAATAAAAATGTCGACAATAGACAACCTTCCATAATGACCAGGCTACGATCCATTGGAGTAACAAAAATCTCGACAACAGACTACCTTCCATTATGACAAGGCTACCATCCATCTGTGTATCAGAAATCATAATAACAGACTACCTTCCATAATGACAAGGTTACCATCCATTGCATTAACAAAAATCTAGACAAAAAACTACCTTCCATAATGACAAGGCTACCATCCATTGGAGTAACAAAAATCTCGACAACAGACTACCTTCCAAAATCACAAGGGTACCATCCATTGGAGTAACAAAATTATCCACAAGAGACAACCTTCCATAATGACAAGGCTACCATCCATTGGAGTAACAAAAATCTCGACAAACAGGCTACCTTCCATAATGACAAGGCTACCATCCATTGTAGTAACAAAAATCTTGACAATAGACTACCTTCCATAATGACAAGGCTACCATCCATTATAGTAACAGAAATCTCTACAACAGACTACCTTCTATAATGGCAAGGCTACCATCTATTGGAGTAACAAAAATCTCGACAACAGACTACCTTCCATAATGACTAGGCTACCATCCATTGGAGTAAGCAAGATATTAAATATGGACTACCTTTCATAATGACAAGGATACCATCCATTGGAATTACAAAAATCTCGACAACAGACTACCTTCCATAATGACAAGGCTACCATCCATTGCAGTAATAAAAATCTCGACAAAAGACTACCTTCCATAATGACAAGGCTACCAACCATTATAGTAACAAAGATATCGAAAAAATACTACCTTCCATAATGACAAGGCTACCATCCACTGTAGTAATAAAGATATCGACAACATACTAGCTTCCATAATGACAAGGCTTCCATCCGATGGGGTAATAAAAATATCGACAATAGACTATCTTCCATAATGACAAGGCTACCATCCATTGGAGTAACAAAAATCTCGACAACAGACTACATTCCATAATGACTAGGCTACCATCCATTCAAGTAACAACGATATCTACAATAGACTACCTTCCATAACGACAAGGCTACAATCCCTTATAGTAACAAAAATCTCGAGAACAGAATACCTTGCATAATGACAAGGATACCATCCATTATAGTAACAAAAATGTCGACAACAGACAACCTTCCATAATGACCAGCCTACCATCCATTGGAGTAACAAAAATCTCGACAACAGACTACATTCCATAATGACTAGCCTACCATCCATTGGAGTAACAAAGATATCGACAACAGACTACCTTCCATAACGATAAGGCTACAATCCATTATAGTAACAAAAATCTCGACAACAAAATACCTTCCATAATGACAAGGCTACCATCCATTATAGTATCAAAAATCTCGACAACAGACTACCTTCCATAATGACCAGCCTACCAACCATTGGAGTAACAAAAATCTAGACAACAGACTACCTTCCATAATGACAAGGCTACCATCCATTGGTGTAACAAAAATCATAATAGCAGACTACCTTCCATAATGATAAGGTTACCATCCATTGCATTAATAAAAATCTCAACAACAAACTACCTTCCATAATGATAAAGCTACCATCCATTGGAATAACAAAAATCTCGACAACAGACTACCTTCCATAATGACAAGGCTTCCATCCAATGGGGTAATAAATATATCGACAATAGACTATCTTCCATAATGAAAAGGCTACCATCCATTGGAGTAACAAAAATCTCGACAACAGACTACCTTCCATAATGACAAGGCTACCATCCATTGGAGTAAGATAAATATCCACAAAAGACAACCTTCCATAATGACAAGTCTACCATTCATTGGAGTAACAAAAATCACGACAACAGACTACCTTCCATAATGAAAAGGCTACCATCCATTGTAGTAACAAAAATCTGGACAACATACTTCCTTCCATAATGACAAGGGTATCATCATTGGAGTAATAAAAATATCCACAAGAGACTACCTTTCATAATGACAAGGCTACCAACCATTATAGTAACAAAGATATCGACAAAATACTACCTTCCATAATGGCAAGGCTACCATCCATTGTAGTAACAAAGATATCGACAACATACTAGCTTCCATAATGACAAGGACTCCATCCGATGGGGTAATAAAAATATCGACAATAGACTATCTTCCATAATGACAAGGCTACCATCCATTGGAGTAACAAAAATCTCGACAACAGACTACATTCCATAATGACTAGGCTACCATCCATTGGAGTAACAAAGATATCGACAATAGACTACCTTCCATAACGACAAGGCTACAATCCATTATAGTAACAAAAATCTCGACAACAGAATACCTTGCATTATGACAGGGCTACCATCCATTATAGTAACAAAAATGTCGACAACAGAAAACCTTACATAATGACCATCCTACCATCCATTGGAGTAACAAAAATCTCGACAACAGATTACATTCCATAATGACTAGCCTACCATCCATTGGAGTAACAAAGATATCGACAACAGACTACCTTCCATAACGATAAGGCTACAATCCATTTAGTAACAAAAATCTCGACAACAGAATACCTTCCATAATGACAAGGCTACCATCCATTATAGTATCAAAAATATCGACAACAGACTACCTTCCATAATGACCAGCCTACCATCCATTGGAGTAACAAAAATCTAGACAACAAACTACCTTCCATAATGACAAGGCTACCATCTATTGGTATAACAAAAATCATAATAACAGACTACCTTCCATAATGTCAAGGTTACCATCCATTGCATTAACAAAAATCTGGACAACAAACTACCTTCCATAATGATAAAGCTACCATCCATTGGAATAACAAAAATCTCGACAACAGACTACCTTCCATAATTACAAGGCTTCCATCCAATGGGGTAATAAATATATAGACAATAGACTATCTTCCATAATGAAAAGGCTACCATCCATTGGAGTAACAAAAATCTCGACAACAGACTACCTTCCATAATGACAAGGCTACCATCCATTGGAGTAACATAAATATCCACAAGAGACAACCTTCCATAATGACAAGTCTACCATTCATTGGAGTAACAAAAATCTCGACAACAGACTACCTTCCATAATGAAAAGGCTACCATCCATTGTAGTAACAAAAATCTGGACAACATACTACCTTCCATAATGACAAGGGTATCATCATTGGAGTAACAAAAATATCCACAAGAGACTACCTTCCATAATGACAAGGCTACCAACCATTATAGTAACAAAGATATCGACAAAATACTACCTTCCATAATGGCAAGGCTACAATCCATTGTAGTATCAAAAATATCGACAACATACTAGCTTCCATAATGACAAGGCTTCCATCCGATGGGGTAATAAAAATATCGACAATAGACTATCTTCCATAATGACAAGGCTACCATCCATTGGAGTGACAAAAATCTCGACAACAGACTACATTCCATAATGACTAGGCTACCATCCATTGGAGTAACAAAGATATCGACAATAGACTACCTTCCATAACGACAAGGCTACAATCCATTATAGTAACAAAAATCTCGACAACAGAATACCTTGCATTATGACAGGGCTACCATCCATTATAGTAACAAAAATGTCGACAACAGAAAACCTTACATAATGACCATCCTACCATCCATTGGAGTAACAAAAATCTCGACAACAGATTACATTCCATAATGACTAGCCTACCATCCATTGGAGTAACAAAGATATCGACAACAGACTACCTTCCATAACGATAAGGCTACAATCCATTTAGTAACAAAAATCTCGACAACAGAATACCTTCCATAATGACAAGGCTACCATCCATTATAGTATCAAAAATATCGACAACAGACTACCTTCCATAATGACCAGCCTACCATCCATTGGAGTAACAAAAATCTAGACAACAAACTACCTTCCATAATGACAAGGCTACCATCTATTGGTATAACAAAAATCATAATAACAGACTACCTTCCATAATGTCAAGGTTACCATCCATTGCATTAACAAAAATCTGGACAACAAACTACCTTCCATAATGATAAAGCTACCATCCATTGGAATAACAAAAATCTCGACAACAGACTACCTTCCATAATTACAAGGCTTCCATCCAATGGGGTAATAAATATATAGACAATAGACTATCTTCCATAATGAAAAGGCTACCATCCATTGGAGTAACAAAAATCTCGACAACAGACTACCTTCCATAATGACAAGGCTACCATCCATTGGAGTAACATAAATATCCACAAGAGACAACCTTCCATAATGACAAGTCTACCATTCATTGGAGTAACAAAAATCTCGACAACAGACTACCTTCCATAATGAAAAGGCTACCATCCATTGTAGTAACAAAAATCTGGACAACATACTACCTTCCATAATGACAAGGGTATCATCATTGGAGTAACAAAAATATCCACAAGAGACTACCTTCCATAATGACAAGGCTACCAACCATTATAGTAACAAAGATATCGACAAAATACTACCTTCCATAATGGCAAGGCTACAATCCATTGTAGTATCAAAAATATCGACAACATACTAGCTTCCATAATGACAAGGCTTCCATCCGATGGGGTAATAAAAATATCGACAATAGACTATCTTCCATAATGACAAGGCTACCATCCATTGGAGTGACAAAAATCTCGACAACAGACTACATTCCATAATGACTAGGCTACCATCCATTGGAGTAACAAAGATATCGACAATAGACTACCTTCCATAACGACAAGGCTACAATCCATTATATTAACAAAAATCTCGACAATAGAATACCTTGCATAATGACAAGGCTACCATCCATTATAGTAACAAAAATGTCGACAACAGACAACCTTCCATAATGACCAGCCTACCATCCATTGGAGTAACAAAAATCTCGAAAACAGACTACATTCCATAATGACTAGCCTACCATCCATTGGAGTAACAAAGATATTGACAACAGACTACCTTCCATAACGATAAGGCTACAATCCATTATAGTAACAAAAATCTCGACAACAGAATACCTTCCATAATGACAAGGCTACCATCCATTATATTATCAAAAATCTCGACAACAGACTACCTTCCATAATGACCAGCCTACCATCCATTGGAGTAACAAAAATCTAGACAACAAACTACCTTCCATAATGACAAGGCTACCATCCATTGGTGTAACAAAAATCATAATAGCAGACTACCTTCCATAATGACAAGGTTACCATCCATTGCATTAACAAAAATCTCGACAACAAACTACCTTCCATAATGATAAAGCTACCATCCATTGGAATAACAAAAATCTCGACAACAGACTACCTTCCAAAATGACAAGGCTTCCATCCGATGGGGTAATAAATATATCGACAATAGACTATCTTCCATAATGACAAGGCTACCATCCATTGGAGTAACAAAAATCCCGACAACAGACTACCTTCCATAATGACAAGGCTACCATCCATTGGAGTAACATAAATATCCACAAGAGACAACCTTCCATAATGACAAGTCTACCATTCATTGGAGTAACAAAAATCTCGACAACAGACTACATTCCATAATGAAAAGGCTACCATCAATTGTAGTAACAAAAATCTGGACAACATACTACCTTCCATAATGACAAGGGTATCATCATTGGAGTAACAAAAATATCCACAAGAGACTAACTTCCATAATGACAAGGCTAAAATCCATTGGAGTAACAAAAATCTCGACAATAGACTACCTTTCATAATGACAAGGCTACCATCCATTGGAGTAACAAAAATCTCGACAACAGACTACCTTCCAAAATGACAAGGGTACCATCTATTGGAGTAACAAAATTATCCACAAGAGACAACCTTCCATAATGACAAGGCTACCATCCATTAGAGTAACATAAATCTCGAAAAACTGACTACCTTCCATAATGACAAGGCTACCATCCATTGGAGTAACAAAAATCTCGACAATAGACTACCTTCCATAATGACAAGGCTACCATCCATTGGTGTAACATAAATAATGATAACATACTACCTTCCATAATGACAAGGTTACCATCCATTGCAGTAACAAAAATCTCGACAACAAACTACCTTCCATAATGACAAGGCTACCAGCCATTGGAATAACAAAAATCTCGACAACAAACTACCTTCCATAATGACAAGGCTTTCATCCAATGGAGTAATAAAAATATCGACAATAGACTATCTTCCATAATGACAAGGCTACGATCCATTGGAGTAACAAAAATCTCCACAACAGACTACCTTCCAAAAGGACAAGGGTACCATCCATTGGAGTAACAAAATTATCCACAAGAGACAACCTTCCATAATGACAAGGCTACCATCCATTGTAGTAACAAATATCTTGACAATAGACTACCTTCCATAATGACAAGGCTACCATCCATTATAGTAACAAAAATCTCTACAACAGACTACCTTCTATAATGACAAGGCTACCATCTATTGCAGTAACAGAAATCTCGACAACAGACATCCTTCCATAATGACAAGGCTACCATCCATTATAGTAACAAAGATATAGACAACATACTACCTTCCATAATGACAAGGCTTCCATCTAATGGGGTAATAAAAATATCGACAATAGACTATCTTCCATAATGACAAGGCTACCATCCATTGGAGTAACAAAAATCTTGACAACATAATACTTCCCATAATGACAAGGCTACCATCTACTATAGTAACAAAAATGTCGACAACAGACAACCTTCCATAATGACCAGGCTACAATCTATTGGAGTAACAAAAATCTCGACAACAGACTACCTTCCATAATAACAAGGCTACCATCCATTGGTGTAACAGAAATCATAATAACAGACTACCTTCCATAATGACAAGGTTACCATCCATTGCATTAACAAAAATCTAGACAAAAATCTACCTTCCATAATGACAAGGCTACCATCCATTGGAATAACAAAAATCTCGAAAAAAGACTACCTTCCATAATGATAAGGCTTTCATCCAATGGAGTAATAAAAATATCGATAATAGACTATCTTCCATAATGACAAGGCTACCATCCATTGGAATAACAAAAATCTCGACAACAGACTACCTTCCAAAATGACAAGGGTACCATCAATTGGAGTAACAAAATTATCCACAAGAGACAACCTTCCATAATGACAAGGCTACCATTCATTGGAGTAACAAAAATCTCGACAAACAGACTACCTTCCATAATGACAAGGCTACCATCCATTGTAGTAACAAAAATCTTGACAATCGACTACCTTCCATAATGACAAGGCTACCATCCATTGTAGTAACAAAAATATCTACAACAGACTACCTTCCATAATGGCAAGGCTACCATCTATTGGAGTAACAAAAATCTCGACAACAGACTACCTTCCATAATGACTAGGCTACCATCCATCGGAGTAACAAAGATATTGACAATGGACTACCTTTCATAATGACAAGGATACCATCCATTGAAATAAGAAAAATCTCGACAACAGACTACCTTCCATAATGACAAGGCTACCATCCATTGCAGTAATAAAAATCTCGACAACAGACTACCTTCCATAATGACAAGGCTACCAACCATTATAGTAACAAAGATATCGACAAAATACTACCTTCCATAATGACAAGGCTACCATCCATTGTAGTAACAAAGATATCGACAACATACTAGCTTCCATAATGACAAGGCTTCCATCCGATGGGGTAATAAAAATATCGACAATAGACTATCTTCCATAATGACAAGGCTACCATCCATTGGAGTAACAAAAATCTCGACCACAGACTACATTCCATAATGACTAAGCTACCATCCATTGGAGTAACAAAGATATCGACAACAGACTACCTTCCATAACGACAAGGCTACAATCCATTATAGTAACAAAATTCTCGACAACAGAATACCTTCCATAATGACAAGGCTACCATCCATTATAGTAACAAAAATGTCGACAACAGACAACCTTCCATAATGACCAGCCTACCATCCATTGGAGTAACAAAAATCTCGACAACAGACTACATTCCATAATGCCTAGCCTACCATCCATTGGAGTAACAAAGATATCGACAACAGACTACCTTCCATAACGATAAGGCTACAATCCATTATAGTAACAAAAATCTCGACAACATAATACCTTCCATAATGACAAGGCTACCATCCATTATAGTATCAAAAATCTCGACAACAGACTACCTTCCATAATGACCAGCCTACCATCCATTGGAGTAACAAAAATTTAGACAACAGACTACCTTCCATAATGACAAGGCTACCATCCATTGGTGTAACAAAAATCATAATAGCAGACTACCTTCCATAATGACAAGGTTACCATCCATTGCATTAACAAAAATCTCGACAACAAACTACCTTCCATAATGATAAGGCTACCATCCATTGGAATAACAAAAATCTCGACAACAGACTACCTTCCATAATGACAAGGCTTCCATCCAATGGGGTAATAAAAATATCGACAATAGACTATCTTCCATAATGACAAGGCTACCATCCATTGGAGTAACAAAAATCTCGACCACAGACTACCTTCCATAATGACAAGGGTACCATCCATTGGAGTAACATAAATATCCATAAGAGACAACCTTCAATAATGGCAAGTCTACCATCCATTGGAGTAACAAAAATCTCAACAACAGACTACCTTCCATATATAAAAGGCTACCATCCATTGTAGTAACAAAAATCTGGACAACATACTACTTTCCATAATGACAAGGGTATCATCATTGGAGTAACAAAAATATCCACAAGAGACTAACTTCCATAATGACAAGGCTAAAATCCATTGGAGTAACAAAAATCTCGACAATAGACTACCTTTCATAATGACAAGGCTACCATCCATTGGAGTAACAAAAATCTTGACAATAGACTGCCTTCCATAATGACAAGGCTTTCATCCAATGGAGTAATAAAAATATCGACAATAGACTATCATCCATAATGACAAGGCTACCATCCATTGGAGTAACAAAAATCTCGACAACAGACTACCTTCCAAAATGACAAGGGTACCATCCATTGGAGTAACAAAATTAAACACAAGAGACAACCTTCCATAATGATAATGTTACCGTCCATTGGAGTAACAAAAATCTCGACAAACAGACTACCTTCCATAATGACAAGGCTACCATCCATTGGAGTAACAAAAATCTCGACAACAGACTACCTTCCATAATGACAAGGCTACCATCCATTGGTATAACAGAAATCATAATAACAGACTACCTTCCATAATGACAAGGTTACCATCCATTGTAGTAACAAAAATCTCGACAACAAACTACCTTCCATAATGACAAGGCTACCATCCATTGGAATAACAAAACTCTCGACAACAGACTACCTTCCAAAATGACAAGGGGACCATCCATTGGAGTAACAAAATTATCCACAAGAGACAAACTTCCATAATAACGAGGCTACCATCCATTGTAGTAACAAATATCTTGACAATAGACTACCTTCCATAATGACAAGGCTACCATCCATTGTAGTAACAAAAATCTCTACAACAGACTACCTTCCATAATGACAAGGCTACCATCTATTGCAGTAACAAAAATCTCGACAACAGACATCCTTCCATAATGATAAGGCTACCATCCATTATAGTAATAAATATATCGACAAAATACTACCTTCCATAATGACAAGGCTACCATCCATTGTAGTAACAAAGATATCGACAACATACTACCTTCCATAATGACAAGGCTTCCATCCAATGGGGTAATAAAAATATCGACAATAGATTATCTTCCATAATGACAAGGCTACCATCCATTAGAGTAACAAAAATCTCGACAACAGACTACATTCCATAATGACTAGGCTACCATCCATTGGAGTAACAAAGATATCGACAACAGACTACCTTCCATAACGACAAGGCAACAATCCATTATAGTAACAAAAATCTCGACAACAGAATACCTTCCATAATGACAAGGCTACCATCCATTATAGTAACAAAAATGTCGACAACAGACAACCTTCCATAATGACCAGGCTACCATCCATTGGAGTAACAAAAATTTCGACAACAGACTACCTTCCATAATGACAAGGCTACCATCCATTGGTGTAACAGAAATCATAGTAACAGACTACCTTCCATAATGATAAGGTTACCATCCATTGCATTAACAAAAGTATCCACAACAAACTACCTTCTATAATGACAAGGCTACCATCCATTGGAATAACAAAAATCTCGATAATAGACTAACTTCCATAATGACAAGTCTTTCATTCAATGGAGTAATAAAAATATCGACAATAGATTATCTTCCATAATGACAAGGCTACCATCCATTGGAGTAACAAAAATCTCGACAACAGACTACCTTCCAAAATTACAAGGGTACCATCCATTGGAGTAACAAAATTATCCACAAGAGACAACCTTCGATAATGACAAGGCTACCATCCATTGGAGTAACAAAAATCTCGACAAACAGACTACCATCCATAATGACAATGCTACCATCCATTGTAGTAATAAAAATCTTGACAATAGACTACCTTCCCTAATGACAAGGCTACCATCCATTGTAGTAACAAAAATCTCTACAACAGACTACCTTCAATAATGGCAAGGCTACCATCTATTGGATTAACAAAAATCGTGAAACAGACTACATTCCATAATGACAAGGCTACCATCCATTGGAGTAACAAAGATATCGACAATGGACTACCTTTCATAATGACAAGGATTCCATCCATTGGAATAACAAAAATTTCGACAACAGACTACCTTCCATAATGACAAGGCTACCATCCATTGCAGTAATAAAAATCTCGACAACAGACTACCTTCCACAACGACAAGGCTACCAACCATTATAGTAACAAAGATATCGACAATAGACTATCTTCCATAATGACAAGGCTTTCATCCATTGGAGTAACAAATATCTCGACAACAGACTACATTCCATAATGACTAGGCTACCATCCATTGGAGTAACAAAGATATCGACAACAGACTACCTTCCATAACAACAAGGCTACAATCCATTATAGTAACAAAAATCTCGACAACAGAATAACTTCCATAATGACAAGGCTACCATCCATTATAGTAACAAAAATGTCGACAACAGACAACCTTCCATAATGACCAGGCTACCATCCATTGGAGTAACAAAAATTTCGACAACAGACTACCTTCCATAACGACAAGGCTACAATCCATTATAGTAACAAAAATCTCGACAACAGAATACCTTCCATAATGACAAGGCTACCATCCATTATAGTAACAAAAATGTCGACAACAGACAACCTTCCATAATGACCAGGCTACCATCCATTGGAGTAACAAAAATTTCGACAACAGACTACCTTCCATAATGACAAGGCTACCATTCATTGGTGTAACAGAAATCATAATAACAGACTACCTTCCATAATGACAAGGTTACCATCCATTGCATTAACAAAAATATCCACAACAAACTACCTTCAATAATGATAAGGCTACAATCCATTGAAATAACAAAAATCTCGATAATAGACTACCTTCCATAATGATAAGGCTTTCATCCAATGGAGTAATAAAAATATCGACAATAGACTATCTTCTATAATGACAAGGCTACCATCTATTGGAGTAACAAAAATCTCGACAACAAACTACCTTCCAAAATGACAAGGGTACCATCCAATGTAGTAACAAAAATCTTAACAATAGACTACCTTCCCTAATGACAAGGCTTCCATCCATTGTAGTAACAAAAATCTCTACAACAGACTACCTTCCATAATGGCAAGGCTACCATCCATTGGAGTAACAAAAATCTCGACAATAGACTACCTTCCATAATGACAAGGCTTTCATCCAATGGAGTAATAAAAATATCGACAATAGACAATCTTCCATAATGAATAGGCTACCATCCATTGGAGTAATAAAAATCTCGACAACAGACTACCTTCCAAAATGACAAGGGTACCATCCATTGGAGTAACAAAATTATGCACAAGAGACAACCTTCCATAATGACAAGGCTACCATCCATTGGAGTAAAAAAAATCTCGACAAACAGACTACCTTCCATAATGACAAGGCTACCATCCATTGTAGTAACAAAAATATTGACAATAGACTACCTTCGATAATGACAAGGCTACCATCCATTGTAGTAACAAAAATCTCTACAAATGACTACCTTCCATAATGACAAGGCTACCATCTATTGCAGTAACAAAAATCTCGACAACAGACATCCTTCCATAATGATAAGGCTACCATCCATTATAGTAACAAAGATATCGACAAAATACTACCTTCCATAATGACAAGGCTACCATCCATTGTAGTAACAAAGATATCGATAACATACTACCTTCCATAATGACAAGGCTTCCATCCAATGGGGTAATAAAAATATCGACAATAGACTATCCTCCATAATGACAAGGCTACCATCCATTAGAGTAACAAAAATCTCGACAACAGACTACATTCCATAATGACTAGGCTACCATCCATTAGAGTAACAAAGATATCGACAACAGACTACCTTCCATAACGACAAGGCTACAATCCATTATAGTAACAAAAATCTCGACAACAGAATACCTTCCATAATGACAAGGCTACCATCCATTATAGTAACAAAAATGTCGACAACAGACAACCTTCCATAATGACCAGGCTACCATCAATTGGAGTAACAAAAATTTCGACAACAGACTACCTTCCATAATGACAAGGATACCATCCATTGGTGTAACAGAAATCATAATAACAGACTACCTTCCATAATGACAAGGTTACCATCCATTGCATTAACAAAAATATCCACAACAAACTACCTTCCATAATGACAAGACTACCATCCATTACAATAACAAAAATCTCGATAATAGACTACCTTCCATAATGAAAAGGCTACCATCCATTGGAGTAACAAAAATCTCGACAACAGACTACCTTCCATAATGACAAGGCTACCATCCATTGGAGTAACAAAAATCTCGACAACAGACTACCTTCCATAATGACAAGGCTACCATCCATTGGTATAACAGAAATCATAATAACAGACTACCTTCCATAATGACAAGGTTACCATCCATTGTAGTAACAAAAATCTCGACAACAAACTACCTTCCATAATGACAAGGCTACCATCCATTGGAATAACAAAACTCTCGACAACAGACTACCTTCCAAAATGACAAGGGGACCATCCATTGGAGTAACAAAATTATCCACAAGAGACAAACTTCCATAATAACGAGGCTACCATCCATTGTAGTAACAAATATCTTGACAATAGACTACCTTCCATAATGACAAGGCTACCATCCATTGTAGTAACAAAAATCTCTACAACAGACTACCTTCCATAATGACAAGGCTACCATCTATTGCAGTAACAAAAATCTCGACAACAGACATCCTTCCATAATGATAAGGCTACCATCCATTATAGTAATAAATATATCGACAAAATACTACCTTCCATAATGACAAGGCTACCATCCATTGTAGTAACAAAGATATCGACAACATACTACCTCTCATAATGACAAGGCTTCCATCCAATGGGGTAATAAAAATATCGACAATAGATTATCTTCCATAATGACAAGGCTACCATCCATTGGAGTAACAAAAATCTCGACAACAAACTACATTCCATAATGACTAGGCTACCATCCATTGGAGTAACAAAGATATCGACAACAGACTACCTTCCATAACGACAAGGCAACAATCCATTATAGTAACAAAAATCTCGACAACAGAATACCTTCCATAATGACAAGGCTACCATCCATTATAGTAACAAAAATGTCGACAACAGACAACCTTCCATAATGACCAGGCTACCATCCATTGGAGTAACAAAAATTTCGACAACAGACTACCTTCCATAATGACAAGGCTACCATCCATTGGTGTAACAGAAATCATAATAACAAACTACCTTCCATAATGACAAGGTTACCATCCATTGCATTAACAAAAATCTAGACAAAAAACTACCTTCCATAATGACAAGGCTACCATCCATTGGAATAACTAAAATCTCGATAACAGACTACCTTCCATAATGACAAGGCTTTCATCCAACGGAGTAATAAAAATATCGACAATAAACTATCTTCCATAATGACAAGGCTACCATCCATTGGAGTAACAAAAATCTCGACAAACAGACTACCTTCCATAATGACAAGGCTACCATCCATTGTAGTAACAAAAATCTTGACAATAGAATACTTTCCATAATGACAAGGCTACCATCCATTGTAGTAACAAAAATCTCTACAACAGAGTACCTTCCATAATGGCAAGGCTACCATCTATTGGAGTAACAAAAATCTCGAAAACAGACTACCTTCCATAATGACTAGGCTACCATCCATTGGAGTAACAAAGATATTTACAATGGACTACCTTTCATAATGACAAGGATACCATCCATTGGAATAACAAAAATCTCAACAACAGACTACCTTCCATAATGACAAGGCTACCATCCATTGCAGTAATAAAAACTCGACAAAAGACTACCTTCCATAATGACAAGGCTACCAACCATTATAGTAACAAACATGTCGACAACAGACAACCTTCCATAATGACCAGCCTACCATCCATTGGAGTAATAAAAATCTCGACAACAGACTACATTCCATAATGACTAGCCTACCATCCATTGGAGTAACAAAGATATCGACAACAGACTACCTTCCATAACGATAAGGCTACAATCCATTATAGTAACAAAAATCTCGACAACTGAATACCTTCCATAATGACAAGGCTACCATCCATTATAGTATCAAAAATCTTGACAACAGAATACCTTCCATAATGACCAACCCACCATCCATTGGAGTAACAAAAATGTAAACAACAGACTACCTTCCATAATGACAAGGCTACCATCCATTGGTGTAACAAAAATCATAATAGCAGACTACCTTCCATAATGACAAGGTTACCATCCATTGCATTAACAAAAATCTCGACAACAAACTACCTTCCATAATGATAAGGCTACCATCCATTGGAATAACAAAAATCTCGACAACAGAATACCTTCCATAATGACAAGGCTTCCATCCAATGGGGTAATAAAATTATCGACAATAGACTATCTTCCATAATGACAAGGCTACCATCCATTGGAGTAACAAAAATCTCGACCACAGACTACCTTCTATAATGACAAGGGTACCATCCATTGGAGTAACATAAATATCCATAAGAGACAACCTTCCATAATGACAAGGCTAAAATCCATTGGAGTAACAAAAATCTCGACAATAGACTACCTTCTATAATGACAAGGCTACCATCCATTGGAGTAACAAAAATCTAGACAATAGACTACCTTCCATAATGACTAGGATACCATCCATTGGAGTAATAAAGATATCGACAACAGACTACCTTCCATAACGACAAGGCTACAATCCATTATAGTAACCAAAATCAAGACAACATAATACCTTCCATAATGAGCAGGCTACCATCCATTGTAGTAAGAAAAATCTCGACAACATACTACCTTCCATAATGACAAGGCTACCATCCATTGGTGTAACAGAAATCATAATAACAGACTACCTTGCATAATGACAATGTTACCATCCATTGCAGTAACAAAAATCTTGACAATAGACTGCCTTCCATAATGACAAGGCTTTCATCCAATGGAGTAATAAAAATATCGACAATAGACTATCATCCATAATGACAAGGCTACCATCCATTGGAGTAACAAAAATCTCGACAACAGACTACCTTCCAAAATGACAAGGGTACCATCCATTGGAGTAACAAAATTAAACACAAGAGACAACCTTCCATAATGATAATGTTACCGTCCATTGGAGTAACAAAAATCTCGACAAACAGACTACCTTCCATAATGACAAGGCTACCATCCATTGGAGTAACAAAAATCTCGACAACAGACTACCTTCCATAATGACAAGGCTACCATCCATTGGTATAACAGAAATCATAATAACAGACTACCTTCCATAATGACAAGGTTACCATCCATTGTAGTAACAAAAATCTCGACAACAAACTACCTTCCATAATGACAAGGCTACCATCCATTGGAATAACAAAACTCTCGACAACAGACTACCTTCCAAAATGACAAGGGGACCATCCATTGGAGTAACAAAATTATCCACAAGAGACAAACTTCCATAATAACGAGGCTACCATCCATTGAAGTAACAAATATCTTGACAATAGACTACCTTCCATAATGACAAGGCTACCATCCATTGTAGTAACAAAAATCTCTACAACAGACTACCTTCCATAATGACAAGGCTACCATCTATTGCAGTAACAAAAATCTCGACAACAGACATCCTTCCATAATGATAAGGCTACCATCCATTATAGTAATAAATATATCGACAAAATACTACCTTCCATAATGACAAGGCTACCATCCATTGTAGTAACAAAGATATCGACAACATACTACCTTCCATAATGACAAGGCTTCCATCCAATGGGGTAATAAAAATATCGACAATAGATTATCTTCCATAATGACAAGGCTACCATCCATTGGAGTAACAAAAATCTCAACAACAGACTACATTCCATAATGACTAGGCTACCATCCATTGGAGTAACAAAGATATCGACAACAGACTACCTTCCATAACGACAAGGCAACAATCCATTATAGTAACAAAAATCTCGACAACAGAATACCTTCCATAATGACAAGGCTACCATCCATTATAGTAACAAAAATGTCGACAACAGACAACCTTCCATAATGACCAGGCTACCATCCATTGGAGTAACAAAAATTTCGACAACAGACTACCTTCCATAATGACAAGGCTACCATCTATTGGTGTAACAGAAATCATAATAATAGACTACCTTCCATAATGATAAGGTTACCATCCATTGCATTAACAAAAGTATCCACAACAAACTACCTTCTATAATGACAAGGCTACCATCCATTGGAATAACAAAAATCTCGATAATAGACTAACTTCCATAATGACAAGTCTTTCATTCAATGGAGTAATAAAAATATCGACAATAGATTATCTTCCATAATGACAAGGCTACCATCCATTGGAGTAACAAAAATCTCGACAACAGACTACCTTCCAAAATTACAAGGGTACCATCCATTGGAGTAACAAAATTATCCACAAGAGACAACCTTCGATAATGACAAGGCTACCATCCATTGGAGTAACAAAAATCTCGACAAACAGACTACCATCCATAATGACAATGCTACCATCCATTGTAGTAATAAAAATCTTGACAATAGACTACCTTCCCTAATGACAAGGCTACCATCCATTGTAGTAACAAAAATCTCTACAACAGACTACCTTCAATAATGGCAAGGCTACCATCTATTGGATTAACAAAAATCGTGAAACAGACTACATTCCATAATGACAAGGCTACCATCCATTGGAGTAACAAAGATATCGACAATGGACTACCTTTCATAATGACAAGGATTCCATCCATTGGAATAACAAAAATTTCGACAACAGACTACCTTCCATAATGACAAGGCTACCATCCATTGCAGTAATAAAAATCTCGACAACAGACTACCTTCCACAACGACAAGGCTACCAACCATTATAGTAACAAAGATATCGACAATAGACTATCTTCCATAATGACAAGGCTTTCATCCATTGGAGTAACAAATATCTCGACAACAGACTACATTCCATAATGACAAGGCTACCATCCATTGGAGTAACAAAGATATCGACAACAGACTACCTTCCATAACAACAAGGCTACAATCCATTATAGTAACAAAAATCTCGACAACAGAATAACTTCCATAATGACAAGGCTACCATCCATTATAGTAACAAAAATGTCGACAACAGACAACCTTCCATAATGACCAGGCTACCATCCATTGGAGTAACAAAAATTTCGACAACAGACTACCTTCCATAACGACAAGGCTACAATCCATTATAGTAACAAAAATCTCGACAATAGAATACCTTCCATAATGACAAGGCTACCATCCATTATAGTAACAAAAATGTCGACAACAGACAACCTTCCATAATGACCAGGCTACCATCCATTGGAGTAACAAAAATTTCGACAACAGACTACCTTCCATAATGACAAGGCTACCATTCATTGGTGTAACAGAAATCATAATAACAGACTACCTTCCATAATGACAAGGTTACCATCCATTGCATTAACAAAAATATCCACAACAAACTACCTTCAATAATGACAAGGCTACAATCCATTGAAATAACAAAAATCTCGATAATAGACTACCTTCCATAATGATAAGGCTTTCATCCAATGGAGTAATAAAAATATCGACAATAGACTATCTTCTATAATGACAAGGCTACCATCCATTGGAGTAACAAAAATCTCGACAACAAACTACCTTCCAAAATGACAAGGGTACCATCCAATGTAGTAACAAAAATCTTAACAATAGACTACCTTCCCTAATGACAAGGCTTCCATCCATTGTAGTAACAAAAATCTCTACAACAGACTACCTTCCATAATGGCAAGGCTACCATCCATTGGAGTAACAAAAATCTCGACAATAGACTACCTTCCATAATGACAAGGCTTTCATCCAATGGAGTAATAAAAATATCGACAATAGACAATCTTCCATAATGAATAGGCTACCATCCATTGGAGTAATAAAAATCTCGACAACAGACTACCTTCCAAAATGACAAGGGTACCATCCATTGGAGTAACAAAATTATGCACAAGAGACAACCTTCCATAATGACAAGGCTACCATCCATTGGAGTAAAAAAAATCTCGACAAACAGACTACCTTCCATAATGACAAGGCTACCATCCATTGTAGTAACAAAAATATTGACAATAGACTACCTTCGATAATGACAAGGCTACCATCCATTGTAGTAACAAAAATCTCTACAAATGACTACCTTCCATAATGACAAGGCTACCATCTATTGCAGTAACAAAAATCTCGACAACAGACATCCTTCCATAATGATAAGGCTACCATCCATTATAGTAACAAAGATATCGACAAAATACTACCTTCCATAACGACAAGGCTACCATCCATTGTAGTAACAAAGATATCGATAACATACTACCTTCCATAATGACAAGGCTTCCATCCAATGGGGTAATAAAAATATCGACAATAGACTATCCTCCATAATGACAAGGCTACCATCCATTAGAGTAACAAAAATCTCGACAACAGACTACATTCCATAATGACTAGGCTACCATCCATTAGAGTAACAAAGATATCGACAACAGACTACCTTCCATAACGACAAGGCTACAATCCATTATAGTAACAAAAATCTCGACAACAGAATACCTTCCATAATGACAAGGCTACCATCCATTATAGTAACAAAAATGTCGACAACAGACAACCTTCCATAATGACCAGGCTACCATCAATTGGAGTAACAAAAATTTCGACAACAGACTACCTTCCATAATGACAAGGCTACCATCCATTGGTGTAACAGAAATCATAATAACAGACTACCTTCCATAATGACAAGGTTACCATCCATTGCATTAACAAAAATATCCACAACAAACTACCTTCCATAATGACAAGACTACCATCCATTACAATAACAAAAATCTCGATAATAGACTACCTTCCATAATGAAAAGGCTACCATCCATTGGAGTAACAAAAATCTCGACAACAGACTACCTTCCATAATGACAAGGCTACCATCCATTGGAGTAACAAAAATCTCGACAACAGACTACCTTCCATAATGACAAGGCTACCATCCATTGGTATAACAGAAATCATAATAACAGACTACCTTCCATAATGACAAGGTTACCATCCATTGTAGTAAAAAAAATCTCGACAACAAACTACCTTCCATAATGACAAGGCTACCATCCATTGGAATAACAAAACTCTCGACAACAGACTACCTTCCAAAATGACAAGGGGACCATCCATTGGAGTAACAAAATTATCCACAAGAGACAAACTTCCATAATAACGAGGCTACCATCCATTGTAGTAACAAATATCTTGACAATAGACTACCTTCCATAATGACAAGGCTACCATCCATTGTAGTAACAAAAATCTCTACAACAGACTACCTTCCATAATGACAAGGCTACCATCTATTGCAGTAACAAAAATCTCGACAACAGACATCCTTCCATAATGATAAGGCTACCATCCATTATAGTAATAAATATATCGACAACATACTACCTCCCATAATGACAAGGCTTCCATCCAATGGGGTAATAAAAATATCGACAATAGATTATCTTCCATAATGACAAGGCTACCATCCATTGGAGTAACAAAAATCTCGACAACAAACTACATTCCATAATGACTAGGCTACCATCCATTGGAGTAACAAAGATATAGACAACAGACTACCTTCCATAACGACAAGGCAACAATCCATTATAGTAACAAAAATCTCGACAACAGAATACCTTCCATAATGACAAGGCTACCATCCATTATAGTAACAAAAATGTCGACAACAGACAACCTTCCATAATGACCAGGCTACCATCCAATGTAGTAACAAAAATCTTAACAATAGACTACCTTCCCTAATGACAAGGCTTCCATCCATTGTAGTAACAAAAATCTCTACAACAGACTACCTTCCATAATGGCAAGGCTACCATCCATTGGAGTAACAAAAATCTCGACAATAGACTACCTTCCATAATGACAAGGCTTTCATCCAATGGAGTAATAAAAATATCGACAATAGACAATCTTCCATAATGAATAGGCTACCATCCATTGTAGTAATAAAAATCTCGACAACAGACTACCTTCCAAAATGACAAGGGTACCATCCATTGGAGTAACAAAATTATGCACAAGAGACAACCTTCCATAATGACAAGGCTACCATCCATTGGAGTAAAAAAAATCTCGACAAACAGACTACCTTCCATAATGACAAGGCTACCATCCATTGTAGTAACAAAAATATTGACAATAGACTACCTTCGATAATGACAAGGCTACCATCCATTGTAGTAACAAAAATCTCTACAAATGACTACCTTCCATAATGACAAGGCTACCATCTATTGCAGTAACAAAAATCTCGACAACAGACATCCTTCCATAATGATAAGGCTACCATCCATTATAGTAACAAAGATATCGACAAAATACTACCTTCCATAATGACAAGGCTACCATCCATTTTAGTAACAAAGATATCGATAACATACTACCTTCCATAATGACAAGGCTTCCATCCAATGGGGTAATAAAAATATCGACAATAGACTATCCTCCATAATGACAAGGCTACCATCCATTAGAGTAACAAAAATCTCGACAACAGACTACATTCCATAATGACTAGGCTACCATCCATTAGAGTAACAAAGATATCGACAACAGACTACCTTCCATAACGACAAGGCTACAATCCATTATAGTAACAAAAATCTCGACAACAGAATACCTTCCATAATGACAAGGCTACCATCCATTATAGTAACAAAAATGTCGACAACAGACAACCTTCCATAATGACCAGGCTACCATCAATTGGAGTAACAAAAATTTCGACAACAGACTACCTTCCATAATGACAAGGCTACCATCCATTGGTGTAACAGAAATCATAATAACAGACTACCTTCCATAATGACAAGGTTACCATCTATTGCATTAACAAAAATATCCACAACAAACTACCTTCCATAATGACAAGACTACCATCTATTACAATAACAAAAATCTCGATAATAGACTACCTTCCATAATGACAAGGCTACCATCCATTGGAGTAACAAAAATCTCGACAACAGACTACCTTCCATAATGACAAGGCTACCATCCATTGGTATAACAGAAATCATAATAACAGACTACCTTCCATAATGACAAGGTTACCTTCCATTGCAGTAACAAAAATCTCGACAACAAACTACCTTCCATAATGACAAGGCTACCGTCCATTGGAATAACAAAAATATCGACAACAGACTACCTTCCATAATGACAAGGCTTTCATCCAATGGAGTAATAAAAATATCGATAATAGACTATCTTCCATAATGACAAGGCTACCATCCATTGGAGTAACAAAAATCTCGACAACAGACTACCTTCCAAAATGACAAGGGTACCATCCATTGGAGTAACAAAATTATCCACAAGAGACAACCTTCCATAATGACAAGGCTACCATCCATTGTAGTAACAAATATCTTGACAATAGACTACCTTCCATAATGACAAGGCTACCATCCATTGTAGTAACAAAAATCTCTACAACAGACTACCTTCCATAATGACAAGGCTACCATCTATTGCAGTAACAAAAATCTCGACAACAGACATCCTTCCATAATGATAAGGCTACCATCCATTATAGTAATAAAGATATCGACAAAATACTACCTTCCATAATTACAAGGCTACCATCCATTGTAGTAACAAAGATATCGATAACATACTACCTTCCATAATGACAAGGCTTCCATCCAATGGGGTAATAAAAATATCGACAATAGATTATCTTCCATAATGACAAGGCTACCATCCATTGGAGTAACAAAAATCTCGACAACAGACTACATTCCATAATGACTAGGCTACCATTCATTGGAGTAACAAAGATATCGACAACAAACTACCTTCCATAACGACAAGGCTACAATCCATTATAGTTACAAAAATCTCGACAACAGAATACCTTCCATAATGACAAGGCTACCATCCATTATAGTAACAAAAATGTCGACAACAGACAACCTTCCATAATGACCAGGCAACCATCCATTTGAGTAACAAAAATTTCGACAACAGAATACCTTCCATAATGACAAGGCTACCATCCATTGGTGTAACAGAAATCATAATAACAGACTACCTTCCATAATGACAAGGTTACCATCCATTGCATTAACAAAAGTATCCACAACAAACTACCTTCCATAATGACAAGGCTACCATCCATTGGAATAAAAAAAATCTCGATAATAGACTAACTTCCATAATGACAAGGCTTTCATCCAATGGAGTAATAAAAATATCGACAATAGACTATCTTCCATAATGACAACGCTACCATCCATTGGAGTAACAAAAATCTCGACAACAGACTACCTTCCATAACGACAAGGCTACAATCCATTATAGTAACAAAAATCTCGACAACAGAATACCTTCCATAATGACAAGGCTACCATCCATTATAGTAACAAAAATGTCGACAACAGACAACCTTCCATAATGACCAGGCTACCATCAATTGGAGTAACAAAAATTTTGACAACAGACTACCTTCCATAATGACAAGGCTACCATCCATTGGTGTAACAGAAATCGTAATAACAGACTACCTTCCATAATGACAAGGTTACCATCCATTGCATTAACAAAAATATCCACAACAAACTACCTTCCATAATGACAAGACTACCATCTATTACAATAACAAAAATCTCGATAATAGACTACCTTCCATAATGACAAGGCTACCATCCATTGGAGTAACAAAAATCTCGACAACAGACTACCTTCCATAATGACAAGGCTACCATCCATTGGTATAACAGAAATCATAATAACAGACTACCTTCCATAATGACAAGGCTACCGTCCATTGGAATAACAAAAATATCGACAACAGACTACCTTCCATAATGACAAGGCTTTCATCCAATGGAGTAATAAAAATATCGATAATAGACTATCTTCCATAATGACAAGGCTACCATCCATTGGAGTAACAAAAATCTCGACAACAGACTACCTTCCAAAATGACAAGGGTACCATCCATTGGAGTAACAAAATTATCCACAAGAGACAACCTTCCATAATGACAAGGCTACCATCCATTGTAGTAACAAATATCTTGACAATAGACTACCTTCCATAATGACAAGGCTACCATCCATTGTAGTAACAAAAATCTCTACAACAGACTACCTTCCATAATGACAAGGCTACCATCTATTGCAGTAACAAAAATCTCGACAACAGACATCCTTCCATAATGATAAGGCTACCATCCATTATAGTAATAAAGATATCGACAAAATACTACCTTCCATAATTACAAGGCTACCATCCATTGTAGTAACAAAGATATCGACAACATACTACCTTCCATAATGACAAGGCTTCCATCCAATGGGGTAATAAAAATATCGACAATAGATTATCTTCCATAATGACAAGGCTACCATCCATTGGAGTAACAAAAATATCGACAACAGACTACATTCCATAATGACTAGGCTACCATTCATTGGAGTAACAAAGATATCGACAACAAACTACCTTCCATAACGACAAGGCTACAATCCATTATAGTAACAAAAATCTCGACAACAGAATACCTTCCATAATGACAAGGCTACCATCCATTATAGTAACAAAAATGTCGACAACAGACAACCTTCCATAATGACCAGGCAACCATCCATTTGAGTAACAAAAATTTCGACAACAGAATACCTTCCATAATGACAAGGCTACCATCCATTGGTGTAACAGAAATCATAATAACAGACTACCTTCCATAATGACAAGGTTACCATCCATTGCATTAACAAAAGTATCCACAACAAACTACCTTCCATAATGACAAGGCTACCATCCATTGGAATAAAAAAAATCTCGATAATAGACTAACTTCCATAATGACAAGGCTTTCATCCAATGGAGTAATAAAAATATCGACAATAGACTATCTTCCATAATGACAACGCTACCATCCATTGGAGTAACAAAAATCTCGACAACAGACTACCTTCCAAAATTACAAGGGTACCATCCATTGGAGTAACAAAATTATCCACAAGAGACAACCTTCCATAATGACAAGGCTACCATCCATTGGAGTAACAAAAATCTCGACAAACAGACTACCATCCATAATGACAATGCTACCATCCATTGTAGTAACAAAAATCTTGACAATAGACTACCTTCCCTAATGACAAGGCTACCATCCATTGTAGTAACAAAAATCTCTACAACAGACTACCTTCCATAATGGCAAGGCTATCATCTATTGGAGTAATAAAAATCTCGAAACAGACTACATTCCATAATGACAAGGCTACCATCCATTGGACTAACAAAGATATTGACAATGGACTACCTTTCATAATTACAAGTATTCCATCCATTGGAATAACAAAAATTTCGACAATAGACTACCTTCCATAATGACAAGGCTACCATCCATTGCAGTAATAAAAATCTCGACAACAGACTACCTTCTACAATGACAAGGCTACCAACCATTATAGTAACAAAGATATCGACAAAATACTACCTTCCATAATGACAAGGCTATCATCCATTGTAGTAACAAAGATATCGACAACATACTACCTTCCATAATGACAAGGCTTCCATCCAATGGGGTAATAAAAATATCGACAATAGACTATCTTCCATAATGACAAGGCTACCATCCATTGGAGTAACAAAAATCTCGACAACAAACTACATTCCATAATGACTAGGCTACCATCCATTGGAGTAACAAAGATATCGACAACAGACTACCTTCCATAACGACAAGGCTACAATCCATTATAGTAACAAAAATCTCGACAACAGAATACCTTCCATAATGACAAGGCTACCATCCATTATAGTAACAAAAATGTCGACAACAGACAACCTTCCATAATGACCAGGCAACCATCCATTTGAGTAACAAAAATTTCGACAACAGAATACCTTCCATAATGACAAGGCTACCATCCATTGGTGTAACAGAAATCATAATAACAGACTACCTTCCATACTGACAAGGTTACCATCCATTGCATTAACAAAAGTATCCACAACAAACTACCTTCCATAATGACAAGGCTACCATCCATTGGAATAAAAATAATCTCGATAATAGACTAACTTCCATAATGACAAGGCTTTCATCCAATGGAGTAATAAAAATATCGACAATAGACTATCTTCCATAATGACAACGCTACCATCCATTGGAGTAACAAAAATCTCGACAACAGACTACCTTCCAAAATTACAAGGGTACCATCCATTGGAGTAACAAAATTATACACAAGAGACAACCTTCCATAATGACAAGGCTACCATCCATTGGAGTAACAAAAATCTCGACAAACAGACTACCATCCATAATGACAATGCTACCATCCATTGTAGTAACAAAAATCTTGACAATAGACTACCTTCCCTAATGACAAGGCTACCATCCATTGTAGTAACAAAAATCTCTACAACAGACTACCTTCCATAATGGCAAGGCTATCATCTATTGGAGTAATAAAAATCTCGAAACAGACTACATTCCATAATGACAAGGCTACCATCCATTGGAGTAACAAAGATATTGACAATGGACTACCTTTCATAATTACAAGTATTCCATCCATTGGAATAACAAAAATTTCGACAATAGACTACCTTCCATAATGACAAGGCTACCATCCATTGCAGTAATAAAAATCTCGACAACAGACTACCTTCTACAATGACAAGGCTACCAACCATTATAGTAACAAAGATATCGACAAAATACTACCTTCCATAATGACAAGGCTACCATCCATTGTAGTAACAAAGATATCGACAACATACTACCTTCCATAATGACAAGGCTTCCATCCAATGGGGTAATAAAAATATCGACAATAGACTATCTTCCATAATGACAAGGCTACCATCCATTGGAGTAACAAAAATCTCGACAACAAACTACATTCCATAATGACTAGGCTACCATCCATTGGAGTAACAAAGATATCGACAACAGACTACCTTCCATAACGACAAGGCTACAATCCATTATAGTAACAAAAATCTCGACAACAGAATACCTTCCATAATGACAAGGCTACCATCCATTATAGTAACAAAAATGTCGACAACAGACAACCTTCCATAATGACCAGGCTACCATCCATTGGAGTAACACAAATTTCGACAACAGACTACCTTCTATAATGACAAGGCTACCATCCATTGGTGTAACAGAAATCATAATAATAGACTACCTTCCATAATGACAAGGTTACCATCCATTGCATTAATAAAAATATCCACAACAAACTAACTTCCATAATGACAAGGCTACCATCCATTGGAATAACAAAAATCTCGATAATAGACTAACTTCTATAATGACAAGGCTTTCATCCAATGGAGTAATAAAAATATCGACAATAGATTATCTTCCATAATGACAAGGCTACCATCCATTGAAGTAACAAAAATCTCGACAACAGACTACCTTCCAAAATTACAAGGGTACCATCCATTGGAGTAACAAAAATCTTGACAAACAGACTACCATCCATAATGACAATGCTACCATCCATTGTAGTAACAAAAATCTTGACAATAGACTACCTTCCCTAATGACAAGGCTACCATCCATTGTAGTAACAAAAATCTCTACAACAGACTACCTTCCATAATGGCAAGGCTATCATCTATTGGAGTAATAAAAATCTCGAAACAGACTACATTCCATAATGACAAGGCTACCATCCATTGGAGTAACAAAGATATTGACAATGGACTACCTTTCATAATGACAAGTATTCCATCCATTGGAATAACAAAAATTTCGACAACAGACTACCTTCCATAATGACAAGGCTACCATCCATTGCAATAATAAAATCTCTACAACAGACTACCTTCCACAATGACAAGGCTACCAACCATTATAGTAACAAAGATATCGACAAAATACTACCTTCCATAATGACAAGGCTACCATCCATTGTAGTAACAAAGATATCGACAACATACTACCTTCCATAATGACAAGGCTTCCATCCAATGGGGTAATAAAAATATCGACAATAGACTATCTTCCATAATGACAAGGCTACCAACCATTGGAGTAACAAAAATCTCGACAACAAACTACATTCCATAATGACTAGGCTACCATCCATTGGAGTAACAAAGATATCGACAACAGACTACCTTCCATAACGACAAGGCTACAATCCATTATAGTAACAAAAATCTCGACAACAGAATACCTTCCATAATGACAAGGCTACCATCCATTATAGTAACAAAAATGTCGACAACAGACAACCTTCCATAATGACCAGGCTACCATCCATTGGAGTAACACAAATTTCGACAACAGACTACCTTCCATAATGACAAGGCTACCATCCATTGGTGTAACAGAAATCATAATAATAGACTACCTTCCATAATGACAAGGTTACCATCCATTGCATTAATAAAAATATCCACAACAAACTAACTTCCATAATGACAAGGCTACCATCCATTGGAATAACAAAAATCTCGATAATAGACTAACTTCTATAATGACAAGGCTTTCATCCAATGGAGTAATAAAAATATCGACAATAGATTATCTTCCATAATGACAAGGCTACCATCCATTGAAGTAATAAAAATCTCGACAACAGACTACCTTCCAAAATTACAAGGGTACCATCCATTGGAGTAACAAAAATCTTGACAAACAGACTACCATCCATAATGACAATGCTACCATCCATTGTAGTAACAAAAATCTTGACAATAGACTACCTTCCCTAATGACAAGGCTACCATCCATTGTAGTAACAAAAATCTCTACAACAGACTACCTTCCATAATGGCAAGGCTATCATCTATTGGAGTAATAAAAATCTCGAAACAGACTACATTCCATAATGACAAGGCTACCATCCATTGGAGTAACAAAGATATTGACAATGGACTACCTTTCATAATGACAAGTATTCCATCCATTGGAATAACAAAAATTTCGACAACAGACTACCTTCCATAATGACAAGGCTACCATCCATTGCAGTAATAAAAATCTCTACAACAGACTACCTTCCACAATGACAAGGCTACCAACCATTATAGTAACAAAGATATCGACAAAATACTACCTTCCATAATGACAAGGCTACCATCCATTGTAGTAACAAAGATATCGACAACATACTACCTTCCATAATGACAAGGCTTCCATCCAATGGGGTAATAAAAATATCGACAATAGACTATCTTCCATAATGACAAGGCTACCAACCATTGGAGTAACAAAAATCTCGACAACAAACTACATTCCATAATGACTAGGCTACCATCCATTGGAGTAACAAAGATATCGACAACAGACTACCTTCCATAACGACAAGGCTACAATCCATTATAGTAACAAAAATCTCGACAACAGAATACCTTCCATAATGACAAGGCTACCATCCATTATAGTAACAAAAATGTCGACAACAGACAACCTTCCATAATGACCAGGCTACCATCCATTGGAGTAACACAAATTTCGACAACAGACTACCTTCCATAATGACAAGGCTACCATCCATTGGTGTAACAGAAATCATAATAATAGACTACCTTCCACAATGACAAGGTTACCATCCATTGCATTAATAAAAATATCCACAACAAACTAACTTCCATAATGACAAGGCTACCATCCATTGGAATAACAAAAATCTCGATAATAGACTAACTTCTATAATGACAAGGCTTTCATCCAATGGAGTAATAAAAATATCGACAATAGATTATCTTCCATAATGACAAGGCTACCATCCATTGAAGTAACAAAAATCTCGACAACAGACTACCTTCCAAAATTACAAGGGTACCATCCATTGGAGTAACAAAAATCTCGACAAACAGACTACCATCCATAATGACAATGCTACCATCCATTGTAGTAACAAAAATCTTGACAATAGACTACCTTCCCTAATGACAAGGCTACCATCCATTGTAGTAACAAAAATCTCTACAACAGACTACCTTCCATAATGGCAAGGCTACCATCTATTGGAGTAATAAAAATCTCGAAACAGACTACATTCCATAATGACAAGGCTACCATCCATTGGAGTAACAAAGATATTGACAATGGACTACCTTTCATAATGACAAGTATTCCATCCATTGGAATAACAAAAATTTCGACAACAGACTACCTTCCATAATGACAAGGCTACCATCCATTGCAGTAATAAAAATCTCGACAACAGACTACCTTCCACAATGACAAGGCTACCAACCATTATAGTAACAAAGATATCGACAAAATACTACCTTCCATAATGACAAGGCTACCTTCCATTGTAGTAACAAAGATATCGACAACATACTACCTTCCAATGGGGTAATAAAAATATCGACAATAGACTATCTTCCATAATGACAAGGCTACCATCCATTGGAGTAACAAAAATCTCGACAACAAACTACATTCCATAATGACTAGGCTACCATCCATTGGAGTAACAAAGATATCGACAACAGACTACCTTCCATAACGACAAGGCTACAATCCATTATAGTAACAAAAATCTCGACAACAGAATACCTTCCATAATGACAAGGCTACCATCCATTATAGTAACAAAAATGTCGACAACAGACAACCTTCCATAATGACCAGGCTACCATCCATTGGAGTAACACAAATTTCGACAACAGACTACCTTCCATAATGACAAGGCTACCATCCATTGGTGTAACAGAAATCATAATAATAGACTACCTTCCATAATGACAAGGTTACCATCCATTGCATTAATAAAAATATCCACAACAAACTAACTTCCATAATGACAAGGCTACCATCCATTGGAATAACAAAAATCTCGATAATAGACTAACTTCTATAATGACAAGGCTTTCATCCAATGGAGTAATAAAAATATCGACAATAGATTATCTTCCATAATGACAAGGCTACCATCCATTGAAGTAACAAAAATCTCGACAACAGACTACCTTCCAAAATTACAAGGGTACCATCCATTGGAGTAACAAAAATCTCGACAAACAGACTACCATCCATAATGACAATGCTACCATCCATTGTAGTAACAAAAATCTTGACAATAGACTACCTTCCCTAATGACAAGGCTACCATCCATTGTAGTAACAAAAATCTCTACAACAGACTACCTTCCATAATGGCAAGGCTACCATCTATTGGAGTAATAAAAATCTCGAAACAGACTACATTCCATAATGACAAGGCTACCATCCATTGGAGTAACAAAGATATTGACAATGGACTACCTTTCATAATGACAAGTATTCCATCCATTGGAATAACAAAAATTTCGACAACAGACTACCTTCCATAATGACAAGGCTACCATCCATTGCAGTAATAAAAATCTCGACAACAGACTACCTTCCACAATGACAAGGCTACCAACCATTATAGTAACAAAGATATCGACAAAATACTACCTTCCATAATGACAAGGCTACCTTCCATTGTAGTAACAAAGATATCGACAACATACTACCTTCCAATGGGGTAATAAAAATATCGACAATAGACTATCTTCCATAATGACAAGGCTACCATCCATTGGAGTAACAAAAATCTCGACAACAAACTACATTCCATAATGACTAGGCTACCATCCATTGGAGTAACAAAGATATCGGCAACAGACTACCTTCCATAACTACAAGGCTACAATCCAATATAGTAACAAAAATTTCGACAACAGAATACCTTCCATAATGACAAGGCTACCATCAATTATAGTAACAAAAATGTCGACAACAGACAACCTTCCATAATTACCAGGCTACCATCCATTGGAGTAACACAAATTTCGACAACAGACTACCTTCCATAATGACAAGGCTACCATCCATTGGTGTAACAGAAATCATAATAATAGACTACCTTCCATAATGATAAGGTTACCATCCATTGCATTAATAAAAATATCCACAACAAACTAACTTCCATAATGACAAGGCTACCATCCATTGCAGTAATAAAAATCTCGACAACAGACTACCATCCAAAATTACAAGGGTACCATCCATTGGAGTAACAAAATTATCCACAAGAGACAACCTTCCATAATGACAAGGCTACCATCCATTGGAGTAACAAAAATCTCGACAAACAGGCTACCATCCATAATGACAATGCTACCATCCATTGTAGTAATAAAAATCTTGACAATAGACTACCTTCCCTAATGACAAGGCTACCATCCATTGTAGTAACAATAATCTCTACAACAAACTACCTTCCATAATGGCAAGGCTACCATCTATTGGAGTAACAAAAATCTTGAAACAGACTACATTCCATAATGACAAGGCTACCATCCATTGGAGTAACAAAGATATTTACAATGGACTACCTTTCATAATGACAAGGATTCCATCCATTGGAATAACAAAAATTTCGACAATAGACTACCTTCCATAATGACAAGGCTACCATCCATTGCAGTAATAAAAATCTCGACAACAGACTATCTTCCACAATGACAAGGCTACCAACCATTATAGTAACAAAGATATCGACAAAATACTACCTTCCATAATGACAAGGCTACCTTCCATTGTAGTAACAAAGATATCGACAACATACTACCTTCCATAATGACAAGGCTTCCATCCAATGGGGTAATAAAAATATCCACAATTGACTATCTTCAATAATGACAAGGCTTCCATCCATTGGAGTAACAAAAATCTCGATAACAGACTACATTCCATAATGACTAGGCTACCATCCATTGGAGTAACAAAGATATCGACAACAGACTACCTTCCATAACAACAAGGCTACAATCCATTATAGTAACAAAAATCTCGACAACAGAATACCTTCCATAATGACAAGGCTACCATCCATTATAGTAACAAAAATGTCGACAACAGACAACCTTCCATAATGACCAGGCTACCATCCATTGGAGTAACAAAAATTTCGACAATAGACTACCTTCCATAATGACAAGGCTACCATTCATTGGTGTAACAGAAATCATAATAACAGACTACCTTCCATAATGACAAGGTTACCATCCATTGCGTTAACAAAAATATCCACAACAAACTACCTTCCATAATGACAAGGCTACCATCCATTGGAATAACAAAAATCTCGATAATAGACTACCTTCCACAATGACAAGGGTACCATCCATTGGAGTAACAAAATTATCCACAAGAGACAACCTTCCATAATGACAAGGCTACCATCCATTGTAGTAACAAAAATCTTGACAATAGACTACCTTCCATAATGACAAGGCTACCATCCATTGTAGTAACAAAAATCTCTACAACAGACTACCTTCCATAATGACAAGGCTACCATCTATTGCAGTAACAAAAATCTCGACAACAGACATCCTTCCATAATGATAAGGCTACCATCCATTATAGTAACAAAGATATCGACAACATACTACCTTCCATAATGACAAGGCTTCCATCCAATGGGGTAATAAAAATATCGACAATAGATTATCTTCCATAATGACAAGGCTACCATCCATTGGAGTAACAAAAATATCGACAACAGACTACATTCCATAATGACTAGGCTACCATTCATTGGAGTAACAAAGATATCGACAACAAACTACCTTCCATAACGACAAGGCTACAATCCATTATAGTAACAAAAATCTCGACAACAGAATACCTTCCATAATGACAAGGCTACCATCCATTATAGTAACAAAAATGTTGACAACAGACAACCTTCCATAATGACCAGGCAACCATCCATTGGAGTAACAAAAATTTCGACAACAGAATACCTTCCATAATGACAAGGCTACCATCCATTGGTGTAACAGAAATCATAATAACAGACTACCTTCCATAATGACAAGGTTACCATCCATTGCATTAACAAAAGTATCCACAACAAACTACCTTCCATAATGACAAGGCTACCATCCATTGGAATAAAAAAAATCTCGATAATAGACTAACTTCCATAATGACAAGGCTTTCATCCAATGGAGTAATAAAAATATCGACAATAGACTATCTTCCATAATGACAACGCTACCATCCATTGGAGTAACAAAAATCTCGACAACAGACTACCTTCCAAAATTACAAGGGTACCATCCATTGGAGTAACAAAATTATCCACAAGAGACAACCTTCCATAATGACAAGGCTACCATCCATTAGAGTAACAAAAATCTCGACAAACAGACTACCATCCATAATGACAATGCTACCATCCATTGTAGTAACAAAAATCTTGACAATAGACTACCTTCCCTAATGACAAGGCTACCATCCATTGTAGTAACAAAAATCTCTACAACAGACTACCTTCCATAATGGCAAGGCTATCATCTATTGGAGTAATAAAAATCTCGAAACAGACTACATTCCATAATGACAAGGCTACCATCCATTGGAGTAACAAAGATATTGACAATGGACTACCTTTCATAATGACAAGTATTCCATCCATTGGAATAACAAAAATTTCGACAACAGACTACCTTCCATAATGACAAGGCTACCATCCATTGCAGTAATAAAAATCTCGACAACAGACTATCTTCCACAATGACAAGGCTACCAACCATTATAGTAACAAAGATATCGACAAAATACTACCTTCCATAATGACAAGGCTACCATCCATTGTAGTAACAAAGATATCGACAACATACTACCTTCCATAATGACAAGACTTCCATCCAATGGGGTAATAAAAATATCCACAATTGACTATCTTCCATAATGACAAGGCTTCCATCCATTGGAGTAACAAAAATCTCGACAACAGACTACATTCCATAATGACTAGGCTACCATCCATTGGAGTAACAAAGATATCGACAACAGACTACCTTCCATAACAACAAGGCTACAATCCATTATAGTAACAAAAATCTCGACAACAGAATACCTTCCATAATGACAAGGCTACCATCCATTATAGTAACAAAAATGTCGACAACAGACAACCTTCCATAATGACCAGGCTACCATCCATTGGAGTAACGAAAATATCCACAACAAACTACCTTCCATATTGACAAGTCTACCATCCATTGGAATAACAAAAATCTCGATAATAGACTAACTTCCATAATGACAAGGCTTTCATCCAACGGAGTAATAAAAATATCGACAATGGATTATCTTCCATAATGGCAAGGCTACCATCTATTGGAGTAACAAAAATCTTGAAACAGACTACATTCCATAATGACAAGGCTACCATCCATTGGAGTAACAAAGATATTTACAATGGACTACCTTTCATAATGACAAGGATTCCATCCATTGGAATAACAAAAATTTCGACAAACAGACTACCTTCCATAATGACAAGGCTACCATCCATTGCAGTAATAAAAATCTCGACAACAGACTATCTTCCACAATGACAAGGCTACCAACCATTATAGTAACAAAGATATCGACAAAATACTACCTTCCATAATGACAAGGCTACCTTCCATTGTAGTAACAAAGATATCGACAACATACTACCTTCCATAATGACAAGGCTTCCATCCAATGGGGTAATAAAAATATCCACAATTGACTATCTTCAATAATGACAAGGCTTCCATCCATTGGAGTAACAAAAATCTCGATAACAGACTACATTCCATAATGACTAGGCTACCATCCATTGGAGTAACAAAGATATCGACAACAGACTACCTTCCATAACAACAAGGCTACAATCCATTATAGTAACAAAAATCTCGACAACAGAATACCTTCCATAATGACAAGGCTACCATCCATTATAGTAACAAAAATGTCGACAACAGACAACCTTCCATAATGACCAGGCTACCATCCATTGGAGTAACAAAAATTTCGACAATAGACTACCTTCCATAATGACAAGGCTACCATTCATTGGTGTAACAGAAATCATAATAACAGACTACCTTCCATAATGACAAGGTTACCATCCATTGCGTTAACAAAAATATCCACAACAAACTACCTTCCATAATGACAAGGCTACCATCCATTGGAATAACAAAAATCTCGATAATAGACTACCTTCCACAATGACAAGGGTACCATCCATTGGAGTAACAAAATTATCCACAAGAGACAACCTTCCATAATGACAAGGCTACCATCCATTGTAGTAACAAAAATCTTGACAATAGACTACCTTCCATAATGACAAGGCTACCATCCATTGTAGTAACAAAAATCTCTACAACAGACTACCTTCCATAATGACAAGGCTACCATCTATTGCAGTAACAAAAATCTCGACAACAGACATCCTTCCATAATGATAAGGCTACCATCCATTATAGTAACAAAGATATCGACAACATACTACCTTCCATAATGACAAGGCTTCCATCCAATGGGGTAATAAAAATATCGACAATAGATTATCTTCCATAATGACAAGGCTACCATCCATTGGAGTAACAAAAATATCGACAACAGACTACATTCCATAATGACTAGGCTACCATTCATTGGAGTAACAAAGATATCGACAACAAACTACCTTCCATAACGACAAGGCTACAATCCATTATAGTAACAAAAATCTCGACAACAGAATACCTTCCATAATGACAAGGCTACCATCCATTATAGTAACAAAAATGTTGACAACAGACAACCTTCCATAATGACCAGGCAACCATCCATTGGAGTAACAAAAATTTCGACAACAGAATACCTTCCATAATGACAAGGCTACCATCCATTGGTGTAACAGAAATCATAATAACAGACTACCTTCCATAATGACAAGGTTACCATCCATTGCATTAACAAAAGTATCCACAACAAACTACCTTCCATAATGACAAGGCTACCATCCATTGGAATAAAAAAAATCTCGATAATAGACTAACTTCCATAATGACAAGGCTTTCATCCAATGGAGTAATAAAAATATCGACAATAGACTATCTTCCATAATGACAACGCTACCATCCATTGGAGTAACAAAAATCTCGACAACAGACTACCTTCCAAAATTACAAGGGTACCATCCATTGGAGTAACAAAATTATCCACAAGAGACAACCTTCCATAATGACAAGGCTACCATCCATTAGAGTAACAAAAATCTCGACAAACAGACTACCATCCATAATGACAATGCTACCATCCATTGTAGTAACAAAAATCTTGACAATAGACTACCTTCCCTAATGACAAGGCTACCATCCATTGTAGTAACAAAAATCTCTACAACAGACTACCTTCCATAATGGCAAGGCTATCATCTATTGGAGTAATAAAAATCTCGAAACAGACTACATTCCATAATGACAAGGCTACCATCCATTGGAGTAACAAAGATATTGACAATGGACTACCTTTCATAATGACAAGTATTCCATCCATTGGAATAACAAAAATTTCGACAACAGACTACCTTCCATAATGACAAGGCTACCATCCATTGCAGTAATAAAAATCTCGACAACAGACTATCTTCCACAATGACAAGGCTACCAACCATTATAGTAACAAAGATATCGACAAAATACTACCTTCCATAATGACAAGGCTACCATCCATTGTAGTAACAAAGATATCGACAACATACTACCTTCCATAATGACAAGACTTCCATCCAATGGGGTAATAAAAATATCCACAATTGACTATCTTCCATAATGACAAGGCTTCCATCCATTGGAGTAACAAAAATCTCGACAACAGACTACATTCCATAATGACTAGGCTACCATCCATTGGAGTAACAAAGATATCGACAACAGACTACCTTCCATAACAACAAGGCTACAATCCATTATAGTAACAAAAATCTCGACAACAGAATACCTTCCATAATGACAAGGCTACCATCCATTATAGTAACAAAAATGTCGACAACAGACAACCTTCCATAATGACCAGGCTACCATCCATTGGAGTAACGAAAATATCCACAACAAACTACCTTCCATATTGACAAGTCTACCATCCATTGGAATAACAAAAATCTCGATAATAGACTAACTTCCATAATGACAAGGCTTTCATCCAACGGAGTAATAAAAATATCGACAATGGATTATCTTCCATAATGACAAGGCTACCATCCATTGGAGTAACAAAAATCTCGACAACAGACTACCTTCCAAAATTATAAGGGTACCATCCATTGGAGTAACAAAATTATACACAAGAGACAACCTTCCATAATGACAAGCCTACCATCCATTGGAGTAACAAAAATCCCGACAAACAGACTACCTTCCATAATGACAAGGCTACCATCCATTGCAGTAATAAAAATCTCGACAACAGACTACCTTCCACAATGACAAGGCTACCAACCATTGTAGTAACAAAGATATCGAGAAAATACTACCTTCCATAATGACAAGGCTACCATCCATTGGAGTAACAAAGATATCGACAACATACTACCTTCCATAATGACAAGGCTTCCATCCAATGGGGTAATAAAAATATCGACAATAGACTATCTTCCATAATGACAAGGCTTCCATCCATTGGAGTAACAAAAATCTCGACAACAGACTACATTCCATAATGACTAGGCTACCATCCATTGGAGTAACAAAGATATCGACAACAGACTACCTTCCATAACGACAAGGCTTCAATCCATTATAGTAACAAAAATCTCGACAACAGAATACCTTCCATAATGACAAGGATACCATCCATTATAGTAACAAAAATGTCGACAACAGACAACCTTCCATAATGACCAGTCTACCATCCATTGGAGTAAAAAAAATTTCGACAACAGACTACCTTCAATAATGACAAGGCTACCATCCATAGGTGTAACAGAAATCATAATAACAGACTACCTTCCATAATGACAAGGTTACCATCCATTGCATTAACAAAAATATCCACAACAAACTACCTTCCATAATGACAAGGCTACCATCCATTGGAATAACAAAAATCTCGATAACAGACTACCTTCCATAATGATAAGGCTTTCATCTAATGGAGTAATAAAAATATCGACAATAGACTATCTTCCATAATGACAAGGCTACCATCCATTGGAGTAACAAAAATCTCGACAACAGACTACCTTCCAAAATGACAAGGGTACCATCCATTATAGTAACAAAAATCTTGACAATAGACTACCTTCCCTAATGACAAGGCTACCATCCATTGTAGTAACAAAAATCTCTACAACAGACTACCTTCCATAATGGCAAGGCTACCATCCATTGGAGTAACAAAAATCTCGACAATAGACTACCTTCCATAATGACAAGGCTTTCATCCAATGGAGTAACAAAATTATCCACAAGAGACAACCTTCCATAATAACAAGGCTACCATCCATTGGAGTAACAAAAATCTCAACAAACAGACTACCTTCCATAATGACAAGGCTACCATCCATTGTAGTAACAAAAATCTTGACAATAGACTACCTTCCCTAATGACAAGGATACCATCCATTGTAGTAACAAAAATCTCTACAACAGACTACCTTCCATAATCGCAAGGCTACCATCCATTGGAGTAACAAAAATCTCGACAATAGACTACCTTCCATAATGACAAGGCTTTCATCCAATGGAGTAATAAAAATATCGACAATAGACTATCTTCCATAATGACAAGGCTACCATCCATTGGAGTAACTAAAATCTCGACAACAGACTACCTTCCAAAATGACAAGGGTACCATCCATTGTAGTAACGAAAATCATGACAATAGACTACCTTCCCTAATGACAAGGCTACCATCCATTATAGTAACAAAAATCTCTACAACAGACTACCTTCCATAATGGCAAGGCTGCCATCCATTGGAGTAACAAAAATCTCGACAATAGACTACCTTCCATAATGACAAGCCTTTCATCCAATGGAGTAACAAAATTATCCGCAAGAGACAACCTTCCATAATGACAAGGCTACCATCCATTGGAGTAACAAAAATCTCGACAAATAGACTACCTTCCATAATGACAAGGCTACCATCCATTATAGTAACAAAAATCTTGACAATAGACTACCTTCCATAATGACAAGGCTACCATCCATTGTAGTAACAAAAATCTCTACAACACACTACCTTCCATAATGACAAGGCTACCATCTATTGCAGTAACAAAAATCTCGACAACAGACATCCTTCCATAATGATAAGGCTACCATCCATTATAGTAACAAAGATATCGAAAAAATACTACCTTCCATAATGACAAGGCTACCATCCATTGTAGTAACAAAGATATCGACAACATACTACCTTCCATAATGACAAGGCTTCCATCCAATGGGGTAATAAAAATATCGACAATAGACTATCTTCCATAATGACAAGGCTACCATCCATTGGAGTAACAAAAATCTTGACAACACACTACATTCCATAATGACTAGGCTACCATCCATTGGAGTAACAAAGACATCGACAACACACTACCTTCCATAACGACAAGGCTAGAATCCATTATAGTAACAAAAATATCGACAACAGAATACCTTCCATACTGACAAGGCAACCATCCATTATAGTATCAAAAATGTCGACAACAGACAACCTTCCATAACGACCAGGCTACCATCCATTGGAGTAACAAAAATCTCGACAACAGACTACCTTCCATAATGACAAAGCTACCATCCATTGGTGTAACAGAAATCATAATAACAGACTACATTCCATAATGACAAGGTTACCATCCATTGCATTAACAAAAATATCCACAACAAACTACCTTCCATAATGACAAGGCTACCATCCATTGGAATAACAAAAATCTCGACAACAGACTACCTTCCATAATGACAAGGCTTTCATCCAATGGAGTAATAAAAATATCGACAATAGACTATCTTCCATAATGACAAGGCTACCATCCATTGGAGTAACAAAAATCTCGACAACAGACTACCTTCCATAATGACAAGGCTACCATCCATTGTAGTAACAAAAATCTTGACAATAGACTACCTTTCATAATGACAAGGCTACCATCCATTGTAGTAACAAAAATCTGTACAACAGACTACCTTCCATAATGACAAGGCTACCATCTATTGCAGTAACAAAAATCTCAACAATAGACGTCCTTCCATAATGATAAGGCTACCATCCATTATAGTAACAAAGATATCGACAAAATACTACCTTCCATAATGACAAAGCTACCATCCATTGTAGTAACAAAGATATCGACAACATACTACCTTCCATAATGACATGGCTTCCATCCAATGGGGTAATAAAAATATCGACAATACACTATCTTCCATAATGACAAGGCTACCATCCATTGGAGTAACAAAAATCTCGACAACAGACTACATTCCATAATGAGTAGGCTACCATCCATTGGAGTAACAAAGATATCGACAATAGACTACCTTCCATAACGACAAGGCTATAATTCATTATAGTAGCAAAAATCTCGACAACAGAATACCTTCCATAATGACAAGGCTACCATCCATTATAGTAACAAAATTATTGACAACAGACAACCTTCCATAATGACCAGGCTACCATCCATTGGAGTAACAAAAATTTCGACAACAGACTACCTTCCATAATGACAAGGCTACCATCCATTGGTGTAACATAAATCATAATAGCAGAATACCTTCCATAATGACAAGGTTACCATCCATTGCATTAACAAAAATATTTACAACAAACTACCTTCCATAATGACAAGGCTACCATCCATTGGAATAACAAAAATCTCAATAATAGACTACCTTCCATAATGATAAGGCTTTCATCCAATGGAGTAATAAAAATATCGACAATAGACTATCTTCCATAATGACAAGGCTACCATCCATTGGAGTAACAAAAATCTCGACAACAGACTACCTTCCAAAATTACAAGGGTACCATCCATTGGAGTAACAAAATTATCCACAAGAGACAATCTTCCATAATGACAAGGCTACCATCCATTGGAGTAACAAAAATCTCGACAAATAGACTACCTTCCATAATGACAAGGCTACCATCCATTGTAGTAACAAAAATCTTGACAATAGACTACCTTTCCTAATGACAAGGCTACCATCCATTGTAGTAACAAAAATCTCTACAACAGACTACCTTCAATAATGGCAAGGCTACCATCTATTGGAGTAACAAAAATCTCGAAACAGACTACATTCCGTAATGACAGGGCTATTATCCATTGGAGTAACAAAGATATTGACAATGGACTACCTTTCATAATGACAAGGATACCATCCATTGGAATAACAAAAATTTCGACAACAGACTACCTTCCATAATGACAAGTCTACCATCCATTGCAGTAATAAAAATCTCGACAACAGACTACCTTCCCTAATGACAAGGCTACCAACCATTATAGTAACAAAGATATTGACAAAATACTACCTTCCATAATGACAAGGCTACCATCCATTGTAGTACCAAAGATATCGAAAACATACTACCTTCCATAATGATAAGGCTTCCATCCAATGGGGTAATAAAAATATCGACAATAGACTATCTTCCATAATGACAAGGCTACCATCCATTGCAGTAACAAAAATCTCGACAACAGACTACATTCCATAATGACTAGGCTACCATCCATTGGAGTAACAAAGATATCGACAACAGACTACCTTCCATAACGACAAGGCTACAATCCATTATAGTAACAAAAATCTCGACAACAGAATACCTTCCATAATGACAAGGCTACAATCCATTATAGTAACAAAAATGTCGACAACATACAACCTTCCATAATGACCAGGCTACCATCCATTGGAGTAACAAAAATTTCTACAACAGACTACCTTCCATAATGACAAGGCCACCATCCATTGGTGTAATAGAAATCATAATAACAGACTACCTTTCATAATGACAAGGTTACCATCCATTGCATTAACAAAAATATCCACAACAAACTACCTTCCATATTGACAAGGCTACCATCTATTGGAATAACAAAAATCTCGATAATAGACTACCTTCCATAATGACAAGGCTTTCATCCAATGGAGTAATAAAAATATCGACAATAGACTATCTTCCGTAATGACAAGGCTACCATCCACTGGAGTAACAAAAATCTCGAAAACAGACTACCTTCCAAAATGACAAGGGTACCATCCATTAGAGTAACAAAATTATCCACAAGAGACAACTTTCCATAATGACAAGGCTACCATCCATTGGAGTAACAAAAATATCGACAAACAGACTACCTTCCATAATGACAAGGATCCCATCCATTGTAGTAACAAAAATCTTGACAATAGACTACCTTCCCTAATGACATGGCTACCATCCATTGTAGTAACAAAAATCTCTACAAAAGACTACCTTCCATAATGGCAAGGCTACCATCCATTGGTGTAACATAAATCATAATAGCATAATACCTTCCATAATGACAAGGTTACCATCCATTGCATTAACAAAAATATCCACAACAAACTACCTTCCATAATGACAAGGCTACCATCCATTGGAATAACAAAAATCTAGATAATAGACTACCTTCCATAATGACAAGGCTTTCATCTGATGGAGTAATAAAAATATCGACAATAGACTATCTTCCATAATGACAAGGCTACCATCCATTGGAGTAACAAAAATCTCGACAACAGACTACCTTCCAAAATTACAAGAGTACCATCCATTGGAGAAACAAAATTATCCACAAGAGACAATCTTCCATAATAACAAGGCTACCATCCATTGGAGTAACAAAAATCTCGACAAATAAACTACTTTCCATAATGACAAGGCTACCATCCATTGTAGTAACAAAAATCTTGACAATAGACTACCTTTCCTAATGACAAGGCTACCATCCATTGTAGTAACAAAAATCTCTACAACAGACTACCTTCAATAATGGCAAGGCTACCATCTATTGGAGTAACAAAAATCTCGAAACAGACTACATTCCGTAATGACAAGGCTATTATCCATTGGAGTAACAAAGATATTGACAATGGACTACCTTTCATAATGACAAGGATACCATCCATTGGAATAACAAAAATTTCGGCAACAGACTACCTTCCATAATGACAAGTCTACCATTCATTGCAGTAATAAAAATCTCGACAACAGACTACCTTCCCTAATGACAAGGCTACCAACCATTATAGTAACAAAGATATCGACAAAATACTACCTTCCATAATGACAAGGCTACCATCCATTGTAGTACCCAAGATATCGAAAACATACTACCTTCCATAATGATAAGGCTTCCATCCAATGGGGTAATAAAAATATCGACAATAGACTATCTTCCATAATGACAAGGCTACCATCCATTGCAGTAACAAAAATCTCGACAACAGACTACATTCCATAATGACTAGGCTACCATCCATTGGAGTAACAAAGATATCGACAACAGACTACCTTCCATAACGACAAGGCTACAATCCATTATAGTAACAAAAATTTCGACAACAGAATACCTTCCATAATGACAAGGATACCATCCATTATAGTAACAAAAATGTCGACAACAGACAACCTTCCATAATGACCAGGCTACCATCCATTGGAGTAACAAAAATTTCTACAACAGACTACCTTCCATAATGACAAGGCCACCATCCATTGGTGTAATAGAAATCTTAATAACAGACTACCTTCCATAATGACAAGGTTATCATCCATTGCATTAACAAAAATATCCACAACAAACTACCTTCCATAATGACAAGGCTACCATCCATTGGAATAACAAAAATCTCGATAATAGACTACCTTCCATAATGACAAGGCTTTCATCCAATGGAGTAATAAAAATATCGACAATAGACTATCTTCCATAATGACAAGGCTACCATCCACTGGAGTAACAAAAATCTCGAAAACAGACTACCTTCCAAAATGACAAGGATACCATCCATTAGAGTAACAAAATTATCCACAAGAGACAACCTTCCATAATGACAAGGCTACCATCCATTGGAGTAACAAAAATCTCGACAAACAGACTACCTTCCATAATGACAAGGATACCATCCATTGTAGTAACAAAAATCTTGATAATAGACTACCTTCCCTAATGACATGGCTACCATCCATTGTAGTAACAAAAATCTCTACAACAGACTACCTTCCATAATGGCAAGGCTACCATCCATTGGAGTAACAAAAATATCGACAATAGACTACCTTCCATAATGACAAGGCTTTCATCCCATGGAGTAATAAAAATATCGACAATAGACTATCTTCCATAATGACTAGGCTACCATCCATTGGAGTAATAAAAATCTCGACAACAGACTATCTTCTAAAAAGACAAGGGTACCATCCATTGGAGTAACAAAATTATCCACAAGAGACAACCTTCCATAATGACAAGGCTACCATCCATTGGAGTAACAAAAATCTCGATAAACAGACTACCTTCCATAATTACAAGGCTACCATCCATTGTAGTAACAAAGATATCGACCACAGACTACCTTCCATAATGACAAGTCTACCATCCATTGCAGTAATAAAAATCTCGACAACAGACTACCTTCCCTAATGACAAGGCTACCAACCATTATAGTAACAAAGATATCGACAAAATACTACCTTCCATAATGACAAGGCTACCATCCATTGTAGTACCAAATATATCGAAAACATACTACCTTCCATAATGATAAGGCTTCCATCAAATGGGGTAATAAAAATATCGACAATAGACTATCTTCCATAATGACAAGGCTACCATCCATTGGAATAACAAAAATCTCGACAACAGACTACATTCCATAATGACTAGGCTACCATCCATTGGAGTAACAAAGATATCGACAACAGACTACCTTCCATAACGACAAGGCTACAATCTATTATAGTAACAAAAATCTCAACAACAGAATACCTTCCATAATGACAAGGCTACCATCCATTATAGTGACAAAAATGTCGACAACAGACAACCTTCCATAATGACCAGGCTACCATCCATGGGAGTAACAAAAATTTCGACAACAGACAACCTTCCATAATGACAAGGCCGACATCCATTGGTGTAATAGAAATCATAATAACAGACTACCTTCCATAATGACAAGGTTACCATCCATTGCATTAACAAAAATATCCACAACAAACTACCTTCCATAATGACAAGGCTACCATCCATTGGAATAACAAAAATCTGGATAATAGACTACCTTCCATAATGACAAGGCTTTCATCCAATGGAGTAATAAAAATATCGACAATAGACTATCTTCCATAATGACAAGGCTACCATCCACTGGAGTAACAAAAATCTCGAAAACAGACTACCTTCCAAAATGACAAGGGTACCATCCATTAGAGTAACAAAATTATCCACAAGAGACAACCTTCCATAATGACAAGGCTACCATCCATTGGAGTAACAAAAATCTCGACAAACAGACTACCTTCCATAATGACAAGGATACCATCCATTGTAGTAACAAAAATCTTGACAATAGCCTACCTTCCCTAATGACATGGCTACCATCCATTGTAGTAACAAAAATCTCTACAACAGACTACCTTCCATAATGGCAAGGCTACCATCCATTGGAGTAACAAAAATCTCGACAATAGACTACCTTCCATAATGACAAGGCTTTCATCCCATGGAGTAATAAAAATATCGACAATAGACTATCTTCCATAATGACTAGGCTACCATCCATTGGAGTAATAAAAATCTCGACAACAGACTACCTTCTAAAAAGACAAGGGTACCATCCATTGGAGTAACAAAATTATCCACAAGAGACAACCTTCCATAATGACAAGGCTACCATCCATTGGAGTAACAAAAATCTCGACAAACAGACTACCTTCCATAATTACAAGGCTACCATCCATTGTAGTAACAAAGATATCGACAACATACTACCTTCCATAATGACAAGGCTTCCATCCAATGGGGTAATAAAAATATCGACAATAGACTATCTTCCATAATGACAAGGCTACCATCCATTGGAGTAACAAAATTATCTACAACAGACTACATTCCATAATGACTAGGCTACCATCCATTGGAGTAATAAAGATATCGACAACAAACTACCTTCCATAACGACAAGGCTACAATCCATTATAGTAACAAAAATCTCGACAACAGAATACCTTCCATAATGAAAAGGCTACCATCCATTATAGTAACAAAAATGTCGACAGCAGACAACCTTCAATAATGACCAGGCTACCATCCATTGGAGTAACAAAAATTTCGACAACAAACTACCTTCCATAATGACAAGGCTACCATCCATTGGTGTAACATAAATCATAATAGCAAAATACCTTCCATAATGACAAGGTTACCATCCATTGCATTAATAAAAATATCCACAACAAACTACCTTCCATAATGACAAGGCTACCATCCATTGGAATAACAAAAATCTCGATAATAGACTACCTTCCATAATGACAAGGCTTTCATCCAATGGAGTAATAAAAATATCGACAATAGACTATCTTCCATAATGACAAGGCTACCATCCATTGGAGTAACAAAAATCTCGACAACAGACTACCTTCCAAAATTACAAGGGTACCATCCATTGGAGTAACAAAATTATCCACAAGAGACAATCTTCCATAATGACAGGGCTACCATCCATTGGAGTAACAAAAATCTCGACAAATAGACTACCTTCCATAATGACAAGGCTACCATCCATTGTAGTAACAAAAATCTTGACAATAGACTACCTTCCCTAATGACAAGGCTACCATCCAATGTAGTAACAAAAATCTCTACAACAGACTACCTTCAATAATGGCAAGGCTACCATCTATTGGAGTAACAAAAATCTCGAAACAGACTACATTCCGTAATGACAAGGCTATTATCCATTGGAGTAACAAAGATATTGACAATGGACTACCTTTCATAATGACAAGGATACCATCCATTGGAATAACAAAAATTTCAACAACAAACTACCTTCCATAATGACAAGTCTACCATCCATTGCAGTAATAAAAATCTCGACAACAGACTACCTTCCCTAATGACAAGGCTACCAACCATTATAGTAACAAAGATATCGACAAAATACTACCTTCCATAATGACAAGGCTACCATCCATTGCAGTACCAAAGATATCGAAAACATACTACCTTCCATAATGATAAGGCTTCCATCCAATGGGGTAATAAAAATATCGACAATAGACTATCTTCCATAATGACAAGGCTACCATCCATTGGAGTAACAAAAATCTCGACAACAGACTACATTCCATAATGACTAGGCTACCATCCATTGGAGTAACAAAGATATCGACAACAGAATACCTTCCATAACGACAAGGCTACAATCCATTATAGTAACAAAAATCTCGACAACAGAATACCTTCCATAATGACAAGGCTACCATCCATTATAGTATCAAAAATGTCGACAACAGACAACCTTCCATAATGACCAGGCTACCATCCATTGGAGTTACAAAAATTTCGACAACAGACTACCTTCCATAATGACAAGGCCACCATCCATTGGTGTAATAGAAATCATAATAACAGACTACCTTCCATAATGACAAGGTTACAATCCATTGCATTAACAAAAATATCCACAACAAACTACCTTCCAAAATGACAAGGCTACCATCCATTGGAATAACAAAAATCTCGATAATAGACTACCTTCCATAATGACAAGGCTTTCATCCAATGGAGTAATAAAAATATCGACAATAGACTATCTTCCATAATGACATGGCTACCATCCACTGGAGTAACAAAAATCTCGAAAACAGACTACCTTCCAAAATGACAAGGGTACCATCCATTAGAGTAACAAAATTATCCACAAGAGACAACCTTCCATAATGACAAGGCTACCATCCATTGGAGTAACAAAAATCTCGACAAACAGACTACCTTCCATAATGACAAGGATACCATCCATTGTAGTAACAAAAATCTTGACAATAGACTACCTTCCCTAATGACATGGCTACCATCCATTGTAGTAACAAAAATCTCTACAATAGACTACCTTCTATAATGGCAAGGCTACCATCCATTGGTGTAACATAAATCATAATAGCATAATACCTTCCATAATGACAAGGTTACCATCCATTGCATGAACAAAAATATCCACAACAAACTACCTTCCATAATGACAAGGCTACCATCCATTGGAATAACAAAAATCTCGATAATAGACTACCTTCCATAATGACAAGGCTTTCATCCAATGGAGTAATAAAAATATCGACAATAGACTATCTTCCATAATGACAAGGCTACCATCCATTGGAGTAACAAAAATCTCGACAACAGACTACCTTCCAAAATTACAAGGGTACCATCCATTGGAGTAACAAAATTATCCACAAGAGACAATCTTCCATAATGAAAAGGCTACCATCCATTCGAGTAACAAAAATCTCGACAAATAGACTACCTTCCATAATGACAAGGCTACCATCCATTGTAGTAACAAAAATATTGACAATAGACTACCTTCCCTAATGACAAGGCTACCATCCATTGTAGTAACAAAAATCTCTACAATAGACTACCTTCAATAATGGCAAGGCTACCATCTATTGGAGTAACAAAAATCTCGAAACAGACTACATTCCGTAATGACAAGGCTATTATCCATTGGAGTAACAAAGATATTGACAATGGACTACCTTTCATAATGACAAGGATACCATCCATTGGAATAACAAAAATTTCGACAACAGACTACCTTCCATAATGACAAGTCTACCATCCATTGCAGTAATAAAAATCTCGACAATAGACTACCTTCCCTAATGACAAGGCTACCAACCATTATAGTAACAAAGATATCGACAAATTACTACCTTCCATAATGAAAAGGCTACCATCCATTGTAGTACCAAAGATATCGACAACATACTACCTTCCATAATGATAAGGCTTCCATCCAATGGGGTAATAAAAATATCGATAATAGACTATCTTCCATAATGACAAGGCTACCATCCATTGGAGTAACAAAAATCTCGACAACAGACTACATTCCATAATGACTAGGCTACCATCCATTGGAGTAACAAAGATATCGACAACAGAATACCTTCCATAACGACAAGGCTACAATCCATTATAGTAACAAAAATCTCGACAACAGAATACCTTCCATAATGACAAGGCTACCATCCATTATAGTAACAAAAATGTCGACAACAGACAACCTTCCATAATGACCAGGCTACCATCCATTGGAGTAACAAAAATTTCGACAACAGACTACCTTCCATAATGACAAGGCCACCATCCATTGGTGTAATAGAAATCATAATAACAGACTACCTTCCATAATGACAAGGTTACAATCCATTGCATTAACAAAAATATCCACAACAAACTACCTTCCAAAATGACAAGGCTACCATCCATTGGAATAACAAAAATCTCGATAATAGACTACCTTCCATAATGACAAGGCTTTCATCCAATGGAGTAATAAAAATATCGACAATAGACTATCTTCCATAATGACATGGCTACCATCCACTGGAGTAACAAAAATCTCGAAAACAGACTACCTTCCAAAATGACAAGGGTACCATCCATTAGAGTAACAAAATTATCCACAAGAGACAACCTTCCATAATGACAAGGCTACCATCCATTGGAGTAACAAAAATCTCGACAAACAGACTACCTTCCATAATGACAAGGATACCATCCATTGTAGTAACAAAAATCTTGACAATAGACTACCTTCCCTAATGACATGGCTACCATCCATTGTAGTAACAAAAATCTCTACAATAGACTACCTTCTATAATGGCAAGGCTACCATCCATTGGTGTAACATAAATCATAATAGCATAATACCTTCCATAATGACAAGGTTACCATCCATTGCATTAACAAAAATATCCACAACAAACTACCTTCCATAATGACAAGGCTACCATCCATTGGAATAACAAAAATCTCGATAATAGACTACCTTCCATAATGACAAGGCTTTCATCCAATGGAGTAATAAAAATATCGACAATAGACTATCTTCCATAATGACAAGGCTACCATCCATTGGAGTAACAAAAATCTCGACAACAGACTACCTTCCAAAATTACAAGGGTACCATCCATTGGAGTAACAAAATTATCCACAAGAGACAATCTTCCATAATGAAAAGGCTACCATCCATTCGAGTAACAAAAATCTCGACAAATAGACTACCTTCCATAATGACAAGGCTACCATCCATTGTAGTAACAAAAATATTGACAATAGACTACCTTCCCTAATGACAAGGCTACCATCCATTGTAGTAACAAAAATCTCTACAATAGACAACCTTCAATAATGGCAAGGCTACCATCTATTGGAGTAACAAAAATCTCGAAACAGACTACATTCCGTAATGACAAGGCTATTATCCATTGGAGTAACAAAGATATTGACAATGGACTACCTTTCATAATGACAAGGATACCATCCATTGGAATAACAAAAATTTCGACAACAGACTACCTTCCATAATGACAAGTCTACCATCCATTGCAGTAATAAAAATCTCGACAATAGACTACCTTCCCTAATGACAAGGCTACCAACCATTATAGTAACAAAGATATCGACAAATTACTACCTTCCATAATGAAAAGGCTACCATCCATTGTAGTACCAAAGATATCGACAACATACTACCTTCCATAATGATAAGGCTTCCATCCAATGGGGTAATAAAAATATCGATAATAGACTATCTTCCATAATGACAAGGCTACCATCCATTGGAGTAACAAAAATCTCGACAACAGACTACATTCCATAATGACTAGGCTACCATCCATTGGAGTAACAAAGATATCGACAACAGACTACCTTCCATAACGACAAGGCTACAATCCATTATAGTAACAAAAATCTCGACAACAGAATACCTTCCAGAATGACAAGGCTACCATCCATTATAGTAACAAAAATGTCGACAACAGACAACCTTCCATAATGACCAGGCTACCATCCATTGGAGTAACAAAAATTTCGACAACAGACTACCTTCCATAATGACATGGCCACCATCCATTGGTGTAATAGAAATCATAATAACAGACTACCTTCCATAATGACAAGGTTACCATCCATTGCATTAACAAAAATATCCACAACAAACTACCTTCCATAATGACAAGGCTACCATCCATTGGAATAACAAATATCTCGATAATAGACTACCTTCCATAATGACAAGGCTTTCATCCAATGGAGTAATAAAAATATCGACAATAGACTATCTTCCATAATGACAAGGCTACCATCCACTGGAGTAACAAAAATCTCGAAAACAGACTACCTTCCAAAATGACAAGGGTACCATCCATTAGAGTAACAAAATTATCCACAAGAGACAACCTTCCAAAATGACAAGGCTACCATCCATTGGAGTAACAAAAATCTCGACAAACAGACTACCTTCCATAATGACAAGGATACCATCCATTGTAGTAACAAAAATATTGACAATAGACTACCTTCCCTAATGACATGGCTACCATCCATTGTAGTAACAAAAATCTCTACAACAGACTACCTTCCATAATGGCAAGGCTACCATCCATTGGAGTAACAAAAATCTCGACAATAGACTACCTTCCATAATGACAAGGCTTTCATCCCATAGAGTAATAAAAATATCGACAATAGACTATCTTCCATAATGACTAGGCTACCATCCATTGGAGTAATAAAAATCTCGACAACAGACTACCTTCCAAAAAGGCAAGGGTACCATCCATTGGAGTAACAAAATTATCCACAAGAGACAACCTTCCATAATGACAAGGCTACCATCCATTGGAGTAACAAAAATCTCGACAAATAGACTACCTTCCATATTGACAAGGCTACCATCCATTGTAGTAACAAAGATATCGACAACATACTACCTTCCATAATGACAAGGCTTCCATCCAATGGGGTAATAAAAATATCGACAATAGACTATCTTACATAATGACAAGGCTACCATCCATTAGAGTAACAAAAATATCTACAACAGACTACATTCCATAATGACTAGGCTACCATCCATTGGAGTAACAAAGATATCGACAACAGACTACCTTCCATAACGACAAGGCTACAATCCATTAAAGTAACAAAAATCTCGACAACAGAATACCTTCCATAATGAAAAGGCTACCATCCATTATAGTAACAAAAATGTCGACAACAGACAACCTTCCATAATGACCATGCTACCATCCATTGGAGTAACAAAAATTTCGACAACAGACTACCTTCCATAATGACAAGGCTACCATCCATTGGTGTAACAGAAATCATAATAACAGACTACCTTCCATAACGACAAGGTTACCATCCATTGCATTAACAAAAATATCCACAACAAACTACCTTCCATAATGACAAGGCTACCATCCATTGGAATAACAAAAATCTCGATAATAGACTACCTTCCATAATGACAAGGCTTTCATCCAATGGAGTAATAAAAATATCGACAATAGACTATCTTCCATTATGACAAGGCTACCATCCATTGGAGTAACAAAAATCTCGAGAACAGACTACCTTCCAAAATTACAAGGGTACCATCCATTTGAGTAACAAAATTATCCACAAGAGACAACCTTCCATAACGACAAGGATACCATCCATTGGAGTAACAAAAACTCGACAAACAGACTACCTTCCATAATGACAAGGCTACCATCCATTGTAGTAATAAAAATCTTGACAATAGACTACCTTCCTTAATGACAAGGCAACCATCCATTGTAGTAACAAAAATCTCTACAACAGACTACCTTCATTAATGGCAAGGCTACCATCTATTGGAGTAACAAAAATCTCGCAACAAACTACATTCCATGATGACTAGGCTACCATCCATTGGAGTAACAAAGATATTGACAATGGACTACCTTTTATAATGACAAGGATACCATCCATTCGAATAACAAAAATTTTGAAAACAGACTACCTTCCATAATGACAAGGCTACCATCCATTGAAGTAATAAAAATCTCGACAACAGACTACCTTCCATAATGACAAGGCTACCAACCATTATAGTAACAAAGATATCGACAAAATACTACCTTCCATAATAACAAGGCTACCATCCATTGTAGTAACAAAGATATCGATAACATACTACCTTCCATAATAACAAGGCTTCCATCCAATGGGGTAATAAAAATATCGACAATAGACTATCTTCCATAATGACAAGGCTACCATCCATTGGAGTAACAAAAATCTCGACAACAGACTACATTCCATAATGACAAGGCTACCATCCATTGGTGTAACAGAAATCATAATAACAGACTACCTTCCATAACGACAAGGTTACCATCCATTGCATTAACAAAAATATCCACAACAAACTACCTTCCATAATGACAAGGCTACCATCCATTGGAATAACAAAAATCTCGATAATAGACTACATTCCATAATGACAAGCCTTTCATCCAATGGATTAATAAAAATATCGACAATAGACTATCTTCCATAATGACAAGGCTACCATCCATTGGAGTACCAAAAATCTCGAGAACAGACTACCTTTCAAAATTACAAGGGTACCATCCATTGGAGTAACAAAATTATCCACAAGAGACAACCTTCCATAACGACAAGGCTACTATCCATTGGAGTAACAAAAATCTCGACAAACAGACTACCTTCCATAATGACAAGGCTACCATCCATTGTAGTAACAAAAATCTTGATAATAGACTACCTTCCCTAATGACAAGGCTACCATCCATTGTAGTAACAAAAATCTCTACAACAGACTACCTTCATTAATGGCAAGGCTACCATCTATTGGAGTAACAAAAATCTCGAAACACACTACATTCCATAATGACTGGGCTACCATCCATTGGAGTAACAAAGATATTGACAATGGACTACCTTTCATAATGACAAGGATACCATCCATTCGAATAACAAAAATTTTGACAACAGACTACCTTCCATAATGACAAGGCTACCATCCATTGAAGTAATAAAAATCTCGACAACAGACTACCTTCCATAATGACAAGGCTACCAACCATTATAGTAACAAAGATATCGACAAAATACTACCTTCCGTAATAACAAGGCTACCATCCATTGTAGTAACAAAGATATCGACAACATACTACCTTCCATAATTACAAGGCTTCCATCCAATGGGGTAATAAAAATATCGACAATAGACTATCTTCCGTAATGACAAGGCTACCATCCATTGGAGTAACAAAAATCTCGACAACAGACTACATTCCATAATGACTAGGCTACCATCCATTGGAGTAACAAAGATATCGACAACAGACTACCTTCCATAACGACAAGGCTACAATCCATTATAGTAACAAAAATCTCCATAACAGAATACCTTCCATAATGACAAGGCTACCATCCATTATAGTAACAAAAATGTCGACAACAGACAACCTTCCATAATGACCAGGCTACCATCCATTGGAGTAACAAAAATTTCGACAACAGACTACCTTCCATAATGACAAGGTTACCATCCATTGCATTAACAAAAATATCCACAACAAACTACCTTCCATAATGACAAGGCTACCATCCATTGGAATAACAAAAATCTCGATAATAGACTACCTTCCATAATGACAAGGCTTTCATCCAATGGAGTAGTAAAAATATCGAAAATAGACTATCTTCCATAATGACAAGGCTACCATCCATTGGAGTAACAAAAATCTCGACAACAGACTACATTCCATAATGACAAGGCTACCATCCATTGGTGTAACAGAAATCATAATAACAGTCTACCTTCCATAACGACAAGGTTACCATCCATTGCATTAACAAAAATATCCACAACAAACTACCTTCCATAATGACAAGGCTACCATCCATTGGAATAACAAAAATCTCGATAATAGACTACCTTCCATAATGACAAGGCTTTCATCCAATGGAGTAATAAAAATATCGACAATAGACTATCTTCCATAATGACAAGGCTACCATCCATTGGAGTACCAAAAATCTCGAGAACAGACTACCTTCCAAAATTACAACGGTACCATCCATTGGAGTAACAAAATTATCCACAAGAGACAACCTTCCATAACGACAAGGCTACCATCCATTGGAGTAACAAAAATATCGACAAACAGACTACCTTCCATAATGACAAGGCTACCATCCATTGTAGTAACAAAAATCTTGATAATAGACTACCTTCCCTAATGACCTGGCTACCATCCATTGGAGTAACAAAAATCTCGACAACAGACTACATTCCATAATGACAAGGATACCATCCATTGGTGTAACAGAAATCATAATAACAGACTACCTTCCATAACGACAAGGTTACCATCCATTGCATTAACAAAAATATCCACAACAAACTACCTTCCATAATGACAAGGCTACCATCCATTGGAATAACAAAAATCTCGATAATAGACTACCTTCCATAATGACAAGGCTTTCATCCAATGGAGTAATAAAAATATCGACAATAGACTATCTTCCATAATGACAAGGCTACCATCCATTGGAGTACCAAAAATCTCGAGAACAGACTACCTTCCAAAATTACAAGGGTACCATCCATTGGAGTAACAAAATTATCCACAAGAGACAACCTTCCATAACGACAAGGCTACCATCCATTGGAGTAACAAAAATCTCGACAAACAGACTACCTTCCATAATGACAAGGCTACCATCCATTGTAGTAACAAAAATCTTGATAATAGACTACCTTCCCTAATGACATGGCTACCATCCATTGTAGTAACAAAAATCTCTACAACAGACTACCTTCATTAATGGCAAGGCTACCATCTATTGGAGTAACAAAAATCTCGAAACACACTACATTCCATAATGACTAGGCTACCATCCATTGGAGTAACAAAGATATTGAGAATGGACTACCTTTCATAATGACAAGGATACCATCCATTCGAATAACAAAAATTTTGACAACAGACTACCTTCCATAATGACAAGGCTACCATCCATTGAAGTAATAAAAATCTCGACAACACACTACCTTCCATAATGACAAGGCTACCAACCATTATAGTAACAAAGATATCGACAAAATACTACCTTCCGTAATAACAAGGCTACCATCCATTGGAGTAACAAAAATCTCGACAACAGACTACATTCCATAATGACTAGGCTACCATCCATTGGAGTAACAAAGATATCGACAATAGACTACCTTCCATAACGACAAGGCTACAATCCATTATAGTAACAAAAATCTCCATAACATAATACCTTCCATAATGACAAGGCTACCATCCATTATAGTAACAAAAATGTCGACAACATACAACCTTCCATAATGACCAGGCTACCATCCATTGGAGTAACAAAAATTTCGACAACAAACTACCTTCCATAATGACATGGCTACCATCCATTGGTGTAACAGAAATCATAATAACAGACTACCTTCCATAATGACAAGGTTACCATCCATTGCATTAACAAAAATATCCACAACAAACTACCTTCCATAATGACAAGGCTACCATCCATTGGAATAACAAAAATCTCGATAATAGACTACCTTCCATAATGACAAGGCTTTCATCCAATGGAGTAGTAAAAATATCGACAATAGACTATCTTCCATAATGACAAGGCTACCATCCATTGGAGTAACAAAAATATCGACAACAGACTTCCTTCCAAAATGACAAGGGTACCATCCATTGGAGTAACAAAATTATCCACAAGAGACAACCTTCCATAATGACAAGGCTACCATCCATTGGAGTAACAAAAATCTTGACAAACAGACTACCTTCCATAATGACAAGGCTACCATCCATTGTAGTAACAAAAATATTGACAATAGACTACCTTCCAAAATGACAAGGCTACCATCCATTGTAGTAACAAAAATCTCTACAACAGACTACCTTCCATAATGACAAGGCTACCATCTATTGCAGTAATAAAAATCTCAACAATAGACATCCTTCCATAATGATAAGGCTACCATCCATTAAAGTAACAAAGATATCGACAAATTACTACCTTCCATAATGACAAGGCTACCATCCATTGTAGTAACAAAGATATCGACAACATACTACCTTCCATAATAACAAGGCTTCCATCCAATAGGGTAATAAAAATATTGACAATAGACTATGTTCCATAATGACAAGGCTACCATCCATTGGAGTAACAAAAATCTCGACAACAGACTACATTCCATAATGACTAGGCTACCATCCATTGGAGTAACAAAGATATCTACAACAGACTACCTTCCATAACGACAAGGCTACAATCCATTATAGTAACAAAAATCTCGACAACAGAATACCTTCCATAATGACAAGGCTACCATCCATTATAGTAACAAAAATGTTGACAACAGACAACCTTCCATAATGACCAGGCTACCATCCATTGGAGTAACAAAAATTTCGACAACACACTACCTTCCATAATGACAAGGCTACCATCCATTGGTGTAACAGAAATCATAATAGCAGAATACCTTCCATAATGACAAGGTTACCATCCATTGCATTAACAAAAATGTCCACAACAAACTACCTTCCATAATGACAAGGCTACCATCCATTGGAATAACAAAAATCTTGATAATAGACTACCTTCCATAATGACAAGGCTTTCATCCAATGGAGTAATAAAAATATCGACAATAGACCGTCTTCCATAATGACAAGGCTACCATCCATTGGAGTAACAAAAATCTCGACAACAGACTACCTTCCAAAATTACAAGGGTACCATCCATTGGAGTAACTAAATTATCCACAAGAGATAACCTTCCATAATGACAAGGCTACCATCCATTTGAGTAACAAAAATCTCGACAAATACACTACCTTCCATAATGACAAGGCTACCATCCATTGTAGTAACAAAAATCTTGACAATAGACTACCTTCCCTAATGACAAGGCTACCATCCATTGTAGTAACAAAAATCTATACAACAGACTACCTTCCATAATGGCAAGGCTACCATCTATTGGAGTAACAAAAATCTCGAAACAGACTACATTCCATAATGACAAGAATACCATCCATTGGATTAACAAAGATATTGACAATGGACTACCTTTCAAAATGACAACGATACCATCCATTGGAATAACAAAAATTTTGACAACAGACTACCTTCCATAATGACAAGTCTACCATCCATTGCAGTAATAAAAATCTCGACAACAGACTACCTTCCCTAATGACAAGGCTACCAACCATTATAGTAACAAAGATATCGACAAAATACTACCTTCCATAATGACAAGGCTACCATCCATTGTAGTAACAAAGATATCGACAACATACTACCTTCCATAATGATAAGGCTTCCATCCAATGGGGTAATAAAAATATCGACAATAGACTATCTTCCATAATGACAAGGCTACCATCCATTGGAGTAACAAAAATCTCGACAACAGACTACATTCCATAATGACTAGGCTACCATCCATTGTAGTAACAAAGATATCGACAACAGACTACCTTCCATAACGACAAGGCTACAATCCATTATAGTAAAAAAAATATCGACAAAAGAATACCTTCCATAATGACAAGGCTACCATCTATTATAGTAACAAAAATGTCGACAACAAACAACCTTCCAAAATGAGAAGGCTACCATCCATTGGAGTAACAAAAATTTCGACAACAGACTACCTTCCATAATTACAAGGCTACCATCCATTGGTGTAACAGAAATCTCGATAATAGACTACCTTCCATAATGACAAGGCTTTCATCCAATGGAGTAATAAAAATATCGACAATAGATTATCTTCCATAATGACAAGGCTACCATCCATTGGAGTAACAAAAATCTCGACAACAGACTACCTTCCAAAATGACAAGGGTACCATCCATTAGAGTAACAAAATTATCCACAAAAGACAACCTTCCATAATGACAAGGCTACCATCCATTGGAGTAACAAAAATCTCGACAAACAGACTACCTTCCATAATGACAAGGCTACCATCCATTGTAGTAACAAAAATCTTGACAATAGACTACCTTCCCTAATGACAAGGCTAACATCCATTGTAGTAACAAAAATATCTACAACAGACTACCTTCCATAATGGCAAAGCTACCATCCATTGGAGTAACAAAAATCTCGACAATAGACTACCTTCCATAATGACAAGGCTTTCATCCCATGGAGTAATAAAAATATCGACAATAGACTATCTTCCATAATGACTAGGCTACCATCCATTGGAGTAATAGAAATCTTGACAACAGACTACCTTCCAAAAAGACAAGGGTACCATCCATTGGAGTAACAAAATTATCCACAAGAGACAACCTTCCATAATGACAAGGCTACCATCCATTGGAGTAACAAAAATCTCGACAAATAGACTACCTTCCATAATGACAAGGCTACCATCCATTGTAGTAACAAAGATATCGACAACATACTACCTTCCATAATGACAAGGCTTCCATCCAATGGGGTAATAAAAATATCGACAATAGACTATCTTCCATAATGACAAGGCTACCATCCATTGGAGTAACAAAAATCTCGACAACAGACTACATTCCATAATGACTAGGATACCTTCCATTGGAGTAACAAAGATATCGACAAGAGACTACCTTCCATAACGACAAGGCTACAATCCATTATAGTAGCAAAAATCTCGACAACAGAATACCTTCCATAATGACAAGGCTACCATCCATTATAGTAACAAAAATGTTGACAACAGACAACCTTCCATAATGACCAGGCTACCATCCATTGGAGTAACAAAAATTTCGACAACAGACTACCTTCCATAATGACAAGGCTACCATCCATTGGTGTAACAGAAATCATAATAACAGACTACCTTCCATAATGACAATGTTACCATCCATTGCATTAACAAAAATATCCACAACAAATTACCTTCCATAATGACAAGGCTACCATCCATTGGAATAACAAAAATCTCGACAATAGACTACCTTCCATAATGACAAGGCTTTCATCCAATGGAGTAATAAAAATATCGACAATTGACTATCTTCCATAATGACAAGGCTACCATCCATTGGAGTAACAAAAATCTCGACAATAGACTACCTTCCATAATGACAAGGCTTTCATCCCATGGAGTAATAAAAATATCGACAATAGACTATCTTCCATAATGACTAGGCTACCATCCATTGGAGTAATAGAAATCTTGACAACAGACTACCTTCCAAAAAGACAAGGGTACCATCCATTGGAGATACAAAATTATCCACAAGAGACAACCTTCCATAATGACAAGGCTACCATCCATTGGAGTAACAAAAATCTCGACAAATAGACTTCCTTCCATAATGACAAGGCTACCATCCATTGTAGTAACAAAGATATCGACAACATACTACCTTCCATAATGACAAGGCTTCCATCCAATGGGGTAGTAAAAATATCGACAATAGACTATCTTCCATAATGACAAGGCTACCATCCATTGGAGTAACAAAAATCTCGACAACAGACTACATTCCATAATGACTAGGATACCTTCCATTGGAGTAACAAAGATATCGGCAAGAGACTACCTTCCATAATGACAAGGCTACAATCCATTATAGTAGCAAAAATCTCGACAACAGAATACCTTCCATAATAACAAGGCTACCATCCATTATAGTAACAAAAATGTCGACAACAGACAACCTTCCATAATGACCAGGCTACCATCCATTGGAGTAACAAAAATTTAGACAACACACTACCTTCCATAATGACAAGGCTACCATCCATTGGTGTAACAGAAATCATAATAGCAGAATACCTTCCATAATGACAAGGTTACCATCCATTGCATTAACAAAAATGTCCACAACAAACTACCTTCCATAATGACAAGGCTTTCATCCAATGGAGTAATAAAAATATCGACAATAGACTATCTTCCATAATGACAAGGCTACCATCCATTGGAGTAACAAAAATCTCGACAACAGACTACCTTCCAAAATTACAAGGGTACCATCCATTGGAGTAACTAAATTATCCACAAGAGATAACCTTCCATAATGACAAGGCTACCATCCATTTGAGTAACAAAAATCTCGACAAATACACTACCTTCCATAATGACAAGGCTACCATCCATTGTAGTAACAAAGATATTGACAATGGACTACCTTTCATAATGACAAGGATACCATCCATTGGAATAACAAAATTTTTGACAACAGACTACCTTCCATAATGACAAGTCTACCATCCATTGCAGTAATAAAAATCTCGACAACAGACTACCTTCTCTAATGACAAGGCTACCAACCATTATAGTAACAAAGATATCGACAAAATACTACCTTCCATAATGACAAGGCTACCATCCATTGTAGTAACAAAGATATCGACAACATACTACCTTCCATAATGATAAGGCTTCCATCTAATGGGGTAATAAAAATATCGACAATAGACTATCTTCCATAATGACAAGGCTACCATCCATTGGAGTAACAAAAATCTCGACAACAGACTACATTCCATAATGACTAGGCTACCATCCATTGTAGTAACAAAGATATCGACAACAGACTACCTTCCATAACGACAAGGCTACAATCCATTATAGTAACAAAAATATCGACAAAAGAATACCTTCCATAATGACAAGGCTACCATCTATTATAGTAACAAAAATGTCGACAACAAACAACCTTCCATAATGAGCAGGCTACCATCCATTGGAGTAACAAAAATTTCGACAACACACTACCTTCCATAATTACAAGTATACCATCCATTGGTGTAACAGAAATCTCGATAATAGACTACCTTCCATAATGACAAGGCTTTCATCCAATGGAGTAATAAAAATATCGACAATAGATTATCTTCCATAATGAGAAGGCTACCATCCATTGGAGTAACAAAAATCTCGACAACAGACTACCTTCTAAAATGACAAGGGTACCATCCATTAGAGTAACAAAATTATCCACAAAAGACAACCTTCCATAATGACAAGGCTACCATCCATTGGAGTAACAAAAATCTCGACAAACAGACTACCTTCCATAATAACAAGGCTACCATCCATTGTAGTAACAAAAATCTTGACAATAGACTACCTTCCCTAATGACAAGGCTAACATCCATTGTAGTAACAAAAATATCTACAACAGACTACCTTCCATAATGGCAAGGCTACCATCCATTGGAGTAACAAAAATCTCGACAATAGACTACCTTCCATAATGACAAGGCTTTCATCCCATGGAGTAATAAAAATATCGACAATAGACTATCTTCCATAATGACTAGGCTACCATCCATTGGAGTAATAGAAATCTTGACAACAGACTACCTTCTAAAAAGACAAGGGTACCATCCATTGGAGTAACAAAATTATCCACAAGAGACAACCTTCCATAATGACAAGGCTACCATCCATTGGAGTAACAAAAATCTCGACAAATAGACTACCTTCCATAATGACAAGGCTACCATCCATTGTAGTAACAAAGATATCGACAACATACTACCTTCCATAATGACAAGGCTTCCATCCAATGGGGTAATAAAAATATCGACAATAGACTATCTTCCATAATGACAAGGCTACCATCCATTGGAGTAACAAAAATCTCGACAACAGACTACCTTCCATAATGACCAGGCTACCATCCATTGGAGTAACAAAAATTTCGACAACAGACTACCTTCCATAATGACAAGGCTACCATCCATTGGTGTAACAGAAATCATAATAACAGACTACCTTCCATAATGACAATGTTACCATCCATTGCATTAACAAAAATATCCACAACAAATTACCTTCCATAATGACAAGGCTACCATCCATTGGAATAACAAAAATCTCGATAATAGACTACCTTCCATAATGACAAGGCTTTCATCCAATGGAGTAATAAAAATATCGACAATTGACTATCTTCCATAATGACAAGGCTACCATCCATTGGAGTAACAAAAATCTCGACAATAGACTACCTTCCATAATGACAAGGCTTTCATCCCATGGAGTAATAAAAATATCGACAATAGACTATCTTCCATAATGACTAGGCTACCATCCATTGGAGTAATAGAAATCTTGACAACAGACTACCTTCCAAAAAGACAAGGGTACCATCCATTGGAGATACAAAATTATCCACAAGAGACAACCTTCCATAATGACAAGGCTACCATCCATTGGAGTAACAAAAATCTCGACAAATAGACTACCTTCCATAATGACAAGGCTACAATCCATTGTAGTAACAAAGATATCGACAACATACTACCTTCCATAATGACAAGGCTTCCATCCAATGGGGTAGTAAAAATATCGACAATAGACTATCTTCCATAATGACAAGGCTACCATCCATTGGAGTAACAAAAATCTCGACAACAGACTACATTCCATAATGACTAGGATACCTTCCATTGGAGTAACAAAGATATCGACAAGAGACTACCTTCCATAACGACAAGGCTATAATCCATTATAGTAGCAAAAATCTCGACAACAGAATACCTTCCATAATAACAAGGCTACCATCCATTATAGTAACAAAAATGTCGACAACAGACAACCTTCCATAATGACCAGGCTACCATCCATTGGAGTAACAAAAATTTCGACAACACACTACCTTCCATAATGACAAGGCTACCATCCATTGGTGTAACAGAAATCATAATAGCAGAATACCTTCCATAATGACAAGGTTACCATCCATTGCATTAACAAAAATGTCCACAACAAACTACCTTCCATAATGACAAGGCTACCATCCATTGGAATAACAAAAATCTTGATAATAGACTACCTTCCATAATGACAAGGCTTTCATCCAATGGAGTAATAAAAATATCGACAATAGACTATCTTCCATAATGACAAGGCTACCATCCATAGGAGTAACAAAAATCTCGACAACAGACTACCTTCCAAAATTACAAGGGTACCATCCATTGGAGTAACTAAATTATCCACAAGAGATAACCTTCCATAATGACAAGGCTACCATCCATTTGAGTAACAAAAATCTCGACAAATACACTACCTTCCATAATGACAAGGCTACCATCCATTGTAGTAACAAAAATCTTGACAATAGACTACCTTCCCTAATGACAAGGCTACCATCCATTGTAGTAACAAAAATCTATACAACAGACTACCTTCCATAATGGCAAGGCTACCATCTATTGGAGTAACAAAAATCTCGAAACAGACTACATTCCATAATGACAAGGCTACCATCCATTGGAGTAACAAAGATATTGACAATGGACTACCTTTCATAATGACAAGGATACCATCCATTGGAATAACAAAAATTTTGACAACAGACTAGCTTCCATAATGACAAGTCTACCATCCATTGCAGTAATAAAAATCTCGACAACAGACTACCTTCCCTAATGACAAGGCTACCAACCATTATAGTAACAAAGATATCGACAAAATACTACCTTCCATAATGACAAGGCTACCATCCATTGTAGTAACAAAGATATCAACAACATACTACCTTCCATAATGATAAGGCTTCCATCCAATGGGGTAATAAAAATATCGACAATAGACTATCTTCCATAATGACAAGGCTACCATCCATTGGAGTAACAAAAATCTCGACAACAGACTACATTCCATAATGACTAGGCTACCATCCATTGTAGTAACAAAGATATCGACAACAGACTACCTTCCATAACGACAAGGCTACAATCCATTATAGTAACAAAAATATCGACAAAAGAATACCTTCCATAATGACAAGGCTACCATCTATTATAGTAACAAAAATGTCGACAACAAACAACCTTCCATAATGAGCAGCCTACCATCCATTGGAGTAACAAAAGTTTCGACAACAGACTACCTTCCATAATTACAAGGCTACCATCCATTGGTGTAACAGAAATATCGATAATAGACTACCTTCCATAATGACAAGGCTTTCATCCAATGGAGTAATAAAAATATCGACAATAGATTATCTTCCATAATGACAAGGCTACCATCCATTGGAGTAACAAAAATCTCGACAACAGACTACCTTCCAAAATGACAAGGGTACCATCCATTAGAGTAACAAAATTATCCACAAAAGACAACCTTCCATAATGACAAGGCTACCATCCATTGGAGTAACAAAAATCTCGACAAACAGACTACCTTCCATAATGACAAGGCTACCATCCATTGTAGTAACAAAAATCTTGACAATAGACTACCTTCCCTAATGACAAGGCTAACATCCATTGTAGTAACAAAAATATCTACAACAGACTACCTTCCATAATGGCAAGGCTACCATCCATTGGAGTAACAAAAATCTCGACAATAGACTACCTTCCATAATGACAAGGCTTTCATCCCATGGAGTAATAAAAATATCGACAATAGACTATCTTCCATAATGACTAGGCTACCATCCATTGGAGTAATAGAAATCTTGACAACAGACTACCTTCCAAAAAGACAAGGGTACCATCCATTGGAGTAACAAAATTATCCACAAGAGACAACCTTCCATAATGACAAGGCTACCATCCATTGGAGTAACAAAAATCTCGACAAACAGACTACCTTCCATAATGACAAGGCTACCATCCATTGTAGTAACAAAAATCTTGACAATAGACTACCTTCCCTAATGACAAGGCTAACATCCATTGTAGTAACAAAAATATCTACAACAGACTACCTTCCATAATGGCAAGGCTACCATCCATTGGAGTAACAAAAATCTCGACAATAGACTACCTTCCATAATGACAAGGCTTTCATCCCATGGAGTAATAAAAATATCGACAATAGACTATCTTCCATAATGACTAGGCTACCATCCATTGGAGTAATAGAAATCTTGACAACAGACTACCTTCCAAAAAGACAAGGCTACCATCCATTGGAGTAACAAAAATCTCGACAAATAGACTACCTTCCATAATGACAAGGCTACCATCCATTGTAGTAACAAAGATATCGACAACATACTACCTTCCATAATGACAAGGCTTCCATCCAATGGGGTAATAAAAATATCGACAATAGACTATCTTCCATAATGACAAGGCTACCATCCATTGGAGTATCAAAAATCTCGACAACAGACTACATTCCATAATGACTAGGATACCTTCCATTGGAGTAACAAAGATATCGACAAGAGACTACCTTCCATAACGACAAGGCTACAATCCATTATAGTAGCAAAAATCTCGACAACAGAATACCTTCCATAATGACAAGGCTACCATCCATTATAGTAACAAAAATGTCGACAACAAACAACCTTCCATAATGACCAGGCTACCATCCATTGGAGTAACAAAAATTTCGACAACAGACTACCTTCCAAAATGACAAGGCTACCATCCATTGGTGTAACAGAAATCATAATAACAGACTACCTTCCATAATGACAATGTTACCATCCATTGCATTAACAAAAATATCCACAACAAATTACCTTCCATAATGACAAGGCTACCATCCATTGGAATAACAAAAATCTCGATAATAGACTACCTTCCATAATGACAAGGCTTTCATCCAATGGAGTAATGAAAATATCGACAATTGACTATCTTCCATAATGACAAGGCTACCATCCATTGGAGTAACAAAAATCTCGACAATAGACTACCTTCCATAATGACAAGGCTTTCATCCCATGGAGTAATAAAAATATCGACAATAGACTATCTTCCATAATGACTAGGCTACCATCCATTGGAGTAATAGAAATCTTGACAACAGACTACGTTCCATAAAGACAAGGGTACCATCCATTGGAGATACAAAATTATCCACAAGAGACAACCTTCCATAATGACAAGGCTACCATCCATTGGAGTAACAAAAATCTCGACAAATAGACTACCTTCCATAATGACAAGGCTACCATCCATTGTAGTAACAAAGATATCGACAACATACTACCTTCCATAATGACAAGGCTTCCATCCAATGGGGTAATAAAAATATCGACAATAGACTATCTTCCATAATGACAAGGCTACCATCCATTGGAGTAACAAAAATCTCGACAACAGACTACATTCCATAATGACTAGGATACCTTCCATTGGAGTAACAAAGATATCGACAAGAGACTACCTTCCATAACGACAAGGCTACAATCCATTATAGTAGCAAAAATCTCGACAACAGAATACCTTCCATAATAACAAGTCTACCATCCATTATAGTAACAAAAATGTCGACAACAGACAACCTTCCATAATGACCAGGCTACCATCCATTGGAGTAACAAAAATTTCGACAACAGACTACCTTCCATAATGACAAGGCTACCATCCATTGGTGTAACAGAAATCATAATAACAGACTACCTTCCATAATGACAATGTTACCATCCATTGCATTAACAAAAATATCCACAACAAATTACCTTCCATAATGACAAGGCTACCATCCATTGGAATAACAAAAATCTCGATAATAGACTACCTTCCATAATGACAAGGCTTTCATCCAATGGAGTAATAAAAATATCGACAATTGACTATCTTCCATAATGACAAGGCTACCATCCATTAGAGTAACAAAAATCTCGACAATAGACTACCTTCCATAATGACAAGGCTTTCATCCCATGGAGTAATAAAAATATCGACAATAGACTATCTTCCATAATGACTAAGCTACCATCCATTGGAGTAATAGAAATCTTGACAACAGACTACCTTCCAAAAAGACAAGGGTACCATCCATTGGAGTAACAAAATTATCCACAAGAGACAACCTTCCTTAATGACAAGGCTACCATCCATTGGAGTAACAAAAATCTCGACAAATAGACTACCTTCCATAATGACAAGGCTACCATCCATTGTAGTAACAAAGATATCGACAACATACTAACTTCCATAATGACAAGGCTTCCATCCAATGGGGTAATAAAAATATCGACAATAGACTATCTTCCATAATGACAAGGCTACCATCCATTGGAGCAACAAAAATCTCGACAACAGACTACATTCCATAATGACTAGGATACCTTCCATTGGAGTAACAAAGATATCGACAAGAGACTACCTTCCATAACGACAAGGCTACAATCCATTATAGTAGCAAAAATATCGACAACAGAATACCTTCCATAATGACAAGGCTACCATCCATTATAGTAACAAAAATGTCGACAACAGACAACCTTCCATAATGACCAGGCTACCATCCATTGGAGTAACAAAAATTTCGACAACAGACTACCTTCCATAATGACAAGGCTACCATCCATTGGTGTAACAGAAATCATAATAACAAACTACCTTCCATAATGACAATGTTACCATCCATTGCATTAACAAAAATATCCACAACAAATTACCTTCCATAATGACAAGGCTACCATCCATTGGAATAACAAAAATCTCGATAATAGACTACCTTCCATAATGACAAGGCTTTCATCCAATGGAGTAATAAAAATATCGACAATTGACTATCTTCCATAATGACAAGGCTACCATCCATTGGAGTAACAAAAATCTCGACAACAGACTACCTTCCAAAACTACAAGGGTACCATCCATTGGAGTAACAAAATTATCCACAAGAGACAACCTTCCATAACGACCAGGCTACCATCCATTGGAGTAACAAAAATCTCGACAAACAGACTACCTTCCATAATGACAAGGCTAACATCCATTGTAGTAACAAAAATCTTGACAATAGACTACCTTCCCTAATGACAAGGCTACCATCCATTGTAGTAACAAAAATCTCTACAACAGACTACCTTCCATAATGGTAAGGCTACCATCTATTGGAGTAACAAAAATCTCGAAACAGACTACATTCCATAATGACTAGGCTACCATCCATTGGAGTAACAAAGATATTGACAATGGACTACCTTTCATAATGACAAGGCTACCATCCATTGTAGTAACAAAGATATCGACAACATACTACCTTCCATAATGATAAGGCTTCCATCCAATGGGGTAATAAAAATATCGACAATAGACTATCTTCCATAATGACAAGGCTACCATCCATTGGAGTAACAAAAATCTCGACAACAGACTACATTCCATAATGACTAGGCTACCGTCCATTGTAGTAACAAAGATATCGACAACAGACTACCTTCCATAACGACAAGGCTACAATCCATTATAGTAACAAAAATATCGACAACAGAATACCTTCCATAATGACAAGGCTACCATCTATTATAGTAACAAAAATGTCGACAACAGACAACCTTCCATAATGACCAGGCTACCATCCATTGGAGTAACAAAAATTTCGACAACAGACTACCTTCCATAATTACAAAGCTACCATCCATTGGTGTAACAGAAATCTCGATAATAGACTACCTTCCATAATGACAAGGCTTTCATCCAATGGAGTAATAAAAATATCGACAATAGATTATCTTCCATAATGACAAGGCTACCATCCATTGGAGTAACAAAAATCTCGACAACAGACTACCTTCCAAAATGACAAGGGTACCATCCATTAGAGTAACAAAATTATCCACAAAAGATAACCTTCCATAATGACAAGGCTACCATCCATTGGAGTAACAAAAATCTCGACAAACAGACTACCTTCCATAATGACAAGGCTACCATCCATTGTAGTAACAAAAATCTTGACAATAGACTACCTTCCCTAATGACAAGGCTAACATCCATTGTAGTAACAAAAATATCTACAACAGACTACCTTCCATAATGGCAAGGCTACCATCCATTGGAGTAACAAAAATCTCGACAATAGACTACCTTCCATAATGACAAGGCTTTCATCCCATGGAGTAATAAAAATATCGACAATAGACTATTTTCCATAATGACTAGGCTACCATCCATTGGAGTAATAAAAATCTTGACAACAGACTACCTTCCAAAAAGACAAGGGTACCATCCATTGGAGTAACAAAATTATCCACAAGAGACAACCTTCCATAATGACAAGGCCACCATCCATTGGAGTAACAAAAATCTCGACAAATAGACTACCTTCCATAATGACAAGGCTACCATCCATTGTAGTAACAAAGATATCGACAACATACTACCTTCCATAATGACAAGGCTTCCATCCAATGGGGTAATAAAAATATCGACAATAGACTATCTTCCATAATGACAAGGCTACCATCCATTGGAGTAACAAAAATCTCGACAACAGACTACATTCCATAATGACTAGGAAACCTTCCATTGGAGTAACAAAGATATCGACAAGAGACTACATTCCATAACGACAAGGCTACAATCCATTATAGTAGCAAAAATCTCGACAACACAATACCTTCCATAATGACAAGGCTACCATCCATTATAGTAACAAAAATGTCGACAACAGACAACCTTCCGTAATGACCAGGCTACCATCCATTGGAGTAACAAAAATTTCGACAACAGACTACCTTCCATAATGACAAGGCTACCATCCATTGTTGTAACAGAAATCATAATAACAGACTACCTTCCATAATGACAATGTTACCATCCATTGCATTAACAAAAATATCCACAACAAACTACCTTCCATAATGACAAGGCTACCATCCATTGGAATAACAAAAATCTCGATAATAGACTACCTTCCATAATGACAAGGCTTTCATCCAATGGAGTAATAAAAATATCGACAATTGACTATCTTCCATAATGACAAGGCTACCATCCATTGGAGTAACAAAAATCTCGACAACAGACTACCTTCCAAAATTACAGGGATACCATCCATTGGAGTAACAAAATTATCCACAAGAGACAACCTTCCATAACGACAAGGCTACCATCCATTGGAGTAACAAAAATCTCGACAAACAGACAACCTTCCATAATGACAAGGCTAACATCCATTGTAGTAACAAAAATCTTGACAATAGACTACCTTCCCTAATGACAAGGCTACCATCCATTGTAGTAACAAAAATCTCTACAACAGACTACTGTCCATAATGGTAAGGCTACCATCTATTGGAGTAACAAAAATCTCGAAACAGACTACATTCCATAATGACTAGGCTACCATCCATTGGAGTAACAAAGATATTGACAATGGACTACCTTTCATAATGACAAGGATACCATCCATTCGAATAACAAAAATTTTGACAACAGACTACCTTCCATAATGACAAGGCTACCATCCATTGAAGTAATAAAAATCTCGACAACAGACTACCTTTCATAATGACAAGGCTACCATCCATTGTAGTAACAAAGATATCGACAACATACTACCTTCCAAAATGACAAGGCTACCATCCATTGGAGTAACAAAAATCTCGACAACAGACTACATTCCATAATGACTAGGCTACCTTCCATTGGAGTAACAAAGATATCGACAACAGACTACCTTCCATAACGACAAGGCTACAATCCATTATAGTAGCAAAAATCTCGACAACAGAATACCTTCCATAATGACAAGGCTACCATCCATTATAGTAACAAAAATGTCGACAACAGACAACCTTCCATAATGACCAGGCTACCATCCATTGGAGTAACAAAAATTTCGACAACAGACTACCTTCCATTATGACAAGGCTACCATCCATTGGTGTAACAGAAATCATAATAACAGACTACCTTCCATAATAACTAGGTTACCATCAGTTGCATTAACAAAAATATCCACAACAAACTACCTTCCATAATGACAAGGCTACCATCCATTGGAATAACAAAAATCTCGATAATAGACTACCTTCCATAATGACAAGGCTTTCATCCAATGGAGTAATAAAAATATCGACAATAGACTATCTTCCATAATGACAAGGCTACCATTCATTAGAGTAACAAAAATCTCGACAACAGACTACCTTCCAAAATTACAAGGGTACCATCCATTGGAGTAACAAAATTATCCACCAGAGACAACCTTCCATAATGACAAGCCTACCATCCATTGGAGTAAAAAAAATCTCGACAAACAGACTACCTTCCATAATGACAAGGCTACCATCCATTGGAGTAACAAAAATCTCGACAAACAGACTACCTTCCATAATGACAAGGCTACCATCCATTATAGTAACAAAAATCTCTACAACAGACTACCTTCCATACTCGCAAGGCTACCATCTATTGGAGTAACAAAAATCTCGAAACAGACTACATTCCATAATGACTAGGCTACCATCTATTGGAGTGACAAAGATATTGACAATGGATTACCTTTTATAATGACAAGGATACCATACATTGGAATAACAAAAATTTCGATAACACACTACCTTCCATAATGACAAGGCTACCATCCATTGTAGTAATAAAAATCTCGATAACAGACTACCTTCCATAATGACAAGGCTACCAACCATTATAGTAACAAAGATATCAACAAAATACAACCTTCCATAATGACAAGGCTACCATCCATTGTAGTAACAAAGATCATGACAATAGAGTACCTTCCATAATGACAACGCTACCATCCATTGTAGTAACAAAAATCTCTACAACAGACTACCTTCCATAATGACAAGGCTACCATCTATTGCAGTAACAAAAATCTCGATAACAGACATCCTTCCATAATGATAAGGCTACAATCCATTATAGTAACAAAGATATCGTCAAAATACTACCTTCCATAATGACAAGGCTACCATCCATTGTAGTAACAAAGATATCGACAACATACTACCTTCCATAATGACAAGGCTTCCACCCAATAGGGTAATAAAAATATCGACAATAGACTATCTTCCAAAATGACAAGGCTACCATCCATTGGAGTAACAAAAATATCGACAACAGACTACATTCCATAATGACTAGGCTACCATCCATTGGAGTAACAAAGATATCGACAACAGACTACCTTCTATAACGACAAGGCTACAATCCATTATAGTAACAAAAATCTCGACAACAGAATACCTTCCATAATGACAAGGCTACCATCCATTATAGTAACAAAAATGTCGACAACAGACAACTTTCCATAATGACCAGGCTACCATTAATTAGAGTAACAAAAATTTCGACAACAGACTACCTTCCATTATGACAAGGCTACCATCCATTGGTGTAACAGAAATCATAATAACAGACTACATTCCATAATGACTAGGTTACCATCCATTGCATTAACAAAAATATCCACAACAAACTACCTTCCATAATGACAAGGCTACAATCCATTGGAATAACAAAAATCTCGATAATAGACTACCTTCCATAATGACAAGGCTTTCATCCAATGGAGTAATAAAAATATCGACAATAGACTATCTTCCATAATGACAAGGCTACCATCCATTAGAGTAACAAAAATCTCGACAACAGACTACCTTCCAAAATTACAAGGGTACCATCCATTGGAGTAACAAAATTATCCACTAGAGACAACCTTCCATAATGACAAGGCTACCATCCATTGGAGTAACAAAAATTTCGACAAACAGACTACCTTCCATAATGACAAGGCTATCATTCATTGTAGTAACAAAAATCTTGACAATAGACTACCTTCCCTAATGACAAGGCTACCATCCATTGTAGTAACAAAAATCTCTACAACAGACTACCTTCCATACTGGCAAGGCTACCATCTATTGGAGTAACAAAAATCTCGAAACAAACTACATTCCATAATGACTAGTCTACCATCCATTGGAGTGACAAAGATATTGACAATGGATTACCTTTCATAATTACAAGGATACCATACATTGGAATAACAAAAATTTCGATAACACACTACCTTCCATAATGACAAGGCTACCATCCATTGTAGTAATAAAAATCTCGATAACAGACTACCTTCCATAATGACAAGGCTACCAACCATTATAGTAACAAAGATATAAACAAAATACAACCTTCCAAAATGACAAGGCTACCATCCATTTTAGTAACAAAGATATCGACACCATACTACCTTCCATAATGACAAGGCTTCCATCCGATGGGGTAATAAAAATATCGACAATAGACTATCTTCCATAATGACAAAGCTACCATCCATTAGAGTAACAAAAATCTCGACAACAGACTACCTTCCATAACGATAAGGCTACAATCCATTATAGTAACAAAAATCTCGACAACAGAATACCTTCCATAATGACAAGGCTACCATCCATTATAGTATCAAAAATCACGACAACAGACTACCTTCCATAATGACCAGCCTACCATCCATTGGCGAAACAAAAATCTAGACAACAAACTACCTTCCATAATGACAAGGCTACCATCCATTGGTGTAACAAAAATCAGAATAACAGACTACCTTCCATAATGACAAGGTTACCATCCATTGCATTAACAAAAATCTCGACAACAAACTACCTTCCATAATGACAAGGCTACCATCTATTGGAATAACAAAAATCTCGACAACAGACTACCTTCCATAATGACAAGGCTTCCATCCAATGGGGTAATAAAAATATCGACAATAGACTATCTTCCATAATGACAAGGCTACCATCCATTGGAGTAACAAAAATCTAGACAACAGACTACCTTCCAAAATTACAAGGGTACCATCCATTCGAGTAACAAAATTATCCACAAGAGACAACCTTCCATAATGACAAGTCTACCATCCATTGGACTATCAAAAATCTCGACAATAGACTACCTTCCATAATGAAAATGCTACCATCCATTGTAGTAACCAAAATCTCGACAACATACTACCTTCCATAATGACAAGGGTATCATCATTGGAGTAACAAAAATATCCACAAGAGACAACCTTCCATAATGACAAGGCTACAATCCATTGGAGTAACAAAAATCTCGACAATAGACTACCTTCCATAATGACAAGGCTACCATCCATTGGAGTAACAAAAATCTAGACAACAGACTACCTTCCATAATGACTAGGCTACCATCCATTGGAGTAATAAAGATATCGACAACAGACAACCTTCCATAGCGACAAGGCTACAATCCATTATAGTAACAAAAATCTCGACAACAGAATACCTTCCATAATGACCAGGCTACCATCCATTGTAGTAACAAAAATCTCGACTACAGACTACCTTCCATAATGACCAGGCTACCATCCATTGGAGTAACAAAAATCTCGACAACAGACTACCTTCCATAATGAAAAGGCTACCATCCATTGGTGTAACAGAAATCATAATAAAAGACTACCTTCCATAATGACAAGGTTACAATCCATTGCAGTAACAAAAATCTCGACAACAAACTACCTTCCATAATGACAAGGCTACCAACCATTGTAGTAACAAAAATCTTGACAATAGACTACCTTCCACAATGACAAGGCTTTTATCCAATGGAGTAATAAAAATATCGACAATAGACTATCTTCCATAATGACAAGGCTACCATCCATTGGAGTAACAAAAATCTCGACAGCAGACTACCTTCCAAAATGACAAGGGTACCATCCATTGGAGTAACAAAATTATCCACAAGAGACAACCTTCCATAATGACAAGGCTACCATCCATTGGAGTAAAAAAAATCTCGACAAACAGACTACCTTCCATAATGACAACGCTACCATCCATTGTAGTAACAAAAATCTTGACAATAGACTACCTTCCACAATGACAAGGCTACCATCCATTGTAGTAACAAAAATCTCTACAACAGACTACCTTCCATAATGACAAGGCTACCATCTATTGCAGTAACAAAAATCTCGACAACAAACATCCTTCCATAATGAACAGGCTACCATCCATAATAGTAACAAAGATATCGGCAAAATACTACCATCCATAATGACAAGGCTACCATCCATTGTAGTAACAAAGATATCGACAACATACTACCTTCCATAATGACAAGGCTTCCATCCAATGGGGTAAAAAAATCGACAATACACTATCTTCCATAATGACAAGGCTACCATCCATTGGAGTAAAAAAAATCTCGACAACAAACTACATTCCATAATGACTAGGCTAACATCCATTGGAGTAACAAAGTTATCAACAACATACTACCTTCCATAACGACAATGCTACAATCCATTATAGTAACAAAAATCTCGACAACAGAATACCTTCCATAATGACAAGGCTACCATCCATTATAGTAACAAAAATGACGACAACAGACAACCTTACATAATGACCAGGCTACCATCCATTGGAGTAACAAATATTTCGACAACAGAATACCTTCCAAAATGACAAGGCTACCATCCATTGGTGTAACAAAAATCATAATAACACACTACCTTCCATAATGACAAGGTTACCATCCATTGCATTAACAAAAATCTCGACAACAAACTACCTTTCATAATGACAAGGCTACCATCCCTTGATATAACAAAAATATCGATAACAGACTACCTTCCATAATGACAAGGCTTTCATCCAATGGAGTAACAAAAATCTCGACAACAAACTACCTTCCATAATGACAAGGGTACCATCCATTGGAGTAACAAAAATCTCGACAACTGACTACCTTCCATAATGACAAGGGTACCATCCATTGGAGTAACATAAATATACACAAGAGACAACCTTCCGTAATGACAAGTCTACCATCCATTGGAGTAACTTAAATCTCGACAACAGACTACCTTCTATAATGAAAAGGCTACCATCCATTGTAGTAACAAAAATCTCGACAACATACTACCTTCCATAATGACAAGGGTATCATCATTAGAGTAACAAAAATATCCACAAGAGACTACCTTCCATAATGACAAGGCTATAATCCATTGGAGTAACAAAAATCTTGACAATAGACTACCTTCCATAATGACAAGGCTACCATCCATTAGAGTAACAAAAATATAGACAACATACTACCTTCCATAATGACTAGGCTACCATCCATTGGAGTAACAAAGATATCGACAACAGACTACCTTCCATAACGACAAGGCTACAATCCATTATAGTAACAAAAATCTCGACAACAGAATACCTTCCATAATGACAAGGCTACCATCCATTATAGTAACAAAAATCTCGACAACAGACTACCTTCCATAATGACCAGGCTACCATCCATTAGAGTAACAAAAATCTCGGCAACAGACTACCTTCCATAATGACAAGGCTACCATCCATTGGTGTAACAGTAGTCATAATAACAGACTACCTTCCATAATGACAAGGTTACCATCCATTGTAGTATCAAAAATCTCGACAAAAAACTACCTTCCATAATGACAAGGCTACCATCCATTGGAATAACAAAAATCTCAACAACAAACTACCTTCCATAATGACAAGGCTTTCATCCAATGGGTAATAAAAATATCGACAATAGACTATCTTCCATAATGACAAGGCTACCATCCATTGGAATAACAAAAATCTAGACAACAGACTACCTTCCATAATGACAAGACTTCCATCCAATGGGGTAATAAAAATATCGACAATAGACTACCTTCCATAATGACAAGGGTATCATCATTGGAGTTGAAAAAATCTCGACAAGAGACTACCTTCCATAATGACAAGGCTACCATCCATTAGAGTAACAAAAATATAGACAACATACTACCTTCCATAATGACTAGGCTACCATCCATTGGAGTAACAAAGATATCGACAACAGACTACCTTCCATAACGACAAGGCTACAATCCATTATAGTAACAAAAATCTCGACAACAGAATACCTTCCACAATGACAAGGCTACCATCCATTATAGTAACAAAAATCACGACAACAGACTACCTTCCATAATGACCAGGCTACCATCCATTAGAGTAACAAAAATCTCGACAACAGACTACCTTCCATAATGACAAGGCTACCATCCATTGGTGTAACAGAAATCATAATAACAGACTACCTTCCATAATGACAAGGTTACCATCCATTGCAGTATCAAAAATCTCGACAAAAAACTACCTTCCATAATGACAAGGCTACCATCCATTGGAATAACAAAAATCTCGACAACAGAATACCTTCCATAATAACAAGGCTTTCACCCAATGGAGTAATAAAAATATCGATAATAGACTATATTCCATAATGACAAGGCTACCATCCATTGGAATACCAAAAATCTAGACAACATACTACCTTCCATAATGACAAGGCTTTCTTCCAATGGAGTAATAAAAATATTGATAATAGACTATCTTCCATAATAACAAGGCTACCATCCATTGGAGTAACAAAAATCTCGACAACAAACTACCTTCCATAATGACAAGGGTACCATCCATTGGAGTAACAAAAATCTCGACAACAGACTACCTTTCATAATGACAAGTCTACCATCCATTGGAGTAATAAAAATATCGACAACTGACTACCTTCTATAATGAAAAGGCTACCATCCATTGTAGTAACAAAAATCTCGACAACATACTACCCTCCATAATGACAAGGGTATCATCATTGGAGTAGCAAAAATATCCACAAGAGACTACCTTCCATAATTACAAGGCTATAATCTATTTGAGTAACAAAAATCTTGACAATAGACTACCTTCCATAATGACAAGGCTACCATCCATTAGAGTAACAAAAATATAGACAACATACTACCTTCCAAAATGACTAGGCTACCATCCATTGGAGTAACAAAGATATCGACAACAGACTACCTTCCATAACGACAAGGCTATAATCCATTATAGTAACAAAAATCTCGACAACAGAATACCTTCCATAATGACAAGGCAACCATCCATTATAGTAACAAAAATCTCGACAACAGACTACCTATTAAAATGACCAGGCTACCATCCATTAGAGTAACAAAAATCTCGACAACAAACTACCTTCCATAATGACAAGGCTACCATCCATTGGTGTAACAGAAATCATAATAACAGACTACCTTCCATAATGAGAAGGTTACCATCCATTGCAGTATCAAAAATCTCGACAAAAAACTACCTTCCATAATGACAAGGCTACCATCCATTGGAATAACAAAAATCTCGACAACAGACTACCTTCCATAATGACAAGGCTTTCATCCAATGGAGTAATAAAAATATCGACAATAGACTATCTTCCATAATGACAAGGCTACCATCCATTGGAATAACAAAAATCTAGACAACAAACTACCTTCCCTAATGACAAGGCTTTCTTCCAATGGAGTAATAAAAATATTGATAATAGACTATCTTCCATAATAACAAGGCTACCATCCATTGGAGTAACATAAATCTCGACAACAAACTACCTTCCATAATGACAAGGGTACCATCCATTGGAGTAACAAAAATCTCGACAACAGACTACCTTCCAAAATGACAAGGGTACCATCCATTGGAGTAACATAAATATACACAAGACACAACCTTCCATAATGACAAGTCTACCATCCATTGGATTAACAAAAATCTCGACAACAGACTACCTTCTATAATGAAAAGGCTACCATCCATTGTAGTAACAAAAATCTCGACAACAAACTACCTTCCATAATGACAAGGGTATCATCACTGGAGTAACAAAAATATCCACAAGAGACTACCTTCCATAATGACAAGGCTATAATCCATTGGAGTAACAAAAATCTTGACAGTAGAGTACCTTCCATAATGACAAGGCTACCATCCATTAGAGTAACAAAAATATAGACAACATACTACCTTCCAAAATGACTAGGTTACCCTCCATTGGAGTAACAAAGATATCGACAACAGACTACCTTCCATAACGACAAGGCTACAATCCATTATAGTAACAAAAATCTCGACAACAGAATACCTTCCATAATGACAAGACAACCATCCATTATAGTAACAAAAATCTCGACAATAGACTATCTTCCATAATGACCAGGCTACCATCCATTAGAGTAACAAAAATCTCGACAACAAACTACCTTCCATAATGACAAGGCTACCATCCATTGGTGTAACAGAAATCATAATAACAGACTACCTTCCATAATGAGAAGGTTACCATCCATTGCAGTATCAAAAATCTCGACAAAAAACTACCTTCCATAATGACAAGGCTACCATCCATTGGAATAACAAAAATCTCGACAACAGACTACCTTCCATAATGACAAGGCTTTCATCCAATGGAGTAATAAAAATATCGACAATAGACTATCTTCCATAATGACAAGGCTACCATCCATTGGAATAACAAAAATCTAGACAAGAAACTACCTTCCCTAATGACAAGGCTTTCTTCCAATGGAGTAATAAAAATATTGATAATAGACTATCTTCCATAATAACAAGGCTACCATCCATTGGAGTAACAAAAATCTCGACAATAAACTACCTTCCATAATGACAAGGGTACCATCCATTGGAGTAACAAAAATCTCGACAACAGACTACCTTCCATAATGACAAGGGTACCATCCATTGGAGTAACATAAATATACACAAGAGACAACCTTCCATAATGACAAGTCTACCATCCATTGGAGTAACAAAAATCTCGACAACAGACTACCTTCTATAATGAAAAGGCTACCATCCATTGTAGTAACAAAAATCTCGACAACATACTACCTTCCATAATGACAAGGGTATCATCACTGGAGTAACAAAAATATCCACAAGAGACTACCTTCCATAATGACAAGGCTATAATCCATTGGAGTAACAAAAATCTTGACAGTAGAGTACCTTCCATAATGACAAGGCTACCATCCATTAGAGTAACAAAAATATAGACAACATACTACCTTCCAAAATGACTAGGCTACCCTCCATTGGAGTAACAAAGATATCGACAACAGACTACCTTCCATAACGACAAGGCTACAATCCATTATAGTAACAAAAATCTCGACAACAGAATATCTTCCATAATGACAAGGCAACCATCCATTATAGTAACAAAAATCTCGACAACAGACTACCTATTATAATGATCAGGCTACCATCCATTAGAGTAACAAAAATCTCGACAACAAACTACCTTCCATAATGACAAGGCTACCATCCATTGGTGTAACAGAAATCATAATAACAGACTACCTTCCATAATGAGAAGGTTACCATCCATTGCAGTATCAAAAATCTCGACAAAAAACTACCTTCCATAATGACAAGGCTACCATCCATTGGAATAACAAAAATCTCGACAACAGACTACCTTCCATAATGACAAGGCTTTCATCCAATGGAGTAATAAAAATATCGACAATAGACTATCCTCCATAATGACAAGGCTACCATCCATTGGAATAACAAAAATCTAGACAACAAACTACCTTCCCTAATGACAAGGCTTTCTTCCAATGGAGTAATAAAAATATTGATAATAGACTATCTTCCATAATAACAAGGCTACCATCCATTGGAGTAACATAAATCTCGACAACAAACTACCTTCCATAATGACAAGGGTACCATCCATTGGAGTAACAAAAATCTCGACAACAGACTACCTTCCAAAATGACAAGGGTACCATCCATTGGAGTAACATAAATATACACAAGACACAACCTTCCATAATGACAAGTCTACCATCCATTGGAGTAACAAAAATCTCGACAACAGACTACCTTCTATAATGAAAAGGCTACCATCCATTGTAGTAACAAAAATCTCGACAACAAACTACCTTCCATAATGACAAGGGTATCATCACTGGAGTAACAAAAATATCCACAAGAGACTACCTTCCATAATGACAAGGCTATAATCCATTGGAGTAACAAAAATCTTGACAGTAGAGTACCTTCCATAATGACAAGGCTACCATCCATTAGAGTAACAAAAATATAGACAACATACTACCTTCCAAAATGACTAGGTTACCCTCCATTGGAGTAACAAAGATATCGACAACAGACTACCTTCCATAACGACAAGGCTACAATCCATTATAGTAACAAAAATCTCGACAACAGAATACCTTCCATAATGACAAGACAACCATCCATTATAGTAACAAAAATCTCGACAACAGACTATCTTCCATAATGACCAGGCTACCATCCATTAGAGTAACAAAAATCTCGACAACAAACTACCTTCCATAATGACAAGGCTACCATCCATTGGTGTAATAGAAATCATAATAACAGACTACCTTCCATAATGAGAAGGTTACCATCCATTGCAGTATCAAAAATCTCGACAAAAAACTACCTTCCATAATGACAAGGCTACCATCCATTGGAATAACAAAAATCTCGACAACAGACTACCTTCCATAATGACAAGGCTTTCATCCAATGGAGTAATAAAAATATCGACAATAGACTATCTTCCATAATGACAAGGCTACCATCCATTGGAATAACAAAAATCTAGACAAGAAACTACCTTCCCTAATGACAAGGCTTTCTTCCAATGGAGTAATAAAAATATTGATAATAGACTATCTTCCATAATAACAAGGCTACCATCCATTGGAGTAACAAAAATCTCGACAATAAACTACCTTCCATAATGACAAGGGTACCATCCATTGGAGTAACAAAAATCTTAACAACAGACTACCTTCCATAATGACAAGGGTACCATCCATTGGAGTAACATAAATATACACAAGAGACAACCTTCCATAATGACAAGTCTACCATCCATTGGAGTAACAAAAATCTCGACAACAGACTACCTTCTATAATGAAAAGGCTACCATCCATTGTAGTAACAAAAATCTCGACAACATACTACCTTCCATAATGACAAGGGTATCATCACTGGAGTAACAAAAATATCCACAAGAGACTACCTTCCATAATGACAAGGCTATAATCCATTGGAGTAACAAAAATCTTGACAGTAGAGTACCTTCCATAATGACAAGGCTACCATCCATTAGAGTAACAAAAATATAGACAACATACTACCTTCCAAAATGACTAGGCTACCCTCCATTGGAGTAACAAAGATATCGACAACAGACTACCTTCCATAACGACAAGGCTACAATCCATTATAGTAACAAAAATCTCGACAACAGAATACCTTCCATAATGACAAGGCAACCATCCATTATAGTAACAAAAATCTCGACAACAGACTACCTTCCATAATGACCAGGCTACCATCCATTAGAGTAACAAAAATCTCGACAATAAACTACCTTCCATAATGACAAGGCTACCATCCATTGGTGTAACAGAAATCATAATAACAGACTACCTTCCATAATGAGAAGGTTACCATCCATTGCAGTATCAAAAATCTCGACAAAAAACTACCTTCCATAATGACAAGGCTACCATCCATTGGAATAACAAAAATCTCGACAACAGACTACCTTCCATAATGACAAGGCTTTCATCCAATGGAGTAATAAAAATATCGACAATAGACTATCTTCCATAATGACAAGGCTACCATCCATTGGAATAACAAAAATCTAGACAACAAACTACCTTCCCTAATGACAAGGCTTTCTTCCAATGGAGTAATAAAAATATTGATAATAGACTATCTTCCATAATAACAAGGCAACCATCCATTGGAGTAACAAAAATCTCGACAACAAACTACCTTCCATAATGACAAGGGTACCATCCATTGGAGTAACAAAAATCTCGACAACAGACTACCTTCCATAATGACAAGGGTACCATCCATTGGAGTAACATAAATATACACAAGACACAACCTTCCATAATGACAATTCTACCATCCATTGGAGTAACAAAAATCTCGACAACAGACTACCTTCTATAATGAAAAGGCTACCATCCATTGTAGTAACAAAAATCCCGACAACATACTACCTTCCACAATGACAAGGGTATCATCACTGGAGTAACAAAAATATCCACAAGAGACTACCTTCCATAATGACAAGGCTATAATCCATTGGAGTAACAAAAATCTTGACAGTAGAGTACCTTCCATAATGACAAGGCTACCATCCATTAGAGTAACAAAAATATAGACAACATACTACCTTCCATAATGACTAGGCTACCATCCATTGGAGTAACAAAGATATCGACAACAGACTACCTTCCATAACGACAAGGCTACCTTCCATTGGTATAACAGAAATCTCGACAACAGACTACCTTCCATAATGACAAGGCTTTCATCCAATGGAGTAATAAAAATATCGACAATAGACTATCTTCCATAATGACAAGGCTACCATCCATTGGAATAACAAAAATCTAGACAACAAACTACCTTCCCTAATGACAAGGCTTTCATCCATTGGTGTAACAGAAATCATAATAACAGACTACCTTCCATAATGACAAGGTTACCATCCATTGCAGTATCAAAAATCTCGACAAAAAACTACCTTCCATAATGACAAGGCTACCATCCATTGGAATAACAAAAATCTCGACAACAGACTACCTTCCATAATGACAAGGCTTTCATCCAATGGGTAATAAAAATATCGATAATAGACTATCTTCCATAATGACAAGGCTACCATCCATTGGAATAACAAAAATCTAGACAACATACTACCTTCCATAATGACAAGACTTCCATCCAATGGGGTAATAAAAATATCGACAATAGACTAACTTCCATAATGACAAGGCTACCATCCATTGGAGTAACAAAAATCTCGACAACAAACTACCTTCCATAATGACAAGGGTACCATCCATTGGAGTAACAAAAATAACCACAAGAGACAACCTTCCATAATGACAAGTCTACCATCCATTGGAGTAACAAAAATATCGACAACAGACTACCTTCTATAATGAAAAGGCTACCATCCATTGTAGTAACAAAAATATCGACAACATACTACCTTCCATAATGACAAGGGTATCATCACTGGAGTAGCAAAAATATCCACAAGAGACTACCTTCCATAATGACAAGGCTATAATCCATTTGAGTAACAAAAATCTTGACAATAGACTACCTTCCATAATGACAACGCTACCATCCATTAGAGTAACAAAAATATAGACAACATACTACCTTCCAAAATGACTAGGCTACCATCCATTAGAGTAACAAAAATCTCGACAACAAACTACCTTCCATAATGACCAGGCTACCATCCATTAGAGTAACAAAAATCTCGACAACAAACTACCTTCCATAATGACAAGGCTACCATCCATTGGTGTAACAGAAATCATAATAACAGACTACCTTCCATAATGAGAAGGCTACCATCCATTGCAGTATCAAAAATCTCGACAAAAAACTACCTTCCATAATGACAAGGCTACCATCCATTGGAATAACAAAAATCTCGACAACAGACAACCTTCCATAATGACAAGGCTTTCATCCAATGGAGTAATAAAAATATCGACAATAGACTATCTTCCATAATGACAAGTCTACCATCCATTGGAATAACAAAAATCTCGACAACTGACTACCTTCTATAATGAAAAGGCTACCATCCATTGTAGTAACAAAAATCTCGACAACATACTACCCTCCATAATGACAAGGGTATCATCATTGGAGTAGCAAAAATATCCACAAGAGACTACCTTCCATAATTACAAGGCTATAATCTATTTGAGTAACAAAAATCTTGACAATAGACTACCTTCCATAATGACAAGGCTACCATCCATTAGAGTAACAAAAATATAGACAACATACTACCTTCCAAAATGACTAGGCTACCATCCATTGGAGTAACAAAGATATCGACAACAGACTACCTTCCATAACGACAAGGCTATAATCCATTATAGTAACAAAAATCTCGACAACAGAATACCTTCCATAATGACAAGGCAACCATCCATTATAGTAACAAAAATCTCGACAACAGACTACCTATTAAAATGACCAGGCTACCATCCATTAGAGTAACAAAAATCTCGACAACAAACTACCTTCCATAATGACAAGGCTACCATCCATTGGTGTAACAGAAATCATAATAACAGACTACCTTCCATAATGAGAAGGTTACCATCCATTGCAGTATCAAAAATCTCGACAAAAAACTACCTTCCATAATGACAAGGCTACCATCCATTGGAATAACAAAAATCTCGACAACAGACTACCTTCCATAATGACAAGGCTTTCATCCAATGGAGTAATAAAAATATCGACAATAGACTATCTTCCATAATGACAAGGCTACCATCCATTGGAATAACAAAAATCTAGACAACAAACTACCTTCCCTAATGACAAGGCTTTCTTCCAATGGAGTAATAAAAATATTGATAATAGACTATCTTCCATAATAACAAGGCTACCATCCATTGGAGTAACATAAATCTCGACAACAAACTACCTTCCATAATGACAAGGGTACCATCCATTGGAGTAACAAAAATCTCGACAACAGACTACCTTCCAAAATGACAAGGGTACCATCCATTGGAGTAACATAAATGTACACAAGACACAACCTTCCATAATGACAAGTCTACCATCCATTGGAGTAACAAAAATCTCGACAACAGACTACCTTCTATAATGAAAAGGCTACCATCCATTGTAGTAACAAAAATCTCGACAACAAACTACCTTCCATAATGACAAGGGTATCATCACTGGAGTAACAAAAATATCCACAAGAGACTACCTTCCATAATGACAAGGCTATAATCCATTGGAGTAACAAAAATCTTGACAGTAGAGTACCTTCCATAATGACAAGGCTACCATCCATTAGAGTAACAAAAATATAGACAACATACTACCTTCCAAAATGACTAGGTTACCCTCCATTGGAGTAACAAAGATATCGACAACAGACTACCTTCCATAATGACAAGGCTACAATCCATTATAGTAACAAAAATCTCGACAACAGAATACCTTCCATAATGACAAGACAACCATCCATTATAGTAACAAAAATCTCGACAACAGACTATCTTCCATAATGACCAGGCTACCATCCATTAGAGTAACAAAAATCTCGACAACAAACTACCTTCCATAATGACAAGGCTACCATCCATTGGTGTAACAGAAATCATAATAACAGACTACCTTCCATAATGAGAAGGTTACCATCCATTGCAGTATCAAAAATCTCGACAAAAAACTACCTTCCATAATGACAAGGCTACCATCCATTGGAATAACAAAAATCTCGACAACAGACTACCTTCCATAATGACAAGGCTTTCATCCAATGGAGTAATAAAAATATCGACAATAGACTATCTTCCATAATGACAAGGCTACCATCCATTGGAATAACAAAAATCTAGACAAGAAACTACCTTCCCTAATGACAAGGCTTTCTTCCAATGGAGTAATAAAAATATTGATAATAGACTATCTTCCATAATAACAAGGCTACCATCCATTGGAGTAACAAAAATCTCGACAATAAACTACCTTCCATAATGACAAGGGTACCATCCATTGGAGTAACAAAAATCTCGACAACAGACTACCTTCCATAATGACAAGGGTACCATCCATTGGAGTAACATAAATATACACAAGAGACAACCTTCCATAATGACAAGTCTACCATCCATTGGAGTAACAAAAATCTCGACAACAGACTACCTTCTATAATGAAAAGGCTACCATCCATTGTAGTAACAAAAATCTCGACAACATACTACCTTCCATAATGACAAGGGTATCATCACTGGAGTAACAAAAATATCCACAAGAGACTACCTTCCATAATGACAAGGCTATAATCCATTAGAGTAACAAAAATCTTGACAGTAGAGTACCTTCCATAATGACAAGGCTACCATCCATTAGAGTAACAAAAATATAGACAACATACTACCTTCCAAAATGACTAGGCTACCCTCCATTGGAGTAACAAAGATATCGACAACAGACTACCTTCCATAACGACAAGGCTACAATCCATTATAGTAACAAAAATCTCGACAACAGAATACCTTCCATAATGACAAGGCAACCATCCATTATAGTAACAAAAATCTCGACAACAGACTACCTATTATAATGATCAGGCTACCATCCATTAGAGTAACAAAAATCTCGACAACAAACTACCTTCCATAATGACAAGGCTACCATCCATTGGTGTAACAGAAATCATAATAACAGACTACCTTCCATAATGAGAAGGTTACCATCCATTGCAGTATCAAAAATCTCGACAAAAAACTACCTTCCATAATGACAAGGCTACCATCCATTGGAATAACAAAAATCTCGACAACAGACTACCTTCCATAATGACAAGGCTTTCATCCAATGGAGTAATAAAAATATCGACAATAGACTATCTTCCATAATGACAAGGCTACCATCCATTGGAATAACAAAAATCTAGACAACAAACTACCTTCCCTAATGACAAGGCTTTCTTCCAATGGAGTAATAAAAATATTGATAATAGACTATCTTCCATAATAACAAGGCTACCATCCATTGGAGTAACATAAATCTCGACAACAAACTACCTTCCATAATGACAAGGGTACCATCCATTGGAGTAACAAAAATCTCGACAACAGACTACCTTCCAAAATGACAAGGGTACCATCCATTGGAGTAACATAAATATACACAAGACACAACCTTCCATAATGACAAGTCTACCATCCATTGGAGTAACAAAAATCTCGACAACAGACTACCTTCTATAATGAAAAGGCTACCATCCATTGTAGTAACAAAAATCTCGACAACAAACTACCTTCCATAATGACAAGGGTATCATCACTGGAGTAACAAAAATATCCACAAGAGACTACCTTCCATAATGACAAGGCTATAATCCATTGGAGTAACAAAAATCTTGACAGTAGAGTACCTTCCATAATGACAAGGCTACCATCCATTAGAGTAACAAAAATATAGACAACATACTACCTTCCAAAATGACTAGGTTACCCTCCATTGGAGTAACAAAGATATCGACAACAGACTACCTTCCATAACGACAAGGCTACAATCCATTATAGTAACAAAAATCTCGACAACAGAATACCTTCCATAATGACAAGACAACCATCCATTATAGTAACAAAAATCTCGACAACAGACTATCTTCCATAATGACCAGGCTACCATCCATTAGAGTAACAAAAATCTCGACAACAAACTACCTTCCATAATGACAAGGCTACCATCCATTGGTGTAACAGAAATCATAATAACAGACTACCTTCCATAATGAGAAGGTTACCATCCATTGCAGTATCAAAAATCTCGACAAAAAACTACCTTCCATAATGACAAGGCTACCATCCATTGGAATAACAAAAATCTCGACAACAGACTACCTTCCATAATGACAAGGCTTTCATCCAATGGAGTAATAAAAATATCGACAATAGACTATCTTCCATAATGACAAGGCTACCATCCATTGGAATAACAAAAATCTAGACAAGAAACTACCTTCCCTAATGACAAGGCTTTCTTCCAATGGAGTAATAAAAATATTGATAATAGACTATCTTCCATAATAACAAGGCTACCATCCATTGGAGTAACAAAAATCTCGACAATAAACTACCTTCCATAATGACAAGGGTACCATCCATTGGAGTAACAAAAATCTTAACAACAGACTACCTTCCATAATGACAAGGGTACCATCCATTGGAGTAACATAAATATACACAAGAGACAACCTTCCATAATGACAAGTCTACCATCCATTGGAGTAACAAAAATCTCGACAACAGACTACCTTCTATAATGAAAAGGCTACCATCCATTGTAGTAACAAAAATCTCGACAACATACTACCTTCCATAATGACAAGGGTATCATCACTGGAGTAACAAAAATATCCACAAGAGACTACCTTCCATAATGACAAGGCTATAATCCATTGGAGTAACAAAAATCTTGACAGTAGAGTACCTTCCATAATGACAAGGCTACCATCCATTAGAGTAACAAAAATATAGACAACATACTACCTTCCAAAATGACTAGGCTACCCTCCATTGGAGTAACAAAGATATCGACAACAGACTACCTTCCATAACGACAAGGCTACAATCCATTATAGTAACAAAAATCTCGACAACAGAATACCTTCCATAATGACAAGGCAACCATCCATTATAGTAACAAAAATCTCGACAACAGACTACCTTCCATAATGACCAGGCTACCATCCATTAGAGTAACAAAAATCTCGACAATAAACTACCTTCCATAATGACAAGGCTACCATCCATTGGTGTAACAGAAATCATAATAACAGACTACCTTCCATAATGAGAAGGTTACCATCCATTGCAGTATCAAAAATCTCGACAAAAAACTACCTTCCATAATGACAAGGCTACCATCCATTGGAATAACAAAAATCTCGACAACAGACTACCTTCCATAATGACAAGGCTTTCATCCAATGGAGTAATAAAAATATCGACAATAGACTATCTTCCATAATGACAAGGCTACCATCCATTGGAATAACAAAAATCTAGACAACAAACTACCTTCCCTAATGACAAGGCTTTCTTCCAATGGAGTAATAAAAATATTGATAATAGACTATCTTCCATAATAACAAGGCAACCATCCATTGGAGTAACAAAAATCTCGACAACAAACTACCTTCCATAATGACAAGGGTACCATCCATTGGAGTAACAAAAATCTCGACAACAGACTACCTTCCATAATGACAAGGGTACCATCCATTGGAGTAACATAAATATACACAAGACACAACCTTCCATAATGACAATTCTACCATCCATTGGAGTAACAAAAATCTCGACAACAGACTACCTTCTATAATGAAAAGGCTACCATCCATTGTAGTAACAAAAATCTCGACAACATACTACCTTCCACAATGACAAGGGTATCATCACTGGAGTAACAAAAATATCCACAAGAGACTACCTTCCATAATGACAAGGCTATAATCCATTGGAGTAACAAAAATCTTGACAGTAGAGTACCTTCCATAATGACAAGGCTACCATCCATTAGAGTAACAAAAATATAGACAACATACTACCTTCCATAATGACTAGGCTACCATCCATTGGAGTAACAAAAATCTCGACAACAAACTACCTTCCATAATGACAAGGGTACCATCCATTGGAGTAAAAAAAATATCCACAAGAGACAACCTTCCATAATGACAAGTCTACCATCCATTGGAGTATCAAAAATATCGACAACAGACTACCTTCTATAATGAAAAGGCTACCATCCATTGTAGTAACAAAAATCTCGACAACATACTACCTTCCATAATGTAAATGGTATCATCATTGGAGTAACAAAAATATCCTCAAGAGACTACCTTCCATAATGACAAGGCTATAATCCATTGGAGTAACAAAAATTTTGACAATAGACTACCTTCCATAATGACAAGGCTACCATCCATTAGAGTAACAAAAATATATACAACATACTACCTTCCATAATGACTAGGCTACCATCCATTGGAGTAACAAAGATATCGACAACAGACTACCTTCCATAACGACAAGGCTACAATCCATTATAGTAACAAAAATCTCGACAACAGAATACCTTCCATAATGACAAGGCTACCATCCATTATAGTAACAAAAATCTCGACAACAGACTACCTACCATAATGACCAGGCTACCATCCATTAGAGTAACAAAAATCTCGACAACAGACAACCTTCCATAATGACAAGGCTACCATCCATTGGTGTAACAGAAATCACAATAACAGACTACCTTCCATAATAACAAGGTTACCATCCATTGCAGTATCAAAAATCTCGACAAAAAACTACCTTCCATAATGACAAGGCTACCATCCATTGGAATAACAAAAATCTCGACAACAGACTACCTTCCATAATGACAAGGCTTTCATCCAATGGAGTAATAAAAATATCGACAATAGACTATCTTCCATAATGACAAGGCTACCATCCATTGGAATAACAAAAATATAGACAACAAACTACCTTCCCTAATGACAAGGCATTCTTCCAATGGAGTAATAAAAATATTGATAATAGACTATCTTCCATAATAGCAAGGGTACCATCCATTGGAGTAACAAAAATCTCGACAACAAACTACCTTCCATAATGACAAGGGTACCATCCATTGGGGTAACAAAAATCTCGACAACAGACTACCTTTCATAATGACAAGGGTACCATCCATTGGAGTAACATAAATATACACAAGACACAACCTTCCATAATGACAAGTCTACCATCCATTGGAGTAACAAAAATCTCGACAACAGACTACCTTCTATAATGAAAAGGCTACCATCCATTGTAATAACAAAAATCTCGACAACATACTACCTTCCATAATGACAAGGGTATCATCATTGGAGTAACAAAAATATCCACAAGAGACTACCTTCCATAATGACAAGGCTATAATCCATTGGAGTAACAAAAATCTTGACAGTAGACTACCTTCCATAATGACAAGGCTACCATCCATTAGAGTAACAAAAATATTGACAACATACTACCTTCCATAATGACTAGGCTACCATCCATTGGAGTAACAAAGATATCGACAACAGACTACCTTCCATAACGACAAGGCTACAATCCATTATAGTAACAAAAATCTCGACAACAGAATACCTTCCATAATGACAAGGCTACCATCCATTATAGTAACAAAAATCTCGACAACAGACTACCTTCCATAATGACCAGGCTACCATCCATTAGAGTAACAAAAATCTCGACAACAGACTACCTTCCATAATGACAAGGCTACCATCCATTGGTGTAACAGAAATCATAATAACAGAGTACCTTCCATAATGACAAGGTTACCATCCATTGCAGTATCAAAAATCTCGACAAAAAACTACCTTCCATAATGACAAGGCTACCATCCATTGGAATAACAAAAATCTCGACAACAGACTACCTTCCATAATGACAAGGCTTTTATCCAATGGGTAATAAAAATATCGATAATAGACTATCTTCCATAATGACAAGGCTACCATCCATTGGAATAACAAAAATCTAGACAACAAACTACCTTCCCTAATGACAAGGCTTTCTTCCAATGGAGTAATAAAAATATTGATAATAGACTAACTTCCATAATGACAAGGCTACCATCCATTGGAGTAACAAAAATCTCGACAACAACTACCTTCCATAATGACAAGGGTACCATCCATTGGAGTAAAAAAAATATCCACAAGAGACAACCTTCCATAATGACAAGTCTACCATCCATTGGAGTATCAAAAATATCGACAACAGACTACCTTCTATAATGAAAAGGCTACCATCCATTGTAGTAACAAAAATCTCGACAACATACTACCTTCCATAATGTAAATGGTATCATCATTGGAGTAACAAAAATATCCTCAAGAGACTACCTTCCATAATGACAAGGCTATAATCCATTGGAGTAACAAAAATCTTGACAATAGACTACCTTCCATAATGACAAGGCTACCATCCATTAGAGTAACAAAAATATATACAACATACTACCTTCCATAATGACTAGGCTACCATCCATTGGAGTAACAAAGATATCGACAACAGACTACCTTCCATAACGACAAGGCTACAATCCATTATAGTAACAAAAATCTCGACAACAGAATACCTTCCATAATGACAAGGCTACCATCCATTATAGTAACAAAAATCTCGACAACAGACTACCTACCATAATGACCAGGCTACCATCCATTAGAGTAACATAAATCTCGACAACAGACTACCTTCCATAATGACAAGGCTACCATCCATTGGTGTAACAGAAATCACAATAACAGACTACCTTCCATAATGACAAGGTTACCATCCATTGCAGTATCAAACATCTCGACAAAAAACTACCTTCCATAATGACAAGGCTACCATCCATTGGAATAACAAAAATCTCGACAACAGACTACCTTCCATAATGACAAGGCTTTCATCCAATGGAGTAATAAAAATATCGACAATAGACTATCTTCCATAATGACAAGGCTACCATCCATTGGAATAACAAAAATCTAGACAACAAACTACCTTCCCTAATGACAAGGCTTTCTTCCAATGGAGTAATAAAAATATTGATAATAGACTATCTTCCATAATAACAAGGCTACCATCCATTGGAGTAACAAAAATCTCGACAACAAACTACTTTCCATAATGACAAAGCTACCATCCATTGGAGTAACAAAAATCTCGACAACAGACTACCTTTCATAATGACAAGGGTACCATCCATTGGAGTAACATAAATATACACAAGACACAACCTTCCATAATGACAAGTCTACCATCCATTGGAGTAACAAAAATCTCGACAACAAACTACCTTCTATAATGAAAAGGCTACCATCCATTGTAGTAACAAAAATCTCGACAACATACTACCTTCCATAATGACAAGGGTATCATCATTGGAGTAACAAAAATATCCACAAGAGACAACCTTCCATAATGACAAGGCTATAATCCATTGGAGTAACAAAAATCTTGACAGTAGACTACCTTCCATAATGACAAGGCTACCATCCATTAGAGTAACAAAAATATTGACAACATACTACCTTCCATAATGACGAGGCTACCATCCATTGGAGTAACAAAGATATCGACAACAGACTACCTTCCATAACGACAAGGCTACAATCCATTATAGTAACAAAAATCTCGACAACAGAATACCTTCCATAATGACAAGGCTACCATCCATTATAGTAACAAAAATCTCGACAACAGACTACCTTCCATAATGACCAGGCTACCATCCATTAGAGTAACAAAAATCTCGACAACAGACTACCTTCCATAATGACAAGGCTACCATCCATTGGTGTAACAGAAATCATAATAATAGAGTACCTTCCATAATGACAAGGTTACCATCCATTGCAGTATCAAAAATCTCGACAAAAAACTACCTTCCATAATGACAAGGCTACCATCCATTGGAATAACAAAAATCTCGACAACAGACTACCTTCCATAATGACAAGGCTTTTATCCAATGGGTAATAAAAATATCGATAATAGACTATCTTCCATAATGACAAGGCTACCATCCATTGGAATAACAAAAATCTAGACAACAAACTACCTTCCCTAATGACAAGGCTTTCTTCCAATGGAGTAATAAAAATATCGACAACAAACTACCTTCCATAATGACAAGGGTACCATCCATTGGAGTAACAAAAATATCCATAAGAGAAAGCCTTCCATAATGACAAGGCTACCATCCATTGGAGTAACAAAAATCTCGACAAGCAGACTACCTTCCATAATGACAAGGTTACCATCCATTGCATTAACAAAAATCTCGACAACAAACTACCTTCCATAATGACAAGGCTACCATCCCTTGATATAACAAAAATCTCGATAACAGACTACCTTCCATAATGACAAGGCTTTCATCCAATGGAGTAATAAAAATATCGACAATAGACTATCTCCCATAATGACAAGGCTACCATCCATTGGAGTAACAAAAATCTTGACAACAAACTACCTTCCATAATGACAAGGGTACCATCCATTGGAGTAACATAAATATACACAAGAGACAGCCTTCCATAATGACAAGTCTACCATCCATTGGAGTAACAAAAGTCTCGACAACAGACTACCTTCTATAATGAAAAGGCTACCATCCATTGTAGTAACAAAAATCTCGACAACATACTACCTTCCATAATGACAAGGGTATCATCATTAGAGTAACAAAAATATCCACAAGAGACTACCTTCCATAATGACAAGGCTATAATCCATTGGAGTAACAAAAATCTTGACAATAGACTACCTTCCATAATGACAAGGCTACCATCCATTAGAGTAACAAAAATATAGACAACATACTACCTTCCATAATGACTAGGCTACCATCCATTGGAGTAACGAAGATATCGAAAACAGACTACCTTCCATATCGACAAGGCTACAATCCATTATAGTAACAAAAATCTCGACAACATAATACCTTCCATAATGACAAGGCTACCATCCATTATAGTAACAAAAATCTCGACAACAGACTACCTTCCATAATGACAAGGGTATCATCATTAGAGTAACAAAAAAATCCACAAGAGACTACCTTCCATAATGACAAGGCTATAATCCATTGGAGTAACAAAAATCTTGACAATAGACTACCTTCCATAATGACAAGGCTACCATCCATTAGAGTAACAAAAATATAGACAACATACTACCTTCCATAATGACTAGGCTACCATCCATTGGAGTAACGAAGATATCGACAACAGACTACCTTCCATATCGACAAGGCTACAATCCATTATAGTAACAAAAATCTCGACAACATAATACCTTCCATAATGACAAGGCTACCATCCATTATAGTAACAAAAATCTCGACAACAGACTACCTTCCATAATGACCAGGCTACCATCCATTAGAGTAACAAAAATCTCGACAACAGACTACCTTCCATAATGACAAGGCTACCATCCATTGGTGTAACAGAAGTCATAATAATAGAATACCTTCCATAATGACAAGGTTACCATCCAATGTAGTATCAAAAATCTCGACAAAAAACTACCTTCCATAATGACAAGGCTACCATCCATTGGAATAACAAAAATCTCAACAACAGACTACCTTCCATAATGACAAGACTTCCATCCAATGGGGTAATAAAAATATCGACAATAGACTAACTTCCATAATGACAAGGGTACCATCCATTGGAGTAACAAAAATCTCGACAACAAACTACCTTCCATAATGACAAGGGTACCATCCATTGGAGTAACAAAAATATCCACAAGAGACAACCTTCCATAATGACAAGTCTACCATCCATTGGAGTATCAAAAATATCGACAACAGACTACCTTCTATAATGAAAAGGCTATCATCCATTGTAGTAACAAAAATCTCGACAACATACTACCTTCCATAATGACAAGGGTATCATCATTAGAGTAACAAAAATATCCAAAGAGACTACCTTCCATAATGACAAGGCTATAATCCATTGGAGTAACAAAAATCTTGACAATAGACTACCTTCCATAATGACAAGGCTACCATCCATTAGAGTAACAAAAATATAGACAACATACTACCTTCCATAATGACTAGCCTACCATCCATTGGAGTAACAAAGATATCGACAACAGACTACCTTCCATATCGACAAGGCTACAATCCATTATAGTAACAAAAATCTCGACAACAGAATACCTTCCATAATGACAAGGCCACGATCCATTATAGTAACAAAAATCTGAACAACAGACTACCTTCCATAATGACCAGGCTACCATCCATTAGAGTAACAAAAATCTCGACAACAGACTACCTTCCATAATGACAAGGCTACCATCCATTGGTGTAACAAAAATCATAATAACATACTACCTTCCATAATAACAAGGTTACCATCCATTGCAGTATCAAAAATCTCGACAAAAAACTACCTTCCATAATGACAAGGCTACCATCCATTGGAATAACAAAAATCTCGACAACAGACTACCTTCCATAATGACCAGGATACCATCCATTAGAGTAACAAAAATCTCGACAACAGATTACCTTCCATAATGACAAGGTTACCATCCATTTGTATAATAGAAATCATAAAAACATACTACCTTCCATAATGACAAGGTTACCATCCATTGCAGTATCAAAAATCTCGACAAAAAACTACCTTCCATAATGACAAGGCTACCATCCATTGGAATAACAAAAATCTCGACAACAGACTACCTTCCACAATGACAAGGGTACCATCCATTGGAGTAACATAAATATACACAAGAGACAACCTTCCATAATGACAAGTCTACCATCCATTGGAGTAACAAAAATATCGACAACAGACTACCTTCTATAATGAAAAGGCTACCATCCATTGTAGTAACAAAAATCTCGACAACATACTACCTTCCATAATGACAAGGGTATCATCATTGGAGTAACAAAAATATCCACAAGAGACTACCTTCCATAATGACAAGGCTATAATCCATTGGAATAACAAAAATCTTGACAATAGACTACCTTCCATAATGACAAGGCTACCATCCATTAGAGTAACAAAAATATAGACAACATACTACCTTCCATAATGACTAGGCTACCATCCATTGGAGTAACAAAGATATCGACAACAGACTACCTTCCATAACGACAAGGGTACAATAAATTATAGTAATAAAAATCTCGACAACAGAATACCTTCCATAATGACAAGGCTACCATCCTTTATAGTAACAAAAATCTCGACAACAGACTACCTTCCATAATGACCAGGCTACCATCCATTAGAGTAACAAAAATCTCGACAACAGACTACCTTCCATAATGACAAGGCTACCATCCATTGGTGTAACAGAAATCATAATAACAGACTATCTTCCATAATGACAAGGTTACCATCCATTGCAGTATCAAAAATCTCGACAAAAAACTACCTTCCATAATGACAAGGCTACCATCCATTGGAATAACAAAAATCTCGACAACAGACTACCTTCCATAATGACAAGGCTTTCATCCAATGGGTAATAAAAATATCGATAATAGACTATCTTCCATAATGACAAGGCTACCATCCATTGGAATAACAAAAATCTAGACAACTTACTACCTTCCATAATGACAAGACTTCCATCCAATGGGGTAATAAAAATATCGACAATAGACTAACTTCCATAATGACAAGGCTACCATCCATTGGAGTAACAAAAATCTCGACAACAAACTATCTTCCATAATGACAAGGGTACCATCCATTGGAGTAACAAAAATAACCACAAGAGACAACCTTCCATAATGACAAGTCTACCATCCATTGGAGTAACAAAAATATCGACAACAGACTACCTTCTATAATGAAAAGGCTACCATCCATTGTAGTAACAAAAATCTCGACAACATACTACCTTCCATAATGACAAGGGTATCATCATTGGAGTAGCAAAAATATCCACAAGAGACTACCTTCCATAATGACAAGGCTATAATCCATTTGAGTAACAAAAATCTTGACAATAGACTACCTTCCATAATGACAAGGCTACCATCCATTAGAGTAACAAAAATATAGACAACATACTACCTTCCAAAATGACTATGCTACCATCCATTGGAGTAACAAAGATATCGATAACAGACTACCTTCCATAACGACAAGGCTACAATCCATTATAGTAACAAAAATCTCGATAACAGAATACCTTCCATAATGACAAGGCTACCATCCATTATAGTAACAAAAATCTCGACAACAGACTACCTTCCATAATGACCAGGCTACCATCCATTAGAGTAACAAAAATCTCGACAACAGACTACCTTCCATAATGACAAGGCTAGCATCCATTGGTGTAACAGAAATCATAATAACAGACTACCTTCCATAATGACAAGGTTACCATCCATTGCAGTATCAAAAATCTCGACAAAAAACTACCTTCCATAATGACAAGGCTACCATCCATTGGAATAACAAAAATCTCGACAACAGACTACCTTCCATAATGACAAGGCTTTCATCCAATGGAGTAATAAAAATATCGACAATAGACTATCTTCCATAATGACAAGGCTACCATCCATTGGAATAAAAAAAATTTAGACAACAAACTACCTTCCCTAATGACAAGGCTTTCTTCCAATGGAGTAATAAAAATATTGATAATAGACTATCTTCCATAATAACAAGGCTACCATCCATTGGAGTAACAAAAATCTCGACAACAAACTACCTTCCATAATGACAAGGGTACCATCCATTGGAGTAACAAAAATCTCGACAACAGACTACCTTTCATAATGACAAGGGTACCATCCATTGGAGTAACATAAATATACACATAACACAACCTTCCATAATGACAAGTCTACCATCCATTGGAGTAACAAAAATCTCGACAACAGACTACCTTCTATGATGAAAAGGCTACCATCCATTGTAGTAACAAAAATCTCGACAACATACTACCTTCCATAATGACAAGGGTATCATCATTGGAGTAACAAAAATATCCACAAGAGACTACCTTCCATAATGACAAGGCTATAATCCATTGGAGTAACAAAAATCTTGACAGTAGACTACCTTCCATAATGACAAGGCTACCATCCATTAGAGTAACAAAAATATTGGCAACATACTACCTTCCATAATGACTAGGCTACCATCCATTGGAGTAACAAAGATATCGACAACAGACTACCTTCCATAACGACAAGGCTACAATCCATTATAGTAACAAAAATCTCGACAACAGAATACCTTCCATAATGACAAGGCTACCATCCATTATAGTAACAAAAATCTCGACAACAGACTACTCTCCATAATGACAAGGCTACCATCCATTAGAGTAACAAAAATCTCGACAACAGACTACCTTCCATAATGACAAGGCTACCATCCAATGGTATAACAGAAATCATAATAACAGACTACCTTCCATAATGACAAGGTTACCATCCCTTGCAGTATCAAAAATCTCGACAAAAAACTACCTTCCATAATTACAAGGCTACCATCCATTGGAATAACAAAAATCTCGACAACAGACTACCTTCCATAATGACAAGGCTTTCATCCAATGGAGTAATAAAAATATCGACAATAGACTATCTTCCATAATGACAAGGCTATCATCCATTGGAATAACAAAAATCTAGACAACAGACTACCTTCCCTAATGACAAGGCTTTCTTCCAATTGAGTAATAAAAATATTGATAATAGACTATCTTCTATAATAACAAGGCTACCATCCATTGGAGTAAAAAAAATATCGACAACAAACTACCTTCCATAATGACAAGGGTACCATCCATTGGAGTAACAAAAATATCCATAAGAGAAAGCCTTCCATAATGACAAGGCTACCATCCATTGGAGTAACAAAAATTTCGACAAGCAGACTACCTTCCATAATGACTAGGTTACCATCCATTGCATTAACAAAAATCGTGACAACAAACTACCTTCCATAATGACAAGGCTACCATCCCTTAATATAACAAAAATCTCGATAACAGACTACCTTCCATAATGACAAGGCTTTCATCCAATGGAGTAATAAAAATATCGACAATAGACTATCTTCCATAATGACAAGGCTACCATCCATTGGAGTAACAAAAATCTCGACAACAGACTACCTTCCATAATGACAAGGGTACCATCCATTGGAGTAACATAAATATACACAAGAGACAACCTTCCATAATGACAAGTCTACCATCCTTTGGAGTAACAAAAATCTCGACAACAGACTACCTTCTATAATGAAAAGGATACCATCCATTGTAGTAACAAAAATCTCGACAACATACTACCTTCCATAATGACAAGGGTATCATCATTAGAGTAACAAATATATCCACAAGAGACTACCTTCCATAATGACAAGGCTATAATCCATTGGAGTAACAAAAATCTTGACAATAGACTACCTTCCATAATGACAAGGCTACCATCCATTAGAGTAACAAAAATATAGACAACATACTACCTTCCATAATGACTAGGCTACCATCAATTGGAGTAATAAAGATATCGACAACAGACTACCTTCCATATCGACAAGGCTACAATCCATTATAGTAACAAAAATCTCGACAACAGAATACCTTCCATAATGACAAGGCTACCATCCATTATAGTAACAAAAATCTCGACAACAGACTACCTTCCATAATGACCAGGCTACCATCCATTAGAGTAACAAAAATCTCGACAACAGACTACCTTCCATAATGACAAGGCTACCATCCATTGGTGTAACAGAAGTCATAATAACAGACTAACTTCCATAATGACAAGGTTACCATCCATTGTAGTATCAAAAATCTCGACAAAAAATTACCTTCCATAATGACAAGGCTACCATCCATTGGAATAACAAAAATCTCAACAACAGACTACCTTCCATAATGACAAGGCTTTAATCCAATGGGTAATAAAAATATAGACAATAGACTATCTTCCATAATGACAAGGCTACCATCCATTGGAATAATAAAAATCTAGACAACAGACTACCTTCCATAATGACAAGACTTCCATCCAATGGGGTAATAAAAATATCGACAATAAACTAACTTCCATAATGACAAGGCTACCATCCATTGGAGTAACAAAAATATCGACAACAAACTGCCTTCCATAATGACAAGGGTACCATCCATTGGAGTAAAAAAAATATCTACAAGAGACAACCTTCCATAATGACAAGTCTACCATCCATTGGAGTATCAAAAATATCGACAACAGACTACCTTCTATAATGAAAAGGCTACCATCCATTGTAGTAACAAAAATCTCGAAAACATACTACCTTCCATAATGTAAAGGGTATCATCATTGGAGTAACAAAAATATCCTCAAGAGACTACCTTCCATAATGACAAGGCTATAATCCAATGGAGTAACAAAAATCTTGACAATAGACTACCTTCCATAATGACAAGGCTACCATTCATTAGAGTAACAAAAATATATACAACATACTACCTTCCATAATGACTAGGCTACCATCCATTGGAGTAACAAAGATATCGACAACAGACTACCTTCCATAACGACAAGGCTACAATCCATTATATTAACAAAATTCTCGACAACAGAATACCTTCCATAATGACAAGGCTACCATCCATTATAGTAACAAAAATCTCGACAACAGACTACCTTACATAATGACCAGGCTACCATCCATTAGAGTAACAAAAATCTCGACAACAGACTACCTTCCACAATGACAAGGCTACCATCCATTGGTGTAACAGAAATCATTATAACAGACTACCTTCCATAATGACAAGGTTACCATCCATTGCAGTATCAAAAATCTCGACAAAAAACTACCTTCCATAATGACAAGACTACCATCCATTGGAATAACAAAAATCTCGACAACAGACTACCTTTCATAATGACAAGGCTTTCATCCAATGGAGTAATAAAAATATCGATAATAGACTATCTTCCATAATTACAAAGCTACCATCCATTGGAATAACAAAAATCTAGACAACGAACTACCTTCCCTAATGACAAGGCTTTCTTCCAATGGAGTAATAAAAATATTGACAATAGACTATCTTCCATAATAACAAGGCTACCATCCATTAGAGTAACAAAAATCTCGACAACAAACTACCTTCCATAATGACAAGGGTACCATCCATTGGAGTAACAAAAATCTCGACAACAGACTACCTTTCATAATGACAAGGGTACCATCCATTGGAGTAACATAAATATACACAAGACACAACCTTCCATAATGACAAGTCTACCATCCATTGGAGTGACAAAAATCTCGACAACAGACTACCTTCTATAATGAAAAGGCTACCATCCATTGTAGTAACAAAAATCTCGACAACATACTACCTTCCATAATGACAAGGGTATTATCATTGGAGTAACAAAAATATCCACAAGAGACTACCTTCCATAATGACAAGGCTATAATCCATTGGAGTAACAAAAATATTGACAACATACTACCTTCCATAATGACTAGGCTACCATCCATTGGAGTAACAAAGATATCGACAACAGACTACCTTCCATAACGACAAGGCTACAATCCATTATAGTAACAAAAATCTCGACAACAGAATACCTTCCATAATGACAAGGCTACCATCCATTATAGTAACAAAAATCTCGACAACAGACTACTCTCCATAATGACCAGGCTACCATCCATTAGAGTAACAAAAATCTCGACAACAGACTACCTTCCATAATGACAAGGCTACCATCCATTGGTATAACAGAAATCATAATAACAGAATACCTTCCATAATGACAAGGTTACCATCCATTGCAGTATCAAAAATCTCGACAAAAAACTACCTTCCATAATTACAAGGCTACCATCCATTGGAATAACAAAAATCTCGACAACAGACTACCTTCCATAATGACAAGGCTTTCATCCAATGGAGTAATAAAAATATCGAGAATAGACTATCTTCCATAATGACAAGGCTATCATCCATTGGAATAACAAAAAACTAGACAACAGACTACCTTCCCTAATGACAAGGCTTTCTTCCAATGGAGTAATAAAAATATTGATAATAGACTACCTTCCATAATGACAAGGGTACCATCCATTGGAGTAACAAAAATATCCATAAGAGAAAGCCTTCCATAATGACAAGGCTACCATCCATAATTACAAGGCTACCATCCATTGTAGTAACAAAAATCTCGGTTATATACTACCTTCCATACTGACAAGGCTACCATCTATTGTAGTATCAAAAATCTCGAGAGTAGACTACCTTCCATAATGGCAAGGCTACAATCTATTGGAGTAACAAAAATCTCGACAACAGACTACATTCCATAATGACTAGGCTACCATCCATTGGAGTAACAAAGATATTGACAATGGACTACCTATCATAATGACAAGGATGCCATCCATTAGAATAACAAAAATCTCAACAACAGACTACCTTCCATAATGACAAGGCTACCATCCATTGCAGTAACAAAAATCTCGACAACAGACTACCTTCCATAATGACAAGGCTACCATCCATTGTAGTAACAAATATATCGACATCATACTACCATCCATAATGACAAGGCTTCCATCCAATGGGGTAATAAAAATATCGACAATAGACTATCTTCCATAATGACAAGGCTACCATCCGATGGAGTAACAAAAATCTCGACAACAGACTACCTTCCATAATGACAAGGGTACCATCCATTGGAGTAACAAAAATATCCAAAAGAGACAACCTTCCATAATGACAAGGTTAACATCCATTGGAGTAAAAAAAATCTCGAAAACAGACTACCTTCCATAATGAAAAGGCAACCATCCATTGTAGTAACAAAAATCTCGACAACATACCACTTTCCATAATGACAAGGGTATCATCATTGGAGTAACAAAAATATCCACAAGAGACTACCTTCTATAATGACAAGGCTACAATCCATTTGAGTAACCAAAATGCCGACAATAGACTACCTTCCATTATGACAAGGCTACCATCCATTGGAGTAACATAAATCTAGACAACAGACTACCTTCAATAATTACTAGGCTACCATCCATTGGAGTAACAAAGATATCGACAACAGACTACCTTCCATAACGACAAGGCTACAATCTATTATAGTAACAAAAATCTCGACAACAGAATACCTTCCATAATGACAAGGCTACCATCCATTATAGTAACAAAAATCTAGACAACAGACTACCTTCCATAATTACAAGGCTACCAACCATTAGAGTAACAAAAATATAGACAACATAGTACCTTCCAAAATGACTAGGCTACCATCCATTGGAGTAACAAAGATATCGACAACAGACTACCTTCCATAACGACAAGGCTATAATCCATTAAAGTAACAAAAATCTCGATAACAGAATACCTTCCATAATGACAAGGCTACCATCCATTATAGTAACAAAAATCTCGACAACAGACTACCTTCCATAATGACCAGGCTACCATCCATTAGAGTAACAAAAATCTCGACAACAGACTACCTTCCATAATGACAAGGCTACCATCCATTGGTGTAACAGAAATCATAATAACAGACTACCTTCCATAATGACAAGGTAACCATCCATTGCAGTATCAAAAATCTCGACAAAAAACTACCATCCATAATGACAAGGCTACCATCCATTGGAATAACAAAAATCTCGACAACAGACTACCTTCCATAATGACAAGGCTTTCATCCAATGGAGTAATAAAAATATCGACAATAGACTATCTTCCATAATGACAAGGCTACCATCCATTGGAATAACAAAAATCTAGACAACAAACTACCTTCCCTAATGACAAGGCTTTCTTCCAATGGAGTAATAAAAATATTGATAATAGACTATCTTCCATAATAACAAGGCTACCATCCATTGGAGTAACAAAAATCTCGACAACAAACTACCTTCCATAATGACAAGGGTACCATCCATTGGAGTAACAAAAATCTCGACAACAGACTACCTTTCATAATGACAAGGGTACCATCCATTGGAGTAACATAAATATACACAAGACACAACCTTCCATAATGACAAGTCTACCATCCATTGGAGTAACAAAAATCTCGACAACAGACTACCTTCTACAATGAAAAGGCTACCATCCATTGTAGTAACAAAAATCTCGACAACATACTACCTTCCATAATGACAAGGGTATTATCATTGGAGTAACAAAAATATCCACAAGAGACTACCTTCCATAATGACAAGGCTATAATCCATTGGAGTAACAAAAATTTTGACAGTAGACTACCTTCCATAATGACAAGGCTACCATCCATTAGAGTAACAAAAATATTGACAACATACTACCTTCCATAATGACTAGGCTACCATCCATTGGAGTAACAAAGATATCGACAACAGACTACCTTCCATAACGACAAGGCTACAATCAATTATAGTAACAAAAATCTCGACAACAGAATACCTTCCATAATGACAAGGCTACCATCCATTATAGTAACAAAAATCTCGACAACAGACTACTCTCCATAATGACCAGGCTACCATCCATTAGAGTAACAAAAATCTCGACAACAGACTACCTTCCATAATGACAAGGCTACCATCAATTGGTATAACAGAAATCATAATAACAGACTACCTTCCATAATGACAAGGTTACCATCCATTGCAGTATCAAAAATCTCGACAAAAAACTACCTTCCATAATTACAAGGCTACCATCCATTGGAATAACAAAAATCTCGACAACAGACTACCTTCCATAATGACAAGGCTTTCATCCAATGGAGTAATAAAAATATCGACCATAGACTATCTTCCATAATGACATGGCTATCATCCATTGGAATAACAAAAAACTAGACAACAGACTACCTTCCCTAATGACAAGGCTTTCTTCCAATGGAGTAATAAAAATATTGATAATAGACTATCTTCTATAATAACAAGGCTACCATCCATTGGAGTAACAAAAATATCGACAACAAACTACCTTCCATAATGACAAGGGTACCATCCATTGGAGTAATAAAAATATCCATAAGAGAAAGCCTTCCATAATGACAAGGCTACCATCCATTGGATTAACAAAAATCTCGACAAGCAGGCTACCTTCCATAATTACAAGGCTACCATCCATTGTATTAACAAAAATCTCGGTTATAGACTACCTTCCATACTGACAAGGCTACCATCTATTGTAGTATCAAAAATCTCGACAGTAGACTACCTTCCATAATGGCAAGGCTACAATCTATTGGAGTAACAAAAATCTCGACAACAGACTACATTCCATAATGACTAGGCTACCATCCATTGGAGTAACAAAGATATTGACAATGGACTACCTATCATAATGACAAGGATGCCATCCATTAGAATAACAAAAATCTCAACAACAGACTACCTTCCATAATGACAAGGCTACCATCCATTGCAGTAACAAAAATCTCGACAACAGACTACCTTCCATAATGACAAGGCTACCATCCATTGTAGTAACAAATATATCGACAACATACTACCATCCATAATGACAAGGCTTCCATCCAATGGGGTAATAAAAATATCGACAATAGACTATCTTCCATAATGACAAGGCTACCATCCGTTGGAGTAACAAAAATCTCGACAATAGACTACCTTCCATAATGACAAGGGTACCATCCATTGGAGTAACAAAAATATCCATAAGAGACAACCTTCCATAATGACAAGGTTAACATCCATTGGAGTAAAAAAAATCTCGAAAACAGACTACCTTCCATAATGAAAAGGTAACCATCCATTGTAGTAACAAAAATCTCGACAACATACCACTTTCCATAATGACAAGGGTATCATCATTGGAGTAACAAAAATATCCACAAGAGACTACCTTCTATAATGACAAGGCTACAATCCATTTGAGTAACCAAAATGCCGACAATAGACTACCTTCCATTATGACAAGGCTACCATCCATTGGAGTAACATAAATCTAGACAACAAACTACCTTCAATAATGACTAGGCTACCATCCATTGGAGTAACAAAGATATCGACAACAGACTACCTTCCATAACGACAAGGCTACAATCTATTATAGTAACAAAAATCTCGACAACAGAATACCTTCCATAATGACAAGGCTACCATCCATTATAGTAACAAAAATCTCGACAACAGACTACCTTCCATAATGACAAGGCTACCATCCATTGGAGTAACAAAAATCTCGACAACAGACTACCTTCCATAATGACAAGGCTACCATCCATTGGTGTAACAGAAATCATAATAACAGACTAACTTCCATAATGACAAGGTTACCATCCATTGCAGTATCAAAAATCTCGACAAAAAACTACCTTCCATAATGACAAGGCTACCATCCATTGGAATAACAAAAATCTCGACAACAAACTACCTTCCATAATGACAAGGCTTTCATCCAATGGAGTAATAAAAATATCGACAATAGACTATCTTCCATAATGACAAGGCTACCATCCATTAGAATAACAAAAATCTCGACAACAAACTACCTTCCAAAATGACAAGGGTACCATCCATTGGAGTAACAAAATTATCCACAAGAGACAACCTTCCATAATGACAAGGCTACCATCCATTGGAGTAACAAAAATCTCGACAAACAGACTACCTTCCATAATGACAAGGCTACCATCCATTGTAGCAACAAAAATCTTGACAATAGACTACCTTCCATAATGATAAGGCTACCATCCATTGTAGTTACAAAAATCTCTACAACAGACTACCTTCCATAATGGCAAGGCTACCATCTATTGGAGTAACAAAAATCTCGACAACAGACTACCTTCCATAATGACTAGGCTACCATCCATTGGAGTAACAAAGATATTGACAATGGACTACCTTTCATAATGACAAGGATACCATCCATTGGAATAAGAAAAATCTCGACAACAGAGTACCTTCCATAATGACATGGCTACCATCCATTGCAGTAACAAAAATCTCGACAACAAACTACCTTCCATAATGACAAGGCTACCATCCATTGTAGTAACAAAGATATCGAAAAAATACTACCTTCCATAACGACAAGGCTACCATCCATTGTAGTAATAAAGATATCGACAACATACTACCTTCCATAATAACAAGGCTTCCATCCAATGAGGTAATAAAAATATCGACAATAGACTATCTTCCATAATGACAAGGGTACCATCCATTGGAGTAACATAAATATCCACAAGAGACAACCTTCCATAATGACAAGGCTACCATCCATTGGAGTAACAAAAATATCGACAACAGACTACCTTCCATAATGAAAAGGCTACCATCCATTGTAGTAACAAAAATCTCGACAGCATACTACCTTCTATTATGAAAAGGGTATCATCATTGGAGTAACAAAACTATCCACAAGAGACTACCTTCCATAATGACAAAGCTACAATCCATTTGAGTAACAAAAATCTCGACAATAGACTACCGTCCATAATGACAAGGCTACCATCCATTGGAGTAACAAAAATCTAGACAACAAACTACCTTCCATAATGACTAGGCTACCATTCATTGGATTAACAAAGATATCGACAATAGACTACCTTCCATAACGACAAGGCTACAGTCCATTATAGTAACAAAAATCTCGACAACAGAATACCTTCCATAATGACAAGGCTACCATCCATTATAGTAACAAAAATCTCGACAACAGACTACCTTCCTTAAGGACCAGGCTACCATCCATTGGAGTAACAAAAATCTCGACAACAGACTACCTTCCATAATGACAAGGCTACCATACATTGGTGTAACCGAAATCATAATAACAGACTACCTTCCATAATGATAAGGTTAACATCCATTGCAGTAACAAAAATCTTGACAAAAAACTACCTTCCATAATGACAAGGCTACCATCCATTGGAATAACAAAAATCTCGACAACAGACTACCTTCCATAATGACAAGGCTTTCATCCAACGGAGTAATAAAAATATTGACAACAGACTATCTTCCATAATGACAAGGCTACCATCCATTGGAGTAACAAAAATCTCGACAACAGACTACCTTCCAAAATGACAAGGGTACCATCCATTGTAGTAACAAAATTATCCACAAGAGATAACCTTCCATAATGACAAGGCTACCATTCATTGGAGTAACAAAAATCTCGACAAACAGACTACCTTCCATAATGACAAGGCTACCATCCATTGTAGTAACAAAATCTTGACAATAGACTACCTTCCATAATGACAAGGCTACCATCCATTGTAGTAACAAAAATCTCTACAACAGACTATCTTCCATTATGGCAAGGCTACCATCTATTGGAGTAACAAAAATCTCGACAACAGACTACCTTCCATAATCACTAAGCTACCATCCATTGGAGTAACAAAGATATGGACAATGGACTACCTTTCATAATGACAAGGATACCATCCATTGGAATAAGAAAAATCTCGACAACAGACTACCTTCCATAATGACAAGGCTACCATCCATTGCAGTAACAAAGATATCGACAAAATACTACCTTCCATAATGACAAGGCTACCATCCATTGTAGTAACAAAGATATCGACAACATACTACCTTCCATAATAACAAGGCTTCCATCCAATGAGGTAATAAAAATATCGACAATAGACTATCTTCCATAATGACAAGGCTACCATCCATTGGAGTAACAATAATCTCGCCAACAGACTACCTTCCATAATGACAAGGGTACCATCCATTGGAGTAACATAAATATCCTCAAGAGACAACCTTCCAAAATGAAAAGGCTACCATCCATTGTAGTAACAAAAATCTCGACAACATACTACCTTCCATAATGACAAGGGTATCATCATTGGAGTAACAAAAATCTCGACAATAGACTACCATACATAATGACAAGCCTACCATCCATTGGAGTAACAAAAATCTAGACAACCGACTACCTTCCATAATGACCAGGCTACCATCCATTGTAGTAACAAAAATCTCGACAACAGACTACCTTCCATAATGACCAGGCTGCCATCCATTGGAGTAACAAAAATCTCGACAACAGACTACCTTCCATAATGACAAGGCTACCATCCATTGGTGTAACAGAAATCATAATAACAGACTACCTTCCATAATGACAAGGTTACCATCCATTGCAGTATAAAAAATCTCGACAAAAAACTACCTTCCATAATGACAAGGCTACCATCCATTGGAATAACAAAAATCTCGACAACAGACTACCTTCCATAATGACAAGGCTTTCATCCAATGGAGTAATAAAAATATCGACAATAGACTATCTTCCATAATGACAAGGCTACCATCCATTAGAATAACAAAAATCTCGACAACAAACTACCTTCCAAAATGACAAGGGTACCATCCATTGGAGTAACAAAATTATCCACAAGAGACAACCTTCCATAATGACAAGGCTACCATCCATTGGAGTAACAAAAATCTCGACAAACAGACTACCTTCCATAATGACAAGGCTACCATCCATTGTAGCAACAAAAATCTTGACAATAGACTACCTTCCATAATGATAAGGCTACCATCCATTGTAGTTACAAAAATCTCTACAACAGACTACCTTCCATAATGGCAAGGCTACCATCTATTGGAGTAACAAAAATCTCGACAACAGACTACCTTCCATAATGACTAGGCTACCATCCATTGGAGTAACAAAGATATTGACAATGGACTACCTTTCATAATGACAAGGATACCATCCATTGGAATAAGAAAAATCTCGACAACAGAGTACCTTCCATAATGACATGGCTACCATCCATTGCAGTAACAAAAATATCGACAACAAACTACCTTCCATAATGACAAGGCTACCATCCATTGTAGTCACAAAGATATCGAAAAAATACTACCTTCCATAACGACAAGGCTACCATCCATTGTAGTAATAAAGATATCGACAACATACTACCTTCCATAATAACAAGGCTTCCATCCAATGAGGTAATAAAAATATCGACAATAGACTATCTTCCATAATGACAAGGGTACCATCCATTGGAGTAACATAAATATCCACAAGAGACAACCTTCCATAATGACAAGGCTACCATCCATTGGAGTAACAAAAATATCGACAACAGACTACCTTCCATAATGAAAAGGCTACCATCCATTGTAGTAACAAAAATCTCGACAGCATACTACCTTCTATTATGAAAAGGGTATCATCATTGGAGTAACAAAACTATCCACAAGAGACTACCTTCCATAATGACAAAGCTACAATCCATTTGAGTAACAAAAATCTCGACAATAGACTACCGTCCATAATGACAAGGCTACCATCCATTGGAGTAACAAAAATCTAGACAACAAACTACCTTCCATAATGACTAGGCTACCATTCATTGGATTAACAAAGATATCGACAACAGACTACCTTCCATAACAACAAGGCTACAATCCATTATAGTAACAAAAATCTCGACAACAGAATACCTTCCATAATGACAAGGCTACCATCCATTATAGTAACAAAAATCTCGACAACAGACTACCTTCCTTAAGGACCAGGCTACCATCCATTGGAGTAACAAAAATCTCGACAACAGACTACCTTCCATAATGACAAGGCTACCATACATTGGTGTAACCGAAATCATAATAACAGACTACCTTCCATAATGATAAGGTTAACATCCATTGCAGTAACAAAAATCTTGACAAAAAACTACCTTCCATAATGACAAGGCTACCATCCATTGGAATAACAAAAATCTCGACAACAGACTACCTTCCATAATGACAAGGCTTTCATCCAACGGAGTAATAAAAATATTGACAATAGACTATCTTCCATAATAAGAAGGCTACCATCCATTGGAGTAACAAAAATCTCGACAACAGACTACCTTCCAAAATGACAAGGGTACCATCCATTGTAGTAACAAAATTATCCACAAGAGATAACCTTCCATAATGACAAGGCTACCATCCATTGGAGTAACAAAAATCTCGACAAACAGACTACCTTCCATAATGACAAGGCTACCATCCATTGTAGTAACAAAATCTTGACAATAGACTACCTTCCATAATGACAAGGCTACCATCCATTGTAGTAACAAAAATCTCTACAACAGACTATCTTCCATTATGGCAAGGCTACCATCTATTGGAGTAACAAAAATCTCGACAACAGACTACCTTCCATAATCACTAAGCTACCATCCATTGGAGTAACAAAGATATGGACAATGGACTACCTTCCATAATGACAAGGCTACCATCCATTGCAGTAACAAAAATCTCGACAACAGACTACCTTCCATAATGACAAGGCTACCATCCATTGTAGTAACAATGATATCGAAAAAATACTACCTTCCATAACGACAAGGCTACCATCCATTGTAGTAATAAAGATATCGACAACATACTACCTTCCATAATAACAAGGCTTCCATCCAATGAGGTAATAAAAATATCGACAATAGACTATCTTCCATAATGACAAGGGTACCATCCATTGGAGTAACATAAATATCCACAAGAGACAACCTTCCATAATGACAAGGCTACCATCCATTGGAGTAACAAAAATATCGACAACAGACTACCTTCCATAATGAAAAGGCTACCATCCATTGTAGTAACAAAAATCTCGACAGCATACTACCTTCTATTATGAAAAGGGTATCATCATTGGAGTAACAAAACTATCCACAAGAGACTACCTTCCATAATGACAAAGCTACAATCCATTTGAGTAACAAAAATCTCGACAATAGACTACCGTCCATAATGACAAGGCTACCATCCATTGGAGTAACAAAAATCTAGACAACAAACTACCTTCCATAATGACTAGGCTACCATTCATTGGATTAACAAAGATATCGACAACAGACTACCTTCCATAACGACAAGGCTACAATCCATTATAGTAACAAAAATCTCGACAACATAATACCTTCCATAATGACAAGGCTACCATCCATTATAGTAACAAAAATCTCGACAACAGACTACCTTCCTTAAGGACCAGGCTACCATCCATTGGAGTAACAAAAATCTCGACAACGGACTACCTTCCATAATGACAAGGCTACCATACATTGGTGTAACCGAAATCATAATAACAGACTACCTTCCATAATGATAAGGTTAACATCCATTGTAGTAACAAAAATCTTGACAAAAAACTACCTTCCATAATGACAAGGCTACCATCCATTGGAATAACAAAAATCTCGACAACAGACTACCTTCCATAATGACAAGGATACCATCCAACGGAGTAATAAAAATATTGACAATAGACTATCTTCCATAATGACAAGGATACCATCCATTGGAGTAACAAAAATCTCGACAACAGACTACCTTCCAAAATGACAAGGGTACCATCCATTGTAGTAACAAAATTATCCACAAGAGATAACCTTCCATAATGACAAGGGTACCATCCGTTGGAGTAACAAAAATATCCATAATAGACAACCTTTCATAATGACAAGGCTACCATCAATTGGAGTAACAGAAATTTCGACAATACACTACCTTCAATGATGACAAGGGTACCATCCATTGGAGAAACAAAAATATCCACAAGAGACAACCTTCCATAATGACAAGGCTACCATCCATTGGAGTAACAAAAATCTCGACAACAGACTACCTTCCATAATGAAAAGGCTACCATCCATTGTAGTAAAAAAAATCTCGACAACATACTACCATCCATAATGACAAGGGTACCATCATTGGAGTAACAAAAATATCCACAAGAGACTACCTTCCATAATGACAAGGGTACAATCCATTGGAGTAACAAAAATCTCGACAACAGACTACCTTCCATAATGACTAGGTTACCATCCATTGGACTAACAAAGATATCGACAACAAACTACCTTCCATAACGATAAGGCTACAATCCATTATATTAAATAAAATCTCGACAACAGACTACCTTCCATAATGACAAGGGTACCATCCATTGGAATAAGAAAAATATCCACAAGAGACAACTCTCCATAATGACAAGGCTACCATCCATTGTTGTAACAAAAATCTCGAAAATATACTACCTTCCATAATCACAAAGCTTACATCCATTGGATTAACAAAAATCTCGACAACAGACTACTTTCCATAATGACAAGGGTACCATCCATTTGAGTAACAAAAATATCCACAAGAGACAACCTTCCATAATGACAAGGCTACCATCCATTGTAGTAAGAAAAATTTCAACAATAGACTACCTTCCATAATTACAAGGCTACCATCCATTGTAGTAACAAAATTCTCGACAAAAGACTACCTTCCATAATGACAAGGCTACCATCTATTGGAGTAACAAAATCTCGACTACAGACAACCTTCCATAATGACTAGGATACCATTCATTGGAGTAACAAAGATATCGAAAATGGACTACCTTTAATAATGACAAGGATACCATCCATTGTAATAACAAAAATCTCGACAACAGACTACCTCCCATAATGACAAGGGTACCATCATTGGAGTAACAAAAATATCCACAAGAGACTACCTTGCATAATGACAAGGCTACAATCCATTGGAATATCAAATATATCGACAACACACTACCTTCAATAATGACAAAGCTACCATCCCTTAGAGTAACAAAAATCTCGACAACAGACTGCCTTCCATAATGACAAGGCTACCATCCATTGTAGTAACAAAGATATCGACAACATACTACCTTTCCTAATGACAAGGCTAACATCCATTGGAGTAACAAACATCACGGCAACACACTACCTTACATAATGACAAGGCTACAATTCATTGGAATAACAAAAATCTCGACAATAGACTAACTTCCATAATAACTAGGCTACCATCCATTGGAGTAAAAAAGATATCAAAAACAGACTACCTTCCATAACGACAAGGCTACAATCCATTATAGTAACAAAAATTTCGACAATAGAATACCTTCCATAAAGACAAGGCTACCATCCATTGTTGAAACAAAAATCTCGACAACAGACTACCTTCCATAATGACAAGTCTACCATCCATTGGAATAATAAAAATATCGACAACACACTACCTTCCATAATGACAAGGCTACCGTCCATTGTAGTAACAAAGATATCGACAGCAGACTACCTTCCATAATGACAAGGCTACCATCCACTGTAGTAACAAATTTTTTGACAATAGACTACCTTCCATAATGATAAGGCTACCATCCATTGTAGTAACAAATATCTCGACAACAGACTACCTTCCAGAATGACAAGGCTACCATCCATTGTAGTAACAAAAATATCGATAATAGACTACCTTCCATAATCACAAGGCTTACATCCTTGGGAGTAATAAAAATTTCGACAACAGACAACCTTCCATAATGACAAGGCTACCATCGATTAGAGTAAAAAAAATCTCGACAACAGACTACCTTCCAGAATGACCAGGCTACCATCTATTGGAGTAACAAATATCTCGACAACAGACTACCTTCCATAATGACTAGGCTACCATCCATTGGGGTAATAAATATATCGACAATGGACTACCTTTCATAATGACAAGGATACCATCGATTGGAGTAACAAAAATCTCGACAAAAGACTACCTTCCATAATGACAAAGGTGCCATCGATTGGAGTAACAAAAATATCCACAAGAGACAACCTTCCCTAATGACAAGGCTACCATCCATTGGAGTAACAAAAATCTCGACAACAGACTACCTTCCATAATGAAAAGGCTAGCATCCATTGTAGTAACAAAAATCTCGATAACATACTACCTTCCATAATGACAAGGGTACCATCATTGGAGTAACAAAAATATCTAAAAGATACTACCTTCCATAATGACAAGGCTACAATCCATTGGTGTAACAAAAATCTCGACAAAAGACTACCTTCCATAATGACTAGGTTACCATCCATTGGAGTAACAAAAATCTCGACAACAGACTACCTTCCATAATGACAAGGCTACCATCCATTGCAGTAACAAAAATCTCGACAATAGACTACCTTCCATAATAACAAGGCTATCATCCATTGTAGTAACAAAGATATCGACAAAATACTACCTTCCATAATGACAAGGCTACCATCCATTGGAGTAACAAAAATCACGACAACAGACTACCTTCCATAATTACAAGGCTACCATCCATTGGAATAACAGAAATCTCGAAAAAACAACCTTTCGTAATGACAAGCCTTCCGTCCAATGGGGTAATAAAAATATCGACAATAGACTATCTTCCATAATGACAAGGCTACCATCCATTGGAGTAACAAAAATCTCGACAACAGACTACCTTCCATAATGACAAGTCTACCATCCATTGTAGTAACAAAGATATCGACAGCAGACTACCTTCCATAATGACAAGGCTACCATCCACTGTAGTAACAAATTTTTTGACAATAGACTACCTTCCATAATGATAAGGCTACCATCCATTGTAGTAACAAATATCTCGACAATAGACTACCTTCCAGAATGACAAGGCTACCATCCATTGTAGTAACGAAAATATCGATAATAGACTACCTTCCATAATCACAAGGCTTACATCCTTGGGAGTAACAAAAATCTCGACAACAGACAACCTTCCATAATGACAAGGCTACCATCGATTAGAGTAAAAAAAATCTCGACAACAGACTACCTTCCAGAATGACCAGGCTACCATCTATTGGAGTAACAAATATCTCGACAACAGACTACCTTCCATAATGACTAGGCTACCATCCATTGGGGTAATAAATATATCGACAACGGACTACCTTTCATAATGACAAGGATACCATCCATTGGAAAAACAAAAATCTTGACAACAGACTACCTTCCATAATGACAAGTATACCATCCATTGGAGTAAACAAAATCTCGACAACAGACTACCTTCCATAATGACAAGGGTACCATCCGTTGGAGTAACAAAAATATCCACAAGAGACAACATTCCATAATGACAAGGCTACCATCCATTAGAGTAACAAAAATCTTGACAACAGACTACCTTCCATAATAACTAGGCTACCATCAGTTGGAGTAACAAAGATATCGACAAAAAACTGCCTTCCATAATGACAAGGCTACAATCCATTATAGTAACAAAAATCTCGAACACAGTATACCTTCCAGAATGACAAGGCTACCATCCATTGAAGTAACAAAAATCTCTACAATAGACTACCTTCCATAATCACAAGGCTTACATCCATTAGAATAACAAATATCTCGCCAACAAACTACATTCCATAATGACCAGGCTACCATCCATTGGAATAACAAAATTCTCGACAATAGACTAGCTTCCATAATGACAAGGCTACCATCCATTGGACTAACAGATATCATAACAACATACTACCTTCCATAATGACACAAAATTCTCGACAACATACTACCTTCCATAATGACAAGGCTACCATCTATTGGAGTAACAAAGATATCGACAACAGACAACCTTCCATAATGACTAGGATATCATTCATTGGAGTAACAAAGATATCGAAAATGGACTACCTTTCATAATGACAAGGATACCATCCATTGGAATAACAAAAATCTCGACAACAGACTACCTTCCAAAATGACAAGGGTACCATCATTGGAGTAACAAAAATATCCACAAGAGACTACCTTGCATAATGACAAGGCTACAACCCATTAGAGTATAAAAAATCTCCACAACAGACTACCTTCCAAAATGACAAGGGTACCATCATTGGAGTAACAAAAATATCCACAAGAGACTACCTTCCATAATGACAAGGCTACAATCCATTGTCGTAAAAAAAATCTCGACAACAGAATACCTTCCAGAATGACAAGGTTACCATCCATTGTAGTAACAAAAATCTCGACAACAGACTACCTTCCATAATGACAAGTCTACCATCCATTGGAATAACAAAAATATTGACAACACACTACCTTCTATAATGACAAGGCTACCGTCCATTGTAGTAACAAAGATATCGACAACAGACTACCTTCCAGAATGACAAGGCTACCATCTATTGTTGTAACAAAAATCTCGACAACAAACTAGCTTCCATAATGACAAGTCTACCATCCAGTGGAATAACAAAAATATCGACAACACACTACCTTCCATAATGACAAGTCTACCGTCTGTTGTATTAACAAAGATATCGACTACAGACTACCTTCCATAATGACAAGGCTACCATCCATTCTAGTAACAAAAGTTTTAACAATAGACTACCTTCCATAATGATAAGGCTACCATCCATTGTAGTAACAAATATCTCGACAACAGACTACCTTCCAGAATGACAAGGCTACCATCCATTGTAGTAACAAAAATCTCAACAATAGACTACCTTCCATAATCACAAGGCTTACATCCTTGGGAGTAACAAAAATCTCGACAACAGACTACCTTCCATAATGACAAGGCTACCATCCATTGTAGTAACAAAAATCTCGACAACACACTACCTTACATAATGACAAGGCTACTATCCCTTAGAGTAACAAAAATCTCGACAACAGACTACCTTCCATAATGACAAGGCTACCATTCATTGGAGTAACAAAGATATCGACAACATACTACATTCCCTAATGACAACGCTACCATCCATTGGAGTAAGAAAAATCACGACAACAGACTACCTTACAAAATGACAAGACTACAATTCATTGGAATAACAAAAATCTCGACAACAGACTAACTTCCATAATAACTAGGCTACCATCCATTGGAGTAACAAAGATATCGACAACAGACTACCTTCCATAACGACAAGGCTACAATCCATTATAGTAACAAAAAAAACGACGACAAAATACCCTCCATAATGACAAGGCTACCATCCATTGTTGTAACAAAAATGTCGAAAATATACTACCTTCCATAATCACAAAGCTTACATCCATTGGATTAACAAAAATCTCGACAACAGACTACTTTCCATAATGACAAGGGTACCATCCATTTGAGTAACAAAAATATCCACAAGAGACAACCTTCCATAATGACAAGGCTGCTATCCATTGGAGTAACAAAAATCACGACAACAGTCTACCTTCCATAATGACAAGGCTACCATCCATTGTAGTAACAAAAATCTCGCCAACAGACTACCTTCCATAATGACCAGGCTACCATCCATTGGAGTAACAAAATTCTCGACAATAGACTAGCTTCCATAATGACAAGGCTACCATCCATTGGATTACAGAAATCATAACAACATACTACCTTCCATAATGACACAAAATTCTCGACAACAAACTACCTTCCATAATGACAAGGCTACCATCTATTGGAGTAACAAAGATATCGACAACAGACAACCTTCCATAATGACTAGGATACCATTCATTAGAGTAACAAAGATATCGAAAATGGACTACCTTTCATAATGACAAGGATACCATCCATTGGAATAACAAAAATCTAGACAACAGACTACCTTCCATAATGACAAGGGTACCATCATTGGAGTAACAAAAATATCCACAAGAGACTACCTTGCATAATGACAAGGCTACAACCCATTAGAGTATAAAAAATCTCCACAACAGACTACCTTCCAAAATGACAAGGGTACCATCATTGGAGTAACAAAAATATCCACAAGAGACTACCTTCCATAATGACAAGGCTACAATCCATTGTTGTAAAAAAAATCTCGACAACAGAATACCTTCCAGAATGACAAGGTTACCATCCATTGTAGTAAAAAAAATCTCGACAACAGACTACCTTCCATAATGACAAGTCTACCATCCATTGGAATAACAAAAATATTGACAACACACTACCTTCCATAATGACAAGGCTACCGTCCATTGTAGTAACAAAGATATCGACAACAGACTACCTTCCAGAATGACAAGGCTACCATCTATTGTTGTAACAAAAATCTCGACAATAGACTAGCTTCCATAATGACAAGTCTACCATCCATTGGAATAACAAAAATATCGACAACACACTACCTTCCATAATGACAAGTCTACCGTCAGTTGTAGTAACAAAGATATCGACTATAGACTACCTTCCATAATGACAAGGCTACCATCCATTGTAGTAACAAAAGTTTTAACAATAGACTACCTTCCATAATGATAAGGCTACCATCCATTGTAGTAACAAATATCTCGACAACAGACTACCTTCCAGAATGACAAGGATACCATCCATTGTAGTAACAAAAATCTCAACAATAGACTACCTTCCATAATCACAAGGCTTACATCCTTGGGAGTAACAAAAATCTCGAAAACAGACTACCTTCCATAATGACAAGGCTACCATCTATTGGAGTAACAAAGATATCGACAACAGACAACCTTCCATAATGACTAGGATACCATTCATTAGAGTAACAAAGATATCGAAAATGGACTACCTTTCATAATGACAAGGATACCATCCATTGGAATAACAAAAATCTAGACAACAGACTACCTTCCATAATGACAAGGGTACCATCATTGGAGTAACAAAAATATCCATAAGAGACTACCTTGCATAATGACAAGGCTACAACCCATTAGAGTATAAAAAATCTCCACAACAGACTACCTTCCAAAATGACAAGGGTACCATCATTGGAGTAACAAAAATATCCACAAGAGACTACCTTCCATAACGACAAGGCAATCCATTGTTGTAAAAAAAATCTCGACAACAGAATACCTTCCAGAATGACAAGGTTACCATCCATTGTAGTAAAAAAAATCTCGACAACAGACTACCTTCCATAATGACAAGTCTACCATCCATTGGAATAACAAAAATATTGACAACACACTACCTTCCATAATGACAAGGCTACCGTCCATTGTAGTAACAAAGATATCGACAACAGACTACCTTCCAGAATGACAAGGCTACCATCTATTGTTGTAACAAAAATCTCGACAATAGACTAGCTTCCATAATGACAAGTCTACCATCCATTGGAATAACAAAAATATCGACAACACACTACCTTCCATAATGACAAGTCTACCGTCAGTTGTAGTAACAAAGATATCGACTATAGACTACCTTCCATAATGACAAGGCTACCATCCATTGTAGTAACAAAAGTTTTAACAATAGACTACCTTCCATAATGATAAGGCTACCATCCATTGTAGTAACAAATATCTCGACAACAGACTACCTTCCAGAATGACAAGGATACCATCCATTGTAGTAACAAAAATCTCAACAATAGACTACCTTCCATAATCACAAGGCTTACATCCTTGGGAGTAACAAAAATCTCGACAACAGACTACCTTCCATAATGACAAGGCTACCATCTATTGGAGTAACAAAGATATCGACAACAGACAACCTTCCATAATGACTAGGATACCATTCATTAGAGTAACAAAGATATCGAAAATGGACTACCTTTCATAATGACAAGGATACCATCCATTGGAATAACAAAAATCTAGACAACAGATTACCTTCCATAATGACAAGGGTACCATCATTGGAGTAACAAAAATATCCATAAGAGACTACCTTGCATAATGACAAGGCTACAACCCATTAGAGTATAAAAAATCTCCACAACAGACTACCTTCCAAAATGAAAAGGGTACCATCATTGGAGTAACAAAAATATCCACAAGAGACTATCTTCCATAATGACAAGGCAATCCATTGTTGTAAAAAAAATCTCGACAACAGAATACCTTCCAGAATGACAAGGTTACCATCCATTGTAGTAAAAAAAATCTCGACAACAGACTACCTTCCATAATGACAAGTCTACCATCCATTGGAATAACAAAAATATTGACAACACACTACCTTCCATAATGACAAGGCTACCGTCCATTGTAGTAACAAAGATATCGACAACAGACTACCTTCCAGAATGACAAGGCTACCATCTATTGTTGTAACAAAAATCTCGACAATAGACTAGCTTCCATAATGACAAGTCTACCATCCATTGGAATAACAAAAATATCGACAACACACTACCTTCCATAATGACAAGTCTACCGTCCGTTGTAGTAACAAAGATATCGACTATAAACTACCTTCCATAATGACAAGGCTACCATCCATTGTAGTAACAAAAGTTTTAACAATAGACTACCTTCCATAATGATAAGGCTACCATCCATTGTAGTAACAAATATCTCGACAACAGAGTACCTTCCAGAATGACAAGGATACCATCCATTGTAGTAACAAAAATCTCAACAATAGACTACCTTCCATAATCACAAGGCTTACATCCTTGGGAGTAACAAAAATCTCGACAACACACTACCTTACATAATGACAAGGCTACTATCCCTTAGAGTAACAAAAATCTCGACAACGGAATACCTTCCATAATGACAAGGCTACCATTCATTGGAGTAACAAAGATATCGACAACATACTACAATCCCTAATGACAACGCTACCATCCATTGGAGTAAGAAAAATCACGACAACAGACTACCTTACAAAATGACAAGACTACAATTCATTGGAAAAACAAAAATCTCGACAACAGACTAACTTCCATAATAACTAGGCTACCATCCATTGGAGTAACAAAGATATCGACAACAGACTACCTTCCATAACGACAAGGCTACAATCCATTATAGTAACAAAAAAAACGACGACAGAATAACCTCCATAATGACAAGGCTACCATCCATTGTTGTAACAAAAATCTCGAAAATATACTACCTTCCATAATCACAAAGCTTACATCCATTGGATTAACAAAAATCTCGACAACAGACTACTTTCCATAATGACAAGGGTACCATCCATTTGAGTAACAAAAATATCCACAAGAGACAACCTTCCATAATGACAAGGCTGCTATCCATTGGAGTAACAAAAATCACGACAACAGACTACCTTCCATAATGACAAGGCTACCATCCATTGTAGTAACAAAAATCTCGCCAACAGACTACCTTCCATAATGACCAGGCTACCATCCATTGGAGTAACAAAATTCTCGACAATAGACTAGCTTCCATAATGACAAGGCTACCATCCATTGGATTACAGAAATCATAACAACATACTACCTTCCATAATGACACAAAATTCTCGACAACAGACTACCTTCCATAATGACAAGGCTACCATCTATTGGAGTAACAAAGATATCGACAACAGACAACCTTCCATAATGACTAGGATACCATTCATTAGAGTAAAAAAGATATCGAAAATGGACTACCTTTTATAATGACAAGGATACCATCCATTGGAATAACAAAAATCTAGACAACAGACTACCTTCCATAATGACAAGGGTACCATCATTGGAGTAACAAAAATATCCACAAGAGACTACCTTGCATAATGACAAGGCTACGACCCATTAGAGTATAAAAAATCTCCACAACAGACTACCTTCCAAAATGACAAGGGTACCATCATTAGAGTAACAAAAATATCCACAAGAGACTACCTTCCATAATGACAAGGCTACAATCCATTATTGTAAAAAAAATCTAGACAACAGAATACCTTCCAGAATGACAAGGTTACCATCCATTGTAGTAAAAAAAATCTCGACAACAGACTACCTTCCATAATGACAAGTCTACCATCCATTGGAATAACAAAAATATTGACAACACACTACCTTCCATAATGACAAGGCTACCGTCCATTGTAGTAACAAAGATATCGACAACAGACTACCTTCCAGAATGACAAGGCTACCATCTATTGTTGTAACAAAAATCTCGACAACAGACTAGCTTCCATAATGACAAGTCTACCATCCATTGGAATAACAAAAATATCGACAACACACTACCTTCCATAATGACAAGTCTACCGTCCGTTGTAGTAACAAAGATATCGACTACAGACTACCTTCCATAATGACAAGGCTACCATCCATTGTAGTAACAAAAGTTTTAACAATAGACTACCTTCCATAATGATAAGGCTACCATCCATTGTAGTAACAAATATCTCGACAACAGACTACCTTCAAGAATGACAAGGATACCATCCATTGTAGTAACAAAAATCTCAACAATAGACTACCTTCCATAATCACAAGGCTTACATCCTTGGGAGTAACAAAAATCTCGACAACAGACTACCTTCCATAATGACAAGGCTACCATCCATTGTAGTACCAAAAATCTTGACAACACACTACCTTACATAATGACAAGGCTACTATCCCTTAGAGTAACAAAAATCTCGACAACAGACTACCTTCCATAATGACAAGGCTACCATTCATTGGAGTAACAAAGATATCGACAACATACTACATTCCCTAATGACAACGCTACCATCCATTGGAGTAAGAAAAATCACGACAACAGACTACCTTACAAAATGACAAGACTACAATTCATTGGAATAACAAAAATCTCGACAACAGACTAACTTCCATAATAACTAGGCTACCATCCATTGGAGTAACAAAGATATCGACAACATACTACATTCCCTAATGACAACGCTACCATCCATTGGAGTAAGAAAAATCACGACAACAGACTACCTTACAAAATGACAAGACTACAATTCATTGGAATAACAAAAATCTCGACAACAGACTAACTTCCATAATAACTAGGCTACCATCCATTGGAGTAACAAAGATATCGACAACAGACTACCTTCCATAACGACAAGGCTACAATCCATTATAGTAACAAAAAAAAAACGACGACAGAATACCCTCCATAATGACAAGGCTACCATCCATTGTTGTAACAAAAATCTCCAAAATATACTACCTTCCATAATCACAAAGCTTACATCCGTTGGATTAACAAAAATCTCGACAACAGACTACTTTCCATAATGACAAGGGTACCATCCATTTGAGTAACAAAAATATCCACAAGAGACAACCTTCCATAATGACAAGGCTGCTATCCATTGGAGTAACAAAAATCACGACAACAGACTACCTTCCATAATGACAAGGCTACCATCCATTGTAGTAACAAAAATCTCGCCAACAGACTACCTTCCATAATGACCAGGCTACCATCCATTGGAGTAACAAAATTCTCGACAATAGACTAGCTTCCATAATAACAAGGCTACCATCCATTGGATTACATAAATCATAACAACATACTACCTTCCATAATGACACAAAATTCTCGACAACAGACTACCTTCCATAATGACAAGGCTACCATCTATTGGAGTAACAAAGATATCGACAACAGACAACCTTCCATAATGACTAGGATACCATTCATTAGAGTAACAAAGATATCGAAAATGGACTACCTTTCATAATGACAAGGATACCATCCATTGGAATAACAAAAATCTAGACAACAGACTACCTTCCATAATGACAAGGGTACCATCATTGGAGTAACAAAAATATCCATAAGAGACTACCTTGCATAATGACAAGGCTACAACCCATTAGAGTATAAAAAATCTCCACAACAGACTACCTTCCAAAATGACAAGGGTACCATCATTGGAGTAACAAAAATATCCACAAGAGACTACCTTCCATAATGACAAGGCTACAATCCATTGTTGTAAAAAAAATCTCGACAACAGAATACCTTCCAGAATGATAAGGTTACCATCCATTGTAGTAAAAAAAATCTCGACAACAGACTACCTTCCATAATGACAAGTCTACCATCCATTGGAATAACAAAAATATTGACAACACACTACCTTCCATAATGACAAGGCTACCGTCCATTGTAGTAACAAAGATATCGACAACAGACTACCTTCCAGAATGACAAGGCTACCATCTATTGTTGTAACAAAAATCTCGACAACAGACTAGCTTCCATAATGACAAGTCTACCATCCATTGGAATAACAAAAATATCGACAACACACTACCTTCCATAATGACAAGGCTACCGTCCGTTGTAGTAACAAAGATATCGACTACAGACTACCTTCCATATTGACAAGGCTACCATCCATTGTAGTAACAAAATTTTTAACAATAGACTACCTTCCATAATGACAAGGCTACCATCCATTGTAGTAACAAATATCTCGACAACACACTACCTTCCAGAATGACAAGGCTACCATCCATTGTAGTAACTAAAATCTCAACAATAGACTATCTTCCATAATCACAAGGCTTACATCCTTGGGAGTAACAAAAATCTCGACAACAGACTACCTTCCATAATGACAAGGCTACCATCCATTGTAGTAACAAAAATCTCGACAACACACTACCTTCCATAATGACAAGGCTACTATCCCTTAGAGTAACAAAAATCTCGACAACAGACTACCTTCCATAATGACAAGGCTACCATCCATTAGAGTAACAAAGATATCGACAACATACTACATTCCCTAATGACAACGCTACCATCCATTGGAGTAAGAAAAATTACGACAATAGACTACCTTACAAAATGACAAGACTACAATTCATTGGAATAACAAAAATCTCGACAACAGACTAGCTTCCATAATAACTAGGCTACCATCCATTGGAGTAACAAAGATATCGACAACAGACTACCTTCCATAACGACAAGGCTACAATCCATTATAGTAACAAAAAAAACGACGACAGAATACCCTCCATAATGACAAGGCTACCATCCATTGTTGTAACAAAAATCTCGAAAATATACTACCTTCCATAATCACAAAGCTTACATCCATTGGATTAACAAAAATCTCGACAACAGACTACTTTCCATAATGACAAGGGTACCATCCATTTAAGTAACAAAAATATCCACAAGAGACAACCTTCCATAATGACAAGGCTGCTATCCATTGGAGTAACAAAAATCACGACAACAGACTACCTTCCATAATGACAAGGCTACCATCCATTGTAGTAACAAAAATCTCGCCAACAGACTACCTTCCATAATGACCAGGCTACCATCCATTGGAGTAACAAAATTCTCGACAATAGACTAGCTTCCATAATGACAAGGCTACCATCCGTTGGATTACAGAAATCATAACAACATACTACCTTCCATAATGACTCAAAATTCTCAACAACAGACTACCTTCCATAATGACAAGGCTACCATCTATTGGAGTAACAAAGATATCGACAACAGACAACCTTCCATAATGACTAGGATACCATTCATTGGAGTAACAAAGATATCGAGAATGGACTACCTTTCATAATGACAAGGATACCATCCATTGGAATAGCAAAAATCTCGACAACAGACTACCTTCCATAATGACAAGGGTACCATCATTGGAGTAACAAAAATATCCACAAGAGACTACCGTGCATAATGACAAGGCTACAACCCATTAGAGTATAAAAAATCTCCACAACAGACTACCTTCCAAAATGACAAGGGTACCATCATTGGAGTAACAAAAATATCCACAAGAGACTACCTTCCATAATGACAAGGCTACAATCCATTGTCGTAAAAAAATCTCGACAACAGAATACCTTCCAGAATGACAAGGTTACCATCTATTGTAGTAACAAAAATCTCGACAACAAACTACCTTTCATAATGACAAGTCTACCATCCATTGGAATAACAAAAATATTGACAACACACTACCTTCCATAATGACAAGGCAACCGTCCATTGTAGTAACAAAGATAACGACAACAGACTACCTTCCAGAATGACAAGGCTACCATCTATTGTTGTAACAAAAATCTCAACAACAGACTAGCTTCCATAATGACAAGTCTACCATCCATTGGAATAACAAAAATATCGACAACACACTACCTTCTATAATGACAAGGCTACCGTCCGTTGTAGTAACAAAGATATCGACTACAGACTACCTTCCATAATGACAAGGCTACCATCCATTGTAGTAACAAAAAATTTAACAATAGACTAACTTCCATAATGACAAGGCTACCATCCATTGTAGTAACAAATATCTCGACAACAGACTACCTTCCAGAATGACAAGGCTACCATCCATTGTAGTAACAAAAATCTCAACAATAGACTACCTTCCATAATCACAAGTCTTACATCCTTGGGAGTAAGAAAAATCTCGACAACAGACTACCTTCCATAATGACAAGGCTACCATCCATTGTAGTAACAAAAATCTCGACAACACACTACCTTCCATAATGACAAGGCTACTATCCCTTAGATAAACAAAAATCTCGACAACAGACTACCTTCCATAATGACAAGGCTACCATCCATTGGAGTAACAAAGATATCGACAACATACTACATTCCCTAATGACAAGGCTACCATCCATTGGAGTAAGAAAAATCACGACAATAGACTACCTTACAAAATGACAAGCCTACAATTCATTGGAATAACAAAAATCTCGACAACAGACTAACTTCCATAATAACTAGGCTACCATCCATTGGAGTAACAAAGATATCGACAACAGACTACCTTCCATAACAACAAGGCTACAATCCATTATAGTAACAAAAAAAACGACGACAGAATACCCTCCATAATGACAAGGCTACCATCCATTGTTGTAACAAAAATCTCGAAAATATACTACCTTCCATAATCACAAAGCTTACATCCATTGGATTAACAAAAATCTCGACAACAGACTACTTTCCATAATGACAAGGGTACCATCCATTTGAGTAACAAAAATATCCACAAGAGACAACCTTCCATAATGACAAGGCTGCTATCCATTGGAGTAACAAAAATCACGACAACAGACTACCTTCCATAATGACAAGGCTACCATCCATTGTAGTAACAAAAATCTCGCCAACAGACTACCTTCCATAATGACCAGGCTACCATCCATTGGAGTAACAAAATTCTCGACAATAGACTAGCTTCCATAATGACAAGGCTACCATCCGTTGGATTACAGAAATCATAACAACATACTACCTTCCATAATGACACAAAATTCTCGACAACAGACTACCTTCCATAATGACAAGGCTACCATCTATTGGAGTAACAAAGATATCGACAACAGACAACCTTCCATAATGACTAGGATACCATTCATTGGAGTAACAAAGATATCGAAAATGGACTACCTTTCATAATGACAAGGATACCATCCATTGGAATAACAAAAATCTCGACAACAAACTACCTTCCATAATGACAAAGGTACCATCATTGGAGTAACAAAAATATCCACAAGAGACTACCTTGCATAATGACAAGGCTACAACCCATTAGAGTATAAAAAATCTCCACAACAGACTACCTTCCAAAATGACAAGGGTACCATCATTGGAGTAACAAAAATATCCACAAGAGACTACCTTCCATAATGACAAGGCTACAATCCATTTTCGTAAAAAAATCTCGACAACAGAATACCATCCAGAATGACAAGGTTACCATCCATTGTAGTAACAAAAATCTCGACAACAGACTACCTTCCATAATGACAAGTCTACCATCCATTGGAATAACAAAAATATTGACAACACACTACCTTCCATAATGACAAGGCAACCGTCCATTGTAGTAACAAAGATATCGACAACAGACTACCTTCCAGAATGACAAGGCTACCATCTATTGTTGTAACAAACATCTCGACAACAGACTAGCTTCCATAATGACAAGTCTACCATCCATTGGAATAACAAAAATATCGACAACACACTACCTTCTATAATGACAAGGCTACCGTCCGTTGTAGTAACAAAGATATCGACTACAGACTACCTTCCATAATGACAAGGCTACCATCCATTGTAGTAACAAAAATTTTAACAATAGACTACCTTCCATAATGACAAGGCAACCATCCATTGTAGTAACGCATATCTCGACAACAGACTACCTTCCAGAATGACAAGGCTACCATCCATTGTAGTAACAAAAATCTCAACAATAGACTACCTTCCATAATCACAAGGCTTACATCCTTGGGAGTAACAAAAATCTCGACAACAGACTACCTTCCATAATGACAAGGCTACCATCCATTGTAGTAACAAAAATCTCGACAACACACTACCTTCCATGATGACAAGGCTACTATCCATTAGAGTAACAAAAATCTCGACAACAGACTACCTTCCAGAATGACAAGGCTACCATCCATTGTAGTAACAAAAATCTCAACAATAGACTACCTTCCATAATCACAAGGCTTACATCCTTGGGAGTAGCAAAAATCTCGACAACAGACTACCTTCCATAATGACAAGGCTACCATCCATTGTAGTAACAAATATCTCGACAACAGACTACCTTCCAGAATGACAAGGCTACCATCCATTGTAGTAACAAAAATCTCAACAATAGACTACCTTCCATAATCACAAGGCTTACATCCTTGGGAGTAACAAAAATCTCGACAACAGACTACCTTCCATAATGACAAGGCTACCATCCATTGTAGTAACAAAAATCTCGACAACAAACTACCTTCCATAATGACAAGGCTACTATCCCTTAGAGTAACAAAAATCTCGACAACAGACTACCTTCCATAATGACAAGGCTACCATCCATTGGAGTTACAAAGATATCAATAACATACTACATTCCCTAATGACAACGCTACCATCCATTGGAGTAAGAAAAATCACGACAATAGACTACCTTACAAAATGACAAGACTACAATTCATTGGAATAACAAAAATCTCGACAACAGACTAACTTCCATAATAACTAGGCTACCATCCATTGGAGTAACAAAGATATCGACAACAGACTACCTTCCATAACGACAAGGCTACAATCCATTATAGTAACAAAAAAACGACGACAGAATACCCTCCATAATGAAAAGGCTACCATCCATTGTTGTAACAAAAATCTCGAAAATATACTACCTTCCATATTCACAAAGCTTACATCCATTGGATTAACAAAAATCTCGACAACAGACTACTTTCCATAATGACAAGGGTACCATCCATTTGAGTAACAAAAATATCCATAAGAGACAACCTTCCATAATGATAAGGCTGCTATCCATTGGAGTAACAAAAATCACGACAACAGACTACCTTCCATAATGACAAGGCTACCATCCATTGTAGTAACAAAAATCCTACCAACAGACTACCTTCCATAATGACCAGGCTACCATCCATTGGAGTAACAAAATTCTCGACAATAGACTACCTTCCATAATGACAAGGCTACCATCCATTGGACTAACAGAAATCATAACAACATACTACCTTCCATAATGACACAAAATTCTCGACAACAGACTACCTTCCATAATGACAAGGCTACCATCTATTGGAGTAACAAAGATATCGACAACAGACAACCTTCCATAATGACTAGGATACCATTCATTGGAGTAACAAAGATATCGAAAATGGACTACCTTTCATAATGACAAGGATACCATCCATTGGAATAACAAAAATCTCGACAACAGACTACCTTCCATAATGACAAAGGTACCATCATTGGAGTAACAAAAATATCCACAAGAGACTACCTTGCATAATGACAAGGCTACAACCCATTAGAGTATAAAAAATCTCCACAACAGACTACCTTCCAAAATGACAAGGGTACCATCATTGGAGTAACAAAAATATCCACAAGAGACTACCTTCCATAATGACAAGGCTACAATCCATTTTTGTAAAAAAATCTCGACAACAGAATACCATCCAGAATGACAAGGTTACCATCCATTGTAGTAACAAAAATCTCGACAACAGACTACCTTCCATAATGACAAGTCTACCATCCATTGGAATAACAAAAATATTGACAACACACTACCTTCCATAATGACAAGGCAACCGTCCATTGTAGTAACAAAGATATCGACAACAGACTACCTTCCAGAATGACAAGGCTACCATCTATTGTTGTAACAAAAATCTCGACAACAGACTAGCTTCCATAATGACAAGTCTACCATCCATTGGAATAACAAAAATATCGACAACACACTACCTTCTATAATGACAAGGCTACCGTCCGTTGTAACAACAAAGATATCGACTACAGACTACCTTCCATAATGACAAGGTTACCATCCATTGTAGTAACAAAAATTTTAACAATAGACTACCTTCCATAATGACAAGGCAACCATCCATTGTAGTAACGCATATCTCGACAACAGACTACCTTCCAGAATGACAAGGCTACCATCCATTGTAGTAACAAAAATCTCAACAATAGACTACCTTCCATAATCACAAGGCTTACATCCTTGCGAGTAACAAAAATCTTGACAACAGACTACCTTCCATAATGACAAGGCTACCATCCATTGTAGTAACAAAAATCTCGACAACACACTACCTTCCATGATGACAAGGCTACTATCCCTTAGAGTAACAAAAATCTCGACAACAGACTACCTTCCAGAATGACAAGGCTACCATCCATTGTAGTAACAAAAATATCAACAATAGACTACCTTCCATAATCACAAGGCTTACATCCTTGGGAGTAGCAAAAATCTCGACAACAGACTACCTTCCATAATGACAAGGCTACCATCCATTGTAGTAACAAATATCTCGACAACAGACTACCTTCCAGAATGGCAAGGCTACCATCCATTGTAGTAACAAAAATCTCAACAATAGACTACCTTCCATAATCACAAGGCTTACATCCTTGGGAGTAACAAAAATCTCGACAACAGACTACCTTCCATAATGACAAGGCTACCATCCATTGTAGTAACAAAAATCTCGACAACACACTACCTTCCATAATGACAAGGCTACTATCCTTTAGAGTAACAAAAATCTCGACAACAGACTACCTTCCATAATGACAAGGCTACCATCCATTGGAGTAACAAAGATATCGACAACATACTACATTCCCTAATGACAAGGCTACCATCCATTGGAGTAAGAAAAATCACGACAATAGACTACCTTACAAAATGACAAGACTACAATTCATTGGAATAACAAAAATCTCGACAACAGACTAACTTCCATAATAACTAGGCTACCGTCCATTGGAGTAACAAAGATATCGACAACAGACTACCTTCCATAACGACAAGGCTACAATCCATTATAGTAAAAAAAAAAACGACCACAGAATACCCTCCATAATGACAAGGCTACCATCCATTGTTGTAACAAAAATCTCGAAAATATACTACCTTCCATAATCACAAAGCTTACATCCATTGGATTAACAAAAATCTCGACAACAGACTACTTTCCATAATGACAAGGGTACCATCCATTTGAGTAACAAAAATATCCACAAGAGACAACCTTCCATAATGACAAGGCTGCTACCAATTGGAGTAACAAAAATCACGATAACAGACTACCTTCCATAATGACAAGGCTACCATCCATTGTAGTAACAAAAATCTCGGCAACAGACTACCTTCCATAATGACCTGGCTACCATCCATTGGAGTAACAAAATTCTCGACAATAGACTACCTTCCATAATGACAAGGCTACCATCCATTGGACTAACAGAAATCATAACAACATACTACCTTCCATAATGACACAAAATTCTCGACAACAGACTACCTTCCACAATGACAAGGCTACCATCTATTGGAGTAACAAAGATATCGACAACAGACAACCTTCCATAATGACTAGGATACCATTCATTGGAGTAACAAAGATATCGAAAATGGACTACCTTTCATAATGACAAGGATACCATCCATTGGAATAACAAAAATCTCGACAACAGACTACCTTCCATAATGACAAGGGTACCATCATTGGAGTAACAAAAATATCCACAAGAGACTACCTTGCATAATGACAAGGCTACAACCCATTAGAGTATAAAAAATCTCCACAACAGACTACCTTCCAAAATGACAAGGGTACCATCATTGGAGTAACAAAAATATCCACAAGAGACTACCTTCCATAATGACAAGGCTACAATCCATTGTCGTAAAAAAATCTCGACAACAGAATACCTTCCAGAATGACAAGGTTACCATCCATTGTAGTAACAAAAATCTCGACAACAGACTACCTTCCATAATGACAAGTCTACCATCCATTGGAATAACAAAAATATTGACAACACACTACCTTCCATAATGACAAGGCTACCGTCCATTGTAGTAACAAAGATATCGACAACAGACTACCTTCCAGAATGACAAGGCTACCATCTATTGTTGTAACAAAAATCTCGACAACAGACTAGCTTCCATAATGACAAGTCTACCATCTATTGGAATAACAAAAATATCGACAACACACTACCTTCCATAATGACAAGGCTACCGTCCGTTGTAGTAACAAAGATATCGACTACAGACTACCTTCCATAATGACAAGGCTACCATCCATTATAGTAACAAAATTTTTGACAATAGACTACCTTCTATAATGACAAGGCTACCATCCATTGTAGTAACAAATATCTCGACAACAGACTACCTTCCAGAATGACAAGGCTACCATCCATTGTAGTAACAAAAATCTCAACAATAGACTACCTTCCATAATCACAAGGCTTACATCCTTGGGAGTAACAAAAATCTCGACAACAAACTACCTTCCATAATGACAAGGATACCATCCATTGTAGTAACAAAAATCTCGACAACACACTACCTTCCATAATGACAAGGCTACCATCCCTTAGAGTAGCAAAAATCTCGACAACAGACTACCTTCCATAATGACAAGGCTACCATCCATTGGAGTAACAAAGATATCGACAACATACTACATTCCCTAATGACAAGGCTACCATCCATTGGAGTTAGAAAAATCACGACAATAGACTACCTTACAAAATGACAAGACTACAATTCATTGGAATAACAAAAATCTCAACAACAGACTAACTTCCATAATAACTAGGCTACCATCCATAATGACAAGGCTACCATCCATTGGAGTAACAAAAATCACGACAACAGACTACCTTCCATAATTACAAGGCTACCATCCATTGGAATAACAAAAATCTCGAAAAAACAACCTTTCGTAATGACAAGCCTTCCGTCCAATGGGGTAATAAAAATATCGACAATAGGCTATCTTCCATAATGACAAGGCTACCATCCATTGGAGTAACAAAAATCTCGACAAAAGACTACCTTCCATAATGACAAGGGTACCATCCATTGGAGTAACAAAAATATCCACAAGAGACAACCTTCCCTAATGACAAGGCTACCATCCATTGGAGTAACAAAAATCTCGACAACAGACTACCTTCTATAATGAAAAGGCTAGCTTCCATTGTAGTAACAAAAATCTCGACAACATACTACCTTTCATAATGACAAGGGTACCATCATTGGAGTAACAAAAATATCTATAAGAGACTACCTTCCATAATGACAAGGCTACAATCCATTGGTGTAACAAAAATCTCGACAATAGACTACCTTCCATAATGACTAGGATACCATCCATTAGAGTAACAATGATATCGACAACAAACTACCTTCCATAACGACAAGGCTACAATCCATTATAGTAGCAAAAATATCGACAACAGAATACTTTCCATAATGACAAGGCTACCATCCATTGTAGTAAAAAAGTCTCGAAAACATACTACCTTCCATAATCACAAGGCTTACATCCATTGGAGTAACAAAAATCTCGACAACAGACTACCTTCCATAATGACAAGGGTACACTCCATTGGAGTAACAAAAATATCCACAAGACACAATCTTCCATAATGACAAGGCTAGCATCCATTGGAGTAACAAAAATCTCGACAACAGACTACCTTCCATAATGACTAGGCTACCATCCATTGGAGTAATAAAGATATTGGCAATGGACTACCTTTCATAATGACAAGGATACCGTCCATTGGAATAACAAAAATCTCGACAACAGACTACCTTCCATAATGACAAGGCTACCATCCATTGCAGTAACAAAAATCTCGACAATAGACTACCTTCCATAATAACAAGGCTACCATCCATTTTAGTAACAAAGATATCGACAAAATACTACCTTCCATAATGACAAGGCTACCATCCATTGGAGTAAGAAAAATCACGACAACAGACTACCTTCCATAATTACAAGGCTACCATCCATTGGAATAACAAAAATCTCGAAAAAACAACCTTTCGTAATGACAAGCCTTCCGTCCAATGGGGTAATAAAAATATCGACAATAGACTATCTTCCATAATGACAAGGCTACCATCCATTGGAGTAACAAAAATCTGGACAAAAGACTAGCTTCCATAATGACAAGGGTACCATCCATTGGAGTAACAAAAATATCCACAAGAGACAACCTTCCCTAATGACAAGGCTACCATCCATTGGAGTAACAAAAATCTCGACAACAGACTACCTTCCATAATGAAAAGGCTAGCATCCATTGTAGTAACAAAAATCTCGACAACATACTACCTTCCATAATGACAAGGGTACCATCATTGGAGTAAAAAAAATATCTACAAGAGACTACCTTCCATAATGACAAGGCTACAATCCATTGGTGTAACAAAAATCTCGACAATAGAATACCTTCCATAATGACTAGGTTACCATCCATTAGAGTAACAACGATATCGACAACAAACTACCTTCCATAATGACAAGGCTACCATCCATTATAGTAAAAAAATCTCGAAAACATACTACCTTCCATACTCACAAGGCTTACATCCATTGGAGTAACAAAAATCTCGACAACAGACTACCTTCCATAATGACAAGGGTAACATCCATTGGAGTAACAAAAATATCCACAGGACACAACCTTCCATAATGACAAGGCTACCATCCATTGGAGTAACAAAAATCTCGACAACAGACTACCTTCCATAATGACAAGGCTACCATCTATTGGAGTAACAAAAATCTCGACAAAAGACGACCTTCCATAATGACTAGGCTACCATCCATTGGAGTAACAAAGATATCGACAATGGACTACCTTTCATAATAACAAGGATACCATCCATTGGAAAATCAAAAATCTCGACAACAGACTACCTTCCATAATGACAAGGATACCATCCATTGGAGTAAAAAAAGTCTCGAAAGCTGACTACCTTCAAAAATGACAAGGGTACCATCATTGGAGTAAAAAACATATCCACAAGAAACTACCTTCCATAATGACAAGGGTACCATCCGTTGGAGTAACAAAAATATCAATAATAGACAACCTTCCATAATGACAAGGCTACCATCCATTGGAGTAACAGAAATTTTGACAATACACTACCTTCAATAATGACAAGGCTACCATCCATTGGAGTAACAAAAATCTCGACAACAGACTACCTTCCATAATGAAAAGGCTACCATCCATTGTAGTAAAAAAAATCTCGACAACATACTACCATCCATAATGACAAGGGTACCATCATTGGAGTAACAAAAATATCCACAAGAGACTACCTTCCATTATGACAAGGCTAGCATCCATTGGAGTAACAAAAATCTCGACAACAGACTACCTTCCATAATGACTAGGCTACCATCCATTGGAGTAATAAAGATATTGACAATGGACTACCTTTCATAATGACAAGGATACCGTCCATTGGAATAACAAAAATCTCGACAATAGACTACCTTCCATAATGACAAGGCTACCATCCATTGCAGTAACAAAAATCTCGACAATAGACTACCATCCATAATAACAAGGCTACCATCCATTGTAGTAACAAAGATATCGACAAAATACTACCTTCCATAATGACAAGGCTACCATCCATTGGAGTAACAAAAATCACGACAACAGACTACCTTCCATAATTACAAGGCTACCATCCATTGGAATAACAAAAATCTCGAAAAAACAACCTTTCGTAATGACAAGCCTTCCGTCCAATGGGGTAATAAAAATATCGACAATAGACTATCTTCCATAATGACAAGGCTACCATCCATTGGAGTAACAAAAATCTCGACAAAAGACTACCTTCCATAATGACAAGGGTACCATCCATTGGAGTAACAAAAATATCCACAAGAGACAACCTTCCCTAATGACAAGGCTACCATCCATTGGAGTAACAAAAATCTCGACAACAGACTACCTTCCATAATGAAAAGGCTAGCATCCATTGCAGTAACAAAAATCTCGACAACATACTACCTTCAATAATGACAAGGGTACCATCATCAGAGTAACAAAAATATCTACAAGAGACTACCTTCCATAATGACAAGGCTACAATCCATTGGTGTAACAAAAATCTCGACAATAGACTACCTTCCATAATGACTAGGTTACCATCCATTAGAGTAACAATGATATCGACAACAAACTACTTTCCATAACGACAAGGCTACAATCCATTATAGTAGCAAAAATATCGACAACAGAATACTTTCCATAATGACAAGGCTACCATCCATTGTAGTAAAAAAGTCTCGAAAACATACTACCTTCCATAATCACAAGGCTTACATCCATTGGAGTAACAAAAATCTCGACAACAGACTACCTTCCATAATGACAAGGGTACCATCCATTGGAGTAACAAAAATATCGACAAGACACAACCTTCCATAATGACAAGGCTACCATCTATTGGAGTAACAAAAATCTCGACAACAGACTACCATCCATAATGACTAGGCTACCATTCATTGGAGTAATAAAGATATTGGCAATGGACTACCTTTCATAATGACAAGGATACCGTCCATTGGAATAACAAAAATCTCGACAACAGACTACCTTCCATAATGACAAGGCTACCATCCATTGCAGTAAAAAAAATCTCGACAATAGACTACCTTCCATAATAACAAGGCTACCATCCATTTTAGTAACAAAGATATCGACAAAATACTACCTTCCATAATGACAAGGCTACCATCCATTGGAGTAAGAAAAATCACGACAACAGACTACCTTCCATAATTACAAGGCTACCATCCATTGGAATAACAAAAATCCTGAAAAAACAACCTTTCGTAATGACAAGCCTTCCGTCCAATGGGGTAATAAAAATATCGACAATAGACTATCTTCCATAATGACAAGGCTACCATCCATTGGAGTAACAAAAATCTGGACAAAAGACTAGCTTCCATAATGACAAGGGTACCATCCATTGGAGTAACAAAAATATCCACAAGAGACAACCTTCCCTAATGACAAGGCTACCATCCATTGGAGTAACAAAAATCTCGACAATAGACTACCTTCCATAATGAAAAGGCTAGCATCCATTGTAGTAACAAAAATCTCGACAACATACTACCTTCCATAATGACAAGGGTACCATCATTGGAGTAACAAAAATATCTACAAGAGACTACCTTCCATAATGACAAGGCTACAATCCATTGGTGTAACAAAAATCTCGACAATAGAATACCTTCCATAATGACTAGGTTACCATCCATTAGAGTAACAATGATATCGACAACAAACTACCTTCCATAATGACAAGGCTACCATCCATTATAGTAAAAAAATCTCGAAAACATACTACCTTCCATACTCACAAGGCTTACATCCATTGGAGTAACAAAAATCTCGACAACAGACTACCTTCCATAATGACAAGGGTACCATCCATTGGAGTAACAAAAATATCCAAAGGACACAACCTTCCATAATGACAAGGCTACCATCCATTGGAGTAACAAAAATCTCGACAACAGACTACCTTCCATAATGACAAGGCTACCATCTATTGGAGTAACAAAAATCTCGACAAAAGACTACCTTCCATAATGACTAGGCTACCATCCATTGGAGTAACAAAGATGTCGACAATGGACTACCTTTCATAATAACAAGGATACCATCCATTGGAAAATCAAAAATCTCGACAACAGACTACCTTCCATAATGACAAGGATACCATCCATTGGAGTAAACAAAGTCTCGAAAGCTGACTACCTTCAAAAATGACAAGGGTACCATCATTGGAGTAAAAAACATATCCACAAGAAACTACCTTCCATAATGACAAGGGTACCATCCGTTGGAGTAACAAAAATATCCATAATAGACAACCTTCCATAATGACAAGGCTACCATCCATTGGAGTTACAGAAATTTTGACAATACACTACCTTCAATAATGACAAGGCTACCATCCATTGGAGTAACAAAAATCTCGACAACAGACTACCTTCCATAATGAAAAGGCTACCATCCATTGTAGTAAAAAAAATCTCGACAAGATACTACCATCCATAATGACAAGGGTACCATCATTGGAGTAACAAAAATATCCACAAGAGACTACCTTCCATTATGACAAGGCTAGCATCCATTGGAGTAACAAAAATCTCGACAACAGACTACCTTCCATAATGACTAGGCTACCATCCATTGGAGTAATAAAGATATTGACAATGGACTACCTTTCATAATGACAAGGATACCGTCCATTGGAATAACAAAAATCTCGACAACAGACTACCTTCCATAATGACAAAGCTACCATCCATTGCAGTAACAAAAATCTCGACAATAGACTACCATCCATAATAACAAGGCTACCATCCATTGTTGTAACAAAGATATCGACAAAATACTACCTTCCATAATGACAAGGCTACCATCCATTGGAGTAACAAAAATCACGACAACAGACTATCTTCCATAACTACAAGGCTACCATCCATTGGAATAACAAAAATCTCTAAAAAACAACCTTTCGTAATGACAAGCCTTCCGTCCAATGGGGTAATAAAAATATCGACAATAGACTATCTTCCATAATGACAAGGCTACCATCCATTGGAGTAACAAAAATCTGGACAAAAGACTAGCTTCCATAATGACAAGGGTACCATCCATTGGAGTAACAAAAATATCCACAAGAGACAACCTTCCCTAATGACAAGGCTACCATCCATTGGAGTAACAAAAATCTCGACAACAGACTACCTTCCATAATGAAAAGGCTAGCATCCATTGTAGTAACAAAAATCTCGACAACATACTACCTTCCATAATGACAAGGGTACCATCATTGGAGTAAAAAAAATATCTACAAGAGACTACCTTCCATAATGACAAGGCTACAATCCATTGGTGTAACAAAAATCTCGACAATAGAATACCTTCCATAATGACTAGGTTACCATCCATTAGAGTAACAACGATATCGACAACAAACTACCTTCCATAATGACAAGGCTACCATCCATTATAGTAAAAAAATCTCGAAAACATACTACCTTCCATACTCACAAGGCTTACATCCATTGGAGTAACAAAAATCTCGACAACAGACTACCTTCCATAATGACAAGGGTAACATCCATTGGAGTAACAAAAATATCCACAGGACACAACCTTCCATAATGACAAGGCTACCATCCATTGGAGTAACAAAAATCTCGACAACAGACTACCTTCCATAATGACAAGGCTACCATCTATTGGAGTAACAAAAATCTCGACAAAAGACGACCTTCCATAATGACTAGGCTACCATCCATTGGAGTAACAAAGATATCGACAATGGACTACCTTTCATAATAACAAGGATACCATCCATTGGAAAATCAAAAATCTCGACAACAGACTACCTTCCATAATGACAAGGATACCATCCATTGGAGTAAAAAAAGTCTCGAAAGCTGACTACCTTCAAAAATGACAAGGGTACCATCATTGGAGTAAAAAACATATCCACAAGAAACTACCTTCCATAATGACAAGGGTACCATCCGTTGGAGTAACAAAAATATCAATAATAGACAACCTTCCATAATGACAAGGCTACCATCCATTGGAGTAACAGAAATTTTGACAATACACTACCTTCAATAATGACAAGGCTACCATCCATTGGAGTAACAAAAATCTCGACAACAGACTACCTTCCATAATGAAAAGGCTACCATCCATTGTAGTAAAAAAAATCTCGACAACATACTACCATCCATAATGACAAGGGTACCATCATTGGAGTAACAAAAATATCCACAAGAGACTACCTTCCATTATGACAAGGCTAGCATCCATTGGAGTAACAAAAATCTCGACAACAGACTACCTTCCATAATGACTAGGCTACCATCCATTGGAGTAATAAAGATATTGACAATGGACTACCTTTCATAATGACAAGGATACCGTCCATTGGAATAACAAAAATCTCGACAATAGACTACCTTCCATAATGACAAGGCTACCATCCATTGCAGTAACAAAAATCTCGACAATAGACTACCATCCATAATAACAAGGCTACCATCCATTGTAGTAACAAAGATATCGACAAAATACTACCTTCCATAATGACAAGGCTACCATCCATTGGAGTAACAAAAATCACGACAACAGACTACCTTCCATAATTACAAGGCTACCATCCATTGGAATAACAAAAATCTCGAAAAAACAACCTTTCGTAATGACAAGCCTTCCGTCCAATGGGGTAATAAAAATATCGACAATAGACTATCTTCCATAATGACAAGGCTACCATCCATTGGAGTAACAAAAATCTCGACAAAAGACTACCTTCCATAATGACAAGGGTACCATCCATTGGAGTAACAAAAATATCCACAAGAGACAACCTTCCCTAATGACAAGGCTACCATCCATTGGAGTAACAAAAATCTCGACAACAGACTACCTTCCATAATGAAAAGGCTAGCATCCATTGCAGTAACAAAAATCTCGACAACATACTACCTTCAATAATGACAAGGGTACCATCACCAGAGTAACAAAAATATCTACAAGAGACTACCTTCCATAATGACAAGGCTACAATCCATTGGTGTAACAAAAATCTCGACAATAGACTACCTTCCATAATGACTAGGTTACCATCCATTAGAGTAACAATGATATCGACAACAAACTACTTTCCATAACGACAAGGCTACAATCCATTATAGTAGCAAAAATATCGACAACAGAATACTTTCCATAATGACAAGGCTACCATCCATTGTAGTAAAAAAGTCTCGAAAACATACTACCTTCCATAATCACAAGGCTTACATCCATTGGAGTAACAAAAATCTCGACAACAGACTACCTTCCATAATGACAAGGGTACCATCCATTGGAGTAACAAAAATATCGACAAGACACAACCTTCCATAATGACAAGGCTACCATCTATTGGAGTAACAAAAATATCGACAACAGACTACCATCCATAATGACTAGGCTACCATTCATTGGAGTAATAAAGATATTGGCAATGGACTACCTTTCATAATGACAAGGATACCGTCCATTGGAATAACAAAAATCTCGACAACAGACTACCTTCCATAATGACAACGCTACCATCCATTGCAGTAACAAAAATCTCGACAATAGACTACCTTCCATAATAACAAGGCTACCATCCATTTTAGTAACAAAGATATCGACAAAATACTACCTTCCATAATGACAAGGCTACCATCCATTGGAGTAAGAAAAATCACGACAACAGACTACCTTCCATAATTACAAGGCTACCATCCATTGGAATAACAAAAATCTCGAAAAAACAACCTTTCGTAATGACAAGCCTTCCGTCCAATGGGGTAATAAAAATATCGACAATAGACTATCTTCCATAATGACAAGGCTACCATCCATTGGAGTAACAAAAATCTGGACAAAAGACTAGCTTCCATAATGACAAGGGTACCATCCATTGGAGTAACAAAAATATCCACAAGAGACAACCTTCCCTAATGACAAGGCTACCATCCATTGGAGTAACAAAAATCTCGACAATAGACTACCTTCCATAATGAAAAGGCTAGCATCCATTGTAGTAACAAAAATCTCGACAACATACTACCTTCCATAATGACAAGGGTACCATCATTGGAGTAACAAAAATATCTACAAGAGACTACCTTCCATAATGACAAGGCTACAATCCATTGGTGTAACAAAAATCTCGACAATAGAATACCTTCCATAATGACTAGGTTACCATCCATTAGAGTAACAACGATATCGACAACAAACTACCTTCCATAATGACAAGGCTACCATCCATTATAGTAAAAAAATCTCGAAAACATACTACCTTCCATACTCACAAGGCTTACATCCATTGGAGTAACAAAAATCTCGACAACAGACTACCTTCCATAATGACAAGGGTACCATCCATTGGAGTAACAAAAATATCCAAAGGACACAACCTTCCATAATGACAAGGCTACCATCCATTGGAGTAACAAAAATCTCGACAACAGACTACCTTCCATAATGACAAGGCTACCATCTATTGGAGTAACAAAAATCTCGACAAAAGACTACCTTCCATAATGACTAGGCTACCATCCATTGGAGTAACAAAGATATCGACAATGGACTACCTTTCATAATAACAAGGATACCATCCATTGGAAAATCAAAAATCTCGACAACAGACTACCTTCCATAATGACAAGGATACCATCCATTGGAGTAAACAAAGTCTCGAAAGCTGACTACCTTCAAAAATGACAAGGGTACCATCATTGGAGTAAAAAACATATCCACAAGAAACTACCTTCCATAATGACAAGGGTACCATCCGTTGGAGTAACAAAAATATCCATAATAGACAACCTTCCATAATGACAAGGCTACCATCCATTGGAGTTACAGAAATTTTGACAATACACTACCTTCAATAATGACAAGGCTACCATCCATTGGAGTAACAAAAATCTCGACAACAGACTACCTTCCATAATGAAAAGGCTACCATCCATTGTAGTAAAAAAAATCTCGACAAGATACTACCATCCATAATGACAAGGGTACCATCATTGGAGTAACAAAAATATCCACAAGAGACTACCTTCCATTATGACAAGGCTAGCATCCATTGGAGTAACAAAAATCTCGACAACAGACTACCTTCCATAATGACTAGGCTACCATCCATTGGAGTAATAAAGATATTGACAATGGACTACCTTTCATAATGACAAGGATACCGTCCATTGGAATAACAAAAATCTCGACAACAGACTACCTTCCATAATGACAAAGCTACCATCCATTGCAGTAACAAAAATCTCGACAATAGACTACCATCCATAATAACAAGGCTACCATCCATTGTTGTAACAAAGATATCGACAAAATACTACCTTCCATAATGACAAGGCTACCATCCATTGGAATAACAAAAATCACGACAACAGACTATCTTCCATAACTACAAGGCTACCATCCATTGGAATAACAAAAATCTCTAAAAAACAACCTTTCGTAATGACAAGCCTTCCGTCCAATGGGGTAATAAAAATATCGACAATAGACTATCTTCCATAATGACAAGGCTACCATCCATTGGAGTAACAAAAATCTGGACAAAAGACTAGCTTCCATAATGACAAGGGTACCATCCATTGGAGTAACAAAAATATCCACAAGAGACAACCTTCCCTAATGACAAGGCTACCATCCATTGGAGTAACAAAAATCTCGACAACAGACTACCTTCCATAATGAAAAGGCTAGCATCCATTGTAGTAACAAAAATCTCGACAACATACTACCTTCCATAATGACAAGGGTACCATCATTGGAGTAAAAAAAATATCTACAAGAGACTACCTTCCATAATGACAAGGCTACAATCCATTGGTGTAACAAAAATCTCGACAATAGAATACCTTCCATAATGACTAGGTTACCATCCATTAGAGTAACAACGATATCGACAACAAACTACCTTCCATAATGACAAGGCTACCATCCATTATAGTAAAAAAATCTCGAAAACATACTACCTTCCATACTCACAAGGCTTACATCCATTGGAGTAACAAAAATCTCGACAACAGACTACCTTCCATAATGACAAGGGTAACATCCATTGGAGTAACAAAAATATCCACAGGACACAACCTTCCATAATGACAAGGCTACCATCCATTGGAGTAACAAAAATCTCGACAACAGACTACCTTCCATAATGACAAGGCTACCATCTATTGGAGTAACAAAAATCTCGACAAAAGACGACCTTCCATAATGACTAGGCTACCATCCATTGGAGTAACAAAGATATCGACAATGGACTACCTTTCATAATAACAAGGATACCATCCATTGGAAAATCAAAAATCTCGACAACAGACTACCTTCCATAATGACAAGGATACCATCCATTGGAGTAAAAAAAGTCTTGAAAGCTGACTACCTTCAAAAATGACAAGGGTACCATCATTGGAGTAAAAAACATATCCACAAGAAACTACCTTCCATAATGACAAGGGTACCATCCGTTGGAGTAACAAAAATATCAATAATAGACAACCTTCCATAATGACAAGGCTACCATCCATTGGAGTAACAGAAATTTTGACAATACACTACCTTCAATAATGACAAGGCTACCATCCATTGGAGTAACAAAAATCTCGACAACAGACTACCTTCCATAATGAAAAGGCTACCATCCATTGTAGTAAAAAAAATCTCGACAACATACTACCATCCATAATGACAAGGGTACCATCATTGGAATAACAAAAATATCCACAAGAGACTACCTTCCATTATGACAAGGCTAGCATCCATTGGAGTAACAAAAATCTCGACAACAGACTACCTTCCATAATGACTAGGCTACCATCCATTGGAGTAATAAAGATATTGACAATGGACTACCTTTCATAATGACAAGGATACCGTCCATTGGAATAACAAAAATCTCGACAATAGACTACCTTCCATAATGACAAGGCTACCATCCATTGCAGTAACAAAAATCTCGACAATAGACTACCATCCATAATAACAAGGCTACCATCCATTGTAGTAACAAAGATATCGACAAAATACTACCTTCCATAATGACAAGGCTACCATCCATTGGAGTAACAAAAATCACGACAACAGACTACCTTCCATAATTACAAGGCTACCATCCATTGGAATAACAAAAATCTCGAAAAAACAACCTTTCGTAATGACAAGCCTTCCGTCCAATGGGGTAATAAAAATATCGACAATAGACTATCTTCCATAATGACAAGGCTACCATCCATTGGAGTAACAAAAATCTCGACAAAAGACTACCTTCCATAATGACAAGGGTACCATCCATTGGAGTAACAAAAATATCCACAAGAGACAACCTTCCCTAATGACAAGGCTACCATCCATTGGAGTAACAAAAATCTCGACAACAGACTACCTTCCATAATGAAAAGGCTAGCATCCATTGCAGTAACAAAAATCTCGACAACATACTACCTTCAATAATGACAAGGGTACCATCATCAGAGTAACAAAAATATCTACAAGAGACTACCTTCCATAATGACAAGGCTACAATCCATTGGTGTAACAAAAATCTCGACAATAGACTACCTTCCATAATGACTAGGTTACCATCCATTAGAGTAACAATGATATCGACAACAAACTACTTTCCATAACGACAAGGCTACAATCCATTATAGTAGCAAAAATATCGACAACAGAATACTTTCCATAATGACAAGGCTACCATCCATTGTAGTAAAAAAGTCTCGAAAACATACTACCTTCCATAATCACAAGGCTTACATCCATTGGAGTAACAAAAATCTCGACAACAGACTACCTTCCATAATGACAAGGGTACCATCCATTGGAGTAACAAAAATATCGACAAGACACAACCTTCCATAATGACAAGGCTACCATCTATTGGAGTAACAAAAATCTCGACAACAGACTACCATCCATAATGACTAGGCTACCATCCATTGGAGTAATAAAGATATTGGCAATGGACTACCTTTCATAATGACAAGGATACCGTCCATTGGAATAACAAAAATCTCGACAACAGACTACCTTCCATAATGACAAGGCTACCATCCATTGCAGTAACAAAAATCTCGACAATAGACTACCTTCCATAATAACAAGGCTACCATCCATTTTAGTAACAAAGATATCGACAAAATACTACCTTCCATAATGACAAGGCTACCATCCATTGGAGTAAGAAAAATCACGACAACAGACTACCTTCCATAATTACAAGGCTACCATCCATTGGAATAACAAAAATCTCGAAAAAACAACCTTTCGTAATGACAAGCCTTCCGTCCAATGGGGTAATAAAAATATCGACAATAGACTATCTTCCATAATGACAAGGCTACCATCCATTGGAGTAACAAAAATCTGGACAAAAGACTAGCTTCCATAATGACAAGGGTACCATCCATTGGAGTAACAAAAATATCCACAAGAGACAACCTTCCCTAATGACAAGGCTACCATCCATTGGAGTAACAAAAATCTCGACAATAGACTACCTTCCATAATGAAAAGGCTAGCATCCATTGTAGTAACAAAAATCTCGACAACATACTACCTTCCATAATGACAAGGGTACCATCATTGGAGTAACAAAAATATCTACAAGAGACTACCTTCCATAATGACAAGGCTACAATCCATTGGTGTAACAAAAATCTCGACAATAGAATACCATCCATAATGACTAGGTTACCATCCATTAGAGTAACAACGATATCGACAACAAACTACCTTCCATAATGACAAGGCTACCATCCATTATAGTAAAAAAATCTCGAAAACATACTACCTTCCATACTCACAAGGCTTACATCCATTGGAGTAACAAAAATCTCGACAACAGACTACCTTCCATAATGACAAGGGTACCATCCATTGGAGTAACAAAAATATCCAAAGGACACAACCTTCCATAATGACAAGGCTACCATCCATTGGAGTAACAAAAATCTCGACAACAGACTACCTTCCATAATGACAAGGCTACCATCTATTGGAGTAACAAAAATCTCGACAAAAGACTACCTTCCATAATGACTAGGCTACCATCCATTGGAGTAACAAAGATATCGACAATGGACTACCTTTCATAATAACAAGGATACCATCCATTGGAAAATCAAAAATCTCGACAACAGACTACCTTCCATAATGACAAGGATACCATCCATTGGAGTAAACAAAGTCTCGAAAGCTGACTACCTTCAAAAATGACAAGGGTACCATCATTGGAGTAAAAAACATATCCACAAGAAACTACCTTCCATAATGACAAGGGTACCATCCGTTGGAGTAACAAAAATATCCATAATAGACAACCTTCCATAATGACAAGGCTACCATCCATTGGAGTTACAGAAATTTTGACAATACACTACCTTCAATAATGACAAGGCTACCATCCATTGGAGTAACAAAAATCTCGACAACAGACTACCTTCCATAATGAAAAGGCTACCATCCATTGTAGTAAAAAAAATCTCGACAAGATACTACCATCCATAATGACAAGGGTACCATCATTGGAGTAACAAAAATATCCACAAGAGACTACCTTCCATTATGACAAGGCTAGCATCCATTGGAGTAACAAAAATCTCGACAACAGACTACCTTCCATAATGACTAGGCTACCATCCATTGGAGTAATAAAGATATTGACAATGGACTACCTTTCATAATGACAAGGATACCGTCCATTGGAATAACAAAAATCTCGACAACAGACTACCTTCCATAATGACAAAGCTACCATCCATTGCAGTAACAAAAATCTCGACAATAGACTACCATCCATAATAACAAGGCTACCATCCATTGTTGTAACAAAGATATCGACAAAATACTACCTTCCATAATGACAAGGCTACCATCCATTGGAGTAACAAAAATCACGACAACAGACTATCTTCCATAACTACAAGGCTACCATCCATTGGAATAACAAAAATCTCTAAAAAACAACCTTTCGTAATGACAAGCCTTCCGTCCAATGGGGTAATAAAAATATCGACAATAGACTATCTTCCATAATGACAAGGCTACCATCCATTGGAGTAACAAAAATCTCGACAAAAGACTACCTTCCATAATGACAAGGGTACCATCCATTGGAGTAACAAAAATATCCACAAGAGACAACCTTCCCTAATGACAAGGCTACCATCCATTGGAGTAACAAAAATCTCGACAACAGACTACCTTCCATAATGAAAAGGCTAACATCCATTGCAGTAACAAAAATCTCGACAACATACTACCTTCCATAATGACAAGGGTACCATCATCAGAGTAACAAAAATATCTACAAGAGACTACCTTCCATAATGACAAGGCTACAATCCATTGGTGTAACAAAAATCTCGACAATAGACTACCTTCCATAATGACTAGGTTACCATCCATTAGAGTAACAATGATATCGACAACAAACTACTTTCCATAACGACAAGGCTACAATCCATTATAGTAGCAAAAATATCGACAACAGAATACTTTCCATAATGACAAGGCTACCATCCATTGTAGTAAAAAAGTCTCGAAAACATACTACCTTCCATAATCACAAGGCTTACATCCATTGGAGTAACAAAAATCTCGACAACAGACTACCTTCCATAATGACAAGGGTACCATCCATTGGAGTAACAAAAATATCGACAAGACACAACCTTCCATAATGACAAGGCTACCATCTATTGGAGTAACAAAAATCTCGACAACAGACTACCTTCCGTAATGACTAGGCTACCATCCATTGGAGTAATAAAGATATTGGCAATGGACTACCTTTCATAATGACAAGGATACCGTCCATTGGAATAACAAAAATCTCGACAACAGACTACCTTCCATAATGACAAGGCTACCATCCATTGCAGTAACAAAAATCTCGACAATAGACTACCTTCCATAATAACAAGGCTACCATCCATTTTAGTAACAAAGATATCGACAAAATACTACCTTCCATAATGATAAGGCTACCATCCATTGGAGTAAGAAAAATCACGACAACAGACTACCTTCCATAATTACAAGGCTACCATCCATTGGAATAACAAAAATCTCGAAAAAACAACCTTTCATAATGACAAGCCTTCCGTCCAATGGGGTAATAAAAATATCGACAATAGACTATCTTCCATAATGACAAGGCTACCATCCATTGGAGTAACTAAAATCTGGACAAAAGACTAGCTTCCATAATGACAAGGGTACCATCCATTGGAGTAACAAAAATATCCACAAGAGACAACCTTCCCTAATGACAAGGCTACCATCCATTGGAGTAACAAAAATCTCGACAACAGACTACCTTCCATAATGAAAAGGCTAGCATCCATTGTAGTAACAAAAATCTCGACAACATACTACCTTCCATAATGACAAGGGTACCATCATTGGAGTAACAAAAATATCTACAAGAGACTACCTTCCATAATGACAAGGCTACATTCCATTGGTGTAACAAAAATCTCGACAATAGAATACCTTCCATAATGACTAGGTTACCATCCATTAGAGTAACAACGATATCGACAACAAACTACCTTCCATAATGACAAGGCTACCATCCATTATAGTAAAAAAATCTCGAAAACATACTACCTTCCATAATCACAAGGCTTACATCCATTGGAGTAACAAAAATCTCGACAACAGACTACCTTCCATAATGACAAGGGTACCATCCATTGGAGTAACAAAAATTTCCACAGGACACAACCTTCCATAATGACAAGGCTACCATCCATTGGAGTAACAAAAATCTCGACAACAGACTACCTTCCATAATGACAAGGCTACCATCTATTGGAGTAACAAAAATCTCGACAAAAGACTACCTTCCATAATGACTAGGCTACCATCCATTGGAGTAACAAAGATATCGAGAATGGATTACCTTTCATAATAACAAGGATACCATCTATTGGAAAATAAAAAATCTCGACAACAGACTACGTTCCATAATGACAAGGATACCATCCATTGGAGTAAACAAAATCTCGAAAGCTGACTACCTTCAAAAATGACAAGGGTACCATCATTGGAGTAAAAAAAATATCCACAAGAAACTACCTTCCATAATGACAAGGGTACCATCCGTTGGAGTAACAAAAATATCCAAAATAGACAACCTTCCATAATGACAAGGCTACCATCCATTGGAGTAACATAAATTTTGACAATACACTACCTTCAATAATGACAAGGCTACCATCCATTGGAGTAACAAAAATCTCGACAACAGACTACCTTCCATAATGAAAAGTCTACCATCCATTGTAGTAAAAAAAATCTCGACAACATACAACCATCCATAATGACAAGGGTACCATCATTGGAGTAACAAAAATATCCACAAGAGAGTACCTTCCATTATGACAAGGCTACAATCCATTGGAGTAACAAAAATCTCGACAACAGACTACCTTCCATAATGACTAGGTTACCATCCATTGGAGTAACAAAGATATCGACAACAAACTACCTTCCATAACGACAAGGCTACAATCCATTATAGTAAAAAAAATCTCGACAACAGACTACGTTCCATAATGACAGGGTACCATCCATTGGAGTAACAAAAATATCCACAAGAGACAACCTTCCATAATGACAAGGCTACCATCCATTGTTGTAACAAAAATCTCGAAAATATACTACCTTCCATAATCACAAAGCTTACATCCATTGGATTAACAAAAATGTCGGCAACAGACTACTTTCCATAATGACAAGGGTACCATCCATTTGAGTAACAAAAATATCCACAAGAGACAACCTTCCATAATGACAAGGCTGCTATCCATTGGAGTAACAAAAATCACGACAACAGACTACCTTCCATAATGACAAGGCTACCATCCATGGTAGTAACAAAAATTTCGACAATAGACTACCTTCCATAATTACAAGGCTACCATCCATTGTAATAACAAAATTCTCGACAAAAGACTACCTTCCATAATGACAAGGCTACCATCTATTGGAGTAACAAAAATCTCGACAATAGACAACCTTCCATAATGACTAGGATACCATTCATTGGAGTAACAAAGATATCGAAAATGGACTACCTTTAATAATGACAAGGATACCATCCATTGGAATAACAAAAATCTCGACAATAGACTACCTTCCATAATGACAAGGGTACCATCATTGGAGTAACAAAAATATTCACAAGAGACTACCTTGCATAATGACAAGGCTACAATCCATTGGAATAACAAATATATCCACAACACACTACCTTCAATAATGACAAAGCTACCATCCCTTAGAGTAACAAAAATCTCGACAACAGACTACCTTCCATAATGACAAGGCTACCATCCATTGTAGTAACAAAGATATCGACAACATACAACCTCCCATAATGATAAGGCTAACATCCATTGGAGTAACAAACATCACAGCAATAGACTACCTTACATAATGACAAGGCTACAATTCATTGGAATAACAAAAATCTCGACAGCAGACTAGCTTCCATAATAACTAGGCTACCATCCATTGGAGTAAAAAAGATATCGAAAACAGACTACTTTCCATAACGACAAGGCTACAATCCATTATAGTAACAAAAATCTCGACAATAGAATACCTTCCATAAAGACAAGGCTATCATCCATTCTTGTAACAAAAATCTCGACAACACACTACCTTCCATAATGACAAGGCTACCGTCCATTGAAGTAACAAAGATATCGACAGCAGACTACTTTCAATCATGACAAGGCTACCATCCACTGTAGTAACAAAAATTTTGAAAATAGACTACCTTCCATAATGACAAGGCTACCATCCATTATAGTAACAAAAATCTCGACAACAGACTACCTTCCGGAATGACAAGGCTACCATCCATTGTAGTAACAAAAATATCGATAATAGACTACCTTCCATAATCACAAGGCTTACATCCTTGGGAGTAACAAAAATCTCGACAACAGACAACCTTCCATAATGACAAGGCTACCATCCATTGGAGTAAAAAAAATCTCGACAACAGACTACCTTCCAGAATGACCAGGCTACCATCTATTGGAGTAACAAATATCTCGACAACAGACTACCTTCCATAATGACTAGGCTACCATCCATTGGGGTAACAAATATATCGACAACGGACTACCTTTCATAATGACAAGTATACCATCCATTGGAAAAATAAAAATCTTGACAACAGACTACTTTCCATAATGACAAGTATACCATCCATTGGAGTAAACAAAATCTCGACAACAGACTACCTTCCATAATGACAAGGGTACCATCCGTTGGAGTAACAAAAATATCCACAAGAGACAACATTCCATAATGACAAGGATACCATCCATTGGAGTAACAAAAATCTCGACAACAGACTACCTTCCATAATAACTAGGCTACCATCAGTTGGAGTAACAAAGATATCGACAAAAAACTGCCTTCCATAATGACAAGGCTACCATCCATGTTAGTAACAAAAATCTCGCCAACAGACTACCTTCCATAAAGACCACGCTACCATCCATTGGAGTAACAAAATTCTCGACAATAGACTAGCTTCCATAATGACAAGGCTACCATCCATTGGACTAACAAAAATTATAACAACATACTACCTTCCATAATGACACAAAATTCTCGACAACAGACTACCTTCCATAATGACAAGGCTACCATCTATTGGAGTAACAAAGATATCGACAACAGACAACCTTCCATAATGACTAGGATACCATTCAATGGAGTAACAAAGATATCGAAAATGGACTACCTTTCATAATGACAAGGATACCATCCATTGGAATAACAAAAATCTCGACAACAGACTACCTTCCATTATGACAAGGGTACCATCATTGGAGTAACAAAAATATCCACAAGAGACTACCTTGCATAATGACAAGGCTACAACCCATTAGAGTATAAAAAATCTCCACAACAAACTACCTGCCATAATGACAAGTCTACCATCCATTGGAATAACAAAATATTGACAACACACTACCTTCCATAATGACAAGGCTACCGTCCATTATAGTAACAAAGATATCGACAACAGACTACCTTCCAGAATGACAATGCTACCATCTATTGTTGTAACAAAAATATCGACAACAGACCAGTTTCCATAATGACAAGTCTACCATCCATTGGAATAACAAAAATATCGACAACACACTACCTTCCATAATGACAAGGCTACCGTCCATTGTAGTAACAAAGATATCGACTATAGACTACCTTCCATAATGACAAGGCTACCATCCATTGTAGTAACAAAATTTTTAACAATAGACTACCTTCCATAATGACAAGGCTACCATCTATTGTAGTAACAAATATCTCGACAACAGACTACCTTCCAGAATGACAATGCTACCACCCATTGTAGTAACAAAAATCTCAACAATAGACTACCTTCCATAATCACAAGGCTTACATCCTTGGGAGTAACAAAAATCTCGACAACAGACTACCTTCCATAATGACAAGGCTACCATCCATTGTAGTAACAAAAATCTCGACAACACACTACCTTCCATAATGACAAGGCTATTATCCCTTAGAGTAAAAAAAATCTTGACAACAGACTGCCTTCCATAATGACAAGGCTACCATCCATTGGAGTAACAAAGATATCGACAACATACTACATTCCCTAATGACAAGGCTACCATCCATTGGAGTAAGAAAAATCACGACAATAGACTACCTTACAAAATGACAAGACTACAATTCATTGGAATAACAAAAATCTCGACAACAGACTAACTTCCATAATAACTAGGCTACCATCCATTGGAGTAACAAAGATATCGACAACAGACTACCTTTCATAACGACAAGGCTACAATCCATTATAGTAACAAAAAAAACGACGACAGAATACCCTCCATAATGACAAGGCTACCATCCATTGTTGTAACAAAAATCTCGAAAATATACTACCTTCCATAATCACAAAGCTTACATCAATTGGATTAACAAAAATCTCGACAACAGACTACTTTCCATAATGACAAGGGTACCATCCATTTGAGTAACAAAAATATCCACAAGAGACAACCTTCCATAATGACAAGGCTGCTATCCATTGGAGTAACAAAAATCACGACAACAGACTACCTTCCATAATGACAAGGCTACCATCCATTGTAGTAACAAAAATCTCGCCAACAGACTACCTTCCATAATGACCAGGCTACCATCCATTGGAGTAACAAAATTCTCGACAATAGACTAGCTTCCATAATGACAAGGCTACCATCCATTGGACTAACAGAAATCATAACAACATACTACCTTCCATAATGACACAAAATTCTCGACAAAATACTACCTTCCATAATGACAAGGCTACCATCTATTGGAGTAACAAAAATCTCGACAACAGACAACCTTCCATAATGACTAGGATACCATTCAATGGAGTAACAAAGATATCGAAAATGGACTACCTTTCATAATGACAAGGATAACATCCATTGGAATAACAAAAATCTCGACAACAGACTACCTTCCATAATGACAAGGGTACCATCATTGGAGTAACAAAAATATCCACAAGAGACTACCATGCATAATGACAAGGCTACAACCCATTAGAGTATAAAAAATCTCCACAACAGACTACCTTCAATAATTACAAGGGTACCATCATTGGAGTAACAAAAATATCCACAAGAGACTACCTTCCATAATGACAAGGCTACAATCCATTGTCGTAAAAAAAATCTCGACAACAGAATACCTTCCAGAATGACAAGGTTACCATCCATTTTAGTAACAAAAATCTCGACAACAGACTACCTTCCATAATGACAAGTCTACCATCCATTGGAATAACAAAAATATTGACAACACACTACCTTCCATAATGACAAGGCTACCGTCCATTGTAGTAATAAAGATATCGACAACAGACTACCTTCCAGAATGACAAGGCTACCATCTATTGTTGTAACAAAAATCTCGACAGCAGACTAGCTTCCATAATGACAAGTGTACCATCCATTGGAATAACAAAAATATCGACAACACACTACCTTCCATAATGACAAGGCTATCGTCCGTTGTAGTAACAAAGATATCGACTACAGACTACCTTCCATAATGACAAGGCTAACATCCATTGTAGTAACAAAATTTTTGACAATAGACTACCTTCCATAATGACAAGGCTACCATCCATTGTAGTAACAAATATATCGACAACAGACTACCTTCCAGAATGACAAGGCTACCATCCATTGTAGTAACAAAAATATCGATAATAGACTACCTTCCATAATCACAAGGCTTACATCCTTGGGAGTAACAAAAATCTCGACAACAGACTACCTTCCATAATGACAAGGCTACCATCCATTGTAGTAACAAAAATCTCGACAACACACTACCTTCCATAATGACAAGGCTACTATCCCTTAGAGTAAAAAAAATCTTGACAACAGACTGCCTTCCATAATGACAAGGCTACCATCCATTGGAGTAACAAAGATATCGACAACATACTACATTCCCTAATGACAAGGCTACCATCCATTGGAGTAAGAAAAATCACGACAATAGACTACCTTACAAAATGACAAGACTACAATTCATTGGAATAACAAAAATCTCGACAACAGACTAACTTCCATAATAACTAGGCTACCATCCATTGGAGTAACAAAGATATCGACAACAGACTACCTTTCATAACGACAAGGCTACAATCCATTATAGTAACAAAAAAAACGACGACAGAATACCCTCCATAATGACAAGGCTACCATCCATTGTTGTAACAAAAATCTCGAAAATATACTACCTTCCATAATCACAAAGCTTACATCAATTGGATTAACAAAAATCTCGACAACAGACTACTTTCCATAATGACAAGGGTACCATCCATTTGAGTAACAAAAATATCCACAAGAGACAACCTTCCATAATGACAAGGCTGCTATCCATTGGAGTAACAAAAATCACGACAACAGACTACCTTCCATAATGACAAGGCTACCATCCATTGTAGTAACAAAAATCTCGCCAACAGACTACCTTCCATAATGACCAGGCTACCATCCATTGGAGTAACAAAATTCTCGACAATAGACTACCTTCCATAATGACAAGGCTACCATCCATTGGACTAATAGAAATCATAACAACATACTACCTTCCATAATGACACAAAATTCTCGACAACAGACTACCTTCCAAAATGACAAGGCTACCATCTATTGGAGTAACAAAGATATCGACAACAGACAACCTTCCATAATGACTAGGATACCATTCATTTGAGTAACAAAGATATCGAAAATGGACTACCTTTCATAATGACAAGGATACCATCCATTGGAATAACAAAAATCTCGACAACAGACTACCTTCCATAATGACAAGGGTACCATCATTGGAGTAACAAAAATATCCACAAGAGACTACCTTGCATAATGACAAGGCTACAATCCATTAGAGTATTAAAAAAATCTCAACAACAGACTTCCTTCCAAAATGACAAGGGTACCATCATTGGAGTAACAAAAATATCTGCAAGAGACTACCTTCCATAATGACAAGGCTACAATCCATTGTCGTAAAAAAAATCTCGACAACAGAATACCTTCCAGAATGACAAGGTTACCATCCATTGTAGTAACAAAAATCTCGACAACAGACTACCTTCCATAATGACAAGTCTACCATCCATTGGAATAACAAAATATTGACAACACACTACCTTCCATAATGACAAGGCTACCGTCCATTGTAGTAACAAAGATATCGATAACAGACTACCTTCCAGAATGACAAGGCTACCATCTATTGTTGTAACAAAAATCTCGACAACAGACTAGCTTCCATAATGACAAGTCTACCATCTATTGGAATAACAAAAATATCGACAACACACTACCTTCCGTAATGACAAGGCTACCGTCCGTTGTAGTAACAAAGATATCGACTACAGACTACCTTCCATAATGACAAGGCTACCATCCATTGTAGTAACAAAAATTTTGACAATAGACTACCTTCCATAATGACAAGGCTACCATCCATTGTAGTAACAAATATCTCGACAACACACTACCTTCCAGAATGACAAGGCTACCATCCATTGTAGTAACAAAAATCTCAACAATAGACTACCTTCCATAATCACAAGGCTTACATCCTTGGGAGTAACAAAAATCTCGACAACAGACTACCTTCCATAATGACAAGGCTACCATCCATTGTAGTAACAAAAATCTCGACAACACACTACCTTCCATAATGACAAGGCTACCATCCCTTAGAGTAACAAAAATCACGACAACATACTACCTTCCATAATGACAAGGCTACCATCCATTAGAGTAACAAAGATATCGACAACATACTACATTCCCTAATGACAAGGCTACCATCCATTGGAGTAAGAAAAATCACGACAATAGACTACCTTACAAAATGACAAGACTACAATTCATTGGAATAACAAAAATCTCGACAACAGACTAACTTCCATAATAACTAGGCTACCATCCATTGGCGTAACAAAGATATCGACAACAGACTACCTTCCATAATGACAAGGCTACAATCCATTATAGTAACAAAAAATACGACGACAAAATACCCTCCATAATGACAAGGCTACCATCCATTGTTGTAACAAAAATCTCGAAAATATACTACCTTCCATAATCACAAAGCTTACATCCATTGGATTAACAAAAATCTCGATAACAGACTACTTTCCATAATGACAAGGGTACCATCCATTTGAGTAACAAAAATATCCACAAGAGACAACCTTCCATAATGACAAGGCTGCTATCCATTGGAGTAACAAAAATCACGACAACAGACTACCTTCCATAATGATAAGGCTACCATCCATTGTAGTAACAAAAATTTCGACAATAGACTACCTTCCATAATTACAAGGCTACCATCCATTGTAGTAACAAAATTCTCGACAAAATACTACCTTCCATAATGACAAGGCTACCATCTATTGGAGTAACAAAAATCTCGACAACAGAAAACCTTCCATAATGACTAGGATACCATTCATTGGAGTAACAAAGATATCGAAAATGGACTACCTTTAATAATGACAAGGATACCATCCATTGGAATAACAAAATTCTCGACAACAGACTACCTTCCATAATGACATGGGTACCATCATTGGAGTAACAAAAATATCCACAAGAGACTACCTTGCATAATGACAAGGCTACAATCCATTAGAGTATAAAAAATCTCGACAACAGACTACCTTCCAAAATGACAAGGGTACCATCATTGGAGTAATAAAAATATCCACAAGAGACTTCCTTCCATAATGACAAGGTTACCATCCATTGTAGTAACAAAAATCTCGACAATAGACTACCTTCCATAATGACAAGTCTACCATCCATTGGAATAACAAAAATATTGACAACACACTACCTTCCATAATGACAAGGCTACCGTCCATTGTAGTAACAAAGATATCGACCACAGACTACTTTCCAGAATGACAAGGCTACCATCCATTGTAGTAACAAATTTTTTGACAATAGACTACCTTCCATAATGACAAGGCTACCATCCATTGTAGTAACAAAAATCTCGACAACAGACTACCTTCCATAATGACCAGGCTACCATCTATTGGAGTAATAAAAATCTCGACAACAAACAACCTTCCATAATGACTAGGCTACCATCCATTGGAGTAACAAAGATATCGACAATGGACTACCTTTCATAATGACAAGGTTACCATCCATTGGAATAACAAAAATATCGACAACATACTACGTTCCATAATGACAAGGATATCATCCATTGGAGTAACAAAAATCTCGACAATAGACTACCTTCCATAATGACAAGGGTACCATCATTGGAGTAACAAAAATATCCACAAGAGACTACCTTGCATAATGACAAGGCTACAATCTCTTAGAGTATAAAAAATCTCGAAAATAGACTACCTTCCTTAATGACAAGGCTACCATCCATTGGAGTAAAAAAAATGTCTACAACAGAATACCTTCCATAGTGACTAAGCTACCATCAATTGGAGTAACAAAGATATCTACAACCGACTACCTTCCATAATGACAAGGCTATAATCCATTTTCGTGACTAAAATCTCGACAACACAATACCTTCCAGAATGACAAGGCTACCATCCAATGTAGTAACAAAAATCTCGACAATAGACTACCTTCCATATTCACAAGGCTTACATCCATTGAAGTAACCAAAATCTCGACAACAGACTACCTTCCATAATGACAAGGCTACCATCCATTGGAATAACAAAAATATCAACAACACACTACCTTCCATAATGACAAGGCTACCATCCCTTAGAGTAACAAAAATCTCGACAATAGAATACCTTCCATAATGACAAGGCTACCATCCATTGGAGTAACAAAAATCACCACAACAGACTACCTTACATAATGACAAGGCTACAATTCATTGGAATAACAAAAATCTCGACAATAGACTACTGTCTATAATGACAAGGCTATCATCCATTGTAGTAAGAAAAATCTCGCCAACAGACTACCTTCCATAATGACAAGGCTACCATCCATTGGAGTAACAAAATTCTCGACAACAGACTACCTTCCATAATGACAAGGCTACCATCCATTGGACTAACAGAAATAATAACAGCATACTACCTTCCATAATGACAAGGTTACCATCCATTGCAGTAACAAAAATCTTGACAACAAACTACCTTCTATAATGACAAGGCTACCATCCATTGTAGTAACAAAAATATCGACAACAGACTACCTTCCATAATGACAAGTCTACCATCGATTGGAAGAACAAAAATATCGACAACACACTACCTTCCATAATGACAAGGCTACCGTCCATTGTAGTAACAAAGATATCCACAAGACAGAACCTTCCATAATGACAAGGCTACCATCCATTAGAGTAACAAAAATGTCAACAACAGACTACCTTCCATAATGATAAGGCTACCATCCATTGTAGTAACAAAAATATCGACAACATACTACCTTCCCTAATGACAAGGGTACCATCATTGGAGTAACAAAAATATCCACAAGAGACTACCTTCCATAATGACAAGGCTATAATCCATTGGAGTAACAAAAATCTCGACACTAGACTACCTTCCAGAATAACAAGGCTACCATCCATTGGAGTAACAAAAATCTCGACACTAGACTACCTTCCAGAATGACAAGGCTACCATCCATTGGAGTAACAAAAATCTCGACAACAGACTTCCTTCCATAATGACAAGTGTCCCATCCATTGGAGTAACAAAATTATCCACAAGAGACTACCTTCCAGAATGACAAGGCTACCATCCATTGGAGTAACAAAAATCTCGACAACAGACTTCCTTCCATAATGACAAGTGTCCCATCCATTGGAGTAACAAAATTATCCACAAGAGACAACCTTCCATAATGACAAGGCTACCGTCCATTGTAGTAACAAAGATATCGACAACAGACTACCTTCCATAATGACAAGGCTACCATCCATTATAGTAACAAAAATTTTGATAATAGACTACCTTCCATAATGACAAGGCTACCATCCGTTGTAGTAACAAAAATCTCGACAACAGACTACATTTCATAATGACAAGGATACCATCCATGGGAATAACAAAAATATCGACAACATACTACCTTCCATAATGACAAGGATACCATCCATTGGAGTAAACAAAATCTAGACAATAGACTACCTTCCATAATGACAAGGGTACCATCATTGGAGTAACAAAAATATCCACAAGAGACAACCTTTCTTAATGACAAGGCTACAATCCCTTAGAGTATAAAAAATCTCGACAATAAACTACCTTCCTTTATGACAAGGCTACCATCCATTGGAGTAACAAAAATCTCGACAACAGACTACCTTCCATAATGACTAGGCTACCATCAAGTGGAGTAACAAAGATATCGACCACAGACTACCTTCCATAATGACAAGGCTACAATCCATTGTCGTAACAAAAATCTCGACAACAAAATACCTTCCAGAATGACAAGGCTACCATCCAATGTAGTAACAAAAATCTCGACAATAGACCACCTTCTATAATGACAAGGCTTACATCCTTTGAAGTAACAAAAAACTCGACAACAGACTACCTTCCATAATGATAAGGCTACCATCCATTGGAATAATAAAAATATCGATAACACACTACCTTCCATAATGACAAGGCTACCATCCTTTGGAGTAACAAAGATATCGACAACATACTACCTTCCATAATGACAAGGCTACCATCCATTGGAGTAACAAAAATCACGACAACAGACTACCTTACATAATGACAAGGCTACCATTCATTGGAATAACAAAAATCTCGACAATAGACTACCTTCCATAATGACAAGGTTATCATCCATTGTAGTAACAAAAATCTCGACAACAGACTACCTTCCATAATGACCAGGCTACCATCCATTGGTGTAACAAAAATCTCGACAACAGACTACCTTCCATAATGATAAGGCTATCATCCATTGGAGTAACAGAAATCATAACAATAGACTACCTTCCATAATGACAAGGTTACCATCCATTGCAGTAACAAAAATCTCGACAACATACTACCTTCTATAATGACAAGGCTACCATCCATTGGAATAACAAAAATCTTGACAATAGACTACCTTCCATAATGACAAGGCTTTCATCCAATGGAGTAATAAAAATATCGACAAGCGACTCTCTTCCATAATGACAAGGCTACCATCCATTGGAGTAACAAAAATTTCGACAACAGACTACCTTCCATAATGACAAGTGTACCATCCATTGGAGTAACAAAAATATCCACAAGAGACAACCTTCCATAATGACAAGGCTACCATCCATTAGAGTGACAAAAGTGTCAACAACAGACAACCTTCCATAATGATAAGGCTACCATCCATTAGTAGTAACAAAAATATTGACAACAGACTACTTTCCCTAATGATAAGGGTACCATCATTGGAATAACAAAAATATCCACAAGAGACTACCTTCCATAATGACAAGGCTACAATCCATCGGAGTAACAAAAATCTCGACACTAGACTACCTTCCAGAAAGACAAGGCTACCATCCATTGGAGTAATAAAAATCTCAACAACAGACTTCCTTCCATAATGACAAGTGTACCATCCATTGGAGTAACAAAAATATCCACAAGAGACAACCTTCCATAATGACAAGGCTACCATCCATTGGAGTAACAAAAATCTCGACAACAGACTACCTTCCATAATGACAAGGCTTCCATCCATTGTAATAACAAAAATCTCGACAACAGACTACCTTCCATAATGAGGCTACCGTCCATTGTAGTAACAAAATTTTTGACAATTGACTACCTTCCATAATGACAAGGCTACCATCCGTTGTAGTAACAAAAATCTCGACAACAGACTACATTCCATAATGACAAGTCTACCATGTATTGGAGTAACAAAAATCTCGACAACAGACAATCTTCCATAATGACTAGGCTACCATCCATTGGAGTAACAAAGATATCGATAATGGACTACCTTTTATAATGACAAGGATACCATCCATGGGAATAACAAAAATCTCGACAACATACTACCTTCCATAATGACAAGGATACCATCCATTAGAGTAAACAAAATCTCGACAATAGACTACCTTCCATAATGACAAGGGTACCATCATTGGAGTAACAAAAATATCCACAAGAGACTACCTTGCATAATGACAAGGCTACAATCCCTTAGAGTATAAAAAATCTCGACAATAGACTACCTTCCTTTATGACAAGGCTACCATCCATTGGAGTAACAAAAATCTCGACAACAGACTATGTTCCATAAGGACTAGGCTACCATCAAGTGGAGTAACAAAGATATCGACCACAGACTACCTTCCATAATGACAAGGCTACAATCCATTTTCGTAACAAAACTCTCGACAACAAAATACCTTCCAGAATGACAAGGCTACCATCCAATGTAGTAACAAAAATCTCGACTAAAGACCACCTTCTATAATGACAAGGCTCACATCCTTTGGAGTAACAAAAACCTCGACAACAGACTACCTTCCATAATGACAAGGCTACCGTCCATTGTAGTAACAAAGATATCGACAACAGACTACCTTCCATAATGACAAGGCTACCATCCATTGTAGTAACAAAAATTTTGACAATAGACTACCTTCCATAATGACAAGGCTACCATCCGTTGTAGTTAATAAAATCTCGACATCAGACTACATTCCATAATGAAAAGTCTACCATCTATTGGAGTAACAAAAATCTCGACAACAGACAACCTTCCATAATGACTAGGCTACCATCCGTTGGAGTAACAAAGATATCAAAAATGGACTACCTTTCATAATGACAAGGATACCATCCATTGGAATAACAAAAATATCGACAACATACTACCTTCCATAATGACAAGGATACCATCCATTGGAGTAAACAAAATCTCGACAATAGACTACCTTCCATAATGACAACGGTACCATCATTGGAGTAACAAAAATATCCACAAGAGACTACCTTGCATAATGACAAGGCTACAATCCCTTAGAGTATAAAAAATCTCGACAATAGACTACCTTCCTTAATGACAAGTCTACAATCCATTGGAGTAACAAAAATTTCGACAACAGACTACCTTCCATAATGACTAGGCTACCATCAATTGGAGTAACAAAGATATCAACAACAGACTACCTTCCATAATGACAAGGCTACAATCCATTGTCGTAACAAAAATCTCGACAACAAAATACCTTCAAGAATGACAACGCTACCATCCAATGTAGTAACAAAAATCTCGACGATAGACTACCTTCTATAATCACAAGGCTTACATCCATTGGAGTAACAAAAATCTAGACAACAGACTACCTTCCATAATGACAAGGCTTCCATCCATTGTAGTAACAAAAATCTCGACAACAGACTACCTTCCATAATGACAAGGCTACCGTCCATTGTAGTAACAAAGATATCGACAACAGACTACCTTCCATAATGACAAGGCTACCATCCATTGTAGTAACAAAATCTTTGACAATTGACTACCTTCCATAATGACAAGGCTACCATCCGTTGTAGTAACAAAAATCTCGACAACAGACTACATTTCATAATGACAAGTCTACCATGTATTGGAGTAATAAAAATCTCGACAACAAACAATCTTCCATAATGACTAGGCTACCATCCATTGGAGTAACAAAGATATCGACAATGGACTACCTTTCATAATGACAAGGACACCATCCATGGGAATAACAAAAATATCGACAACATACTACCTTCCATAATGACAAGGATACCATCCATTGGAGTAAACAAAATCTCGACAATAGACTACCTTCCATAATGACAAGGGTACCATCATTGGAGTAACAAAAATATCCACAAGAGACTACCTTGCTTAATGACAAGGCTACAATCCCTTAGAGTATAAAAAATCTCGACAATAGACTACCTTCCTTTATGACAAGGCTACAATCCATTGGAGTAACAAAAATCTCGACAACAGACTACCTTCCATAATGACTAGGCTACCATCAAGTGGAGTAACAAAGATATCGACCACAGACTACCTTCCATAATGACAAGGCTACAATCCATTATCGTAACAAAAATCTCGACAACAAAATACCTTCCAGAATGACAAGGCTACCATCCATAGTAACAAAAATCTCGACAATAGACCACCTTCTATAATGACAAGGCTTACATCCTTTGGAGTAACAAAAAACTCGACAACAGACTACCTTCCATAATGATAAGGCTACCATCCATTAGAATAACAAAAATATCGACAACACACTACCTTCCATAATGACAAGGCTACCATCCTTTGGAGTAACAAAGATATCGACAACATACTACCTTCCATAATGACAAGGCTACCATCCATTGGAGTAACAAAAATCACGACAACAGACTACCTTACATAATGACAAGGCTACCATTCATTAGAATAACAAAAATCTCGACAATAGACTACCTTCCATAATGACAAGGTTATCATCCATTGTAGTAACAAAAATCTCGACAACAGACTACCTTCCATAATGACCAGGCTACCATCCATTGGTGTAACAAAAATCTCGACAACACAATACCTTCCAGAATGACAAGGCTACCATCCAATGTAGTAACAAAAATCTCGACAATAGACTACCTTCCATATTCACAAGGCTTACATCCATTGAAGTAACCAAAATCTCGACAACAGACTACCTACCATAATGACAAGGCTACCATCCATTGGAATAACAAAAATATCAACAACACACTACCTTCCATAATGACAAGGCTACCATCCCTTAGAGTAACAAAAATCTCGACAATAGAATACCTTCCATAATGACAAGGCTACCATCCATTGGAGTAACAAAAATCACCACAACAGACTACCTTACATAATGACAAGGCTACAATTCATTGGAATAACAAAAATCTTGAAAATAGACTACTGTCTATAATGACAAGCCTATCATCCATTGTAGTAAGAAAAATCTCGCCAACAGACTACCTTCCATAATGACAAGGCTACCATCCATTGGAGTAACAAAATTCTCGACAACAGACTACCTTCCATAATGACAAGGCTACCATCCATTCGACTAACAGAAATCATAACAGCATACTACCTTCCATAATGACAAGGTTACCATCCATTGCAGTAACAAAAATCTTGACAACAAACTACCTTCTATAATGACAAGGCTACCATCCATTGTAGTAACAAAAATATCGACAACAGACTACCTTCCATAATGACAAGTCTACCATCGATTGGAAGAACAAAAATATCGACAACACACTACCTTCCATAATGACAAGGCTACCGTCCATTGTAGTAACAAAGATATCCACAAGAGACAACCTTCCATAATGACAAGGCTACCATCCATTAGAGTAGCAAAAATATCAACAACAGACTACCTTCCATAATGATAAGGCTACCATCCATTGTAGTAACAAAAATATCGACAACAGACTACCTTCCTTAATGACAAGGGTACCATCATTGGAGTAACAAAAATATCCACAAGAGACTATCTTCCATAATGATAAGGCTACAATCCATTGGAGTAACAAAAATCTCGACACTAGACTACCTTCCAGAATGATAAGGCTACCATCCATTGGAGTAACAAAAATCTCGACACTAGACTACCTTCCAGAATGACAAGGCTACCATCCATTGGAGTAACAAAAATCTCGACAACAGACTTCCTTCCATAATGACAAGTGTCCCATCCATTGGAGTAACAAAATTATCCACAAGAGACAACCTTCCATAATGACAAGGCTACCATCCATTGGAGTAACAAAAATCTCGACAACAGACTACCTTCCATAATGACAAGGCTACCATCCATTGTAGTAACAAATATCTCGACAACAGACTACCTTTCATAATGACAAGGCTACCGTCCATTGGAGTAACAAAAATCTCGACAACAGACTACCTTCCATAATGACTAGGCTACCATCAAGTGGAGTAACAAAGATATCGACCACGGACTACCTTCCATAATGACAAGGCTACAATCCATTGTCGTAACAAAAATCTCGACAACAAAATACCTTCCAGAATGACAAGGCTACCATCCAATGTAGTAACAAAAATCTCGACAATAGACCACCTTCTATAATGGCAAGGCTTACATCCTTTGGAGTAACAAAAAACTCGACAATAGACTACCTTCCATAATGATAAGGCTACCATCCATTGGAATAACAAAAATATCGACAACACACTACCTTCCATAATGACAAGGCTACCATCCTTTGGAGTAACAAAGACGTCGACAACATGCTACCTTCCATAATGACAAGGCTACCATCCATTGGAGTAACAAAAATCACGACAACAGACTACCTTACATAATGACAAGGCTACCATTCATTGGAATAACAAAATACTCGACAATAGACTCCCTTCCATAATGACAAGGTTATCATCCATTGTAGTAACAAAAACCTCGACAACAGACTACCTTCCATAATGACCAGGCTACCATCCATTGGTGTAACAAAAATCTCGACAACAGACTACCTTCCATAATGATAAGGCTATCATCCATTGGAGTAACAGAAATCATAACAACAGACTACCTTCCATAATGACAAGGTTACCATCCATTGCAGTAACAAAAATCTCGACAATAGACTACCTTCCATAATGACAAGGCTTTCATCCAATGGAGTAATAAAAATATCGACAAGCGACTCTCTTCCATAATGACAAGGCTACCATCCATTGGAGTAACAAAAATTTCGACAACGGACTACCTTCCATAATGACAAGTGTACCATCCATTGGAGTAACAAAAATATCCACAAGAGACAACCTTCCATAATGACAAGGCTACCATCCATTAGAGTGACAAAAGTGTCAACAACAGACTACCTTCCATAATGACAAGGCTACCATCCATTGTAGTAACAAAAATATTGACAACAGACTACTTTCCCTAATGACAAGGGTACCATCATTGGAATAACAAAAATATCCACAAGAGACTACCTTCCATAATGACAAGGCTACAATCCATCGGAGTAACAAAAATCTCGACACTAGACTACCTTCCAGAATGACAAGGCTACCATCCATTGGAGTAATAAAAATCTCGACAACAGACTTCCTTCCATAATGACAAGTGTGCCATCCATTGGAGTAACAAAAATATCCACAAGAGACAACCTTCCATATTGACAAGGCTACCATCCATTCGAGTAACAAAAATCTCGACAATAGACTACCTTCCATAATGACAAGGCTTCCATCCATTGTAGTAACAAAAATCTCGACAACAGACTACCTTCCATAATGACAAGGCTACCGTCCATTGTAGTAACAAAGATATCGACAATAGACTACCTTCCATAATGACAAGGCTACCATCCATTGTAGTAACAAAATTTTTGACAATTGACTACCTTCCATAGTGACAAGGCTACCATCCGTTGTAGTAACAAAAATCTCGACAACAGACTACATTCCATAATGACAAGTCTACCATGTATTGGAGTAACAAAAATCTCGACAACAGACAATATTCCATAATGACTAGGCTACCATCCATTGGAGTAGCAAAGATATCGACAATGGACTACCTTTCATAATGACAAGGATACCATCCATGGGAATAACAAAAATCTCGACAACATACTACCTTCCATAATGACAAGGATACCATCCATTAGAGTAAACAAAATCTCGACAATAGACTACCTTCCATAATGACAAGGGTACCATCATTGGAGTAACAAAAATATCCACAAGAGACTACCTTGCATAATGACAAGGCTACAATCCCTTAGAGTATAAAAAATCTCGACAATAGACTACCTTCCTTTATGACAAGGCTACCATCCATTGGAGTAACAAAAATCTCGACAACAGACTACGTTCCATAAGGACTAGGCTACCATCAAGTGGAGTAACAAAGATATCGACCACGGACTACCTTCCATAATGACAAGGCTACAATCCATTTTCGTAACAAAACTCTCGACAACAAAATACCTTCCAGAATGACAAGGCTACCATCCAATGTAGTAACAAAAATATCGACTAAAGACCACCTTCTATAATGACAAGGCTTACATCCTTTGGAGTAACAAAAACCTCGACAACAGACTACCTTCCATAATGACAAGGCTACCGTCCATTGTAGTAACAAAGATATCGACAACAGACTACCTTCCATAATGACAAGGCTACCATCCATTGTAGTAACAAAATTTTTGACAATAGACTACCTTCCATAATGACAAGGCTACCATCCGTTGTAGTTAATAAAATCTCGACATCAGACTACATTCCATAATGACAAGTCTACCATCTATTGGAGTAACAAAAATCTCGACAACAGACAACCTTCCATAATGACTAGGCTACCATCCGTTGGAGTAACAAAGATATCGAAAATGGACTACCTTTCATAATGACAAGGATACCATCCATTGGAATAACAAAAATATCGACAACATACTACCTTCCATAATGACAAGGATACCATCCATTGGAGTAAACAAAATCTCGACAATAGACTACCTTCCATAATGACAACGGTACCATCATTGGAGTAACAAAAATATCCACAAGAGACTACCTTGCATAATGACAAGGCTACAATCCCTTAGAGTATAAAAAATCTCGACAATAGACTACCTTCCTTAAAGACAAGTCTACAATCCATTGGAGTAACAAAAATCTCGACAACAGACTACCTTCCATAATGACTAGGCTACCATCAATTGGAGTAACAGAGATATCAACAACAGACTACCTTCCATAATGACAAGGCTACAATCCATTGTCGTAACAAAAATCTCGACAACAAAATACCTTCAAGAATGACAACGCTACCATCCAATGTAGTAACAAAAATCTCGACGATAGACTACCTTCTATAATCACAAGGCTTACATCCATTGGAATAACAAAAATCTCGACAACAGACTACCTTCCATAATGACAAGGCTACCGTCCATTGTAGTAACAAAGATATCGACAACAGACTACCTTCCATAATGACAAGGCTACCATCCTTGTAGTAACAAAATCTTTGACAATTGACTACCTTCCATAATGACAAGGCTACCATCCGTTGTAGTAACAAAAATCTCGACAACAGACTACATTTCATAATGACAAGTCTACCATGTATTGGAGTAATAAAAATCTCGACAACAAACAATCTTCCATAATGACTAGGCTACCATCCATTGGAGTAACAAAGATATCGACAATGGACTACCTTTCATAATGACAAGGACACCATCCATGGGAATAACAAAAATATCGACAACATACTACCTTCCATAATGACAAGGATACCATCCATTGGAGTAAACAAAATCTCGACAATAGACTACCTTCCATAATGACAAGGGTACCATCATTGGAGTAACAAAAATATCCACAAGAGACTACCTTGCTTAATGACAAGGCTACAATCCCTTAGAGTATAAAAAATCTCGACAATAGACTACCTTCCTTTATGACAAGGCTACCATCCACTGGAGTAACAAAAATCTCGACAACAGACTAGCTTCCATAATGACTAGGCTACCATCAAGTGGAGTAACAAATATATCGACCACAGACTACCTTCCATAATGACAAGGCTACAATCCATTGTCGTAACAAAAATCTCGACAACAAAATACCTTCCAGAATGACAAGGCTACCATCCAATGTAATAACAAAAATCTCGACAATAGACCACCTTCTATAATGACAAGACTTACATCCTTTGGAGTAACAAAAAACTCGACAACAGACTACCTTCCATAATGATAAGGCTACCATCCATTAGAATAACAAAAATATCGACAACACACTACCTTCCATAATGACAAGGCTACCATCCTTTGGAGTAACAAAGATATCGACAACATAATACATTCCATAATGACAAGGCTACCATCCATTGGAGTAACAAAAATCACGACAACAGACTACCTTACATAATGACAAGGCTACCATTCATTGGAATAACAAAAATCTCGACAATAGACTACCTTCCATAATGACAAGGTTATCATCCATTGTAGTAACAAAAATCTCGACAACAGACTACCTTCCATAATGACCAGGCTACCATCCATTGGTGTAACAAAAATCTCGACAACAGACTACCTTCCATAATGATAAGGCTATCATCCATTGGAGTAACAGAAATCATAACAACAGACTACCTTCCATAATGACAAGGTTACCATCCATTGCAGTAACAAAAATCTCGACAACATACTACCTTCTATAATGACAAGGCTACCATCCATTGGAATAACAAAAATCTCGACAACAGACTACCTTCCATAATGACAAGGCTTTCATCCAATGGAGTAATAAAAATATCGACAAGCGACTCTCTTCCATAATGACAAGGCTACCATCCATTGGAGTAACAAAAATTTCGACAACAGACTACCTTCCATAATGACAAGTGTACCATCCATTGGAGTAACAAAAATATCCACAAGAGAGAACCTTCCATAATGACAAGTCTACCATCCATTAGAGTGACAAAAGTGTCAACAACAGACTACCTTCCATAATGATAAGGCTACCATCCATTGTAGTAACAAAAATATTGACAACAGACTACTTTCCCTAATGACAAGGGTACCATCATTGGAATAACAAAAATATCCACAAGAGACTACCTTCCATAATGACAAGGCTACAATCCATCGGAGTAACAAAAATCTCGACACTAGACTACCTTCCAGAATGACAAGGCTACCATCCATTGGAGTAATAAAAATCCCGACAACAGACTTCCTTCCATAATGACAAGTGTACCATCCATTGGAGTAACAAAAATATCCACAAGAGACAACCTTCCATAATGACAAGGCTACCATCCATTGGAGTAACAAAAATCTCGACAACAGACTACCTTCCATAATGAGAAGGCTTCTATCCATTGTAGTAACAAAAATCTTGACAACAGACTACCTTCCATAATGACAACGCTACCGTCCATTGTAGTAACAAAGATATCGACACTAGACTACCTTCCATAATGACAAGGCTACCATCCATTGTAGTAACAAAATTTTTGACAATTGACTACCTTCCATAATGACAAGGCTACCATCCGTTGTAGTAACAAAAATCTCGACAACAGACTACATTTATTAATGACAAGTCTACCATGTATTGGAGTAATAAAAATCTCGACAACAGACAATCTTCCATAATGACTAGGCTACCATCCATTGGAGTAACAAAGATATCGACAATGGACTACATTTCATAATGACAAGGATACCATCCATGGGAATAACAAAAATATCGACAACATACTACCTTCCATAATGACAAGGATACCATCCATTGGAGTAAACAAAATATCGACAATTGACTACCTTCCATAATGACAAGGGTACCATCATTGGAGTAACAAAAATATCCACAAGAGACTACCTTGCTTAATGACAAGGCTACAATCCCTTAGAGTATAAAAAATCTCGACAATAGACTACCTTCCTTTATGACAAGGCTACCATCCATTGGAGTAACAAAAATCTCGACAACAGACTACCTTCCATAATGACTAGGCTACCATCAAGTGGAGTAACAAAGATATCGACCACATACTACCTTCCATAATGACAAGGCTACAATCCATTGTCGTAACAAAAATCTCGACAACAAAATACCTTCCAGAATGATAAGGCTACCATCCAATGTAGTAACAAAAATCTCGACAATAGACCACCTTCTATAATGACAAGGCTTACATCCTTTGGAGTAACAAAAAACTCGACAACAGACTACCTTCCATAATGATAAGGCTACCATCCATTAGAATAACAAAAATATCAACAACACACTACCTTCCATAATGACAAGGCTACCATCCTTTGGAGTAACAAAGATATCGACAACATACTACCTTCCATAATGACAAGGCTACCATCCATTGGAGTAACAAAAATCACGACAACAGACTACCTTACATAATGACAAGGCTACCATTCATTGGAATAACAAAAATATCGACAATAGACTACCTTCCATAATGACAAGGTTATCATCCATTGTAGTAACAAAAATCTCGACAACAGACTACCTTCCATAATGACCAGGATACCATCCATTGGTGTAACAAAAATCTCGACAACAGACTACCTTCCATAATGATAAGGCTATCATCCATTGGAGTAACAGAAATCATAACAACAGACTACCTTCCATAATGACAAGGTTACCATCAATTGCAGTAACAAAAATCTCGACAACATACTACCTTTTATAATGACAAGGCTACCATCCATTGGAATAACAAAAATCTCGACAACAGACTACCTTCCATAATGACAATCCTTTCATCCAATGGAGTAATAAAAATATCGACAAGCGACTCTCTTCCATAATGACAAGGCTACCATCCATTGGAGTAACAAAAATTTCGACAACAGACTACCTTCCATAATGACAAGTGTACCGTCCATTGGAGTAACAAAAATATCCACAAGAGAGAACCTTCCATAATGACAAGGCTACCATCCATTAGAGTGACAAAAGTGTCAACAACAGACTACCTTCCATAATGATAAGGCTACCATCCATTGTAGTAACAAAAATATTGACAACAGACTACTTTCCCTAAAGACAAGGGTACCATCATTGGAATAACAAAAATATCCAGAAGAGACTACCTTCCATAATGACAAGGCTACAATCCATCGGAGTAACAAAAATTTCGACACTAGACTACCTTCCAGAATGACAAGGCTACCATCCATTGGAGTAATAAAAATCTCGACAACAGACTTCCTTCCATAATGACAAGTGTACCATCCATTGGAGTAACAAAAATATACACAAGAGACAACCTTCCATAATGACAAGGCTACCATCCATTGGAGTACCAAAAATCTCGACAATAGACTACCTTCCATAATGACAAGGCTTCCATCCATTGTAGTAACAAAAATCTCGACAACAGACTACCTTCCATAATGACAAGGCTACCGTCCATTGTAGTAACAAAGATATCGACAATAGACTACCTTCCATAATGACAAGGCTACCATCCATTGTAGTAACAAAATTTTTGACAATTGACTACCTTCCTTAATGACAAGGCTACCATCCGTTGTAGTAACAAAAATCTCGACAACAGACTACATTTTATAATGACAAGTCTACCATGTATTGGAGTAACAAAAATCTCGACAACAGACAATCTTCCATAATGACTAGGCTACCATCCATTGGAGTAACAAAGATATCGACAATGGACTACCTTTCATAATGACAAGGATACCATCCATGGGAATAACAAAAATCTCGACAACATACTGCCTTCCATAATGACACGGATACCATCCATTAGAGTAAACAAAATCTCGACAATAGACTACCTTCCATAATGACAAGGGTACCATCATTGGAGTAACAAAAATATCCACAAGAGACTACCTTGCATAATGACAAGGCTACAATCCCTTAGAGTATAAAAAATCTCGACAATAGACTACCTTCCTTAATGACAAGTCTACAATCCATTGGAGTAACAAAAATCTCGACAACAGACTACCTTCCATAATGACTAGGATACCATCAATTGGAGTAACAAAGATATCAACAACAGACTACCTTCCATAATGACAAGGCTACAATCCATTGTCGTAACAAAAATCTCGACAACAAAATACCTTCAAGAATGACAACGCTACCATCCAATGTAGTAATAAAAATCTCGACGATAGACTACCTTCTATAATCACAAGGCTTACATCCATTGGAGTAACAAAAATCTCGACAACAGACTACCTTCCATAATGACAAGGCTTCCATCCATTGTAGTAACAAAAATCTCGACAACAGACTACCTTCCATAATGACAAGGCTACCGTCCATTGTAGTAACAAAGATATCGAAACCAGACTACCTTCCATAATGACAAGGCTACCATCCATTGTAGTAACAAAATTTTTGACAATTGACTACCTTCCATAATGACAAGGCTACCATCCGTTGTAGTAACAAAAAACTCGACAACAGACTACATTTCATAATGACAAGTCTACCATGTATTGGAGTAATAAAAATCTCGACAACAGACAATCTTCCATAATGACTAGGCTACCATCCATTGGAGTAACAAAGATATCGACAATGGACTACCTTTCATAATGACAAGGATACCATCCATGGAAATAACAAAAATATCGACAACATACTACCTTCCATAATCACAAGGATACCATCCATTGGAGTAAACAAAATCTCGACAATAGACTACCTTCCATAATGACAAGGGTACCATCATTGGAGTAACAAAAATATCCACAAGAGACTACCTTGCTTAATGACAAGGCTACAATCCCTTAGAGTATAAAAAATCACGACAATAGACTACCTTCCTTTATGACAAGGCTACCATCCATTGGAGTAACAAAAATCTCGACAACAGACTACCTTCCATAATGACTAGGCTACCAACAAGTGGAGTAACAAAGATATCGACCACAGACTACCTTCCATAATGACAAGGCTACAATCCATTGTCGTAACAAAAATCTCGACAACAAAATACCTTCCAGAATGACAAGGCTACCATCCAATGTAGTAACAAAAATCTCGACAATAGACCACCTTCTATAATGACAAGGCTTACATCCTTTGGAGTAACAAAAAACTCGACAACAGACTACCTTCCATAATGATAAGGCTACCATCCATTAGAATAACATAAATATCGACAACACACTACCTTCTATAATGACAAGGCTACCATCCTTTGGAGTAACAAAGATATCGACAACATACTACCTTCCATAATGACAAGGCTACCATCCATTGGAGTAACAAAAATCACGACAACAGACTACCTTACATAATGACAAGGCTACCATTCATTGGAATAACAAAAATCTCGACAATAGACTACCTTCCATAATGACAAGGTTATCATCCATTGTAGTAACAAAAATCTCGACAACAGACTACCTTCCATAATGACCAGGCTACCATCCATTGGTGTAACAAAAATCTCGACAACAGACTACCTTCCATAATGATAAGGCTATCATCCATTGGAGTAACAGAAATCATAACAACAGACTACCTTCCATAATGACAAGGTTACCATCCATTGAAGTAACAAAAATCTCGACAACATACTACCTTCTATAATGACAAGGCTACCATCCATTGGAATAACAAAAATCTCGACAACAGACTACCTTCCATAATGACAAGGCTTTCATCCAATGGAGTAATAAAAATATCGACAAGCGACTCTCTTCCATAATGACAAGGCTACCATCCATTGGAGTAACAAAAATCACGACAACAGACTACCTTACATAATGACAAGGCTACCATTCATTGGAATAACAAAAATCTCGACAATAGACTACCTTCCATAATGACAAGGTTATCATCCATTGTAGTAACAAAAATCTCGACAACAGACTACCTTCCATAATGACCAGGATACCATCCATTGGTGTAACAAAAATCTCGACAACAGACTACCTTCCATAATGATAAGGCTATCATCCATTGGAGTAACAGAAATCATAACAACAGACTACCTTCCATAATGACAAGGATACCATCCATTGAAGTAACAAAAATCTCGACAACATACTACCTTCTATAATGACAAGGCTACCATCCATTGGAATAACAAAAATCTCGACAACAGACTACCTTCCATAATGACAAGGCTTTCATCCAATGGAGTAATAAAAATATCGACAAGCGACTCTCTTCCATAATGACAAGGCTACCATCCATTGGAGTAACAAAAATCACGACAACAGACTACCTTACATAATGACAAGGCTACCATTCATTGGAATAACAAAAATCTCGACAATAGACTACCTTCCATAATGACAAGGTTATCATCCATTGTAGTAACAAAAATCTCGACAACAGACTACCTTCCATAATGACCAGGATACCATCCATTGGTGTAACAAAAATCTCGACAACAGACTACCTTCCATAATGATAAGGCTATCATCCATTGGAGTAACAAAAATCATAACAACAGACTACCTTCCATAATGACAAGGATACCATCCATTGTAGTAACAAAAATCTCGACAACATACTACCTTCTATAATGACAAGGCTACCATCCATTGGAATAACAAAAATCTCGACAACAGACTACCTTCCATAATGACAAGGCTTTCATCCAATGGAGTAATAAAAATATCGACAAGCGACTCTCTTCCATAATGACAGACCTACCATCCATTGGAGTAACAAAAATTTCGACAACAGACTACCTTCCATAATGACAAGTGTACCATCCATTGGAGTAACAAAAATATCCACAAGAGAGAACTTTCCATAATGACAAGGCTACCATCCATTAGAGTGACAAAAGTGTCAACAACAGACTACCTTCCATAATGATAAGGCTACCATCCATTGTAGTAACAAAAATATTGACAACAGACTACTTTCCCTAATGACAAGGGTACCATCATTGGAATAACAAAAATATCCACAAGAGACTACCTTCCATAATGACAAGGCTACAATCCATCGGAGTAACAAAAATCTCGACACTAGACTACCTTCCAGAATGACAAGGCTACCATCCATTGGAGTAATAAAAATCCCGACAACAGACTTCCTTCCATAATGACAAGTGTACCATCCATTGGAGTAACAAAAATATCCACAAGAGACAACCTTCCATAATGACAAGGCTACCATCCATTGGAGTAACAAAAATCTCGAGAACAGACTACCTTCCATAATGACAAGGCTTCCATCCATTGTAGTAACAAAAATCTCGACAACAGACTACCTTCCATAATGACAAGGCTACCGTCCATTGTAGTAACAAAGATATCGACAACAGACTACCTTCCATAATGACAAGGCTACCATCCATTGTAGTAACACAATTTTTGACAATTGACTACCTTCCATAATGACAAGGCTACCATCTGTTGTAGTAACAAAAATCTCGACAACAGACTACATTTCATAATGACAAGTCTACCATGTATTGGAGTAATAAAAATCTCGACAACAAACAATCTTCCATAATGACTAGGCTACCATCCATTGGAGTAACAAAGATATCGACAATGGACTACCTTTCATAATGACAAGGATACCATCCATGGGAATAACAAAAATATCGACAACATACTACCTTCCATAATCACAGGATACCATCCATTGGAGTAAACAAAATCTCGACAATAGACTACCTTCCATAATGACAAGGGTACCATCATTGGTGTAACAAAAATCTCGACAATAGACTACCTTCCTTTATGACAAGGCTACCATCCATTGGAGTAACAAAAATCTCGACAACAGACTACCTTCCATAATGACTAGGCTACCATCAAGTGGAGTAACAAAGATATCGACCACAGACTACCTTCCATAATGAGAAGGCTACAATCCATTGTCGTAACAAAAATCTCGACAACAAAATACCTTCAAGAATGATAATGCTACCATCCAATGTAGTAACAAAAATCTCGACGATAGACTACCTTCTATAATCACAAGGCTTACATCCATTGGAGTAACAAAAATCTCGACAACAGACTACCTTCCATAATGACAAGGATACCGTCCATTGTAGTAACAAAGATATCGACAACAGACTACCTTCCATAATGACAAGGCTACCATCCATTGTAGTACCAAAATTTTTGACAATTGACTACCTTCCATAATGACAAGGCTACCATCTGTTGTAGTAACAAAAATCTCGACAACAGACTATATTTCATAATGACAAGTCTACCATGTATTGGAGTAACAAAAATCTCGACAACAGACAATCTTCCATAATGACTAGGCTACCATCCATTGGAGTAACAAAGATATCGAAAATGGACTACCTTTCATAATGACAAGGATACCATCCATGGGAATAACAAAAATATCGACAACATACTACCTTCCATAATGACAAGGATACCATCCATTGGAGTAAACAAAATCTCGACAATAGACTACCTTCCATAATGACAACGGTACCATCATTGGAGTAACAAAAATATCCACAAGAGACTACCTTGCATAATGACAAGGCTACAATCCCTTAGAGTATAAAAAATCTCGACAATAGACTACCTTCCTTTATGACAAGGCTACCATCCATTGGAGTAACAAAAATATCGACAACAGACTACGTTCCATAATGACTAGGCTACCATCAAGTGGAGTAACAAAGATATCGACCACAGACTACCTTCCATAATGACAAGGCTATAATCCATTTTCGTAACAAAACTCTCGACAACAAAATACCTTCCAGAATGACAAGGCTACCATCCAATGTAGTAACAAAAATCTCGACAAAAGACCACCTTCTATAATGACAAGGCTTACATCCTTTGGAGTAACAAAAACCTCGACAACAGACTACCTTCCATAATGACAAGGCTACTGTCCATTGTAGTAACAAAGATATCGACAACAGACTACCTTCCATAATGACAAGGCTACCATCCATTGTAGTAACAAAATTTTTGACAATAGACTACCTTCCATAATGACAAGGCTACCATCCAATGTAGTTAATAAAATCTCGACAACAGACTACATTCCATAATGACAAGTCTACCATCTATTGGAGTAACAAAAATCTCGACAACAGACAACCTTCCATAATGACTAGGCTACCATCCGTTTGAGTAACAAAGATATCGACAATGGACTACCTTTCATAATGACAAGGATACCATCCATTGGAATAACAAAAATATCGACAACAGACTACCTTCCATAATGACAAGGCTACCATCCATTGGAGTAAACAAAATCTCGAAAATAGACTACCTTCCATAATGACAAGGGTACCATCATTGGAGTAACAAAAATATCCACAAGAGACTACCTTGCATAATGACAATGCTACAATCCCTTAGAGTATAAAAAATCTCGACAATAGACTACCTTCCTTAATGACAAGTCTACCTTCCATTGGAGTAACAAAAATCTCGACAACAGACAACCTTCCATAATGACTAGGCTACCATCCGTTGGAGTAACAAAGATATCGACAATGGACTACCTTTCATAATGACAAGGATACCATCCATTGGAATAACAAAAATATCGACAACATACTACCTTCCATAATGACAATGATACCATCCATTGGAGTAAACAAAATCTCGAAAATAGACTACCTTCCATAATGACAAGGGTACCATCATTGGAGTAACAAAAATATCCACAAGAGACTACCTTGCATAATGACAATGCTACAATCCCTTAGAGTATAAAAAATCTCGACAACAGACTACCTTCCTTAATGACAAGTCTACCATGTATTGGAGTAACAAAAATCTCGACAACAGACAATCTTCCATAATGACTACGCTACCATCCATTGGAGTAACAAAGATATCAACAACAGACTACCTTCCATAATGACAAGGCTACAATCCATTGTCGTAACAAAAATCTCGACAACAAAATACCTTCAAGAATGACAACGCTACCATCCAATGTAGTAACAAAAATCTCGACGATAGACTACCTTCTATAATCACAAGGCTTACATCCTTTGGAGTAACAAAAATCTCGACAACAGACTACCTTCCATAATGATAAGGCTTCCATCCATTGTAGTAACAAAAATCTCGACAACAGACTACCTTCCATAATGACAAGGCTACCGTCCATTGTAGTAACAAAGATATCGATAACACACTACCTTCCATAATGACTAGGCTACAATCCATTATAGTAACAAATTTTTTGACAATAGACTACCTTCCGTAATGACAAGGCTACCATCCGTTATAGTAACAAAAATCTCGACAACAGACTACATTCCATAATGACAAGTCTACCATCTATTGGAGTAACAAAAATCTCGACAACAGACAATCTTCCATAATGACTAGGCTACCATCCATTGGAGTAACAAAGATATCGACAATGGACTACCTTTCATAATGACAAGGATACCATCCATGGGAATAAACAAAAATATCGACAAAATACTACCTTCCATAACGACAAGGATACCATCCATTGGAGTAAACAAAATCTCGACAATAGACTACCTTCCATAATGACAAGGGTACAATCATTGGAGTAACAAAAATATCCACAAGAGACAACCTTGCTTAATGACAAGGCTATAATCGCTTAGAGTATAAAAAATCTCGACAATAGACTACCTTCCTTTATGACAAGGCTACCATCCATTGGAGTAACAAAAATCTCGACAACAGACTACCTTCCCTAATGACTAGGCTACCATCAAGTGGAGTAACAAAGATATCGACCACAGACTACCTTCAATAATGACAAGGCTACAATCCATTGTCGTAACAAAAATCTCGACAACAAAATACCTTCCAGAATGACAAGGCTACCATCCAATGTAGTAACAAAAATCTCGACAATAGACCACCTTCTATAATGACAAGGCTTACATCCTTTGGAGTAACAAAAACCTCGACAACAGACTACCTTCCATAATGACAAGGCTACCATCCATTGGAATAACAAAAATATTGACAACACACTACCTTCCATAATGACAAGGCTACCATCCTTTGGAGTAACAAAGATATCGACAACATACTACCTTCCATAATGACAAGGCTACCATCCATTGGAGTAACAAAAATCACGACAACAGACTACCTTACATAATGACAAGGCTACCATTCATTGGAATAACAAAAATCTCGACAATAGACTACCTTCCATAATGACAAGGCTATCATCCATTGTAGTAACAAAAATCTCGACAACAGACTACCTTCCATAATGACCAGGCTACCATCCATTGGAGTAACAAAAATCTCGACAACAGACTACCTTCCATAATGACAAGGCTACCATCCATTGGAGTAACAGAAATCATAACAACAGACTACCTTCCATAATGACAAGGCTACCTTCCATTGTAATAACAAAATTTTTGACAATTGACTACCTTCCATAATGACAAGGCTACCATCCGTTGTAGTAACAAAAATCTTGACAACAGACTACATTTCATAATGACAAGTCTACCATGTATTGGAGTAACAAAAATCTCGACAACAGACAATCTTCCAAAATGACTAGGCTACCATCCATTGGAGTAACAAAGATATCGACAATGGACTACCTTTCATAATGACAAGGATACCATCCATGGGAATAACAAAAATATCGACAACATACTACCTTCCATAACGACAAGGATACCATCCATTGGAGTAAACAAAATCTTGACAACAGACTACCTTCCATAATGACAAGGGTACCATCATTGGAATAACAAAAATATCAACAAGAGACTAACTTGCATAATGACAAGGCTACAATCCCTTAGAGTATAAAAAATCTCGACAATAGACTACCTTCCTTTATGACAAGGCTACCATCCATTGGAGTAACAAAAATCTCGACAACAGACTACCTTCAATAATGACTAGGCTACCATCAAGTGGAGTAACAAAGATAATGACCACAGACTACCTTCCATAATGACAAGGCTACAATCCATTTTCGTAACAAAACTCTCGACAACAAAATACCTTCCAGAATGACAAGGCTACCATCCAATGTAGTAACAAAAATATCGACAAAAGACCACCTTCTATAATGACAAGGCTTACATCCTTTGGAGTAACAAAAACCTCGACAACAGACTACCTTCCATAATGACAAGGCTACCATCCATTGGAATAACAAAAATATCGATAACACATTACCTTCCATAATGACAAGGCTACCATCCTTTGGAGTAACAAAGATATCGACAACATACTACCTTCCATAATGACAAGGCTACCATCCATTGGAGTAACAAAAATCACGACAACGGACTACCTTACATAATGACAAGGCTACCATTCATTGGAATAAGAAAAATCTCGACAATATACTACCTTCCATAATGACAAGGCTATAATCCATTGTAGTAACAAAAATCTCGACAACAGACTACCTTCCATAATGACCAGGCTACCATCCATTGGAGTAACAAAAATCTCGACAACAGACTACCTTCCATAATGACAAGGCTACCATCCATTCGAGTAACAGAAATCATAACAACAGACTACCTACCATAATGACAAGGTTATCATCCATTGAAGTAACAAAAATCTCGACAACATACTACCTTCTATAAGGGCAAGGCTACCATCCATTGGAATAACAAAAATCTCGACAATCGACTACCTTCCATAATGACAAGGCTTCCATCCAATGGAGTAATAAAAATATCGACAATCGACTCTCTTCCATAATGACAAGGCTACCATCCATTGGAGTAACAAAATTTTCGACAACGGACTACCTTCCATAATGACAAGTGTACCATCCATTGGAGTAACAAAAATATCCACAAGAGACAACCTTCCATAATGACAAGGCTACCATCCATTAGAGTGACAAAAATGTCAACAACAGACTACCTTCCATAATGATAAGGCTACCGTCCATTGTAGTAACAAAAATATCGACAACAGACTACCTTCCCTAATGACAAGGGTACCATCATTGGAGTAACAAAAATATCCACAAGAGACTACCTTCCATAATGACAACGCTATAATCCATTGGAGTAACAAAAATCTCGACACTAGACTACCTTCCAGAATGACAAGGCTACCATCTATTGGAGTAACAAAAATCTCGACAACAGACTTCCTTCCATAATGACAACGATACCATCAATTGGAGTAACAAAAATATCCACAAGAGACAAAATTCCATAATGACAAGGCTAACATCCATTGGAGTAACAAAAATCTCGACAACAGACTACCTTCTATAATGACAAGGCTACCATCCATTGTAGTAACAAAAATCTCGACAACAGACTACCTTCCATAATGACAAGGCTACCATCCATTGTAGTAACAAAAATCTCGACAACAGACTACCTTCCATAATGACAAGGCTACCATCTATTGGAGTAACAAAAATCATAACAACAGACTACATTCCATAATGACAAGGTTACCATCCATTGCAGTAACAAAAATCTTGACAACAAACTACCTTCTATAATGACAAGGTGATAACACGAAATCGTATCGTTTATTTGCTATGAAATTCGTCCGTTTTGTATTATTTTGATCCGATTAATTCCCGAATATTTCGAGTTTGTCATCACTTTTGCAGGTATTTCATAATTGAGCTCAAAATAGAAGAAAACATGAAACAATGCAAGAAAGCATCAAAAGAACAGAAGAAAAGAATAAATCTGTCAAAGAACTGCACTTTTGTAGTTGTGACGGTCGTAATGAAGCTGCCACGACCGTAAGCCAGTTTGAAGAGTGTTACTACCGTAACACAGTGGCCACGACCGTAACACGGGAAAGACCAAAATCTGCTCGTAACGCCAATGTAACGAACGTAATGCGTATAATACTTCACTTGGAAAATGCAGAACGTGGCAAGCATAACAGAAGGAGTTTCCAAACTCCTTAATTCTCTCCAGTCAAACACCACGTTCACCATTTCTCCCTCAACTACTAGGTTACTATATTTTTGGAGATTTTGAAGGAAGACTGAGTTCCAAGTTTGACAAACCAACTGCCAGATTTTATTCTTCTATAAATACCTCAATATTGAACAAAAAAAAGCACGGAGTTTTATTACAGCTTATTTGTGCCGAAGCTCTGCCAAAATTGAAACCAGTATTATTTCAGTATTCATTTTCCAGCATTTGTTTATTTCAATTCTTTTAAGTTCCACTGTCCAAATAATAATTTCCAACATTAGGGAATTATTATTCTAGTTTAAGATTTATCATTCAAGCTTCAGAATTTGCAATACTCCCGATACCAAGTCCGAGTTTCCGATTTGTGGAAGAAGGATTGAAGTATTGGCTTTACTGTCAGGTTTTTATTTTGCAATTGTATTAAATTCATTTTAATTAATTTATTAATGCATGCTTGTTATTTATTATTTATAATGTCCAATTTATATTTGCTTGCTTTTATTTACAGTATGTTTATTTTGATTTCCATGGCTAGCTAAACCTTTAGTGTCGGTATGGAATAGTAAAGACATTACGCTTCTAATCAAACTTAGACTAAAACTTTAATCAACTTAACTCTGGTTATAACTTTTTATGCTTAATAATAAAATCTTTGTTACGAAAGTAAGAAGAGTAAATAGGTTAAATCGAGACCACGAAAGTGTGAGGTTTTTAACCGGATAGCTAAAGTTAGGCATTTGATTTAAATACAGTGAAAGCGCTTTAAACCAAATTAGAATTAATTAAGTTTCCAAAAAATACTTCTAAACACTTATAGGCTAGCGAAAGCAGGTATAGGGCTTTAGACGTATAATCCGAGATAAGACCATGAAAGTGTGAGTTGAGGGTTTTTAAACTGATTAATTCTACGGATAAACTAAGTTGACCATCCTTATACGCCTAGGCCCGATTAGATCCCTTAGGTTGACTCTATTGCATACCGACCGTTCATTTTATAATTACTTTAAAATCAATTAATTTACCTTCCTTAATTTTCCCAAAACCAACGTGACAATTTCCGCCTTAGCTAAACCAACCTGTTTTACAACACTAGCATGATTACAAAGTCCATGTGGGTTCGATATCTTTTAAGACTACGCGATAGGCTGTGCGCTTGCAGTTAAGATACCATCAGACATTAAGTCGATCGCAGACCCCATCAAGTTTTTGGCGCCGTTGCCGGGGACTTTAGTTTAGTCACTAGTGTAATCTGAAAACAACGCTGTCTAGACTAAGGCAACTTTTTACATTTCCCTCTGTGTATGCCAAACACTCGTTCTCAGAACGAGCCTTTGCATTTACAAATTAACGATATCGAGTGTTACTTAAGATTAAGACGCCGAATTCAAGAATACCGATCTCTTAATAATCTTCCTCCAACAAAAATTCCTGATATCCCGTTATCAGAATCTACCGAAGAATCGACAATGGCTGACGTACCAAATCCGCCTCGCGCTCTTAAGGACTATGCAGTTCCTTCGCAAGCGGAGCCTCACAACAGCATTGCCGCCCCTGCTATCGCTCGAAACGATTTCGAGCTGAAACCTTCGCTTCTATCTGCCGTTCAGCAGAATCAATTTTCTGGATCTCCTACTGACGACCCTAATCTACATCTGTCAGTGTTTGTGCAGTACGCAGACACTGTAAAAGCGAATGGTGTAAACCCCGAGGCAATATGATTGCGCCTATTTCCTTTTTCTTTAAGAGACAGAGCCCGAGCCTGGCTCCAATCCCTTCCTTCAAATTCAATCACCACATGGGATGAATTGAAAAAAGTCTTCTTGGCTAGATATTTCCCACCAAGCAAAACTGCTATGCTTAGAGCTAACATCAACGGTTTTAGACAAAAAGATAACGAATCACTTTTCGAAGCATGGGAACGTTACAAGGATATGATTAGACTCTGTCCTCATCATGGTTTAGAAGAATGGCTAATCATTCATACATTTTACAACGGTCTGTTGTATAACACAAGAATGACTATAGACGCCGCTGCTGGTGGCGCACTGATGGATAAACCATATGCCGAAGCAAATCAACTTATCGAAAGTATGGCCCAGAACCACTATCAATGGGGAAGCGAAAGAGCTAATGTGGAGAAATCCCAAACCAAAGGTGGAATGTCTGAAGTGAATATGCTGGACCAAGTCAATGCTAAAGTGGAAGCTCTTACCCAAAAGCTAGAAAACCTCACCACTGCTCCTGCAGCTACCGTAGCTGCAGTTGTCCAAACTTGCGATCTATGTGGTCTTCAATCACATCTTGCTCCAGAATGCCCACTTCTAACAGGAGTTCCAGCTGAACAAGCAAACTATGTACAAGGGAACCCTTATAGCAATACCTATAACCCAGGCTGGAAAAATCATCCGAACTTTTCATACAAAAACAACAACGCGTTATACGCGCCTGTACAAGCTCCTGCCACACCACCCGGTTATCCAAAAGCTATCCCAAATCATCCTGGTAATGGACCTAATACTCCTAGGAAATCTAACCTAGAAATCATGATTGAACACTTCGTTGCTACCCAAGCTCAGACTAATAAAGACGTTATGAATCAAAATTTGCATACTAATGAGCAGATAAAACAATTAGCTAGCAAGGTTGATGCTTTAGCCACCCATAACAAGATGCTTGAGACGCAAATCTCACAAGTAGCTCAACAACAAGCATCTACTGCGGCACCAGCTGGAATTTTTCCTGGTCAACCACAACCCAACCCGAAAGGACATGCTAATGCTGTGATATTGAGAAGTGGAAAAGAACTCGACGGACCTGTTGACCCGAGACTAGAAAATCCAGCCATGTACCAAAAGCAGAGCGAGCTGCCTGAACAAGCCAATGAGCCTAAAGAAAAGGAAAGCGAAACTCAAGAAGCAGTGGAGCAAGAGAAGCCTTATGTACCTCCACCACCTTATAAACCACCAATCCCGTATCCTCAGAGACTTACAAATTCCAAAACGATGGGCCAGTTCAAGAAATTCGTTGAACTTCTGAAACAACTCAATATAACCATACCTTTTACAGAAGCCATCACTCAGATGCCCTCGTACGCTAAATTTCTTAAGGAAATTCTATCCAACAAGAAGAAGATAGAGGATAACGAAACAGTTACACTCACTGCCGAGTGTAGCGCGATCATTCAAAACAATATGCCTCCTAAGCTAAAAGACCCAGGTAGTTTCTCTATACCTTGTAATATTGGAAAATTTGTCATAGACAAAGCTCTATGTGACTTAGGAGCAAGCATTAGTGTCATGCCCTTATCTATTTGCAAAAAGCTAGAGATGGGAGAACTCAGACCCACGAAAATGTCCGTCCAATTAGCCGACCGATCGGTTAAATACCCTGTAGGTATATTGGAAAACGTTCCAGTTAGAATAGGTCAATTCTATATCCCTACCGATTTCATCATCATGGACATAACCGAGGACTCAGTTACCCCTATCATACTAGGAAGACCATTCCTAGCCACCGCCGGAGCTATAATTGATGTAAAGAAGGGCAGATTAACATTCGAAGTCGGAGAGGAAAAAGTGGAATTCATCCTCACTCAGTTTCTACAAGCACCCGCCATAAATGACACATGTTACTTACTCGATATTATAGACGAGTGTGTGAGAGAGATGGAAGTTGAACAAACCACATATTCCGAAATAATGAAAATCGAAACCCCTCTGACATTCGAAGACGACAATTGGCGAGAACCATATAAAGATGACAGTCTAAGCGAAAGTCTAGCACTTACACCAAATCATATGCCATGTTCCAAGAAACCAAAACTAGAATTGAAAGTTCTACCTAAAAATCTACGATACGAATTCCTTGATACTGAACAAACTTGACCTGTAATAGTAAATTCCAGTTTAGGAACGCTCAAAACTCAAAAACTTTTAGACGTTCTAAGGAAATACCCTACTGCGTTAGGTTACAACATATCAGACTTAAAAGGAATTTGTCCTTCAATTTGTATGCACCGTATTCTATTAGAAGAGGATTGCAAAACCTCTCGAGAACCTCAAAGAAGAATCAATCCGATTCTAAGCACTGTAGTCAGAGATGAAATCAAAAAGCTAATGGAAGCCGGAATTATATACCCGATCTCCGACAGTAAATGGGTTAGCCCAGTGCATGTCGTACCTAAGAAAGGAGGTGTCACTGTCGTGAAAAACGCACAAGGCGAATCGATAACACAAAGAGTAGTTAGTGGACACAGAGTGTGCATTGATTATCGAAAACTGAACAAAGCTACTCGGAAAGACCATTTTCCTTTACCCTTTATTGATCAAATGTTAGAACGATTAGCCAAACACTCCTATTTATGCTATTTAGACGGTTATTCCGGATTTTTCCAAATTCCGATTCACCCTGATGATCAGGAGAAGACTACATTCACGTGTCCCTATGGAACGTTCGCGTACAGACGAATGCCATTTGGATTATGTAATGCTCCCGCAACTTTCCAACGATGTATGATGGCCATCTTTGCAGATTTCATTGACGACATCATGGAAGTGTTTATGGATGACTTCTCTGTGTGTGGACAAAGCTTTGAAGGATGTCTGTCTAATTTAGAAAGTATTTTAGAACGATGTGTGAAAGTAAACCTTGTGCTCAACTGGGAAAAATGATATTTCATGGTCAGAGAAGGAATCGTACTTGGACATGTTATTTCTAATAAAGGAATTGAAGTTGATAAAGCTAAGATAGAGGTGATTAAAGAACTCCAACCACCAAACACCGTTCAAGAGATACGCAGTTTTCTAGGACAAGCCGGTTTTTACCGACGTTTTATTAAAGATTTCTCGAAAATTACAAAACCACTAACCGATCTATTAATGAAGGATGTTGAGTTCATATTCGATAACGATTGTCTTCAAGCTTTTGAAACCCTTAAGGCCGCACTTATTTCTGCACCAATCATGCAACCGCCCGATTGGAGGTTACCTTTCGAAATCATGTGCGATGCAAGTGATTACGCTGTCGGCGCAGTTCTTGGACAAAGAAAAGATAAGAAACTTCACGCAATTTACTACGCCAGCAAAACGCTAGACTCAGCTCAAATGAACTAAGCCGCCACTGAAAAAGAACTCTTAGTCGTGGTCTTCGCACTCGACAAATTCCGTTCTTACCTTGTAGGAGCGAAAATCACCATTTACACAGACCATGCTGCTATCCGATATTTACTTGCCAAGAAAGATGCAAAACCCAGACTCCTCCGATGGATTTTACTCTTACAAGAATTCGACTTGGAAATTAAAGATAAGAAAGGAACCGAAAACGTCGTAGCGGATCATTTATCCCGTTTAGAAGGTATAAAACCCGAACAAGTGCCAATTAACGACGATTTTCCGTATGAACATCTGATAGCACAAATGATAAGCGACCTAGATCAATTGAATTTAAATAAACCAGAAGCTAAAGAAGTTATGGAAGCCATCGACATGACCATAGGATTGCCTTGGTATGCTGACATCGTTAACTATTTAGCTGTCGGAGCACTTCCACCTGATTTAACTTACCAACAGAAAAAGAAATTTTTCCATGATCTCAAGAGTTACTATTGGGACGAACCACTTTTATTTAAACGAGGACCCGATGGAATTTTCCGCCGGTGTATACCTGACGAAGAAATAGCAAACGTCATTTCCCATTGCCATTCATCTCCTTGTGGCGGACATACTAGCACCTTTAAAACGTGTGCCAAAATTCTCCAAGCCGGCTTTTTCTGGCCTAACCTGTGGAAGGATGTCCACGTCGCCGTTAAAAACTGTGACCGATGCCAACGCACCAGTAATATCTCAAGACGCGACGAAATGCCTCAGAAAGGAATACTTAAAGTGGAAATCTTTGACGTTTGGGGAATAGATTTTATGGGACCTTTCCCATCTTCTTTTGGAAACAAGTTTATACTTGTTGCTGTCGACTACGTCTCAAAATGGATCTAGGCAATAGCTTCTCCCACAAATGACACACGAGTAGTGATAAAGCTTTTCAAGAATATAATTTTCCCGCGTTTTGGTGTTCCCCGACTTGTTATCAGTGACGGTGTATCTCATTTTGTTTCGAAGATATTTGATAAATTACTATCTAAATATGGAGTGAACCACCGCGTAGCAACACCCTATCATCCGCAAACTAGCGGACAAGTCGAAGTTTCGAATAGAGAGATTAAACAAATATTAGAAAAAACCGTCACGATATCTCGAAAAGATTGGTCATCCAAGCTTAACGACGCCTTATGGGCTTATAGGACGGCTTATAAGACTCCTATCGGAACTACACCTTTCAAACTTGTTTACGGAAAATCATGCCATCTCCCGGTAGAATTAGAGCATAAAGCTTATTGGGCGATAAAGACACTCAATATCAATTACACTGCTGCTGGCGAGAAACGAATCCTCGATTTACATGAACTGAAGAATTAAGACTAGACGCTTACGAAAACGCTAAAATATACAAAGAACAAACTAAAAAATGGCACGATCAACGCTTATCACGGAAAGAATTTAATGTGGGAGATGTCGTACTTTTATTTAACTCTAGACTTAGACTCTTCCCTGGAAAACTTAAATCTAGATGGTCCGGTCCTTTCGACATTACAAGAGTTTTGCCCAGCGGAGCGGTAGAAATCACGGATAGAAATAACGCCCCGTTTATTGTAAACGGGCAGCGGTTAAAACAATATCATCGTGTAGATAATAGAGATTATACGAATAAGCTTAAACTCGTAGAACTGCTACCTATTTCTCCCGAATAATCTTTCACTAGGCATTTCGTCAGGCTTATGACGTTAAAAACAGTGCTTCATGGGAGGCAACCCATTTTATTTGTTTTTACCTGCTATCTTGTTTATATTACTTGTTTTTGCATTCTATATAAGTATTTTTCGTTTCTAAAAACTTTTATGAAACTGCTGTTGATTTCAAATCAATTTTACTTGACACAGGATTTCTGAATAATCTTTTTCTCTTTACTTTCTCCTCTACTCTGTTTCCCTGTTTTGTTTTTCCTATGGATCCCCCACAGACCTTTATGGAAGCCGCCTTTAGAGGTAGAAACCAACAAAGACGATTTAAGGCTTTGACTCAGCGAGCAATCAGTTTAACCTTGTATCATGATGTACCCACTATGGACTCTTTGGGCATTACTGACAGTATTCACTACATGTTTAACCGGTTGGGATGGGAGAAAGCCCACCTGAAAAATAGGTTCGTCACTTACCGAGAGCTTACCCTTGAATTCCTAAGTTCTCTAGTTCACATCCCTGAACACGATGTTGGAGCCCGAAAAGGATTCATTACCTTCAGACTTTTTGGTATTGAATTCACCTATAACCATAGGGACTTAGCTACTTTATTAGGATTCCCCAGTGGACCCTTAGCTTTTACCACCCCTGAGGCCGATCTATTGGATTTTGAGCTGGACTACTTCTGGGGTACTTTAACCGGAAACTATCACCCTGACCCAGAAAGTATGGATAACAACGAAATACATAACCCAGCCATCCGTTATTTCCATAGGATTCTTGCCCACACCCTGTTTGGAAAAGAGAAAAATCAAAACGCTGTATCCAAGGATGAATTATCTCTGCTTTATTGTATGAACCTAGGACGCCCTGTCAATGTGGTCCCACTCCTGATGAAGACCTTTACCCGCATTAGTGAGGACCCTAATGTTCCTATCAGTGTGGGAGGATTAGTTACAAAGATTGCACATGCTCTTGGACCTCGTTGCCAACTTAATAACTGTGCACCATTTGGACCAATTAGGCCTATGAATATTAATTTCTGTTTTAACAATCGGATAATAGGAAACTTAGGCCCTGCACCTTATGACTACCTGATCAGAGATGAGGTTGTTACTCTTTTTACCCTCCCGAACCATGCCCGAATAAGTGTCCACAACCGCGAAAATTGGTTGTACGAATTGAATCCACCCGATCACCCTTCAACACCGGAAACACCACAATCATATTTTATTGATAATAATTTCATGTTTGAAACCGAAACAGATCCCGAAACCCCTCCTGGTTATCATGACTTTACAAATATGGCTGAAGCACAAGCAGCCCCTGATACAAACCAAGGAGAATATACCACACAATTAAACACCATTCTGACCACTTTGGATGCCTATAAAACTGATATTGTTGGAATAAAGAATGAATTGAAGACTATGCGTTTGGATCTTATTGGTTTGACTGACATCTCGGTGGAGCAGTTCTATCACATCACTCAAGCTTTGGAAATATTAAAAGAAAAGATTGGATGAAGCAGTTTATAGTTTCTCAATTTTCAGTTTTCAGTTTTTCAATTCTTTGTTTTTAGACTTTTTCCATTCTGCTTTGTTTTTAGTTAGTTCCAATTTTTAAAGTTACTGCATTTAAACTTACGCGTCATTTATTTTTATTTTTTTTCTGGCAAAAAGGAACAAGTTACTCAGTTTAAACCAATGCAATTGTTTGTTTTCAGTTTTAAACTCACAATCATTATGCCGCTTAAAATATTTTACGGTTTTCTACTCTATTTGCGAATTATATATGTTGGATTATATGTTGAATTAATTAATGCTGTGTTTATGTTAGAATGCCTGAGATGCTCTGCTGCTATAAAAATATACTATGTGAAATTATATTGTGTTCTGTTCTGTGAAAAAAAAACAAAACTTGTAGCTGCCACGATCGTCGTCTATCCCCCACGAACGTAACGCGCCTTTCAGAGCGTTACGCTTGTCAGCCAGGTGTTACGATCGTAACACGGGTTACATTAGTAACCCTGTTAGCAGAACGATCCCTTTTCCTGCACCTTTCTCTCTTCTTCTTCTTCCATAACTCCCCATTAACCCATTCAACCCAAAATTAATCCCTATCAATTTTCAAACTTCCACTACCTCCTTCCACCATATATACATCCATTACCCGTATCATCATTATCATTCTCTCATTCACCAACCAAGACCCATTTTCACTCAAACACTTTGCATGCAAATGGCAGACAATTTCATTCCTGGCATTACCCTACGAAATGGCGAAGCAGGTGAAACTCAACGGACACGGTTCCTAAAGTTCCAGCGCCGAGGCATCCACCCTACGAGGTTCGTCGACACTGACTGCCTCCGAAACCTCGGGTTGCTCGAAAGTGTCCAACACCTATTACAAAGTGTCAACCTTTGGACGCTATGTAGCCAGCCACAACCGACGTACAAGACTCTCACACTTGAGTTTCTCAGTTCATTCTGCTACATTACTCCAAACGGTACAAGAAATCAACTTACCGGTGTGGTAAGGTTCCGAATTTTCAGCACCGAATACGAATTCCCTCAAAACGCATTCGGTCGCCTACTTGATTTATGTATCGATGAAGGCGCTCACCTACGCGTGCCTGACACTTTTCATGAGGAATCTTTCAACTTGTGGCATAGCTTGACCAATAATCGGGCTGATTCATACGATCACCTAAATGCCACCCAAATCCACAACCCCGCCATTCGTTACTTCCACCGTATCTTGTCCAACACAATCTTTGCGAGAGATAGCAACCACAAGCTCAACTCAAAGGAGCTATTTTTCATGCATTGTGCATTCTCGGGTCAGAAAATTAATGCCGCACCTTTCCTCCTGGCTCATATTCACTCCATCTGCACCAGAGGCGGCAAACCTTTCTATTTTGGAGGGCTTGTCACTTCTCTTGCTTTAGCACTAAACCATGGTGACACCCTTGTTCATCTGCCATCCCGACCACCAGTTCTGCTCACTTTGGATCATTGTAAATCGGCCCACCTCATCCATGAACGGGACGATGGAAGATTTCATCCAGTGATACAAAACCGAGTTTACACTAATATTGTTTTGCCTTGCAGGGACAAAATCGACCCTCGGAACCGAGCCAACTGGCTATTTAACCCTGAAGGCCCTGCTGCTGCCCAAGAAGAACCTCATGTCGGCCCCGCCGATGAGATGCAGGAAGAAATGGATCGAGCTGCTCCCGCGCCTGACATTCCTGAGTCATCCTCTTCTGCACCACCTCCTTTTACTATGGAGGACGTCCTTAGAGCCCTCCATCAGCAGAATCAGATGGCTGTAGCTCTTGAAAGGAAGAATCAGGAGCGTTATGACGCCTTGCATCAGCAAAATGTCCAAATCTTGAGTGGTCAACGCTCGACAAATGAAAGGCTAGATGAAGTGCTATGCGAGCTTAACGCTTTGAGGATGGATGTTACATCTCTTGGACCCCAGGACTCTGACCCTGAAGCTACTCCTTCCAGACGGTCACGAACCCGAAGCCGCCGTGGTCGCCAGTAGTTTTTCCTTTTCTTGTTGTTTTCCTTGTTTTTCCGATGTACTTTTATTTAACCTCGCCATTATGTCATAACATTGAGACAATGTTTGATATAGTGTGGGAGGAGCACTGCATTCTTAATCCAGAACGAGTAATTTCATTTCTATTTATGTTATATTTCTCTATTTCATTTTCTCCCCATTTTATTTAGCCATACCAAAAATTTTTAGCCTTTTATATTCGCACAACCGTTAGTTACCTACTTTAACTGAAATCTAAGTTAGAAGGCCGAGAGCGATCCAACGAGAACTATACGATTATGACACCTTCGAATCTCTACTCACGCGAATCGTCTTCATTTTTCGTTATACCGATACTTTGAGTTTCGAACCTTAAATTAGCCCCTAAAAGTTTATCTTAGCAGTCAGCACCAGTCCTAACACAATCCACGTGGAAAGTCGATGAACATAAGTGGATGATCTTGCAAATTAATTTAAATACAATGTTACATGCTTTAAGGAAATAGATATTGCACCAACTAAATTGGGCGATCCTCACCCGATCGTTTAATCCAACGGATGCAAAAGCTTCTAATAAGTAACATAAGAATCCATTGTCTAGGTGGTTCGGAAGCATCTGGTACCGAACTCGGTAGGGCAGACTACGGTTTGATCCCCCGCATCTTGCAATTGGATAAAAGAGGTTGCCACATATTTGTGCCGGAAACCGTCGTGTTTTGATCAGAACCACTAACCGGCTATTCCACTACGTGCGTGCAAGGATAATGGGCTTAATGTGATTGCGCAAGAACGAAACCGGGTGAAATATGGGCGAGAAACCTTGAGTTAAATTATAACGGTGTAATTGGACGCTTCGTTTAAAACGGATAGTCGTCGACTAGCTTGTTGCTTATATCATTTACGTATCGTTGTTGTTTCATTCGATTTTCTCAGCCGAACTAACTTAGGATTTCTTGAAATTATTTGAAAACGAAAGGTATACTAGTTATGTGCGTTTATAAAAACTTGTCCGATATTCTAAATTTGATTGTTTTGCTTGAGGACAAGCAAAGGTTTAAGTATGGGAGAATTTGATAACACGAAATCGTATCGTTTATTTGCTATGAAATTCGTCCGTTTTGTATTATTTTGACCCGATTAATTCCCGAATATTTCGAGTTTGTCATCACTTTTGCAGGTATTTCATAATTGAGCTCAAAATAGAAGAAAACATGAAACGATGCAAGAAAGCATCAAAAGAACAGAAGAAAAGAATAAATCTGTCAAAGAACTGCACTTTTGTAGCTGTGACGGTCGTAATGAAGTTGCCACGACCGTAAGCCAGTTTGAAGAGTGTTACGACCGTAACACAGTGGCCACGACCGTAACACGGGAAATACCAAAATCTGCTCGTAACGCCAATGTAACGAACGTAATGCGTATAATACTTCACTTGGAAAATGCAGAACGTGGCAAGCATAACAGAAGGAGTTTCCAATCTCCTTAATTCTCTCCAGTCAAACACCACGTTCACCATTTCTCCCTCAACTACTAGGTTACTATATTTTTGGAGATTTTGAAGGAAGACTGAGTTCCAAGTTTGACAAACCAACTGCCAGATTTTATTCTTCTATAAATACCTCAATATTGAACAAAAAAAGCACGGAGTTTTATTACAGCTTATTTGTGCCGAAGCTCTGCCAAAATTGAAACCAGTATTATTTCAGTATTCATTTTCCAGCATTTGTTTATTTCAATTCTTTTAAGTTCCACTGTCCAAATAATAATTTCCAACATTAGGGAATTATTATTCTAGTTTAAGATTTATCATTCAAGCTTCAGAATTTGCAATACTCCCGATACCAAGTCCGAGTTTCCGATTTGTGGAAGAAGGATTGAAGTATTGGCTTTACTGTCAGGTTTTTATTTTGCAATTGTATTAAATTCATTTTAATTAATTTATTAATGCATGCTTGTTATTTATTATTTATAATGTCCAATTTATATTTGCTTGCTTTTATTTACAGTATGTTTATTTTGATTTCCATGGCTAGCTAAACCTTTAGTGTCGGTATGGAATAGTAAAGACATTAGGCTTCTAATCAAACTTAGACTAAAACTTTAATCAACTTAACTCTGGTTATAACTTTTTATGCTTAATAATAAAATCTTTGTTACGAAAGTAAGAAGAGTAAATAGGTTAAATCGAGACCACGAAAGTGTGAGGTTTTTAACCGGATAGCTAAAGTTAGGCATTTGATTTAAATACAGTGAAAGCGCTTTAAACCAAATTAGAATTAATTAAGTTTCCAAAAAATACTTCTAAACACTTATAGGCTAGCGAAAGCAGGTATAGGGCTTTAGACGTATAATCCGAGATAAGACCATGAAAGTGTGAGTTGAGGGTTTTTAAACTGATTAATTCTACGGATAAACTAAGTTGACCATCCTTATACGCCTAGGCCCGATTAGATCCCTTAGGTTGACTCTATTGCATACCGACCGTTCATTTTATAATTACTTTAAAATCAATTAATTTACCTTCCTTAATTTTCCCAAAACCAACGTGACAATTTCCGCCTTAGCTAAACCAACCTGTTTTACAACACTAGCGTGATTACAAAGTCCCTGTGGGTTCGATATCTTTTAAAACTATGCGATAGGCTGTGCGCTTGCAGTTAAGATACCATCAGACATTAAGTCGATCGCTGACCCCATCACAAGGCAACCATCCATTGGAATAACAAAAATCTCAACAACAGACTACCTTCCATAATGACAAGGCTTCCATCCATTGCAGTAACAAAAATCTCGACAACAGACTACATTCCAAAATGACAAGTGTACCATGCATTGGAGTAACAAAAATATCCATAAGTGACAACCTTCCATAATGACAAGGCTACCATCTATTGGAGTAACAAAAATCTCGACAACAGACTACCTTCCATAATGACTAGGCTACCATCCATTGGAGTAACAAAGATATCGACAACGAACTACTTTTCATAATGACATGGATACCATCCATTGGAATAACAAAAATCTCGACAACTGACTACCTTCCATAATGACAAGGCTACCATCCATTGGAGTAAAAAAAATCACAACAACAGACTACCTTCCATAATGACAAGGCTACCATCCATTGGAATAACAAAAATCTCGACAACAGACTACCTCCCATAATGACAAGGCTTCCATCCAATGGAGTAATAAAAATATCGACAATAGACTATCTTCCATAATGACAAGGCTACGATCCATTGGAGTAAGAAAAATATCGACAACAGACTACCTTCCATAATGACAAGGGTACCATCCCATGGAGTAACAAAAATATCCACAAGAGACAACCTTCCATAATGACAAGGATACCATCCATTTTAGTAACAAAATTGTCAAGGCAACCATCCATTGGAATAACAAAAATCTCAACAACAGACTACCTTCCATAATGACAAGGCTTCCATCCATTGCAGTAACAAAAATATCGACAACAGACTACATTCCAAAATGACAAGGCTACCGTCCATTGTAGTAACAAAGATATCGACAACAGACTACCTTCCATAATGACAAGGCTACCATCCATTAGAGTAACAAAAATCTCGACAACAGACTACCTTCCATAATGACAAGGCTTCCATCCATTGTAGTAACAAAAATATCGACAACAGACTACATTCCATAATGACAAGGCTACCGTCCATTGTAGTAACAAAGATCTCGACAACAGACTACATTCCATAATGACAAGTCTACCATCTATTGGAGTAACAAAAATCTCGACCACAGACAACCTTCCATAATGACTAGGCTACCATCCGTTGGAGTAACAAAGATATCGACAATGGACTACCTTTCATAATGACAAGGATACCATCCATTGGAGTAACAAAAATATCCACAAGAGACAACCTTGCTTAATGACAAGGCTACAATCCCTTAGAGTATAAAAAAGCTCGACAATAGACTACCTTCCTTTATGACAAGGCTACCATCCATTGGAGTAACAAAAATCTCGACAACAGACTATCTTCCATAATGACTAGGCTACCATCAAGTGGAGTAACAAAGATATCGACCACAGACTACCTTCAATAATGACAAGGCTACAATCCATTGTCGTAACAAAAATCTCGACAACAAAATACCTTCCAGAATGACAAGGCTACCATCCAATGTAGTAACAAAAATCTCGACAATAGACCACCTTCTATAATGACAAGGCTTACATCCTTTGGAGTAACAAAAACCTCGACAACAGACTACCTTCCATATTGACAAGGCTACCATCCATTGGAATAACAAAAATATTGACAACACACTACCTTCCATAATGACAAGGCTACCATCCTTTGGAGTAACAAAGATATCGACAACATACTACCTTCCATAATGACAAGGCTACCATCCATTGGAGTAACAAAAATCACGACAACAAACTACCTTACATAATGACAAGGCTACCATTCATTGGAATAACAAAAATCTCGACAATAGACTACCTTCCATAATGACAAGGCTATCATCCATTGTAGTAACAAAAATCTCGACAACAAACTACCTTCCATAATGACCAGGCTACCATCCATTGGAGTAACAAAAATCTCGACAACAGACTACCTTCCATAATGACAAGGCTACCATCCATTGGAGTAACAAAAATCATAACAACAGACTACCTTCCATAATGACAAGGCTACCTTCCATTGTAATAACAAAATTTTTGACAATTGACTACCTTCCATAATGACAAGGCTACCATCCGTTGTAGTAACAAAAATCTTGACAACAGACTACATTTGATAATGACAAGTCTACCATGTATTGGAGTAACAAAAATCTCGACAACAGACAATCTTCCACAATGACTAGGCTACCATCCATTGGAGTAACAAAGATATCGACAATGGACTACCTTTCATAATGACAAGGATACCATCCATGGGAATAACAAAAATATCGACAACATACTACCTTCCATAACGACAAGGATACCATCCATTGGAGTAAACAAAATCTCGACAACAGACTACCTTCCATAATGACAAGGGTACCATCATTGGAGTAACAAAAATATCCACAAGAGACTACCTTGCATAATGACAAGGCTACAATCCCTTAGAGTATAAAAAATCTCGACAATAGACTACCTTCCTTTATGACAAGGCTACCATCCATTGGAGTAACAAAAATCTCGACAACAGACTACCTTCCATAATGACTAGGCTACCATCAAGTAGAGTAACAAAGATATCGACCACAGACTACCTTCCATAATGACAAGGCTACAATCCATTTTCGTAACAAAACTCTCGACAACAAAATACCTTCCAGAATGACAAGGCTACCATGCAATGTAGTAACAAAAATCTCGACAATAGACCACCTTCTATAATGACAAGGCTTACATCCTTTGGAGTAACAAAAACCTCGACAATAGACTACCTTCCATAATGACAAGGCTACCATCCATTGGAATAACAAAAATATCGACAACACACTACCTTCCATAATGACAAGGTTACCATCCTTTGGAGTAACAAAGATATCGACAACATACTACCTTCCATAATGACAAGGCTACCATCCATTGGAGTAACAAAAATCTCGACAACATACTACCTTCTATAATGACAAGGCTACCATCCATTGGAATAACAAAAATCTCGAAAATAGACTACCTTCCATAATGACAAGGCTTCCATCCAATGGAGTAATAAAAATATTGAAAATCGACTCTCTTCCATAATGACAAGGCTACCATCCATTGGAGTAACAAAAATTTCGACAACAGACTACCTTCCATAATGACAAGTGTACCATCCATTGGAGTAACAAAAATATCCACAAGAGACAACCTTCCATAATAACAAGGCTACCATCCATTAGAGTAACAAAAGTGTCAACAACAGACTATCTTCCATAATGATAAGGCTACCATCCATTGTAGTAACAAAAATATCGACAACAGACTACCTTCCCTAATGACAAGGGTACCATCATTGGAGTAACAAAAATATCCACAAGAGACTACCTTCCATAATGACAAGGCTACAATCCATTGGAGTAACAAAAATCTCGACACTAGACTACCTTCCATAATGACAAGGCTATCATCCATTGGAGTAACAAAAATCTCGACAACAGACTTCCTTCCATAATGACAAGTGTACCATCCATTGGAGTAACAAAAATATCCACAAGAGACAACCTTCCATAATGACAAGGCTACCATCCATTGGAGTAACAAAAATCTCGACAACAGACTACCTTCCATAATGACAAGGCTTCCATCCATTGTAGTAACAAAAATATCGACAACAGACTACATTCCATAATGACAAGGCTACCGTCCATTGTAGTAACAAAGATATCGACAACAGACTACCTTCCATAATGACTAGGCTACCATCCATTGTAGTAACAAAAATCACGACAACGGACTACCTTACATAATGACAAGGCTACCATTCATTGGAATAAGAAAAATCTCGACAATACACTACCTTCCATAATGACAAGGCTATAATCCATTGTAGTAACAAAAATCTCGACAACAGACTACCTTCCATAATGACCAGGCTACCATCCATTGGAGTAACAAAAATCTCGACAACAGACTACCTTCCATAATGACAAGGCTACCATCCATTCGAGTAACAGAAATCATAACAACAGACTACCTTCCATAATGACAAGGTTATCATCCATTGAAGTAACAAAAATATCGACAATAGACTACCTTCTATAATGACAAGGCTTCCATCCAATGGAGTAATAAAAATATCGACAATCGACTCTCGTCCATAATGACAAGGCTACCATCCATTGGAGTAACAAAAATTTCGACAACGGACTACCTTCCATAATGACAAGTGTACCATCCATTGGAGTAACAAAAATATCCACAAGAGACAACCTTCCATAATGACAAGGCTACCATCCATTAGAGTGACAAAAATGTCAACAACAGACTACCTTCCATAATGATAAGGCTACCGTCCATTGTAGTAACAAAAATATCGACAACAGACTACCTTCCCTAATGACAAGGGTACCATCATTGGAGTAACAAAAATATCCACAAGAGACTACCTTCCATAATGACAACGCTATAATCCATTAGAGTAACAAAAATCTCGACACTAGACTACCTTCCAGAATGACAAGGCTACCATCTATTGGAGTAACAAAAATCTCGACAACAGACTTCCTTCCATAATGACAAGGATACCATCCATTGGAGTAACAAAAATATCCACAAGAGACAAAATTCCATAATGACAAGGCTAACATCCATTGGAGTAACAAAAATCTCGACAACAGACTACCTTCCATAATGACAAGGCTACCATCCATTGTAGTAACAAAAATCTCGACAACAGACTACCTTCCATAATGACAAGGCTACCATCCATTGTAGTAACAAAAATCTCGACAACAGACTACCTTCCATAATGACAAGGCTACCATCTATTGGAGTAACAAAAATCATAACAATAGACTACATTCCATAATGACAAGGTTACCATCCACTGCAATAACAAAAATCTTGACAACAAACTACCTTCTATAATGACAAGGCAACCATCCATTGGAATAACAAAAATCTCAACAACAGACTACCTTCCATAATGACAAGGCTTCCATCCATTGCAGTAACAAAAATCTCGACAACAGACTACATTCCATAATGACAAGTGTACCATGCATTGGAGTAACAAAAATATCCATAAGTGACAACCTTCCATAATGACAAGGCTACCATCTATTGGAGTAACAAAAATCTCGACAACAGACTACCTTCCATAATGACTAGGCTACCATCCATTGGAGTAACAAAGATATCGACAACGAACTACTTTTCATAATGACATGGATACCATCCATTGTAATAACAAAAATCTCGACAACTGACTACCTTCCATAATGACAAGGCTACCATCCATTGGAATAACAAAAATCTCGACAACAGACTACCTCCCATAATGACAAGGCTTCCATCCAATGGAGTAATAAAAATATCAACAATAGACTATCTTCCATAATGACAAGGATACGATCCATTGGAGTAAGAAAAATCTCGACAACAGACTACCTTCCATAATGACAAGGGTACCATCCCATGGAGTAACAAAAATATCCACAAGAGACAACCTTCCATAATGACAAGGATACCATCCATTTTAGTAATAAAATTGTCAACAAAAGACTACCTTCCATAATGACAAGGCTACCATCCATTGTAGTAACAAAAATTTTGACAACAGACTACTTTCCCTAATGACAACGGTACCATCATTGGAGTAATAAAAATCTTGACAATAGACTACCTTCCATAATCACAAGGCTATCATCCATTGGAGTAACAAAAATTTCGACAATAGAATACCTTCCATAATGACAAGGCCACCATCCATTGGAATAAATAAAATATCGACAACACACTACCTTCCATAATGACAAGGCTACAATCCATTGGAATAACAAAAATCTCGACACTAGACTACCTTCCAGAATGACAAGGCTACCATCCATTGGAGTAACAAAAATCTCGACAACAGACATCCTTTCATAATGACAAGGATACCATCCATGGGAATAACAAAAATATCGACAACATACTACCTTCCATAATGACAAGGATACCATCCATTGGAGTAAACAAAATCTCGACAATAGACTACCTTCCATAATGACAAGGGTACCATCATTGGAGTAACAAAAATATCCACAAGAGACTACCTTGCATAATGACAAGGCTACAATCCCTTAGAGTATAAAAAATCTCGACAATAGACTACCTTCCTTTATTACAAGGCTACCATGCATTGGAGTAACAAAAATCTCGACAACAGACTACCTTCCATAATGACTAGGCTACCATCAAGTAGAGTAACAAAGATATCGACCACAGACTACCTTCCATAATGACAAGGCTACAATCCATTTTCGTAACAAAACTCTCGACAACAAAATACCTTCCAGAATGACAAGGCTACCATGCAATGTAGTAACAAAAAACTCGACAGTAGACCACCTTCTATAATGACAAGGCGTACATCCTTTGGAGTAACAAAAACCTCGACAATAGACTACCTTCCATAATGACAATGCTACCATCCATTGGAATAACAAAAATATCGACAACACACTACCTTCCATAATGACAAGGTTACCATCCTTTGGAGTAACAAAGATATCGACAACATACTACCTTCCATAATGACAAGGCTACCATCCATTGGAGTAACAAAAATCTCGACAACATACTACCTTCTATAATGACAAGGCTACCATCCATTGGAATAACAAAAATCTCGTAAATAGACTACCTTCCATAATGACAAGGCTTCCATCCAATGGAGTAATAAAAATATTGAAAATCGACTCTCTTCCATAATGACAAGGCTACCATCCATTGGAGTAACAAAAATTTCGACAACAGACTACCTTCCATAATGACAAGTGTACCATCCATTGGAGTAACAAAAATATCCACAAGAGACAACCTTCCATAATAACAAGGCTACCATCCATTAGAGTAACAAAAGTGTCAACAACAAACTATCTTCCATAATGATAAGGCTACCATCCATTGTAGTAACAAAAATATCGACAACAGACTACCTTCCCTAATGACAAGGGTACCATCATTGGAGTAACAAAAATATCCACAAGAGACTACCTTCCATAATGACAAGGCTACAATCCATTGGAGTAACAAAAATCTCGACACTAGACTACCTTCCATAATGACAAGGCTATCATCCATTGGAGTAACAAAAATCTCGACAACAGACTTCCTTCCATAATGAGAAGTGTACCATCCATTGGAGTAACAAAAATATCCACAAGAGACAACCTTCCATAATGACAAGGCTACCATCCATTGGAGTAACAAAAATCTCGACAACAGACTACCTTCCATAATGACAAGGCTTCCATCCATTGTAGTAACAAAAATCTCGACAACAGACTACATACCATAATGACAAGGCTATCGTCCATTGTAGTAACAAAGATATCGACAACAGACTACCTTCCATAATGACTAGGCTACCATCCATTGTAGTAACAAAATTTTTGACAATACACTACCTTCCATAATGACAAGGATACCATCCATTGTAGTAACAAAAATCTCGACAACAGACTACATTCCATAATGACAAGTCTACCATCTATTGGAGTAACAAAAATCTCGACAACAGACAATCTTCCATAATGACTAGGCTACCATCCATTGGAGTAACAAAGATATCGACAATGGACTACCTTTCATAATGACAAGGATACCATCCATGGGAATAACAAAAATATCGACAACATACTACCTTCCATAATGACAAGGATACCATCGATTGGAGTAAACAAAATCTCGACAATAGACTACCTTCCATAATGACAAGGGTACCATCATTGGATTAACAAAAATATCCACAAGAGACTACCTTGCTTAATGAAAAGGCTACAATCCCTTAGAGTATAAAAAATCTCGACAATAGACTACCTTCCTTTATGACAAGGCTACCATGCATTGGAGTAACAAAAATCTCGACAACAGACTACCTTCCATAATGACTAGGCTACCATCAAGTAGAGTAACAAAGATATCGACCACAGACTACCTTCCATAATGACAAGGCTACAATCCATTTTCGTAACAAAACTCTCGACAACAAAATACCTTCCAGAATGACAAGGCTACCATGCAATGTAGTAACAAAAAACTCGACAGTAGACCACCTTCTATAATGACAAGGCTTACATCCTTTGGAGTAACAAAAACCTCGACAATAGACTACCTTCCATAATGACAAGGCTACCATCCATTGGAATAACAAAAATATCGACAACACACTACCTTCCATAATGACAAGGTTACCATCCTTTGGAGTAACAAAGATATCGACAACATACTACCTTCCATAATGACAAGGCTACCATCCATTGGAGTAACAAAAATCTCGACAACATACTACCTTCTATAATGACAAGGCTACCATCCATTGGAATAACAAAAATCTCGTAAATAGACTACCTTCCATAATGACAAGGCTTCCATCCAATGGAGTAATAAAAATATTGAAAATCGACTCTCTTCCATAATGACAAGGCTACCATCCATTGGAGTAACAAAAATTTCGACAACAGACTACCTTCCATAATGACAAGTGTACCATCCATTGGAGTAACAAAAATATCCACAAGAGACAACCTTCCATAATAACAAGGCTACCATCCATTAGAGTAACAAAAGTGTCAACAACAGACTATCTTCCATAATGATAAGGCTACCATCCATTGTAGTAACAAAAATATCGACAACAGACTACCTTCCCTAATGACAAGGGTACCATCATTGGAGTAACAAAAATATCCACAAGAGACTACCTTCCATAATGACAAGGCTACAATCCATTGGAGTAACAAAAATCTCGACACTAGACTACCTTCCATAATGACAAGGCTATCATCCATTGGAGTAACAAAAATCTCGACAACAGACTTCCTTCCATAATGAGAAGTGTACCATCCATTGGAGTAACAAAAATATCCACAAGAGACAACCTTCCATAATGACAAGGCTACCATCCATTGGAGTAACAAAAATCTCGACAACAGACTACCTTCCATAATGACAAGGCTTCCATCCATTGTAGTAACAAAAATCTCGACAACAGACTACATACCATAATGACAAGGCTACCGTCCATTGTAGTAACAAAGATATCGACAACAGACTACCTTCCATATTGACTAGGCTACCATCCATTGTAGTAACAAAATTTTTGACAATACACTACCTTCCATAATGACAAGGATACCATCCATTGTAGTAACAAAAATCTCGACAACAGACTACATTCCATAATGACAAGTCTACCATCTATTGGAGTAACAAAAATCTCGACAACAGACAATCTTCCATAATGACTAGGCTACCATCCATTGGAGTAACAAAGATATCGACAATGGACTACCTTTCATAATGACAAGGATACCATCCATGGGAATAACAAAAATATCGACAACATACTACCTTCCATAATGACAAGGATACCATCGATTGGAGTAAACAAAATCTCGACAATAGACTACCTTCCATAATGACAAGGGTACCATCATTGGATTAACAAAAATATCCACAAGAGACTACCTTGCTTAATGAAAAGGCTACAATCCCTTAGAGTATAAAAAATCTCGACAATAGACTACCTTCCTTTATGACAAGGCTACAATCCATTGGAGTAACAAAAATCTCGACAACAGACTACGTTCCATAATGACTAGGCTACCATCAAGTGGAGTATCAAAGATATCGACCACAGACTACCTTCCATAATGACAAGTCTACAATCCATTTTCGTAACAAAACTCTCGACAACAAAATACCTTCCAGAATGACAAGGCTACCATGCAATGTAGTAACAAAAATCTCGACAATAGACCACCTTCTATAATGACAAGGCTTACATCCTTTGGAGTAACAAAAACCTCGACAATAGACTACCTTCCATAATGACAAGGCTACCATCCATTGGAATAACAAAAATATCGACAACACACTACCTTCCATAATGACAAGGTTACCATCCTTTGGAGTAACAAAGATATCGACAACATACTACCTTCCATAATGACAAGGCTACCATCCATTGGAGTAACAAAAATCTCGACAACATACTACCTTCTATAATGACAAGGCTACCATCCATTGGAATAACAAAAATCTCGAAAATAGACTACCTTCCATAATTACAAGGCTTCCATCCAATGGAGTAATAAAAATATTGAAAATCGACTCTCTTCCATAATGACAAGGCTACCATCCATTGGAGTAACAAAAATTTTGACAACAGACTACCTTCCATAATGACAAGTGTACCATCCATTGGAGTAACAAAAATATCCACAAGAGACAACCTTCCATAATAACAAGGCTACCATCCATTAGAGTAACAAAAGTGTCAACAACAGACTATCTTCCATAATGATAAGGCTACCATCCATTGTAGTAACAAAAATATCGACAACAGACTACCTTCCCTAATGACAAGGGTACCATCATTGGAGTAACAAAAATATCCACAAGAGACTACCTTCCATAATGACAAGGCTACAATCCATTGGAGTAACAAAAATCTCGACACTAGACTACCTTCCATAATGACAAGGCTATCATCCATTGGAGTAACAAAAATCTCGACAACAGACTTCCTTCCATAATGAGAAGTGTACCATCCATTGGAGTAACAAAAATATCCACAAGAGACAACCTTCCATAATGACAAGGCTACCATCCATTGGAGTAACAAAAATCTCGACAACAGACTACCTTCCATAATGACAAGGCTTCCATCCATTGTAGTAACAAAAATCTCGACAACAGACTACATACCATAATGACAAGGCTATCGTCCATTGTAGTAACAAAGATATCGACAACAGACTACCTTCCATAATGACTAGGCTACCATCCATTGTAGTAACAAAATTTTTGACAATACACTACCTTCCATAATGACAAGGATACCATCCATTGTAGTAACAAAAATCTCGACAACAGACTACATTCCATAATGACAAGTCTACCATCTATTGGAGTAACAAAAATCTCGACAACAGACAATCTTCCATAATGACTAGGCTACCATCCATTGGAGTAACAAAGATATCGACAATGGACTACCTTTCATAATGACAAGGATACCATCCATGGGAATAACAAAAATATCGACAACATACTACCTTCCATAATGACAAGGATACCATCGATTGGAGTAAACAAAATCTCGACAATAGACTACCTTCCATAATGACAAGGGTACCATCATTGGATTAACAAAAATATCCACAAGAGACTACCTTGCTTAATGAAAAGGCTACAATCCCTTAGAGTATAAAAAATCTCGACAATAGACTACCTTCCTTTATGACAAGGCTACAATCCATTGGAGTAACAAAAATCTCGACAACAGACTACGTTCCATAATGACTAGGCTACCATCAAGTGGAGTATCAAAGATATCGACCACAGACTACCTTCCATAATGAGAAGTCTACAATCCATTTTCGTAACAAAACTCTCGACAACAAAATACCTTCCAGAATTACAAGGCTACGATCCAATGTAGTAACAAAAATCTCGACAAAAGACCACCTTCTATAATGACAAGGCTTACATCCTTTGGAGTAACAAAAACCTCGACAACAGACTACCTTCCATAATGACAAGGCTACCGTCCATTGTAGTAACAAAGATATCGACAACAGACTACCTTCCATAATGACAAGGCTACCATCCATTGTAGTAACAAATTTTTTGACAATAGACTACCTTCCATAATGACAAGGTTACCATACGTTGTAGTTAATAAAATCTCGACAATAGACTACATTCCATAATGACAAGTCTACCATCTATTGGAGTAACAAAAATCTCGACCACAGACAACCTTCCATAATGACTAGGCTACCATCCGTTGGAGTAACAAAGATATCGACAATGGAATACCTTTCATAATGACAAGGATACCATCCATTGGAATAACAAAAATATCGACAACATACTACCTTCCATAATGACAAGGATACCATCCATTGGAGTAAACAAAATCTCGACAATAGACTACCTTCCATAATGACAAGGGTACCATCATTGGAGTAACAAAAATATCCACAAGAGACTACCTTGCATAATGACAAGGCTACAATCCCTTAGAGTATAAAAAATCTCGACAATAGACTACCTTCCTTAATGACAAGTCTACCATCCATTGGAGTAATTAAAATCTCGACAACAGACTACCTTCCATAATGACTAGGCTACCATCAATTAGAGTAACAAAGATATCAACAACAGACTATCTTCCATAATGACAAGGCTACAATCCATTGGAATAACAAAAATATCGACAACACACTACCTTCCATAATGACAAGGCAACCATCCTTTGGAGTAACAAAGATATCGACAACATACTACCTTCCATAATGACAAGGCTACCATCCATTGGAGTAACAAAAATCACGACAACAGACTACCTTACATAATGACAAGGCTACCATTCATTGGAATAACAAAAATCTCGACAATAGACTACCTTCCATAATGACAAGGCTATCATCCATTGTAGTAACAAAAATCTCGACAATAGACTACCTTCCATAATGACCAGGCTACCATCCATTGGTGTAACAAAAATCTCGACAACAAACTAACTTCCATAATGACAAGGCTACCATCCATTGGAGTAACAGAAATCATAACAACAGACTACCTTCCATAATGACAAGGTTACCATCCATTGCAGTAACAAATATCTCGACAACATACTACCTTCTATAATGACAAGGCTACCATCCATTGGAATAACAAAAATCTCGACAACAGACTACCTTCCATAATGACAAGGCTTCCATCCAATGGAGTAATAAAAATATCGACAAGCGACTCTCTTCCATAATGACAAGGCTACCATCCATTGGAGTAACAAAAATTTCGACAACAGACTACCTTCCATAATTACAAGTGTACCATCCATAGGAGAAACAAAAATATCCACAAGAGACAACCTTCCATAATGACAAGGCTACCATCCATTAGAGTGACAAAAGTGTCAACAATAGACTACCTTCCATAATGATAAGGCTACCATCCATTGTAGTAACAAAAATATTGACAACAGACTACTTTCCCTAATGACAAGGGTACCATCATTGGAATAACAAAAATATCCACAAGAGACTACCTTCCATAATGACAAGGCTATAATCCATAAGAGTAACAAGAATCTCGACACTAGACTACCTTCCAGAATGACAAGGCTATCATCCATTGGAGTAACAAAAATCTCGACAACAGACTTCCTTCCATAATGACAAGTGTACCATCCATTGGAGTAACAAAAATAACCACAAGAGATAACCTTCCATAATGACAAGGCTACCATCCATTGGAGTAACAAAAATCTCGACAATAGACTACCTTCCATAATGACAAGGCTTCCATCCATTGTAGTAACAAAAATCTCGACAACAGACTACCTTCCATAATGACAAGGCTACCGTCCATTGTAGTAACAAAGATATCGACAACAGACTACCATCCATAATGACAAGGCTACCATCCATTGTAGTAACAAAATTTTTGACAATTGACTACCTTCCATAATGACAAGGCTACCATCCGTTGTAGTAACAAAAATCTCGACAACAGACTACCTTCCATAATGACTAGGCTACCATCCATTTGAGTAACAAAGATATCGACAATGGACTACCTTTCATAATGACAAGGATACCATCCATGGGAATAACAAAAATATCGACAACATACTACCTTCCATAATGACAAGGATACCATCCATTGGAGTAAACAAAATCTCGATAATAGACTACCTTCCATAATGACAAGGGTACCATCATTGGAGTAACAAAAATATCCACAAGAGACTACCTTGCATAATGACAAGGCTACAATCCCTTAGAGTATAAAAAATCTCGACAATAGACTACCTTCCTTTATGACAAGGCTACCATCCATTGGAGTAACAAAAATCTCGACAACAGACTACGTTCCATAATGACTAGGCTACCATCAAGTGGAGTAACAAAGATATCGACCACAGACTACCTTCCATAATGACAAGGCTACAATCCATTTTCGTAACAAAACTCTCGACAACAAAATACCTTCCAGAATGACAAGGCTACCATCCAATGTAGTAACAAAAATCTCGACAAAAGACCACCTTCTATAATGACAAGGCTTACATCCTTTGGAGTAACAAAAACCTCGACAACAGACTACCTTCCATAATGACAAGGCTACTGTCCATTGTAGTAACAAAGATATCGACAACAGACTACCTTCCATAATGACAAGGCTACCATCCATTGTAGTAACAAAATTTTTGACAATAGACTACCTTCCATAATGACAAGGCTACCATCCGTTGTAGTTAATAAAATCTCGACAACAGACTACATTCCATAATGACAAGTCTACCATCTATTGGAGTAACAAAAATCTCGACAACAGACAATCTTCCATAATGACTAGGCTACCATCCATTGGAGTAACAAAGATATTGACAATGGACTACCTTTCATAATGACAAGGATACCATCCATGGTAATAACAAAAATATTGACAACATACTACCTTCCATAATGACAAGGATACCATCCATTGGAGTAAACAAAATCTCCACAATAGACTACCTTCCATAATGACAAGGGTACCATCATTGGAGTAACAAAAATATTCACAAGAGACTACCTTTCTTAATGACAAGGCTACAATCCCTTAGAGTATAAAAAATCTCGACAATAGACTACCTTCCTTTATGACAACGCTACCATCCATTGGAGTAACAAAAATCTCGACAACAGACTACCTTCCATAATGACTAGGCTACCATCAAGTTGAGTAACAAAGATATCGACCACAGACTACCTTCCATAATGACAAGGCTACAATCCATTGTCGTAACAAAAATCTCGACAACAAAATACCTTCCAGAATGACAAGGCTACCATCCAATGTAGAAACAAAAATCTCGACAATAGACCACCTTCTATAATGACAAGGCTTATATCCTTTGGAGTAACAAAAACCTCGACAACAGACTACCTTCCATAATGACAAGGCTACCATCCATTGGAATAACAAAAATATCGACAACACACTACCTTCCATAATGACAAGGCTACCATCCTTTGGAGTAACAAAGATATCGATAACATACTACCTTCCATAATGACAAGGCTACCATCTATTGGAGTAACAAAAATCACGACAACAGACTACCTTACATAATTACAAGGCTACCATTCATTGGAATAACCAAAATCTCGACAATAGACTACCTTCCATAATGACAAGGCTATCATCCAATGTAGTAACAAAAATCTCGACAATAGACTCCCTTCCATAATGACCAGGCTACCATCCATTGGTGTTACAAAAATCTCGACAACAAACTACCTTCCATAATGACAAGGCTACCATCCATTGGAGTAACAGAAATCATAACAACAGACTACCTTCCATAATGACAAGGTTACCATCCATTGCAGTAACAAAAATCTCGACAACATACTACCTTCTATAATGACAAGGCTACCATCCATTGGAATAACAAAAATCTCGACAACAGACTACCTTCCATAATGACAAGGCTTCCATCCAATGGAGTAATAAAAATATCGACAAGCGACTCTCTTCCATAATGACAAGGCTACCATCCATTGGAGTAACAAAAATTTTGACAACGGACTACCTTCCATAATGACAAGTGTACCATCCATTGGAGAAAAAAAAAATCCACAAGAGACAACCTTCCATAATGACAAGGCTACCATCCATTAGAGTGACAAAAGTGTCAACAACAGACTACATTCCATAATGATAAGGCTACCATCCATTGTAGTAACAAAAATATTGACAACAGACTACTTTCCCTAATGACAAGGGTACCATCATTGGAATAACAAAAATATCCACAAGAGACTACCTTCCATAATGACAAGGCTATAATCCATTAGAGTAACAAAAATCTCGACACTAGACTACCTTCCAGAATGACAAGGCTACCATCCATTGGAGTAACAAAAATCTCGACAACAGACTTCCTTCCATAATGACAAGTGTACCATCCATTGGAGTAACAAAAATAACCACAAGAGATAACCTTCCATAATGGCAAGGCTACCATCCATTGGAGTAACAAAAATCTCGACAACAGACTACCTTCCATAATGACAAGGCTACCGTCCATTGTAGTAACAAAGATATCGACAACACACTACCATCCATAATGACAAGGCTACCATCCATTGTAGTAACAAAATTTTTGACAATTGACTACCTTCCATAATGACAAGGCTACCATCCGTTGTAGTAACAAAAATCTCGACAACAGACTACATTTCATAATGACAAGTCTACCATGTATTGGAGTAACAAAAATCTCGACAACAGACAATCTTCCATAATGACTAGGCTACCATCCATTTGAGTAACAAAGATATCGACAATGGACTACCTTTCATAATGACAAGGATACCATCCATGGGAATAACAAAAATATCGACAACATACTACCTTCCATAATGACAAGGATACCATCCAATGGAGTAAACATAATCTCGACAATAGACTACCTTCCATAATGACAAGGGTACCATCATTGGAGTAAAAAAAATATCCACAAGAGACTACCTTGCATAATGACAAGGCTACAATCCCTTAGAGTATAAAAAATCTCGACAATAGACTACCTTCCTTTATGACAAGGCTACCATCCATTGGAGTAACAAAAATCTCGACAACAGACTACGTTCCATAATGACTAGGCTACCATCAAGTGGAGTAACAAAGATATCGACCACGGACTACCTTCCATAATAACAAGGCTACAATCCATTTTCGTAACAAAACTCTCGACAACAAAATACCTTCCAGAATGACAAGGCTACCATCCAATGTAGTAACAAAAATCTCGACAAAAGACCACCTTCTATAATGACAAGGCTTACATCCTTTGGAGAAACAAAAACCTTGACAACAGACTACCTTCCATAATGACAAGGCTACCGTCCATTGTAGTAACAAAGATATCGACAACAAACTACTTTCCATAATGACAAGGCTACCATCCATTGTAGTAACAAAATTTTTGACAATAGACTACCTTCCATAATGACAAGGCTACCATCCGTTGTAGTTAATAAAATCTCGACAACAGACTACATTCCATAATGACAAGTCTACCATCTATTGGAGTAACAAAAATCTCGACAACAGACAACCTTCCATAATGACTAGGCTACCATCCGTTGGAGTAACAAAGATATCGACAATGGACTACCTTTCGTAATGACAAGGATACCATCCATTGGAATAACAAAAATATCGACAACATACTACCTTCCATAATGACAAGGATAACATCCATTGGAGTAAACAAATTCTCGACAATAGACTACTTTCCATAATGACAAGGGTACCATCATTGGAGTAACAAAAATATTCACAAGAGACTACCTTTCTTAATGACAAGGCTACAATCCCTTAGAGTATAAAAAATCTCGACAATAGACTACCTTCCTTTATGACAACGCTACCATCCATTGGAGTAACAAAAATCTCGACAACAGACTACCTTCCATAATGACTAGGCTACCATCAAGTGGAGTAACAAAGATATCGACCACAGACTACCTTCCATAATGACAAGGCTACAATCCATTGTTGTAACAAAAATCTCGACAACAAAATACCTTCCAGAATGACAAGGCTACCATCCAATGTAGAAACAAAAATCTCGACAATAGACCACCTTCTATAATGACAAGGCTTATATCCTTTGGAGTAACAAAAACCTCGACAACAGACTACCTTCCATAATGACAAGGCTACCATCCATTGGAATAACAAAAATATCGACAACACACTACCTTCCATAATGACAAGGCTACCATCCTTTGGAGTAACAAAGATATCGATAACATACTACCTTCCATAATGACAAGGCTACCATCCATTGGAGTAACAAAAATCACGACAACAGACTACCTTACATAATTACAAGGCTACCATTCATTGGAATAACCAAAATCTCGACAATAGACTACCTTCCATAATGACAAGGCTATCATCCAATGTAGTAACAAAAATCTCGACAATAGACTACCTTCCATAATGACCAGGCTACCATCCATTGGTGTTACAAAAATCTCGACAACAAACTACCTTCCATAATGACAAGGCTACCATCCATTGGAGTAACAGAAATCATAACAACAGACTACCTTCCATAATGACAAGGTTACCATCCATTGCAGTAACAAAAATCTCGACAACATACTACCTTCTATAAAGACAAGGCTACCATCCATTGGAATAACAAAAATCTCGACAACAGACTACCTTCCATAATGACAAGGCTTCCATCCAATGGAGTAATAAAAATATCGACAAGCGACTCTCTTCCATAATGACAAGGCTACCATCCATTGGAGTAACAAAAATTTCGACAACGGACTACCTTCCATAATGACAAGTGTACCATCCATTGGAGAAAAAAAAATATCCACAAGAGACAACCTTCCATAATGACAAGGCTACCATCCATTAGAGTGACAAAAGTGTCAACAACAGACTACATTCCATAATGATAAGGCTACCATCCATTGTAGTAACAAAAATATTGACAACAGACTACTTTCCCAAATGACAAGGGTACCATCATTGGAATAACAAAAATATCCACAAGAGACTACCTTCCATAATGACAAGGCTATAATCCATAAGAGTAACAAAAATCTCGACACTAGACTACCTTCCAGAATGACAAGGCTACCATCCATTGGAGTAACAAAAATCTCGACAACAGACTTCCTTCCATAATGACAAGTGTACCATCCATTGGAGTAACAAAAATAACCACAAGAGATAACATTCCATAATGGCAAGGCTACCATCCATTGGAGTAACAAAAATCTCGACAACAGACTACCTTCCATAATGACAAGGCTACCGTCCATTGTAGTAACAAAGATATCGACAACACACTACCATCCATAATGACAAGGCTACCATCCATTGTAGTAACAAAATTTTTGACAATTGACTACCTTCCATAATGACAAGGCTACCATCCGTTGTAGTAACAAAAATCTCGACAACAGACTACATTTCATAATGACAAGTCTACCATGTATTGGAGTAACAAAAATCTCGACAACAGACAATCTTCCATAATGACTAGGCTACCATCCATTTGAGTAACAAAGATATCCACAATGGACTACCTTTCATAATGACAAGGATACCATCCATGGGAATAACAAAAATATCGACAACATACTACCTTCCATAATGACAAGGATACCATCCAATGGAGTAAACAAAATCTCGACAATAGACTACCTTCCATAATGACAAGGGTACCATCATTGGAGTAACAAAAATATCCACAAGAGACTACCTTGCATAATGACAAGGCTACAATCCCTTAGAGTATAAAAAATCTCGACAATAGACTACCTTCCTTTATGACAAGGCTACCATCCATTGGAGTAACAAAAATCTCGACAACAGACTACGTTCCATAATGACTAGGCTACCATCAAGTGGAGTAACAAAGATATCGACCACGGACTACCTTCCATAATAACAAGGCTACAATCCATTTTCGTAACAAAACTCTCGACAACAAAATACCTTCCAGAATGACAAGGCTACCATCCAATGTAGTAACAAAAATCTCGACAAAAGACCACCTTCTATAATGACAAGGCTTACATCCTTTGGAGAAACAAAAACCTCGACAACAGACTACCTTCCATAATGACAAGGCTACCGTCCATTGTAGTAACAAAGATATCGACAACAAACTACTTTCCATAATGACAAGGCTACCATCCATTGTAGTAACAAAAATTTTGACAATAGACTACCTTCCATAATGACAAGGCTACCATCCGTTGTAGTTAATAAAATCTCGACAACAGACTACATTCCATAATGACAAGTCTACCATCTATTGGAGTAACAAAAATCTCGACAACAGACAACCTTCCATAATGACTAGGCTACCATCCGTTGGAGTAACAAAGATATCGACAATGGACTACCTTTCGTAATGACAAGGATACCATCCATTGGAATAACAAAAATATCGACAACATACTACCTTCCATAATGACAAGGATACCATCCATTGGAGTAAACAAATTCTCGACAATAGACTACTTTCCATAATGACAAGGGTACCATCATTAGAGTAACAAAAATATGCACAAGAGACTACCTTGCATAATGACAAGGCTACAATCCCTTAGAGTATAAAAAATCTCGACAATAGACTACCTTCCTTAATGACAAGTCTACCATCCATTGGAGTAACAAAAATGTCGACAACAGACTACCTTCCATAATGACTAGGCTACCTTCAATTGGAGTAACAAAGATATCAACAACAGACTACCTTCCATAATGACAAGGCTACAATCCATTGTCGTTAGAAAAATCTCGACAACAAAATACCTTCAAGAATGACAAGGCTACCATCCAATGTAGTAACAAAAATCTCGAAAATAGACTACCTTCTATAATCACAAGGCTTACATCCATTGCAGTAACAAAAATCTCGACAACAGACTACCTTCCATAATGACAAGGCTTCCATCCATTGTAGTAACAAAAATCTCGACAACAGACTACCTTCCATAATGACAAGGCTATCGTCCATTGTAGTAACAAAGATATCGACAACAGACTACCTTCCATAATGACTAGGCTACCATCCATTGTAGTAACAAATTTTTTGACAATAGACTACCTTCCATAATGACAAGGCTACCATCCATTATAGTAACAAAAATCTCGACAACAGACTACATTCCATAATGAAAAGTCTATCATCTATTGGAGTAAACAAAATCTCGACAATAGACTACCTTCCATAATGACAAGGGTACCATCATTGGAGTAACAAAAATATCCACAAGAGACTACCTTGCTTAATGACAAGGCTACAATCCCTTAGAGTATAAAAAATCTCGACAATAGACTACCTTCCTTTATGACAACGCTACCATCCATTGGAGTAACAAAAATCTCGACAACAGACTACCTTCCATAATGACTAGGCTACCATCAAGTGGAGTAACAAAGATATCGACCACAGACTACCTTCCATAATGACAAGGCTACAATCCATTGTTGTAACAAAAATCTCGACAACAAAATACCTTCCAGAATGACAAGGCTACCATCCAATGTAGAAACAAAAATCTCGACAATAGACCACCTTCTATAATGACAAGGCTTATATCCTTTGGAGTAACAAAAACCTCGACAACAGACTACCTTCCATAATGACAAGGCTACCATCCATTGGAATAACAAAAATATCGACAACACACTACCTTCCATAATGACAAGGCTACCATCCTTTGGAGTAACAAAGATATCGATAACATACTACCTTCCATAATGACAAGGCTACCATCCATTGGAGTAACAAAAATCACGACAACAGACTACCTTACATAATTACAAGGCTACCATTCATTGGAATAACCAAAATCTCGACAATAGACTACCTTCCATAATGACAAGGCTATCATCCAATGTAGTAACAAAAATCTCGACAATAGACTACCTTCCATAATGACCAGGCTACCATCCATTGGTGTTACAAAAATCTCGACAACAGACTACCTTCCATAATGACAAGGCTACCATCCATTGGAGTAACAGAAATCATAACAACAGACTACCTTCCATAATGACAAGGTTACCATCCATTGCAGTAACAAAAATCTCGACAACATACTACCTTCTATAAAGACAAGGCTACCATCCATTGGAATAACAAAAATCTCGACAACAGACTACCTTCCATAATGACAAGGCTTCCATCCAATGGAGTAATAAAAATATCGACAAGCGACTCTCTTCCATAATGACAAGGCTACCATCCATTGGAGTAACAAAAATTTCGACAACGGACTACCTTCCATAATGACAAGTGTACCATCCATTGGAGAAAAAAAAATATCCACAAGAGACAACCTTCCATAATGACAAGGCTACCATCCATTAGAGTGACAAAAGTGTCAACAACAGACTACATTCCATAATGATAAGGCTACCATCCATTGTAGTAACAAAAATATTGACAACAGACTACTTTCCCAAATGACAAGGGTACCATCATTGGAATAACAAAAATATCCACAAGAGACTACCTTCCATAATGACAAGGCTATAATCCATAAGAGTAACAAAAATCTCGACACTAGACTACCTTCCAGAATGACAAGGCTACCATCCATTGGAGTAACAAAAATCTCGACAACAGACTTCCTTCCATAATGACAAGTGTACCATCCATTGGAGTAACAAAAATAACCACAAGAGATAACATTCCATAATGGCAAGGCTACCATCCATTGGAGTAACAAAAATCTCGACAACAGACTACCTTCCATAATGACAAGGCTACCGTCCATTGTAGTAACAAAGATATCGACAACACACTACCATCCATAATGACAAGGCTACCATCCATTGTAGTAACAAAATTTTTGACAATTGACTACCTTCCATAATGACAAGGCTACCATCCGTTGTAGTAACAAAAATCTCGACAACAGACTACATTTCATAATGACAAGTCTACCATGTATTGGAGTAACAAAAATCTCGACAACAGACAATCTTCCATAATGACTAGGCTACCATCCATTTGAGTAACAAAGATATCCACAATGGACTACCTTTCATAATGACAAGGATACCATCCATGGGAATAACAAAAATATCGACAACATACTACCTTCCATAATGACAAGGATACCATCCAATGGAGTAAACAAAATCTCGACAATAGACTACCTTCCATAATGACAAGGGTACCATCATTGGAGTAACAAAAATATCCACAAGAGACTACCTTGCATAATGACAAGGCTACAATCCCTTAGAGTATAAAAAATCTCGACAATAGACTACCTTCCTTTATGACAAGGCTACCATCCATTGGAGTAACAAAAATCTCGACAACAGACTACGTTCCATAATGACTAGGCTACCATCAAGTGGAGTAACAAAGATATCGACCACGGACTACCTTCCATAATAACAAGGCTACAATCCATTTTCGTAACAAAACTCTCGACAACAAAATACCTTCCAGAATGACAAGGCTACCATCCAATGTAGTAACAAAAATCTCGACAAAAGACCACCTTCTATAATGACAAGGCTTACATCCTTTGGAGAAACAAAAACCTCGACAACAGACTACCTTCCATAATGACAAGGCTACCGTCCATTGTAGTAACAAAGATATCGACAACAAACTACTTTCCATAATGACAAGGCTACCATCCATTGTAGTAACAAAAATTTTGACAATAGACTACCTTCCATAATGACAAGGCTACCATCCGTTGTAGTTAATAAAATCTCGACAACAGACTACATTCCATAATGACAAGTCTACCATCTATTGGAGTAACAAAAATCTCGACAACAGACAACCTTCCATAATGACTAGGCTACCATCCGTTGGAGTAACAAAGATATCGACAATGGACTACCTTTCGTAATGACAAGGATACCATCCATTGGAATAACAAAAATATCGACAACATACTACCTTCCATAATGACAAGGATACCATCCATTGGAGTAAACAAATTCTCGACAATAGACTACTTTCCATAATGACAAGGGTACCATCATTAGAGTAACAAAAATATGCACAAGAGACTACCTTGCATAATGACAAGGCTACAATCCCTTAGAGTATAAAAAATCTCGACAATAGACTACCTTCCTTAATGACAAGTCTACCATCCATTGGAGTAACAAAAATGTCGACAACAGACTACCTTCCATAATGACTAGGCTACCTTCAATTGGAGTAACAAAGATATCAACAACAGACTACCTTCCATAATGACAAGGCTACAATCCATTGTCGTTAGAAAAATCTCGACAACAAAATACCTTCAAGAATGACAAGGCTACCATCCAATGTAGTAACAAAAATCTCGAAAATAGACTACCTTCTATAATCACAAGGCTTACATCCATTGCAGTAACAAAAATCTCGACAACAGACTACCTTCCATAATGACAAGGCTTCCATCCATTGTAGTAACAAAAATCTCGACAACAGACTACCTTCCATAATGACAAGGCTATCGTCCATTGTAGTAACAAAGATATCGACAACAGACTACCTTCCATAATGACTAGGCTACCATCCATTGTAGTAACAAATTTTTTGACAATAGACTACCTTCCATAATGACAAGGCTACCATCCATTATAGTAACAAAAATCTCGACAACAGACTACATTCCATAATGAAAAGTCTATCATCTATTGGAGTAAACAAAATCTCGACAATAGACTACCTTCCATAATGACAAGGGTACCATCATTGGAGTAACAAAAATATCCACAAGAGACTACCTTGCTTAATGACAAGGCTACAATCCCTTAGAGTATAAAAAATCTCGACAATAGACTACCTTCCTTTATGACAAGGCTACCATCCATTGGAGTAACAAAAATCTCGACAACAGACTACCTTTCATAATGACTAGGCTACCATCAAGTGGAGTAACAAAGATATCGACCACAGACTACCTTCCATAAAGACAAGACTACAATCCATTGTCGTAACAAAAATCTCGACAACAAAATACCTTCCAGAATGACAAGGCTACCATGCAATGTAGTAACTAAAATCTTGACAATAGACCACCTTCTATAATGACAAGGCTTACATCCTTTGGAGTAACAAAAACCTCGACAACAGACTACCTTCCATAATGACAAGGCTACCATCCATTGGAATAACAAAAATATCGACAACACACTACCTTCCATAATGACAAGGCTACCATCCTTTGGAGTAACAAAGATATCGACAACATACTACCTTCCATAATGACAAGGCTACCATCCATTGGAGTAACAAAAATCACGACATCAAACTACCTTACATAATGACAAGGCTACCATTCATTGGAATAACAAAAATCTCGAGAATAGACTACCTTCCATAATGACAAGGCTATCATCCATTGTAGTAACAAAAATCTCGACAACAGACTACCTTCCATAATGACCAGGCTACCATCCATTGGAGTAACAAAAATCTCGACAACAGACTACCTTCCATAATGACAAGGCTACCATCCATTGGAGTAACAGAAATCATAACAACAGACTACCTTCCATAATGACAAGGTTACCATCCATTGAAGTAAAAAAAATCTCGACAACATACTGCCTTCTATAATGATAAGGCTACCATCCATTGGAATAACAAAAATCTCGACAACAGACTACCTTCCATAATGACAAGGCTTCCATCCAATGGAGTAATAAAAATATCGACAAGCGACTCTCTTCCATAATGACAAGGCTACCATCCATTGGAGTAACAAAATTTTCGACAACAGACTACCTTCCATAATGACAAGTGTACCATCCATTGGAGTAACAAAAATATCCAAGAGAGACAACCTTCCATAATGACAAGGCTACCATCCATTAGAGTGACAAAAGGGTCAACAACAGACTACCTTCCATTATGATAAGGCTACCATCCATTGTAGTAACAAAAATATTGACAACAGACTACTTTCCCTAATGACAAGGGTACCATCATTGGAATAACAAAAATATCCACAAGAGACTACCTTCCTTAATGACAATGCTACAATCCATTGGAGTAACAAAAATCTCGACACTAGACTACCTTCCAGAATGACAAGGCTACCATCCATTGGAGTAACAAAAATCTCGACAACAGACTTTCTTCCATAATGACAAGTGTACCATCCATTGGAGTAACAAAAATATCCACAAGAGACAACCTTCCATAATGACAAGGCTACCATCCATTGGAGTAACAAAAATCTCGACAACAGACTACCTTCCATAATGACAAGGCTTCCATCCATTGTAGTAACAAAAATCTCGACAACAGACTACCTTCCATAATGACAAGGCTACCGTCCATTGTAGTAACAAAGATATCGACAACAGACTACCTTCCATAATGACAAGGCTACCATCCATTGTAGTAACAAAAAAATTGACAATTGACTACCATCCATAATGACAAGGCTACCATCCATTGTAGTAACAAAAATATCGACAACAGACTACATTTCATAATGACAAGTCTACCATCTATTGGAGTAACAAAAATCTCAACAATAGACAATCTTCCATAATGACTAGGCTACCATCCATTGGAGTAACAAAGATATCGACAATGGACTACATTTCATAATGACAAGGATACCATCCATGGGAATAACAAAAATATCGACAACATACTACCTTCCATAATGACAAGGATACCATCCATTGGAGTAAACAAAATCTCGACAATAGACTACCTTCCATAATGACAAGGGTACCATCATTGGAGTAACAAAAATATCCACAAGAGACTACCTTGCATAATGACAAGGCTACAATCCCTTAGAGTATAAAAAATCTCGACAATAGACTACCTTCCTTTATGACAAGGCTACCATCCATTGGAGTAACAAAAATCTCGACAACAGACTACGTTCCATAATGACTAGGCTACCATCAAATGGAGTAACAAAGATATCGACCACAGACTACCTTCCATAATGACAAGGCTATAATCCATTTTCGTAACAAAACTCTCGACAACAAAATACCTTCCAGAATGACAAGGCTACCATCCAATGTAGTAACAAAAATCTCGACAAAAGACCACCTTCTATAATGACAAGGCTTACATCCTTTGGAGTAACAAAAACCTCGACAACAGACTACCTTCCATAATGACAAGGCTACCGTCCATTGTAGTAACAAAGATATCGACAACAGACTACCTTCCATAATGACAAGGCTACCATCCATTGTAGTAACAAAAATTTTGACAATAGACTACCTTCCATAATGACAAGGCTACCATCCATTGTAGTTAATAAAATCTCGACAACAGACTACATTCCATAATGACAAGTCTACCATCTATTGGAGTAACAAAAATCTCGACAACAGACAATCTTCCATAATGACAAGGCTATCATCCATTGTAGTAACAAAAATCTCGACAACAGACTACCATCCATAATGACCAGGCTACCATCCATTGGAGTAACAAAAATATCGACAACAGACTACCTTCCATAATGACAAGGCTACCATCCATTGGAGTAACAGAAATCATAACATTAGACTACCTTCCATAATGACAAGGTTACCATCCATTGCAGTAAGAAAAATCTCGACAACATACTACCTTCTATAATGACAAGTCTACCATCCATTGGAATAACAAAAATCTCAACAACAGACTACCTTCCATAATGACAAGGCTTCCATCCAATGGAGTAATAAAAATATCGACAAGTGACTCTCTTCCATAATGACAAGGCTACCATCCATTGGAGTAACAAAAATTTCGACAACGGACTACCTTCCATAATGACAAGTGTACCATCCATTGGAGTAACAAAAATATCCACAAGAGACAACCTTCCATAATGACAAGGCTACCATCCATTAGAGTGACAAAAGTGTCAACAACAGACTACCTTCCATTATGATAAGGCTACCATCCATTGTAGTAACAATAATATTGAAAACAGACTACTTTCTCTAATGACAAGCGTACCATCATTGGAATAACAAAAATATCCACAAGAGACTACCTTCCATAATGACAATGCTACAATCAATTGGAGTAACAAAAATCTCGACACTAGACTACCTTCCAGAATGACAAGGCTACCAACCATTGGAGTAACAAAAATCTCGACAACAGACTTCCTTCTATAATGACAAGTGTACCATCCATTGGAGTAACAAAAATATCCACAAGAGACAACCTTCCATAATGACAAGGCTACCATCCATTGGAGTAACAAAAATCTCGACAACAGACTACCTTCCATAATGACAAGGCTTCCATCCATTGTAGTAACAAAAATCTCGACAACAGACTACCTTCCATAATGACAAGGCTACCATCCATTGTAGTAACAAAGATATCGACAACAGACTACCTTCCATAATGACAAGGCTACCATCCATTGTAGTAACAAAATTTTTGACAATTGACTACCATCCATAATGATAAGGCTACCATCCGTTGTAGTAACAAAAATATCGACAACAGACTACATTTCATAATGACAAGTCTACCATCTATTGGAGTAACAAAAATCTCAACAATAGACAATCTTCCATAATGACTACGCTACCATCCATTGGAGTAACAAAGATATCGACAATGGACTACATTTCATAATGACAAGGATACCATCCATGGGAATAACAAAAATATCGACAACATACTACCTTCCATAATGACAAGGATACCATCCATTGGAGTAAACAAAATCTCGACAATAGACTACCTTCCATAATGACAAGGGTACCATCATTGGAGTAACAAAAATATCCACAAGAGACTACCTTGCATAATGACAAGGCTTCAATCCCTTAGAGTATACAAAATCTCGACAATAGACTACCTTCCTTTATGACAAGGCTACCATCCATTGGAGTAACAAAAATCTCGACAACAGACTACGTTCCATAATGACTAGGCTACCATCAAGTGGAGTAACAAAGATATCGACCACAGACTACCTTCCATAATGACAAGAACACAATCCATTTTCGTAACAAAACTCTCGACAACAAAATACCTTCCAGAATGACAAGGATACCATCCAATGTAGTAACAAAAATCTCGACAAAAGACCACCTTCTATAATGACAAGGCTTATATCCTTTGGAGTAACAAAAACCTCGACAACAGACTACCTTCCATAATGACAAGGCTACCGTCCATTGTAGTAACAAAGATATCGACAACAGACTACCTTCCATAATGACAAGGCTACCATCCATTATAGTAACAAAATTTTTGACAATATACTACCTTCCATAATGACAAGGCTACCATCCATTGTAGTTAATAAAATCTCGACAACAGACTACATTCCATAATGACAAGTCTACCATCTATTGGAGTAACAAAAATCTCGACAACAGACAAACTTCCATAATGACAAGGCTATCATCCATTGTAGTAACAAAAATCTCGACAACAGACTACCATCCATAATGACCAGGCTACCATCCATTGGAGTAACAAAAATATCGACAACAGACTACCTTCCATAATGACAAGGCTACCATCCATTGGAGTAACAGAAATCATAACATTAGACTACCTTCCATAATGACAAGGTTACCATCCATTGCAGTAAGAAAAATCTCGACAACATACTACCTTCTATAATGACAAGTCTACCATCCATTGGAATAACAAAAATCTCAACAACAGACTACCTTCCATAATGACAAGGCTTCCATCCAATGGATTAATAAAAATATCGACAAGCGACTCTCTTCCATAATGACAAGGCTACCATCCATTGGAGTAACAAAAATTTTGACAACGGACTACCTTCCATAATGACAAGTGTACCATCCATTGGAGTAACAAAAATATCCACAAGAGACAACCTTCCATAATGACAAGGCTACCATCCATTAGTGTGACAAAAGTGTCAACAACAGACTACCTTCCATTATGATAAGGCTACCATCCATTGTAGTAACAAAAATATTGACAACAGACTACTTTCCCTAATGACAAGGGTACCATCATTGGAATAACAAAAATATCCACAAGAGACTACCTTCCTTAATGACAATGCTACAATCCATTGGAGTAACAAAAATCTCGACACTAGACTACCTTCCAGAATGACAAGGCTACCATCCATTGGAGTAACAAAAATCTCGACAACAGACTTCCTTCCATAATGACAAGTGTACCATCCATTGGAGTAACAAAAATATCCACAAGAGACAACCTTCCATAATGACAAGGCTACCATCCATTGGAGTAACAAAAATCTCGACAACAGACTACCTTCCATAATGACAAGGCTTCCATCCATTGTAGTAACAAAAATCTCGACAACAGACTACCTTCCATAATGACAAGGCTACCGTCCATTGTAGTAACAAAGATATCGACAACAGACTACCTTCCATAATGACAAGGCTACCATCCATTGTAGTAACAAAAATTTTGACAATTGACTACCATCCATAATGACAAGGCTACCATCCGTTGTAGTAACAAAAATATCGACAACAGACTACATTTCATAATGACAAGTCTACCATCTATTGGAGTAACAAAAATCTCAACAATAGACAATCTTCCATAATGACTAGGCTACCATCCATTGGAGTAACAAAGATATCGACAATGGACTACATTTCATAATGACAAGGATACCATCCATGGGAATAACAAAAATATCGACAACATACTACCTTCCATAATGACAAGGATACCATCCATTGGAGTAAACAAAATCTCGACAATAGACTACCTTCCATAATGACAAGGGTACCATCATTGGAGTAACAAAAATATCCACAAGAGACTACCTTGCATAATGACAAGGCTACAATCCCTTAGAGTATAAAAAATCTCGACAATAGACTACCTTCCTTTATGACAAGGCTACCATCCATTGGAGTAACAAAAATCTCGACAACAGACTACGTTCCATAATGACTAGGCTACCATCAAGTGGAGTAACAAAGATATCGACCACAGACTACCTTCCATAATGACAAGAACACAATCCATTTTCGTAACAAAACTCTCGACAACAAAATACCTTCCAGAATGACAAGGATACCATCCAATGTAGTAACAAAAATCTCGACAAAAGACCACCTTCTATAATGACAAGGCTTACATCCTTTGGAGTAACAAAAACCTCGACAACAGACTACCTTCCATAATGACAAGGCTACCGTCCATTGTAGTAACAAAGATATCGACAACAGACTACCTTCCATAATGACAAGGCTACCATCCATTATAGTAACAAAATTTTTGACAATATACTACCTTCCATAATGACAAGGCTACCATCCATTGTAGTTAATAAAATCTCGACAACAGACTACATTCCATAATGACAAGTCTACCATCTATTGGAGTAACAAAAATCTCGACAACAGACAAACTTCCATAATGACAAGGCTATCATCCATTGTAGTAACAAAAATCTCGACAACAGACTACCATCCATAATGACCAGGCTACCATCCATTGGAGTAACAAAAATATCGACAACAGACTACCTTCCATAATGACAAGGCTACCATCCATTGGAGTAACAGAAATCATAACATTAGACTACCTTCCATAATGACAAGGTTACCATCCATTGCAGTAAGAAAAATCTCGACAACATACTACCTTCTATAATGACAAGTCTACCATCCATTGGAATAACAAAAATCTCAACAACAGACTACCTTCCATAATGACAAGGCTTCCATCCAATGGATTAATAAAAATATCGACAAGCGACTCTCTTCCATAATGACAAGGCTACCATCCATTGGAGTAACAAAAATTTTGACAACGGACTACCTTCCATAATGACAAGTGTACCATCCATTGGAGTAACAAAAATATCCACAAGAGACAACCTTCCATAATGACAAGGCTACCATCCATTAGTGTGACAAAAGTGTCAACAACAGACTACCTTCCATTATGATAAGGCTACCATCCATTGTAGTAACAAAAATATTGACAACAGACTACTTTCCCTAATGACAAGGGTACCATCATTGGAATAACAAAAATATCCACAAGAGACTACCTTCCTTAATGACAATGCTACAATCCATTGGAGTAACAAAAATCTCGACACTAGACTACCTTCCAGAATGACAAGGCTACCATCCATTGGAGTAACAAAAATCTCGACAACAGACTTCCTTCCATAATGACAAGTGTACCATCCATTGGAGTAACAAAAATATCCACAAGAGACAACCTTCCATAATGACAAGGCTACCATCCATTGGAGTAACAAAAATCTCGACAACAGACTACCTTCCATAATGACAAGGCTTCCATCCATTGTAGTAACAAAAATCTCGACAACAGACTACCTTCCATAATGACAAGGCTACCGTCCATTGTAGTAACAAAGATATCGACAACAGACTACCTTCCATAATGACAAGGCTACCATCCATTGTAGTAACAAAAATTTTGACAATTGACTACCATCCATAATGACAAGGCTACCATCCGTTGTAGTAACAAAAATATCGACAACAGACTACATTTCATAATGACAAGTCTACCATCTATTGGAGTAACAAAAATCTCAACAATAGACAATCTTCCATAATGACTAGGCTACCATCCATTGGAGTAACAAAGATATCGACAATGGACTACATTTCATAATGACAAGGATACCATCCATGGGAATAACAAAAATATCGACAACATACTACCTTCCATAATGACAAGGATACCATCCATTGGAGTAAACAAAATCTCGACAATAGACTACCTTCCATAATGACAAGGGTACCATCATTGGAGTAACAAAAATATCCACAAGAGACTACCTTGCATAATGACAAGGCTACAATCCCTTAGAGTATAAAAAATCTCGACAATAGACTACCTTCCTTTATGACAAGGCTACCATCCATTGGAGTAACAAAAATCTCGACAACAGACTACGTTCCATAATGACTAGGCTACCATCAAGTGGAGTAACAAAGATATCGACCACAGACTACCTTCCATAATGACAAGGCTACAATCCATTTTCGTAACAAAACTCTAGACAACAAAATACCTTCCAGAATGACAAGGCTACCATCCAATGTAGTAACAAAAATCTCGACAAAAGACCACCTTCTATAATGACAAGGCTTACATCCTTTGGAGTAACAAAAACCTCGACAATAGACTATCTTCCATAATGACAAGGCTACCGTCCATTGTAGTAACAAAGATATCGACAACAGACTACCTTCCATAATGACAAGGCTACCATCCATTGTAGTAACAAAAATTTTGACAATAGACTACCTTCCATAATGACAAGGCTACCATCCGTTGTAGTTAATAAAATCTCGACAACAGACTACATATCATAATGACAAGTCTACCATCTATTGGAGTAACAAAAATCTTGACAACAGACAATCTTCCATAATGACTAGGCTACCATCCATTGGAGTAACAAAGATATCGACAATGGACTACCTTTCATAATGACAAGGATACCATCCATGGGAATAACAAAAATATCGACAACATACTACCTTCCATAATGACAAGGATACCATCCATTGGAGTAAACAAAATCTCGACAATAGACTACTTTCCATAATGACAAGGGTACCATCATTGGAGTAACAAAAATATCAACAATAGACTACCTTGCTTAATCACAAGGCTACAATCCCTTAGAGTATAAAAAATCTCGACAATAGACTACCTTCCTTTATGACAAGGCTACCATCCATTGGAGTAACGAAAATCTCGACAACAGACTACCTTCCATAATGACTAGGCTACCATCAAGTGGAGTAACAAAGATATCGACCACAGACTACCTTCCATAATGACAAGGCTACAATCCATTGTCGTAACAAAAATCTCGACAACAAAATACCTTCAAGAATGACAAGGCTACCATCCAATGTAGTAAAAAAAATGTCGACAATAGACCACCTTCTATAATGACAAGGCTTACATCCTTTGGAGTAACAAAAACCTCAACAACAGACTACCTTCCATAATGACAAGGCTACCATCCATTGGAATAACAAAAATATCGACAACACACTACCTTCCATAATGACAAGGCTACCATCCTTTGGAGTAACAAAGATATCGATAACATACTACCTTCCATAATGACAAGGCGACCATCCATTGGAGTAACAAATTTTTTGACAATAGACTACCTTCCATAATGACAAGGCTACCATCTGTTGTAGTAACAAAAATCTCGACAACAGACTATATTCCATAATGACAAGTCTACCATCTATTGGAGTAACAAAAATCTCGACAACAGACAATCTTCAATAATGACTAGGCTACCATCCATTGGAGTAACAAAGATATCGACAATGGACTACCTTTCATAATGACAGGGATACCATCCATGGGAATAACAAAAATATCGACAACATACTACCTTCCATAATGACAAGGATACCATCCATTGGAGTAAACAAAATCTCAACAATAAACTACCTTCCATAATGACAAGGGTACCATCATTGGAGTAACAAAAATATCCACAAGAGACTACCTTGCTTAATGACAAGGCTACAATCCCTTAGAGTATAAAAAATCTCGACAATTGACTACCTTCCTTTATGACAAGGCTACCATCCATTGGAGTAAAAAAAATCTCGACAACAGACTACCTTCCATAATGACTAGGCTACCATCAAGTGGAGTAACAAAGATATCGACCACAGACTACCTTCCATAATGACAAGGCTACAATCCATTGTCGTAACAAAAATCTCGACAACAAAATACCTTCCAGAATGACAAGGCTACCATGCAATGTAGTAACAAAAAATCTCGACAGTAGACCACCTTCTATAATGACAAGGCTTACATCCTTTGGAGTAACAAAAACCTCGACAATAGACTACCTTCCATAATGACAAGGCTACCATCCATTGGAATAACAAAAATATCGACAACACACTACCTTCCATAATGACAAGGCTACCATCCTTTGGAGTAACAAAGATATCGACAACATACTACCTTCCATAATGACAAGGCTACCATCCATTGGAGTAACAAAAATCACGACAACAAACTACCTTACATAATGACAAGGCTACCATTCATTGGAATAACAAAAATCTCGACAATAGACTACCTTCCATAATGACAAGGCTATCATCCATTGTAGTAACAAAAATCTCGACAACAGACTACCTTCCATAATGACCAGGCTACCATCCATTCGAGTAACAAAAATCTCGACAACAAACTACCTTCCATAATGACAAGGCTACCATCCATTGGAGTAACAGAAATCATAACAACAGACTACCTTCCATAATGACAAGGTTACCATCCATTGCAGTAAGAAAAATCTCGACAACATACTACCTTCTATAATGACAAGGCTACCATCCATTGGAATAACAAAAATCTCAACAACAGACTACCTTCCATAATGACAAGGCTTCCATCCAATGGAGTAATAAAAATATCGACAAGCGACTCTCTTCCATAATGACAAGGCTACCATCCATTGGAGTAACAAAAATTTCGACAACGGACTACCTTCCATAATGACAAGTGTACCATCCATTGGAGTAACAAAAATATCCACAAGAGACAACCTTCCATAATGACAAGGCTACCATCCATTAGAGTGACAAAAGTGTCAACAACAGACTACCTTCCATTATGATAAGGCTACCATCCATTGTAGTAACAAAAATATTGACAACAGACTACTTTCCCTAATGACAAGGGTAACATCATTGGAATAACAAAAATATCCACAAGAGACTACCTTCCATAATAACAATGCTACAATCCATTGGAGTAATAAAAATCTCGACACTAGAGTACCTTCCAGAATGACAAGGCTACCAACCATTGGAGTACCAAAAATCTCGACAACAGACTTCCTTCTATAATGACAAGTGTACCATCCATTGGAGTAACAAAAATATCCACAAGAGACAACCTTCCATAATGACAAGGCTACCATCCATTGGAGTAACAAAAATCTCGACAACAGACTACCTTCCATAATGACAAGGCTTCCATCCATTGTAGTAACAAAAATCTCGACAACAGACTACCTTCCATAATGACAAGGCTACCATCCATTGTAGTAACAAAGATATCGGCAACAGACTACCTTCCATAATGACAAGGCTACCATCCATTGTAGTAACAAAATTTTCGACAATTGACTACCATCCATAATGACAAGGCTACCATCCGTTGTAGTAACAAAAATATCGACAACAGACTACATTTCATAATGACAAGTCTACCATCTATTGGAGTAACAAAAATCTCAACAATAGACAATCTTCCATAATGACTAGGCTACCATCCATTGGAGTAACAAAGATATCGACAATGGACTACATTTCATAATGACAAGGATACCATCCATTGGAATAACAAAAATATCGACAACATACTACCTTCCATAATGACAAGGATACCATCCATTGGAGTAAACAAAATCTCGACAATAGACTACCTTCCATAATGACAAGGGTACCATCATTGGAGTAACAAAAATATCCACAAGAGACTACCTTGCATAATGACAAGGCTACAATCCCTTAGAGTATAAAAAATCTCGACAATAGACTACCTTCCTTTATGACAAGGCTACCATCCATTGGAGTAACAAAAATCTCGACAACAGACTACGTTCCATAATGACTAGGCTACCATCAAGTGGAGTAACAAAGATATCGACCACAGACTACCTTCCATAATGACAAGGCTACAATCCATTTTCGTAACAAAACTCTAGACAACAAAATACCTTCCAGAATGACAAGGCTACCATCCAATGTAGTAACAAAAATCTCGACAAAAGACCACCTTCTATAATGACAAGGCTTACATCCTTTGGAGTAACAAAAACCTCGACAATAGACTATCTTCCATAATGACAAGGCTACCGTCCATTGTAGTAACAAAGATATCGACAACAGACTACCTTCCATAATGACAAGGCTACCATCCATTGTAGTAACAAAAATTTTGACAATAGACTACCTTCCATAATGACAAGGCTACCATCCGTTGTAGTTAATAAAATCTCGACAACAGACTACATATCATAATGACAAGTCTACCATCTATTGGAGTAACAAAAATCTTGACAACAGACAATCTTCCATAATGACTAGGCTACCATCCATTGGAGTAACAAAGATATCGACAATGGACTACCTTTCATAATGACAAGGATACCATCCATGGGAATAACAAAAATATCGACAACATACTACCTTCCATAATGACAAGGATACCATCCATTGGAGTAAACAAAATCTCGACAATAGACTACTTTCCATAATGACAAGGGTACCATCATTGGAGTAACAAAAATATCCACAATAGACTACCTTGCTTAATCACAAGGCTACAATCCCTTAGAGTATAAAAAATCTCGACAATAGACTACCTTCCTTTATGACAAGGCTACCATCCATTGGAGTAACGAAAATCTCGACAACAGACTACCTTCCATAATGACTAGGCTACCATCAAGTGGAGTAACAAAGATATCGACCACAGACTACCTTCCATAATGACAAGGCTACAATCCATTGTCGTAACAAAAATCTCGACAACAAAATACCTTCAAGAATGACAAGGCTACCATCCAATGTAGTAAAAAAAATGTCGACAATAGACCACCTTCTATAATGACAAGGCTTACATCCTTTGGAGTAACAAAAACCTCAACAACAGACTACCTTCCATAATGACAAGGCTACCATCCATTGGAATAACAAAAATATCGACAACACACTACCTTCCATAATGACAAGGCTACCATCCTTTGGAGTAACAAAGATATCGATAACATACTACCTTCCATAATGACAAGGCGACCATCCATTGGAGTAACAAATTTTTTGACAATAGACTACCTTCCATAATGACAAGGCTACCATCTGTTGTAGTAACAAAAATCTCGACAACAGACTATATTCCATAATGACAAGTCTACCATCTATTGGAGTAACAAAAATCTCGACAACAGACAATCTTCAATAATGACTAGGCTACCATCCATTGGAGTAACAAAGATATCGACAATGGACTACCTTTCATAATGACAGGGATACCATCCATGGGAATAACAAAAATATCGACAACATACTACCTTCCATAATGACAAGGATACCATCCATTGGAGTAAACAAAATCTCAACAATAAACTACCTTCCATAATGACAAGGGTACCATCATTGGAGTAACAAAAATATCCACAAGAGACTACCTTGCTTAATGACAAGGCTACAATCCCTTAGAGTATAAAAAATCTCGACAATTGACTACCTTCCTTTATGACAAGGCTACCATCCATTGGAGTAAAAAAAATCTCGACAACAGACTACCTTCCATAATGACTAGGCTAGCATCAAGTGGAGTAACAAAGATATCGACCACAGACTACCTTCCATAATGACAAGGCTACAATCCATTGTCGTAACAAAAATCTCGACAACAAAATACCTTCCAGAATGACAAGGCTACCATGCAATGTAGTAACAAAAAATCTCGACAGTAGACCACCTTCTATAATGACAAGGCTTACATCCTTTGGAGTAACAAAAACCTCGACAATAGACTACCTTCCATAATGACAAGGCTACCATCCATTGGAATAACAAAAATATCGACAACACACTACCTTCCATAATGACAAGGCTACCATCCTTTGGAGTAACAAAGATATCGACAACATACTACCTTCCATAATGACAAGGCTACCATCCATTGGAGTAACAAAAATCACGACAACAAACTACCTTACATAATGACAAGGCTACCATTCATTGGAATAACAAAAATCTCGACAATAGACTACCTTCCATAATGACAAGGCTATCATCCATTGTAGTAACAAAAATCTCGACAACAGACTACCTTCCATAATGACCAGGCTACCATCCATTCGAGTAACAAAAATCTCGACAACAAACTACCTTCCATAATGACAAGGCTACCATCCATTGGAGTAACAGAAATCATAACAACAGACTACCTTCCATAATGACAAGGTTACCATCCATTGCAGTAAGAAAAATCTCGACAACATACTACCTTCTATAATGACAAGGCTACCATCCATTGGAATAACAAAAATCTCAACAACAGACTACCTTCCATAATGACAAGGCTTCCATCCAATGGAGTAATAAAAATATCGACAAGCGACTCTCTTCCATAATGACAAGGCTACCATCCATTGGAGTAACAAAAATTTCGACAACGGACTACCTTCCATAATGACAAGTGTACCATCCATTGGAGTAACAAAAATATCCACAAGAGACAACCTTCCATAATGACAAGGCTACCATCCATTAGAGTGACAAAAGTGTCAACAACAGACTACCTTCCATTATGATAAGGCTACCATCCATTGTAGTAACAAAAATATTGACAACAGACTACTTTCCCTAATGACAAGGGTAACATCATTGGAATAACAAAAATATCCACAAGAGACTACCTTCCATAATAACAATGCTACAATCCATTGGAGTAATAAAAATCTCGACACTAGAGTACCTTCCAGAATGACAAGGCTACCAACCATTGGAGTACCAAAAATCTCGACAACAGACTTCCTTCTATAATGACAAGTGTACCATCCATTGGAGTAACAAAAATATCCACAAGAGACAACCTTCCATAATGACAAGGCTACCATCCATTGGAGTAACAAAAATCTCGACAACAGACTACCTTCCATAATGACAAGGCTTCCATCCATTGTAGTAACAAAAATCTCGACAACAGACTACCTTCCATAATGACAAGGCTACCATCCATTGTAGTAACAAAGATATCGGCAACAGACTACCTTCCATAATGACAAGGCTACCATCCATTGTAGTAACAAAATTTTCGACAATTGACTACCATCCATAATGACAAGGCTACCATCCATTGTAGTAACAAAAATATCGACAACAGACTACATTTCATAATGACAAGTCTACCATCTATTGGAGTAACAAAAATCTCAACAATAGACAATCTTCCATAATGACTAGGCTACCATCCATTGGAGTAACAAAGATATCGACAATGGACTACATTTCATAATGACAAGGATACCATCCATTGGAATAACAAAAATATCGACAACATACTACCTTCCATAATGACAAGGATACCATCCATTGGAGTAAACAAAATCTCGACAATAGACTACCTTCCATAATGACAAGGGTACCATCATTGGAGTAACAAAAATATCCACAAGAGACTACCTTGCATAATGACAAGGCTACAATCCCTTAGAGTATAAAAAATCTCGACAATAGACTACCTTCCTTTATGACAAGGCTACCATCCATTGGAGTAACAAAAATCTCGACAACAGACTACGTTCCATAATGACTAGGCTACCATCAAGTGGAGTAACAAAGATATCGACCACAGACTACCTTCCATAATGACAAGGCTACAATCCATTTTCGTAACAAAACTCTAGACAACAAAATACCTTCCAGAATGACAAGGCTACCATCCAATGTAGTAACAAAAATCTCGACAAAAGACCACCTTCTATAATGACAAGGCTTACATCCTTTGGAGTAACAAAAACCTCGACAATAGACTATCTTCCATAATGACAAGGCTACCGTCCATTGTAGTAACAAAGATATCGACAACAGACTACCTTCCATAATGACAAGGCTACCATCCATTGTAGTAACAAAAATTTTGACAATAGACTACCTTCCATAATGACAAGGCTACCATCCGTTGTAGTTAATAAAATCTCGACAACAGACTACATATCATAATGACAAGTCTACCATCTATTGGAGTAACAAAAATCTTGACAACAGACAATCTTCCATAATGACTAGGCTACCATCCATTGGAGTAACAAAGATATCGATAATGGACTACCTTTCATAATGACAAGGATACCATCCATGGGAATAACAAAAATATCGACAACATACTACCTTCCATAATGACAAGGATACCATCCATTGGAGTAAACAAAATCTCGACAATAGACTACTTTCAATAATGACAAGGGTACCATCATTGGAGTAACAAAAATATCCACAATAGACTACCTTGCTTAATCACAAGGCTACAATCCCTTAGAGTATAAAAAATCTCGACAATAGACTACCTTCCTTTATGACAAGGCTACCATCCATTGGAGTAACGAAAATCTCGACAACAGACTACCTTCCATAATGACTAGGCTACCATCAAGTGGAGTAACAAAGATATCGACCACAGACTACCTTCCATAATGACAAGGCTACAATCCATTGTCGTAACAAAAATCTCGACAACAAAATACCTTCAAGAATGACAAGGCTACCATCCAATGTAGTAAAAAAAATGTCGACAATAGACCACCTTCTATAATGACAAGGCTTACATCCTTTGGAGTAACAAAAACCTCAACAACAGACTACCTTCCATAATGACAAGGCTACCATCCATTGGAATAACAAAAATATCGACAACACACTACCTTCCATAATGACAAGGCTACCATCCTTTGGAGTAACAAAGATATCGATAACATACTACCTTCCATAATGACAAGGCGACCATCCATTGGAGTAACAAATTTTTTGACAATAGACTACCTTCCATAATGACAAGGCTACCATCTGTTGTAGTAACAAAAATCTCGACAACAGACTATATTCCATAATGACAAGTCTACCATCTATTGGAGTAACAAAAATCTCGACAACAGACAATCTTCAATAATGACTAGGCTACCATCCATTGGAGTAACAAAGATATCGACAATGGACTACCTTTCATAATGACAGGGATACCATCCATGGGAATAACAAAAATATCGACAACATACTACCTTCCATAATGACAAGGATACCATCCATTGGAGTAAACAAAATCTCAACAATAAACTACCTTCCATAATGACAAGGGTACCATCATTGGAGTAACAAAAATATCCACAAGAGACTACCTTGCTTAATGACAAGGCTACAATCCCTTAGAGTATAAAAAATCTCGACAATAGACTACCTTCCTTTATGACAAGGCTACCATCCATTGGAGTAAAAAAAATCTCGACAACAGACTACCTTCCATAATGACTAGGCTACCATCAAGTGGAGTAACAAAGATATCGACCACAGACTACCTTCCATAATGACAAGGCTACAATCCATTGTCGTAACAAAAATCTCGACAACAAAATACCTTCCAGAATGACAAGGCTACCATGCAATGTAGTAACAAAAAATCTCGACAGTAGACCACCTTCTATAATGACAAGGCTTACATCCTTTGGAGTAACAAAAACCTCGACAATAGACTACCTTCCATAATGACAAGGCTACCATCCATTGGAATAACAAAAATATCGACAACACACTACCTTCCATAATGACAAGGCTACCATCCTTTGGAGTAACAAAGATATCGACAACATACTACCTTCCATAATGACAAGGCTACCATCCATTGGAGTAACAAAAATCACGACAACAAACTACCTTACATAATGCCAAGGCTACCATTCATTGGAATAACAAAAATCTCGACAATAGACTACCTTCCATAATGACAAGGCTATCATCCATTGTATTAACAAAAATCTCGACAACAGACTACCTTCCATAATGACCAGGCTACCATCCATTCGAGTAACAAAAATCTCGACAACAAACTACCTTCCATAATGACAAGGCTACCATCCATTGGAGTAACAGAAATCATAACAACAGACTACCTTCCATAATGACAAGGTTACCATCCATTGCAGTAAGAAAAATCTCGACAACATACTACCTTCTATAATGACAAGGCTACCATCCATTGGAATAACAAAAATCTCAACAACAGACTACCTTCCATAATGACAAGGCTTCCATCCAATGGAGTAATAAAAATATCGACAAGCGACTCTCTTCCATAATGACAAGGCTACCATCCATTGGAGTAACAAAAATTTCGACAACGGACTACCTTCCATAATGACAAGTGTACCATCCATTGGAGTAACAAAAATATCCACAAGAGACAACCTTCCATAATGACAAGGCTACCATCCATTAGAGTGACAAAAGTGTCAACAACAGACTACCTTCCATTATGATAAGGCTACCATCCATTGTAGTAACAAAAATATTGACAACAGACTACTTTCCCTAATGACAAGGGTAACATCATTGGAATAACAAAAATATCCACAAGAGACTACCTTCCATAATAACAATGCTACAATCCATTGGAGTAATAAAAATCTCGACACTAGACTACCTTCCAGAATGACAAGGCTACCAACCATTGGAGTAACAAAAATCTCGACAACAGACTTCCTTCTATAATGACAAGTGTACCATCCATTGGAGTAACAAAAATATCCACAAGAGACAACCTTCCATAATGACAAGGCTACCATCCATTGGAGTAACAAAAATCTCGAGAACAGACTACCTTCCATAATGACAAGGCTTCCATCCATTGTAGTAACAAAAATCTCGACAACAGACTACCTTCCATAATGACAAGGCTACCATCCATTGTAGTAACAAAGATATCGGCAACAGACTACCTTCCATAATGACAAGGCTACCATCCATTGTAGTAACAAAATTTTCGACAATTGACTACCATCCATAATGACAAGGCTACCATCCGTTGTAGTAACAAAAATATCGACAACAGACTACATTTCATAATGACAAGTCTACCATCTATTGGAGTAACAAAAATCTCAACAATAGACAATCTTCCATAATGACTAGGCTACCATCCATTGGAGTAACAAAGATATCGACAATGGACTACATTTCATAATGACAAGGATACCATCCATTGGAATAACAAAAATATCGACAACATACTACCTTCCATAATGACAAGGATACCATCCATTGGAGTAAACAAAATCTCGACAATAGACTACCTTCCATAATGACAAGGGTACCATCATTGGAGTAACAAAAATATCCACAAGAGACTACCTTGCATAATGACAAGGCTACAATCCCTTAGAGTATAAAAAATCTCGACAATAGACTACCTTCCTTTATGACAAGGCTACCATCCATTGGAGTAAAAAAAATCTCGACAACAGACTACGTTCCATAATGACTAGGCTACCATCAAGTGGAGTAACAAAGATATCGACCACAGACTACCTTCCATAATGACAAGGCTACAATCCATTTTCGTAACAAAACTCTCGACAACAAAATACCTTCCAGAATGACAAGGCTATCATCCAATGTAGTAACAAAAATCTCGACAAAAGACCACCTTCTATAATGACAAGGCTTACATCCTTTGGAGTAACAAAAACCTCGACAATAGACTATCTTCCATAATGACAAGGCTACCGTCCATTGTAGTAACAAAGATATCGACAACAGACTACCTTCCATAATGACAAGGCTACCATCCATTGTAGTAACAAAAATTTTGACAATAGACTACCTTCCATAATGACAAGGCTACCATCCGTTGTAGTTAATAAAATCTCGACAACAGACTACATATCATAATGACAAGTCTACCATCTATTGGAGTAACAAAAATCTTGACAACAGACAATCTTCCATAATGACTAGGCTACCATCCATTGGAGTAACAAAGATATCGACAATGGACTACCTTTCATAATGACAAGGATACCATCCATGGGAATAACAAAAATATCGACAACATACTACCTTCCATAATGACAAGGATACCATCCATTGGAGTAAACAAAATCTCGACAATAGACTACTTTCCATAATGACAAGGGTACCATCATTGGAGTAACAAAAATATCCACAATAGACTACCTTGCTTAATCACAAGGCTACAATCCCTTAGAGTATAAAAAATCTCGACAATAGACTACCTTCCTTTATGACAAGGCTACCATCCATTGGAGTAACAAAAATCTCGACAACAGACTACCTTCCATAATGACTAGGCTACCATCAAGTGGAGTAACAAAGATATCGACCACAGACTACCTTCCATAATGACAAGGCTACAATCCATTGTCGTAACAAAAATCTCGACAACAAAATACCTTCAAGAATGACAAGGCTACCATCCAATGTAGTAAAAAAAATGTCGACAATAGACCACCTTCTATAATGACAAGGCTTACATCCTTTGGAGTAACAAAAACCTCAACAACAGACTACCTTCCATAATGACAAGGCTACCATCCATTGGAATAACAAAAATATCGACAACACACTACCTTCCATAATGACAAGGATACCATCCTTTGGAGTAACAAAGATATCGATAACATACTACCTTCCATAATGACAAGGCGACCATCCATTGGAGTAACAAATTTTTTGACAATAGACTACCTTCCATAATGACAAGGCTACCATCCGTTGTAGTAACAAAAATCTCGACAACAGACTATATTCCATAATGACAAGTCTACCATCTATTGGAGTAACAAAAATCTCGACAACAGACAATCTTCCATAATGACTAGGCTACCATCCATTGGAGTAACAAAGATATCGACAATGGACTACCTTTCATAATGACAGGGATACCATCCATGGGAATAACAAAAATATCAACAACATACTACCTTCCATAATGACAAGGATACCATCCATTGGAGTAAACAAAATCTCAACAATAAACTACCTTCCATAATGACAAGGGTACCATCATTGGAGTAACAAAAATATCCACAAGAGACTACCTTGCTTAATGACAAGGCTACAATCCCTTAGAGTATAAAAAATCTCGACAATAGACTACCTTCCTTTATGACAAGGCTACCATCCATTGGAGTAAAAAAAATCTCGACAACAGACTACCTTCCATAATGACTAGACTACCATCAAGTGGAGTAACAAAGATATCGACCACAGACTACCTTCCATAATGACAAGGCTACAATCCATTGTCGTAACAAAAATCTCGACAACAAAATACCTTCCAGAATGACAAGGCTACCATGCAATGTAGTAACAAAAAATCTCGACAGTAGACCACCTTCTATAATGACAAGGCTTACATCCTTTGGAGTAACAAAAACCTCTACAATAGACTACCTTCCATAATGACAAGGCTACCATCCATTGGAATAACAAAAATATCGACAACACACTACCTTCCATAATGACAAGGCTACCATCCTTTGGAGTAACAAAGATATCGACAACATACTACCTTCCATAATGACAAGGCTACCATCCATTGGAGTAACAAAAATCACGACAACAAACTACCTTACATAATGACAAGGCTACCATTCATTGGAATAACAAAAATCTCGACAATAGACTACCTTCCATAATGACAAGGCTATCATCCATTGTAGTAACAAAAATCTCGACAACAGACTACCTTCCATAATGACCAGGCTACCATCCATTGGAGTAACAAAAATCTCGACAACAAACTACCTTCCATAATGACAAGGCTACCATCCATTGGAGTAACAGAAATCATAACAACAGACTACCTTCCATAATGACAAGGTTACCATCCATTGTAGTAAGAAAAATCTCGACAACATACTACCTTCTATAATGACAAGGCTATCATCCATTGGAATAACAAAAATCTCAACAACAGACTACCTTCCATAATGACAAGGCTTCCATCCAATGGAGTAATAAAAATATCGACAAGCGACTCTCTTCCATAATGACAAGGCTACCATCCATTGGAGTAACAAAAATTTCGACAACGGATTACCTTCCATAATGACAAGTGTACCATCCATTGGAGTAACAAAAATATCCACAAGAGACAACCTTCCATAATGACAAGGCTATCATCCATTAGAGTGACAAAAGTGTCAACAACAGACTACCTTCCATTATGATAAGGCTACCATCCATTGTAGTAACAAAAATATTGACAACAGACTACTTTCCCTAATGACAAGGGTACCATCATTGGAATAACAAAAATATCCACAAGAGACTACCTTCCATAATGACAATGCTACAATCCATTGGAGTAATAAAAATCTCGACACTAGACTACCTTCCAGAATGACAAGGCTACCAACCATTGGAGTAACAAAAATCTCGACAACAGACTTCCTTCTATAATGACAAGTGTACCATCCATTGGAGTAACAAAAATATCCACAAGAGACAACCTTCCATAATGACAAGGCTACCATCCATTGGAGTAACAAAAATCTCGACAACAGACTACCTTCCATAATGACAAGGCTTCCATCCATTGTAGTAACAAAAATCTCGACAACAGACTACCTTCCATAATGACAAGGCTACCATCCATTGTAGTAACAAAGATATCGGCAACAGACTACCTTCCATAATTACAAGGCTACCATCAATTGTAGTAACAAAATTTTCGACAATTGACTACCATCCTTAATGACAAGGCTACCATCCGTTGTAGTAACAAAAATATCCACAACAGACTACATTTCATAATGACAAGTCTACCATCTATTGGAGTAACAAAAATCTCGACAACAGACAATCTTCCATAATGACTAGGCTACCATCCATTGCAGTAACAAAGATATCGACAATGGACTACCTTTCATAATGACAAGAATACCATCCATGGGAATAACAAAAATATCGACAACATACTACCTTCCATAATGACAAGGGTACCATCATTGGAGTAACAAAACTATCCACAAGAGACTACCTTGCATATTGACAAGGCTACAATCCCTTAGAGTATAAAAAATCTCGACAATAGACTACCTTCCTTTATGACAAGGCTACCATCCATTGGAGTAACAAAAATCTCGACAACAGACTACGTTCCATAATGACTACGCTACCATCAAGTGGAGAAACAAAGATATCGACCACGGACTACCTTCCATAATGACAAGGCTACAATCCATTTTTGTAACAAAACTCTCGACAACAAAATACCTTCCAGAATGACAAGGCTACCATCCAATGTAGTAACAAAAATCTCGACAAAAGACCCCCTTCTATAATGACAAGGCTTACATCCTTTGGAGTAACAAAAACCTCGACAACAGACTACCTTCCATAATGACAAGGCTACCGTCCATTGTAGTAACAAAGGTATCGACAACAGACTACCTTCCATAATGACAAGGCTACCATCCATTGTAGTAACAAAAATTTTGACAATAGACTACCTTCCATAATGACAAGGCTACCATCTGTTGTAGTTAATAAAATCTCGACAACAGACTGCATTCCATAATGACAAGTCTACCATCTATTGGAGTAACAAAAATCTCGACAACAGACAATCTTCCATAATGACAAGGCTATCATCCATTGTAGTAACAAAAATCTCGACAACAGACTACCTTCCATAATGACCAGGCTACCATCCATTGGAGTAACAAAAATCTCGACGACAGACTACCTTCCATAATGACAAGGCTACCATCCATTGGAGTAACAGAAATCATAACAACTGACTACCTTCCATAATGACAAGGTTACCATCCATTGCAGTAACAAAAATCTCGACAACATACTACCTTCTATAATGACAAGGCTACCATCCGTTGGAATAACAAAAATCTCGACAACAGACTACCTTCCATAATGACAAGGCTTCCATCCAATGGAGTAATAAAAATATCGACAAGCGACTCTCTTCCATAATGACAAGGCTACCATCCATTGGAGTAACAAAAATTTCGACAACGGATTACCTTCCATAATGACAAGTGTACCATCCATTGGAGTAACAAAAATATCCACAAGAGACAACCTTCCATAATGACAAGGCTACCATCCATTAGAGTGACAAAAGTGTCAACAACAGACTACCTTCCATTATGATAAGGCTACCATCCATTGTAGTAACAAAAATATTGACAACAGACTACTTTCCCTAATGACAAGGGTACCATCATTGGAATAACAAAAATATCCACAAGAGACTACCTTCCATAATGACAATGCTACAATCCATTGGAGTAATAAAAATCTCGACACTAGACTACCTTCCAGAATGACAAGGCTACCAACCATTGGAGTAACAAAAATCTCGACAACAGACTTCCTTCTATAATGACAAGTGTACCATCCATTGGAGTAACAAAAATATCCACAAGAGACAACCTTCCATAATGACAAGGCTACCATCCATTGGAGTAACAAAAATCTCGACAACAGAATACCTTCCATAATGACAAGGCTTCCATCCATTGTAGTAACAAAAATCTCGACAACAGACTACCTTCCATAATGACAAGGCTACCATCCATTGTAGTAACAAAGATATCGGCAACAGACTACCTTCCATAATTACAAGGCTACCATCAATTGTAGTAACAAAATTTTCGACAATTGACTACCATCCTTAATGACAAGGCTACCATCCGTTGTAGTAACAAAAATATCCACAACAGACTACATTTCATAATGACAAGTCTACCATCTATTGGAGTAACAAAAATCTCGACAACAGACAATCTTCCATAATGACTAGGCTACCATCCATTGCAGTAACAAAGATATCGACAATGGACTACCTTTCATAATGACAAGAATACCATCCATGGGAATAACAAAAATATCGACAACATACTACCTTCCATAATGACAAGGGTACCATCATTGGAGTAACAAAACTATCCACAAGAGACTACCTTGCATATTGACAAGGCTACAATCCCTTAGAGTATAAAAAATCTCGACAATAGACTACCTTCCTTTATGACAAGGCTACCATCCATTGGAGTAACAAAAATCTCGACAACAGACTACGTTCCATAATGACTACGCTACCATCAAGTGGAGAAACAAAGATATCGACCACGGACTACCTTCCATAATGACAAGGCTACAATCCATTTTCGTAACAAAACTCTCGACAACAAAATACCTTCCAGAATGACAAGGCTACCATCCAATGTAGTAACAAAAATCTCGACAAAAGACCCCCTTCTATAATGACAAGGCTTACATCCTTTGGAGTAACAAAAACCTCGACAACAGACTACCTTCCATAATGACAAGGCTACCGTCCATTGTAGTAACAAAGGTATCGACAACAGACTACCTTCCATAATGACAAGGCTACCATCCATTGTAGTAACAAAAATTTTGACAATAGACTACCTTCCATAATGACAAGGCTACCATCTGTTGTAGTTAATAAAATCTCGACAACAGACTGCATTCCATAATGACAAGTCTACCATCTATTGGAGTAACAAAAATCTCGACAACAGACAATCTTCCATAATGACAAGGCTATCATCCATTGTAGTAACAAAAATCTCGACAACAGACTACCTTCCATAATGACCAGGCTACCATCCATTGGAGTAACAAAAATCTCGACGACAGACTACCTTCCATAATGACAAGGCTACCATCCATTGGAGTAACAGAAATCATAACAACTGACTACCTTCCATAATGACAAGGTTACCATCCATTGCAGTAACAAAAATCTCGACAACATACTACCTTCTATAATGACAAGGCTACCATCCGTTGGAATAACAAAAATCTCGACAACAGACTACCTTCCATAATGACAAGGCTTCCATCCAATGGAGTAATAAAAATATCGACAAGCGACTCTCTTCCATAATGACAAGGCTACCATCCATTGGAGTAACAAAAATTTCGACAACGGATTACCTTCCATAATGACAAGTGTACCATCCATTGGAGTAACAAAAATATCCACAAGAGACAACCTTCCATAATGACAAGGCTACCATCCATTAGAGTGACAAAAGTGTCAACAACAGACTACCTTCCATTATGATAAGGCTACCATCCATTGTAGTAACAAAAATATTGACAACAGACTACTTTCCCTAATGACAAGGGTACCATCATTGGAATAACAAAAATATCCACAAGAGACTACCTTCCATAATGACAATGCTACAATCCATTGGAGTAATAAAAATCTCGACACTAGACTACCTTCCAGAATGACAAGGCTACCAACCATTGGAGTAACAAAAATCTCGACAACAGACTTCCTTCTATAATGACAAGTGTACCATCCATTGGAGTAACAAAAATATCCACAAGAGACAACCTTCCATAATGACAAGGCTACCATCCATTGGAGTAACAAAAATCTCGACAACAGACTACCTTCCATAATGACAAGGCTTCCATCCATTGTAGTAACAAAAATCTCGACAACAGACTACCTTCCATAATGACAAGGCTACCATCCATTGTAGTAACAAAGATATCGGCAACAGACTACCTTCCATAATTACAAGGCTACCATCAATTGTAGTAACAAAATTTTCGACAATTGACTACCATCCTTAATGACAAGGCTACCATCCGTTGTAGTAACAAAAATATCCACAACAGACTACATTTCATAATGACAAGTCTACCATCTATTGGAGTAACAAAAATCTCGACAACAGACAATCTTCCATAATGACTAGGCTACCATCCATTGCAGTAACAAAGATATCGACAATGGACTACCTTTCATAATGACAAGAATACCATCCATGGGAATAACAAAAATATCGACAACATACTACCTTCCATAATGACAAGGGTACCATCATTGGAGTAACAAAACTATCCACAAGAGACTACCTTGCATATTGACAAGGCTACAATCCCTTAGAGTATAAAAAATCTCGACAATAGACTACCTTCCTTTATGACAAGGCTACCATCCATTGGAGTAACAAAAATCTCGACAACAGACTACGTTCCATAATGACTACGCTACCATCAAGTGGAGAAACAAAGATATCGACCACGGACTACCTTCCATAATGACAAGGCTACAATCCATTTTCGTAACAAAACTCTCGACAACAAAATACCTTCCAGAATGACAAGGCTACCATCCAATGTAGTAACAAAAATCTCGACAAAAGACCCCCTTCTATAATGACAAGGCTTACATCCTTTGGAGTAACAAAAACCTCGACAACAGACTACCTTCCATAATGACAAGGCTACCGTCCATTGTAGTAACAAAGGTATCGACAACAGACTACCTTCCATAATGACAAGGCTACCATCCATTGTAGTAACAAAAATTTTGACAACAGACTACCTTCCATAATGACAAGGCTACCATCTGTTGTAGTTAATAAAATCTCGACAACAGACTGCATTCCATAATGACAAGTCTACCATCTATTGGAGTAACAAAAATCTCGACAACAGACAATCTTCCATAATGACAAGGCTATCATCCATTGTAGTAACAAAAATCTCGACAACAGACTACCTTCCATAATGACCAGGCTACCATCCATTGGAGTAACAAAAATCTCGACGACAGACTACCTTCCATAATGACAAGGCTACCATCCATTGGAGTAACAGAAATCATAACAACTGACTACCTTCCATAATGACAAGGTTACCATCCATTGCAGTAACAAAAATCTCGACAACATACTACCTTCTATAATGACAAGGCTACCATCCGTTGGAATAACAAAAATCTCGACAACAGACTACCTTCCATAATGACAAGGCTTCCATCCAATGGAGTAATAAAAATATCGACAAGCGACTCTCTTCCATAATGACAAGGCTACCATCCATTGGAGTAACAAAAATTTCGACAACGGACTACCTTCCATAATGACAAGTGTACCATCCATTGGAGTAACAAAAATATCCACAAGAGACAACCTTCCATAATGACAAGGCTACCATCCATTAGAGTGACAAAAGTGTGAACAATAGACTACCTTCCATAATGATAAGGCTACCATCCATTGTAGTAACAAAAATATTGACAACAGACTACTTTCCCTAATGACAAGGGTACCATCATTGGAATAACAAAAATATCCATAAGAGGCTACCTTCCATAATGACAATGCTACAATCCATTGGAGTAACAAAAATCTCGACACTAGACTACCTTCCAGAATGACAAGGCTACCATCCATTGGAGTAACAAAAATCTCGACAACAGACTTTATTCCATAATGACAAGTGTACCATCCATTGGAGTAACAAAAATATCCACAAGAGACAACCTTCCATAATGACAAGGCTACCATCCATTGGAGTAACAAAAATCTCGACAACAGACTACCTTCCATAATGACAAGGCTTCCATCCATTGTAGTAACAAAAATCTCGACAACAGACTACCTTCCATAATGACAAGGCTACCAACCATTGTAGTAACAAAGATATCGACAACAGACTACCTTCCATAATGACAAGGCTACCATCCATTGTAGTAACAAAATTTTTGACAATTGACTACCATCCATAATGACAAGGCTACCATCCGTTGTAGTAACAAAAATATCGACAACAGACTACATTTCAAAATGACAAGTCTACCATCTATTGGAGTAACAAAAATCTCGACAATAGACAATCTTCCATAATGACTAGGCTACCATCCATTGGAGTAACAAAGATATCGATAATGGACTACCTTTCATAATGACAAGGATACCATCCATGGGAATAACAAAAATATCGACAACATACTTCCTTCCATAATGACAAGGATACCATCCATTGGAGTAAACAAAATCTCGACAATAGACTACCTTCCATAATGACAAGGGTACCATCATTAGAGTAACAAAAATATCCACAAGAGACTACCTTGCATAATGACAAGGCTACAATCCCTTAGAGTATAAAAAATCTCGACAATAGACTACCTTCCTTTATGACAAGGCTACCATCCATTGGAGTAACAAAAATCTCGACAACAGACTACCCTCCATAATGACTAGGCTACTATCTAGTGGAGTAACAAAGATATCGACCACAGACTACCTTCCATAATGACAAGGCTACAATCCATTGTCGTAACAAAAATCTCGACAACAAAATACCTTCAAGAATGACAAGGCTACCATCCAATGTAGTAACAAAAATCTCGACAATAGACCACCTTCTATAATGACAAGGCTTACATCCTTTGGAGTAACAAAAACCTCGACAACATACTACCTTCCATAATGACAATGCTACCATCCATTGGAATAACAAAAATATCGACAATACACTATCTTCTATAATGACAAGGCTACCATCCTTTAGAGTAAAAAAGATATCGACAACATACTACCTTCCATAATGACAAGGCTACCATCCATTGGAGTAACAAAAATCACGACAACAAACTACCTTACATAATGACAAGGCTACCATTCAGTGGAATAACAAAAATCTCGACAATAGACTACCTTCCATAATGACAAGGCTATCATCCATTGTAGTAAAAAAAATCTCGACAACAGAATACCTTCCATAATGACGAGGCTACCATCCATTGGAGTAACAAAAATCTCGACAATAGACTACCTTCCATAATGACAAGGCTACCATCCATTGGAGTAACAGAAATCATAACAACTGACTACCTTCCATAATGACAAGGTTACCATCCATTGCAGTAACAAAAATCTCGACAACATACTACCTTCAATAATGACAAGGCTACCATCCGTTGGAATAACAAAAATCTCGACAACAGACTACCTTCCATAATGACAAGGCTTCCATCTAATGGAGTAATAAAAATATCGACAAGCGACTCTCTTCCATAATGACAAGGCTACCATCCATTGGAGTAACAAAAATTTCGACAACGGACTACCTTCCATAATGACAAGTGTACCATCCATTGGAGTAACAAAAATATCCACAAGAGACAACCTTCCATAATGACAAGGCTACCATCCATTAGAGTGACAAAAGTGTGAACAATAGACTACCTTCCATAATGATAAGGCTACCATCCATTGTAGTAACAAAAATATTGACAACAGACTACTTTCCCTAATGACAAGGGTACCATCATTGGAATAACAAAAATATCCATAAGAGGCTACCTTCCATAATGACAATGCTACAATCCATTGGAGTAACAAAAATCTCGACACTAGACTACCTTCCAGAATGACAAGGCTACCATCCATTGGAGTAACAAAAATCTCAACAACAGACTTCGTTCCATAATGACAAGTGTACCATCCATTGGAGTAACAAAAATATCCACAAGAGACTACCTTCCATACTAACAATGCTACAATCCATTGGAGTAACAAAAATCTCGACAACAGACTACCTTCCATAATGACAAGGCTTCCATCCATTGTAGTAACAAAAATCTCGACAACAGACTACCTTCCATAATGACAAGGCTACCGTCCATTGTAGTAACAAAGATATCGACAACAGACTACCTTCCATAATGACAAGGCTACCATCAATTGTAGTAACAAAATTTTTGACAATTGACTACCATCCATAATGACAAGGCTACCATCCGTTGTAGTAACAAAAATATCCACAACAGACTACATTTCATAATGACAAGTCTACCATCTATTGGAGTAACAAAAATCTCGACAACAGACAATCTTCCATAATGACTAGGCTACCATCCATTGCAGTAACAAAGATATCGACAATGGACTACCTTTCATAATGACAAGGATACCATCCATGGGAATAACAAAAATATCGACAACATACTACCTTCCATAATGACAAGGATACCATCCATTGGAGTAAACAAAATCTCGACAATAGACTACCTTCCATAATGACAAGGGTACCATCATTGGAGTAACAAAGCTATCCACAAGAGACTACCTTGCATATTCACAAGGCTACAATCCCTTAGAGTATAAAAAATCTCGACAATAGACTACCTTCCTTTATGACAAGGCTACCATCCATTGGAGTAACAAAAATCTCGACAACAGACTACGTTCCATAATGACTACGCTCCCATCAAGTGGAGAAACAAAGATATCGACCACGGACTACCTTCCAAAATGACAAGGATACAATCCATTTTCGTAACAAAACTCTCGACAACAAAATACCTTCCAGAATGACAAGGCTACCATCCAATGTATTAACAAAAATCTCGACAAAAGACCCCCTTCTATAATGACAAGGCTTACATCCTTTGGAGTAACAAAAACCTCGACATCAGACTACCTTCCATAATGACAAGGCTACCGTCCATTGTAGTAACAAATATATCGACAACAGACTACCTTCCATAATGACAAGGCTACCATCCATTGTAGTAACAAAAATTTTGACAATAGACTACCTTCCATAATGACAAGGCTACCATCTATTGTAGTTAATAAAATCTCGACAACAGACTGCATTCCATAATGACAAGTCTACCATCTATTGGAGTAACAAAAATCTCGACAACAGACAATCTTCCATAATGACAAGGCTATCATCCATTGTAGTAAAAAAAATCTCGACAACAGACTACCTTCCATAATGACCAGGCTACCATCCATTGGAGTAACAAAAATCTCGACGACAGACTACCTTCCATAATGACAAGGCTACCATCCATTGGAGTAACAGAAATCATAACAACTGACTACCTTCCATAATGACAAGGTTACCATCCATTGCAGTAACAAAAATCTCGACAACATACTACCTTCTATAATGACAAGGCTACCATCCGTTGGAATAACAAAAATCTCGACAACAGACTACCTTCCATAATGACAAGGCTTCCATCCAATGGAGTAATAAAAATATCGACAAGCGACTCTCTTCCATAATGAAAAGGCTACCATCCATTGGAGTAACAAAAATTTCGACAACAGACTACCTTCCATAATGACAAGTGTACCATCCATTGGAGTAACAAAAATATCCACAAGAGACAACCTTCCATAATGACAAGGCTACCATCCATTAGAGTGACAAAAGTGTGAACAATAGACTACCTTCCATAATGATAAGGCTACCATCCATTGTAGTAACAAAAATATTGACAACAGACTACTTTCCCTAATGACAAGGGTACCATCATTGGAATAACAAAAATATCCATAAGAGGCTACCTTCCATAATGACAATGCTACAATCCATTGGAGTAACAAAAATCTCGACACTAGACTACCTTCCAGAATGACAAGGCTACCATCCATTGGAGTAACAAAAATCTCGACAACAGACTTCATTCCATAATGACAAGTGTACCATCCATTGGAGTAACAAAAATATCCACAAGAGACAACCTTCCATAATGACAAGGCTACCATCCATTGGAGTAACAAAAATCTCGACAACAGACTACCTTCCATAACGACAAGGCTTCCATCCATTGTAGTAACAAAAATCTCGACAACAGACTACCTTCCATAATGACAAGGCTACCAACCATTGTAGTAACAAAGATATCGACAACAGACTACCTTCCATAATGACAAGGCTACCATCCATTGTAGTAACAAAATTTTTGACAATTGACTACCATCCATAATGACAAGGCTACCATCCGTTGTAGTAACAAAAATATCGACAACAGACTACATTTCATAATGACAAGTCTACCATCTATTGGAGTAACAAAAATCTCGACAATAGACAATCTTCCATAATGACTAGGCTACCATCCATTGGAGTAACAAAGATATCGACAATGGACTACCTTTCATAATGACAAGGATACCATCCATGGGAATAACAAAAATATCGACAACATACTTCCTTCCATAATGACAAGGATACCATCCATTAGAGTAAACAAAATCTCGACAATAGACTACCTTCCATAATGACAAGGGTACCATCATTAGAGTAACAAAAATATCCACAAGAGACTACCTTGCATAATGACAAGGCTACAATCCCTTAGAGTATAAAAAATCTCGACAATAGACTACCTTCCTTTATGACAAGGCTACCATCCATTGGAGTAACAAAAATCTCGACAACAGACTACGTTCCATAATGACTAGGCTACCATCAAGTGGAGCAACAAAGATATCGACCACAGACTACCTTCCATAATGACAAGGCTACAATCCATTTTCATAACAAAACTCTCGACAACAAAATACCTTCCAGAATGACAAGGCTACCATCCAATGTAGTAACAAAAATCTCGACAAAAGATCACCTTCTATAATGACAAGGCTTACATCCTTTGGAGTAACAAAAACCTCGACAACAGACTACCTTCCATAATGACAAGGCTACCGTCCATTGTAGTAACAAAGATATCGACAACAGACTACCTTCCATAATGACAAGGCTACCTCCATTGTAGTAACAAAATTTTTGACAATAGACTACCTTCCATAATGACAAGGCTACCATCCGTTGTAGTTAATAAAATCTCGACAACAGACTACATTCCATAATGACAAGTCTACCATCTATTGGAGTAACAAAAATCTCGACAACAGACAATCTTCCATAATGACTAGGCTACCATCCATTGGAGTAACAAAGATATCGACAATGGACTACCTTTCATAATGACAAGGATACCATCAATGGGAATAACAAAAATATCGACAACATACTACCTTCCATAATGACAAGGATACCATCCATTGGAGTAAACAAAATCTCGACAATAAACTACCTTCCATAATGACAAGGGTACAATCATTGGAGTAACAAAAATATCCACAAGAGACTACCTTGCTTAATGACAAGGCTACAATCCCTTAGAGTATAAAAAATCTCGACAATAGACTACCTTCCTTTATGACAAGGCTAACATCCATTGGAGTAACAAAAATCTCGACAACAGACTACCTTCCATAATGACTAGGCTACTATCTAGTGGAGTAACAAAGATATCGACCACAGACTACCTTCCATAATGACAAGGCTACAATCCATTGTCGTAACAAAAATCTCAACAACAAAATACCTTCCAGAATGACAAGGCTACCATCCAATGTAGTAACAAAAATCTCGACAATAGACCACCTTCTATAATGATAAGGCTTACATCCTTTGGAGTAACAAAAACCTCGACAACAGACTACCTTCCATAATGACAAGGCTACCATCCATTGGAATAACAAAAATATCGACAACACACTACCTTCCATAATGACAAGGCTACCATCCTTTGGAGTAACAAAGATATCGATAACATACTACCTTCCATAATGACAAGGCTACCATCCATTGGAGTAACAAATTTTTTGACAATAGACTACCTTCCATAATGACAAGGCTACCATCCGTTGTAGTAACAAAAATCTCGACAACAGACTACCTTCCATAATGACAAGGATACCATCCATTGTAGTAACAAAATTTTTAACAATAGACTACCTTCCATAATGACAAGGCTACCATCCGTTGTAGTTAATAAAATCTCGACAACAGACTGCATTCCATAATGACAAGTCTACCATCTATTGGAGTAACAAAAATCTCGACAACAGACAATCTTCCATAATGACAAGGCTATCATCCATTTTAGTAACAAAAATCTCGACAACAGACTACCTTCCATAATGACCAGGCTACCATCCATTGGAGTAACAAAAATCTCGACAACAGACTACCTTCCATAATGACAAGGCTACCATCCATTGGAGTAACAGAAATCATAACAACAGACTACCTTCCATAATGACAAGGTTACCATCCATTGCAGTAACAAAAATCTCGACAACATACTACCTTCTATAATGACAAGGCTACCATCCATTGGAATAACAAAAATCTCGACAACAGACTACCTTCCATAATGACAAGGCTTCCATCCAATGGAGTAATAAAAATATCGACAAGCGACTCTCTTCCATAATGACAAGGCTACCATCCATTGCAGTAACAAAAATTTCGACAACGGACTACCTTCCATAATGACAAGTGTACCATCCATTGGAGTAACAAAAATATCCACAAGAGACAACCTTCCATAATGACAAGGCTACCATCCATTAGAGTGACAAAAGTGTCAACAACAGACTACCTTCCATAATGATAAGGCTACCATCCATTGTAGTAACAAAAATATTGACAACAAACTACTTTCCCTAATGACAAGGGTACCATCATTGGAATAACAAAAATATCCATAAGAGACTACCTTCCATAATGACAATGCTACAATCCATTTGAGTAACAAAAATCTCGACACTAGACTACCTTCCAGAATGACAAGGCTACCATCCATTGCAGTAACAAAAATCTCGACAACAGACTTCCTTCCATAATGACAAGTGTACCATCCATTGGAGTAACAAAAATATCCACAAGAGACAACCTTCCATAATGACAAGGCTACCATCCATTGGAGTAACAAAAATCTCGACAACAGACTACCTTCCATAATGACAAGGCTTCCATCCATTGTAGTAACAAAAATTTCGACAACAGACTACCTTCCATAATGACAAGGCTACCGTCCATTGTAGTAACAAAGATATCGACAACAGACTACCTTCCATAATGACAAGGCTACCATCCATTGTAGTAACAAAATTTTTGACAATTGACTACCATCCATAATGACAAGGCTACCATCCGTTGTAGTAACAAAAATATCGACAACAGACTACATTTCATAATGACAAGTCTACCATCTATTGGAGTAACAAAAATCTCGACAACAGACAATCTTCCATAATGACTAGGCTACCATCCATTGCAGTAACAAAGATATCGACAATGGACTACCTTTCATAATGACAAGGATACCATCCATGGGAATAACAAAAATATCGACAACATACTACCTTCCATAATGACAAGGATACCATCCATTGGAGTAAACAAAATCTCGACAATAGACTACCTTCCATAATGACAAGGGTACCATCATTGGAGTAACAAAACTATCCACAAGAGACTACTTTGCATATTGACAAGGCTACAATCCCTTAGAGTATAAAAAATCTCGACAATAGACTACCTTCCTTTATGACAAGGCTACCATCCATTGGAGTAACAAAAATCTCGACAACAGACTACGTTCCATAATGACTACGCTACCATCAAGTGGAGAAACAAAGATATCGACCACGGACTACCTTCCATAATGACAAGGCTACAATCCATTTTCGTAACAAAACTCTCGACAACAAAATACCTTCCAGAATGACAAGGCTACCATCCAATGTAGTAACAAAAATCTCGACGAAAGACCCCCTTCTATAATGACAAGGCTTACATCCTTTGGAGTAACAAAAACCTCGACAACAGACTACCTTCCATAATGACAAGGCTACCGTCCATTGTAGTAACAAATATATCGACAACAGACTACCTTCCATAATGACAAGGCTACCATCCATTGTAGTAACAAAAATTTTGACAATAGACTACCTTCCATAATGACAAGGCTACCATCTGTTGTAGTTAATAAAATCTCGACAACAGACTGCATTCCATATTGACAAGTCTACCATCTATTGGAGTAACAAAAATCTCGACAACAGACAATCTTCCATAATGACAAGGCTATCATCCATTGTAGTAACAAAAATCTCGACAACAGACTACCTTCCATAATGACCAGGCTACCATCCATTGGAGTAACAAAAATCTCGACGACAGACTACCTTCCATAATGACAAGGCTACCATCCATTGTAGTAACAAAATTTTTGACAATTGACTACCATCCATAATGACAAGGCTACCATCCGTTGTAGTAACAAAAATATCGACAACAAACTACATTTCATAATGACAAGTCTACCATCTATTGGAGTAACAAAAATCTCGACAACAGACAATCTTCCATAATGACTAGGCTACCATCCATTGCAGTAACAAAGATATCGACAATGGACTACCTTTCATAATGACAAGGATACCATCCATGGGAATAACAAAAATATCGACAACATACTACCATCCATAATGACAAGGATACCATCCATTGGAGTAAACAAAATCTCGACAATAGACTACCTTCCATAATGACAAGGGTACCATCATTGGAGTAACAAAACTATCCACAAGAGACTACCTTGCATATTGACAAGGCTACAATCCCTTAGAGTATAAAAAATCTCGACAATAGACTACCTTCCTTTATGACAAGGCTACCATCCATTGGAGTAACAAAAATCTCGACAACAGACTACGTTCCATAATGACTACGCTACCATCAAGTGGAGAAACAAAGATATCGACCACGGACTACCTTCCATAATGACAAGGCTACAATCCATTTTCGTAACAAAACTCTCGACAACAAAATACCTTCCAGAATGACAAGGCTACCATCCAATGTAGTAACAAAAATCTCGACAAAAGACCCCCTTTTATAATGACAAGGCTTACATCCTTTGGAGTAACAAAACCCTCGACAACAGACTACCTTCCATAATGACAAGGCTACCGTCCATTGTAGTAACAAATATATCGACAACATACTACCTTCCATAATGACAAGGCTACCATCCATTGTAGTAACAAAAATTTTGACAATAGACTACCTTCCATAATGACAAGGCTACCATCTGTTGTAGTTAATAAAATCTCGACAACAGACTGCATTCCATAATGACAAGTCTACCATCTATTGGAGTAACAAAAATCTCGACAACAGACAATCTTCCATAATGACAAGGCTATCATCCATTGTAGTAACAAAAATCTCGACAACAGACTACCTTCCATAATGACCAGGCTACCATCCATTGGAGTAACAAAAATCTCGACGACAGACTACCTTCCATAATGACAAGGCTACCATCCATTGGAGTAACAGAAATCATAACAACTGACTACCTTCCATAATGACAAGGTTACCATCCATTGCAGTAACAAAAATCTCGACAACATACTACCTTCTATAATGACAAGGCTACCATCCGTTGGAATAACAAAAATCTCGACAACAGACTACCTTCCATAATGACAAGGCTTCCATCCAATGGAGTAATAAAAATATCGACAAGCGGCTCTCTTCCATAATGACAAGGCTACCATCCATTGGAGTAACAAAAATTTCGACAACGGACTACCTTCCATAATGACAAGTGTACCATCCATTGGAGTAACAAAAATATCCACAAGAGACAACCTTCCATAATGACAAGGCTACCATCCATTAGAGTGACAAAAGTGTGAACAATAGACTACCTTCCATAATGATAAGGCTACCATCCATTGTAGTAACAAAAATATTGACAACAGACTACTTTCCCTAATGACAAGGGTACCATCATTGGAATAACAAAAATATCCATAAGAGGCTACCTTCCATAATGACAATGCTACAATCCATTGGAGTAACAAAAATCTCGACACTAGACTACCTTCCAGAATGACAAGGCTACCATCCATTGGAGTAACAAAAATCTCGACAACAGACTTCATTCCATAATGACAAGTGTACCATCCATTGGAGTAACAAAAATATCCACAAGAGACAACCTTCCATAATGACAAGGCTACCATCCATTGGAGTAACAAAAATCTCGACAACAGACTACCTTCCATAATGACAAGGCTTCCATCCATTGTAGTAACAAAAATCTCGACAACAGACTACCTTCCATAATGACAAGGCTACCAACCATTGTAGTAACAAAGATATCGACAACAAACTACCTTCCATAATGACAAGGCTACCATCCATTGTAGTAACAAAATTTTTGACAATTGACTACCATCCATAATGACAAGGCTACCATCCGTTGTAGTAACAAAAATATCGACAACAGACTACATTTCATAATGACAAGTCTACCATCTATTGGAGTAACAAAAATCTCGACAATAGACAATCTTCCATAATGACTAGGCTACCATCCATTGGAGTAACAAAGATATCGACAATGGACTACCTTTCATAATGACAAGGATACCATCCATGGGAATAACAAAAATATCGACAACATACTTCCTTCCATAATGACAAGGATACCATCCATTGGAGTAAACAAAATCTCGACAATAGACTACCTTCCATAATGACAAGGGTACCATCATTAGAGTAACAAAAATATCCACAAGAGACTACCTTGCATAATGACAAGGCTACAATCCCTTAGAGTATAAAAAATCTCGACAATAGACTACCTTCCTTTATGACAAGGCTACCATCCATTGGAGTAACAAAAATCTCGACAACAGACTACGTTCCATAATGACTAGGCTACCATCAAGTGGAGTAACAAAGATATCGACCACAGACTACCTTCCATAATGACAAGGCTACAATCCATTTTCGTAACAAAACTCTCGACAACAAAATACCTTCCAGAATGACAAGGCTACCATCCAATGTAGTAACAAAAATCTCGACAAAAGATCACCTTCTATAATGACAAGGCTTACATCCTTTGGAGTAACAAAAACCTCGACAACAGACTACCTTCCATAATGACAAGGCTACCGTCCATTGTAGTAACAAAGATATCGACAACAGACTACCTTCCATAATGACAAGGCTACCTCCATTGTAGTAACAAAATTTTTGACAATAGACTACCTTCCATAATGACAAGGCTACCATCCGTTGTAGTTAATAAAATCTCGACAACAGACTACATTCCATAATGACAAGTCTACCATCTATTGGAGTAACAAAAATCTCGACAACAGACAATCTTCCATAATGACTAGGCTACCATCCATTGGAGTAACAAAGATATCGACAATGGACTACCTTTCATAATGACAAGGATACCATCAATGGGAATAACAAAAATATCGACAACATACTACCTTCCATAATGACAAGGATACCATCCATTGGAGTAAACAAAATCTCGACAATAAACTACCTTCCATAATGACAAGGGTACCATCATTGGAGTAACAAAAATATCCACAAGAGACTACCTTGCTTAATGACAAGGCTACAATCCCTTAGAGTATAAAAAATCTCGACAATAGACTACCTTCCTTTATGACAAGGCTAACATCCATTGGAGTAACAAAAATCTCGACAACAGACTACCTTCCATAATGACTAGGCTACTATCTAGTGGAGTAACAAAGATATCGACCACAGACTACCTTCCATAATGACAAGGCTACAATCCATTGTCGTAACAAAAATCTCAACAACAAAATACCTTCCAGAATGACAAGGCTACCATCCAATGTAGTAACAAAAATCTCGACAATAGACCACCTTCTATAATGACAAGGCTTACATCCTTTGGAGTAACAAAAACCTCGACAACAGACTACCTTCCATAATGACAAGGCTACCATCCATTGGAATAACAAAAATATCGACAACACACTACCTTCCATAATGACAAGGCTACCATCCTTTGGAGTAACAAAGATATCGATAACATACTACCTTCCATAATGACAAGGCTACCATCCATTGGAGTAACAAATTTTTTGACAATAGACTACCTTCCATAATGACAAGGCTACCATCCGTTGTAGTAACAAAAATCTCGACAACAGACTACCTTCCATAATGACAAGGATACCGTCCATTGTAGTAACAAAATTTTTGACAATAGACTACCTTCCATAATGACAAGGCTACCATCCGTTGTAGTTAATAAAATCTCGACAACAGACTGCATTCCATAATGACAAGGGTACCATCATTGGAGTAACAAAAATATCCACAAGAGACTACCTTGCTTAATCACAAGGCTACAATCCCTTAGAGTATAAAAAATCTCGACAATAGACTACCTTCCTTTATGACAAGGCTACCATCCATTGGAGTAACAAAAATCTCGACAACAGACTACCTTCCATAATGACTAGGCTACTATCTAGTGGAGTAACAAAGATATCGACCACAGACTACCTTCCATACTGACAAGCCTACAATCCATTGTCGTAACAAAAATCTCGACAACAAAATACCTTCAAGAATGACAAGGCTACCATCCAATGTAGTAACAAAAATCTCGACAATAGACCACCTTCTATAATGACAAGGCTTACATCCTTTGGAGTAACAAAAACCTCGACAATAGACTACCTTCCATAATGACAACGCTACCATCCATTGGAATAACAAAAATATCAACAACACACTACCTTCCATAATGACAAGGCTACCATCCTTTGCAGTAACAAAGATATCGATAACATACTACCTTCCATAATGACAAGCCTACCATCCATTGGAGTATCAAATTTTTTGACAATAGACTACCTTCCATAATGACAAGGCTACCATCCGTTGTAGTAACAAAAATCTCGACAACAGACTACATTCCATAATGACAAGTCTACCATCTATTGGAGTAACAAAAATCTCGACAACAGACAATCTTCCATAATGACTAGGCTACCATCCATTGCAGTAACAAAGATATCGACAATGGACTACCTTTCATAATGACAAGGATACCATCCATGGGAATAACAAAAATATCGACAACATACTACCTTCCATAATGACAAGGATACCATCCATTGGAGTAAACAAAATCTCGACAATAGACTACCTTCCATAATGACAAGGATACCATCATTGGAGTAACAAAACTATCCACAAGAGACTACCTTGCATATTGACAAGGCTACAATCCATTAGAGTATAAAAAATCTCGACAATAGACTACCTTCCTTTATGACAAGGCTACCATCCATTGGAGTAACAAAAATCTCGACAACAGACTACGTTCCATAATGACTACGCTACCATCAAGTGGAGAAACAAAGATATCGACCACGGACTACCTTCCATAATGACAAGGCTACAATCCATTTTCGTAACAAAACTCTCGACAACAAAATACCTTCCAGAATGACAAGGCTACCATCCAATGTAGTAACAAAAATCTCGACAAAAGACCCCCTTTTATAATGACAAGGCTTACATCCTTTGGAGTAACAAAAACCTCGACAACAGACTACCTTCCATAATGACAAGGCTACCGTCCATTGTAGTAACAAATATATCGACAACAGACTACCTTCCATAATGACAAGGCTACCATCCATTGTAGTAACAAAAATTTTGACAATAGACTACCTTCCATAATGACAAGGCTACCATCTGTTGTAGTTAATAAAATCTCGACAACAGACTGCATTCCATAATGACAAGTCTACCATCTATTGGAGTAACAAAAATCTCGACAACAGACAATCTTCCATAATGACAAGGCTATCATCCATTGTAGTAACAAAAATCTCGACAACAGACTACCTTCCATAATGACCAGGCTACCATCCATTGGAGTAACAAAAATCTTGACGACAGACTACCTTCCATAATGACAAGGCTACCATCCATTGGAGTAACAGAAATCATAACAACTGACTACCTTCCATAATGACAAGGTTACCATCCATTGCAGTAACAAAAATCTCGACAACATACTACCTTCTATAATGACAAGGCTACCATCCGTTGGAATAACAAAAATCTCGACAACAGACTACCTTCCATAATGACAAGGCTTCCATCCAATGGAGTAATAAAAATATCGACAAGCGGCTCTCTTCCATAATGACAAGGCTACCATCCATTGGAGTAACAAAAATTTCGACAACGGACTACCTTCCATAATGACAAGTGTACCATCCATTGGAGTAACAAAAATATCCACAAGAGACAACCTTCCATAATGACAAGGCTACCATCCATTAGAGTGACAAAAGTGTGAACAATAGACTACCTTCCATAATGATAAGGCTACCATCCATTGTAGTAACAAAAATATTGACAACAGACTACTTTCCCTAATGACAAGGGTACCATCATTGGAATAACAAAAATATCCATAAGAGGCTACCTTCCATAATGACAATGCTACAATCCATTGGAGTAACAAAAATCTCGACACTAGACTACCTTCCAGAATGACAAGGCTACCATCCATTGGAGTAACAAAAATCTCGACAACGGACTTCATTCCATAATGACAAGTGTACCATCCATTGGAGTAACAAAAATATCCACAAGAGACAACCTTCCATAATGACAAGGCTACCATCCATTGGAGTAACAAAAATCTCGACAACAGACTACCTTCCATAATGACAAGGCTTCCATCCATTGTAGTAACAAAAATCTCGACAACAGACTACCTTCCATAATGACAAGGCTACCAACCATTGTAGTAACAAAGATATCGACAACAGACTACCTTCCATAATGACAAGGCTACCATCCATTGTAGTAACAAAATTTTTGACAATTGACTACCATCCATAATGACAAGGCTACCATCCGTTGTAGTAACAAAAATATCGACAACAGACTACATTTCATAATGACAAGTCTACCATCTATTGGAGTAACAAAAATCTCGACAATAGACAATCTTCCATAATGACTAGGCTACCATCCATTGGAGTAACAAAGATATCGACAATGGACTACCTTTCATAATGACAAGGATACCATCCATGGGAATAACAAAAATATCGACAACATACTTCCTTCCATAATGACAAGGATACCATCCATTGGAGTAAACAAAATCTCGACAATAGACTACCTTCCATAATGACAAGGGTACCATCATTAGAGTAACAAAAATATCCACAAGAGACTACCTTGCATAATGACAAGGCTACAATCCCTTAGAGTATAAAAAATCTCGACAATAGACTACCTTCCTTTATGACAAGTCTACCATCCATTGGAGTAACAAAAATCTCGACAACAGACTACGTTCCATAATGACTAGGCTACCATCAAGTGGAGTAACAAAGATATCGACCACAGACTACCTTCCATAATGACAAGGCTACAATCCATTTTCGTAACAAAACTCTCGACAACAAAATACCTTCCAGAATGACAAGGCTACCATCCAATGTAGTAACAAAAATCTCGACAAAAGATCACCTTCTATAATGACAAGGCTTACATCCTTTGGAGTAACAAAAACCTCGACAACAGACTACCTTCCATAATGACAAGGCTACCGTCCATTGTAGTAACAAAGATATCGACAACAGACTACCTTCCATAATGACAAGGCTACCTCCATTGTAGTAACAATATTTTTGACAATAGACTACCTTCCATAATGACAAGGCTACCATCCGTTGTAGTTAATAAAATCTCGACAACAGACTACATTCCATAATGACAAGTCTACCATCTATTGGAGTAACAAAAATCTCGACAACAGACAATCTTCCATAATGACTAGGCTACCATCCATTGGAGTAACAAAGATATCGACAATGGACTACCTTTCATAATGACAAGGATACCATCAATGGGAATAACAAAAATATCGACAACATACTACCTTCCATAATGACAAGGATACCATCCATTGGAGTAAACAAAATCTCGACAATAAACTACCTTCCATAATGACAAGGGTACCATCATTGGAGTAACAAAAATATCCACAAGAGACTACCTTGCTTAATGACAAGGCTACAATCCCTTAGAGTATAAAAAATCTCGACAATAGACTACCTTCCTTTATGACAAGGCTAACATCCATTGGAGTAACAAAAATCTCGACAACAGACTACCTTCCATAATGACTAGGCTACTATCTAGTGGAGTAACAAAGATATCGACCACAGACTACCTTCCATAATGACAAGGCTACAATCCATTGTCGTAACAAAAATCTCAACAACAAAATACCTTCCAGAATGACAAGGCTACCATCCAATGTAGTAACAAAAATCTCGAAAATAGACCACCTTCTATAATGACAAGGCTTACATCCTTTGGAGTAACAAAAACCTCGACAACAGACTACCTTCCATAATGACAAGGCTACCATCCATTGGAATAACAAAAATATCGACAACACACTACCTTCCATAATGACAAGGCTACCATCCTTTGGAGTAACAAAGATATCGATAACATACTACCTTCCATAATGACAAGGCTACCATCCATTGGAGTAACAAATTTTTTGACAATAGACTACCTTCCATAATGACAAGGCTACCATCCGTTGTAGTAACAAAAATCTCGACAACAGACTACCTTCCATAATGACAAGGATACCATCCATTGTAGTAACAAAATTTTTGACAATAGACTACCTTCCATAATGACAAGGCTACCATCCGTTGTAGTTAATAAAATCTCGACAACAGACTGCATTCCATAATGACAAGGGTACCATCATTGGAGTAACAAAAATATCCACAAGAGACTACCTTGCTTAATCACAAGGCTACAATCCCTTAGAGTATAAAAAATCTCGACAATAGACTACCTTCCTTTATGACAAGGCTACCATCCATTGGAGTAACAAAAATCTCGACAACAGACTACCTTCCATAATGACTAGGCTACTATCTAGTGGAGTAACAAAGATATCGACCACAGACTACCTTCCATACTGACAAGCCTACAATCCATTATCGTAACAAAAATCTCGACAACAAAATACCTTCAAGAATGACAAGGCTACCATCCAATGTAGTAACAAAAATCTCGACAATAGACCACCTTCTATAATGACAAGGCTTACATCCTTTGGAGTAACAAAAACCTCGACAATAGACTACCTTCCATAATGACAACGCTACCATCCATTGGAATAACAAAAATATCAACAACACACTACCTTCCATAATGACAAGGCTACCATCCTTTGCAGTAACAAAGATATCGATAACATACTACCTTCCATAATGACAAGCCTACCATCCATTGGAGTATCAAATTTTTTGACAATAGACTACCTTCCATAATGACAAGGCTACCATCCGTTGTAGTAACAAAAATCTCGACAACAGACTACATTCCATAATGACAAGTCTACCATCTATTGGAGTAACAAAAATCTCGACAACAGACAATCTTCCATAATGACTAGGCTACCATCCATTGGAGTAACAAAGATATCGATAATGGACTACCTTTCATAATGACAAGGATACCATCCATGGGAATAACAAAAATATGGACAACATACTACCTTCCATAATGACAAGGATACCATCCATTGGAGTAAACAAAATCTCAACAATAAACTACCTTCCATAATGACAAGGGTACCATCATTGGAGTAACAAAAATATCCACAAGACACTACCTTGCTTAATGACAAGGCTACAATCCCTTAGAGTATAAAAAATCTCGACAATAGACTACCTTCCTTTATGACAAGGCTACCATCCATTGGAGTAACAAAAATCTCGACAACAGACTACCTTCCATAATGACTAGGCTACCATCAAGTGGAGTAACAAAGATATCGACCACAGACTACCTTCCATAATGACAAGGCTACAATCCATTGTCGTAACAAAAATCTCGACAACAAAATACCTTCCAGAATGACAAGGCTACCATCCAATGTAGTAACAATAATCTCGACAATAGACCACCTTCTATAATGACAAGGCTTACATCCTTTGGAGTAACAAAAACCTCGACAACAGACTACCTTCCATAATGACAAGGCTACCATCCATTGGAATAACAAAAATATCGACAACGCACTACCTTCCATAATGACAAGGCTACCATCCTTTGGAGTAACAAAGATATCGACAACATACTACCTTCCATAATGACAAGGCTACCATCCATTGGAGTAACAAAAATCACGACAACAAACTACCTTACATAATGACAAGGCTACCATTCAATGGAATAACAAAAATCTCAACAATAGACTACCTTCCATAATGACAAGGCTATCATCCATTGTAGTAAAAAAAATCTCGACAACAGACTACCTTCCATAATGACCAGGCTACCATCCATTGGAGTAACAAAAATCTCGACAACAGACTACCTTCTATAATGACAAGGCTACCATCCATTGGAGTAACAGAAATCATAACAACAGACTACCTTCCATAATGACAAGGCTACAATCCATTGTCGTAACAAAAATCTCGACAACAAAATACCTTCCAGAATGACAAGGCTACCATCCAATGTAGTAACAAAAATCTCGACAATAGACCACCTTCTATAATGACAAGGCTTACATCCTTTGGAGTAACAAAAACCTCGACAACAGACTACCTTCCATAATGACAAGGCTACCATCCATTGGAATAACAAAAATATCGACAACACACTACCTTCCATAATGACAAGGCTACCATCCTTTCGAGTAACAAAGATATCGATAACATACTACCTTCCATAATGACAAGGCTACCATCCATTGGAGTAACAAAAATCACGACAACAAACTACCTTACATAATGACAAGGCTACCATTCAATGGAATAACAAAAATCTTGACAATAGACTACCTTCCATAATGACAAGGCTATCATCCATTGTGGTAACAAAAATCTCGACAACAGACTACCTTCCATAATGACCAGGCTACCATCCATTGGAGTAACAAAAATCTCGACAACAGACTAACTTCCATAATGAATAGGCTACCATCCATTGGAGTAACAGAAATCATAACAACAGACTACCTTCCATAATGACAAGGTTACCATCCATTGCAGTAACAAAAATCTCGACAACATACTACTTTCTATAATGACAAGGCTACCATCCATTGGAATAACAAAAATCTCGACAACAGACTACCTTCCATAATGACAAGGCTTCCATCCAATGGAGTATTAAAAATATCGACAAGCGACTCTCTTCCATAATGACAAGGCTACCATCCATTGGAGTAACAAAAATTTCGACAACGGACTACCTTCCATAATGACAAGTGTACCATCCTTTGGAGTAACAAAAATATCCACAAGAGACAACCTTCCATAATGACAAGGCTACCATCCATTAGAGTGACAAAAGTGTCAACAACAGACTACCTTCCATAATGATAAGGCTACCATCCATTTAGTAACAAAAATATTAACAACAGACTACTTTCCCTAATGACAAGGGTACCATCATTGGAATAACAAAAATATCCACAAGAGACTACCTTCCATAATGACAAGGCTACAATCCATTGGAGTAACAAAAATCTCGACACTAGACTACCTTCCAGAATGACAAGGCTACCATCCATTGGAGTAACAAAAATCTCGACAACAGACTTCCTTCCGTAATGACAAGTGTACCATCCGTTGGAGTAACAAAAATATCCACAAGAGACAACCTTCCATAATGACAAGGCTACCATCCATTGGAGTAACAAAAATCTCGACAACAGACTACTTTCCATAAAGACAAGGCTTCCATCCATTGTAGTAACAAAAATCTTGACAACAGACTACCTTCCATAATGACAAGGCTACCGTCCATTGTAGTAACAAAGATATCGATAACAGACTACCTTCCATAATGACAAGGCTACCATCCATTGTAGTAACAAAATTTTTGACAATTGACTACCTCCCATAATGACAAGGCTACCATCCATTGTAGTAACAAAAATATCGACAACAGACTACATTTCATAATGACAAGTCTACCATCTATTGGAGTAACAAAAATCTCGACAACAGACAATCTTCCATAATGACTAGGCTACCATCCATTGGAGTAACAAAGATATCGATAATGGACTACCTTTCATAATGACAAGGATACCATCCATGGGAATAACAAAAATATCGACAACATACTACCTTCCATAATGACAAGGATACCATCCATTGGAGTAAACAAAATCTCGACAATAGACTACCTTCCATAATGACAAGGGTACCATCATTGGAGTAACAAAAATATCCACAAGAGATTACCTTGCATAATGACAGGGCTACAATCCCTTAGAGTATAAAAAATCTCGACAATAGACTACCTTCCTTTATGACGAGGCTACCATCCATTGGAGTAACAAAAATCTCGACAACAGACTACCTTCCATAATGACTAGGCTACCATCAAGTGGAGTAACAAAGATAATGACCACAGACTACCTTCCATAATGACAAGGCTACAATCCATTTTCGTAACAAAACTCTCGACAACAAAATACCTTCCAGAATGACAAGGCTACCATCCAATGTAGTAACAAAAATCTCAACAAAAGACCACCTTCTATAATGACAAGGCTTACATCCTTTGGAGTAACAAAAACCTCGACAACAGACTACCTTCCATAATGACAAGGCTACCATCCATTGGAATAATAAAAATATCAACAACACACTACCTTCCATAATGACAAGGCTACCATCCTTTCGAGTAACAAAGATATCGATAACATACTACCTTCCATAATGACAAGGCTACCATCCATTGGAGTAACAAAAATCACGACAACAAACTACCTTACATAATGACAAGGCTACCATTCAATGGAATAACAAAAATCTTGACAATACACTACCTTCCATAATGACAAGGCTATCATCCATTGTGGTAACGAAAATCTCGACAACAGACTACCTTCCATAATGACCAGGCTACCATCCATTGGAGTAACAAAAATCTCGACAACAGACTACCTTCCATAATGACAAGGCTACCATCCATTGGAGTAACAGAAATCATAACAACAGACTACCTTCCATAATGACAAGGTTCATTCCATTGCAGTAACAAAAATCTCGACAACATACTACTTTCTATAATGACAAGGCTACCATCCATTGGAATAACAAAAATCTCGACAACAGACTACCTTCCATAATGACAAGGCTTCCATCCAATGGAGTATTAAAAATATCGACAAGCGACTCTCCTCCATAATGACAAGGCTACCATCCATTGGAGTAACAAAAATTTCGACAACGGACTACCTTCCATAATGACAAGTGTACCATCCTTTGGAGTAACAAAAATATCCACAAGAGACAACCTTCCATAATGACAAGGCTACCATCCATTAGAGTGTCAAAAGTGTCAACAACAGACTACCTTCCATAATGATAAGGCTACCATCCATTGTAGTAACAAAAATATTAACAACAGACTACTTTCCCTAATGACAAGGGTACCATCATTGGAATAACAAAAATATCCACAAGAGACTACCTTCCATAATGACAAGGCTACAATCCATTGGAGTAACAAAAATATCGACACTAGACTACCTTCCAAAATGACAAGGCTACCATCCATTGGAGTAACAAAAATCTCGACAACAGACTTCCTTCCATAATGACAAGTGTACCATCCGTTGGAGTAACAAAAATATCCACAAGAGACAACCTTCCATAATGACAAGGCTACCATCCATTGGAGTAACAAAAATCTCGACAACAGACTACCTTCCATAAAGACAAGGCTTCCATCCATTGTAGTAACAAAAATCTCGACAACAGACTACCTTCCATAATGACAAGGCTACCGTCCATTGTAGTAACAAAGATATCGATAACAGACTACCTTCCATAATGACAAGGCTACCATCCATTGTAGTAACAAATTTTTTGACAATTGACTACCTCCCATAATGACAAGGCTACCATCCATTGGAGTAACAAAAATCACAACAACAGACTACCTTCCATAATGACAAGGCTACCATCTATTGGAGTAACAAAAATCATAACAACAGACTACATTCCATAATGACAAGGTTACCATCCATTGCAGTAACAAAAATCTCAACAACAAACTACCTTCGATAATGACAAGGAAACCATCCATTGGAATAACAAATATCTCGACAAATGACTACCTTCCATAATGACAAGGCTTCCATCCATTGCAGTAACAAAAATCTCGACAACAGACTACATTCCATAATGACAAGTGTACCATCCATTGGAGTAACAAAAATTTCCATAAGTGACAACATTCCATAATGACAAGGCTACCATCTATTGGAGTAACAAAAATCTCGACAACAGACTACCTTCCATAATGACTAGGCTACCATCCATTGGAGTAACAAAGATATCGACAACGAACTACCTTTCATAATGACATGGATACCATCCATTGGAATAACAAAAATCTCGACAACAGACTACCTTCCATATTGACAAGGCTACCATCCATTGGAGTAACAAAAATCACAACAACAGACTACCTTCCATAATGACAAGGCTACCATCCATTGGAATAACAAAAATCTCGAGAACAGACTACCTCCCATAATGACAAGGCTTCCATCCAATGGAGTAATAAAAATATCGACAATAGACTATCTTCCATAATGATAAGGCTACCATCCATTGGAGTAAGAAATATCTCGACAACATACTACCTTCCATAATGACAAGGGTACCATCCATTGGAGTAACAAAAATATCCACAAGAGACAACCTTCCATAATGACAAGGCTACCATCTATTTTAGTAACAAAAATGTCAGCAACAGACTACCTTCCATAATGACAAGGCTACCATCCATTGTAGTAACAAAAATTTTGACAACAGACTACCTTCCCTAATGACAAGGGTACCATCATTGGAGTAACAAAAATCTCGACAATAGACTACCTTCCATAATCACAAGGCTACCATCCATTGGAGTAACAAAAAATTCGACAATAGAATACCTTCCATAATGACAAGGCTACCATCCATTGGAATAAATAAATTATCGACAACACACTACCTTCCATAATGACAAGGCTACAATCCATTGGAATAACAAAAATCTCGACAGTAGACTACCTTCCAGAATGCAAGGCTACCATCCATTGGAGTAACAAAAATCTCGACAACAGACTTACTTCCATAATGACAAGGCTACCATCCATTGGAGTAACAAAAATCTCGACAACAGACTATCTTCCATAATGACAAGGCTTCCATCCATTGTAGTAACAAAAATCTCGACAACAGACTACCTTCCATAATGACAAGGCTACCGTCCATTGTAGTAACAAAGATATCGACAACAGACTACCTTCCATAATGACAAGGCTACCATCCATTGTAATAACAAAAATTTTGACAATTGACTACCTTCCATAATGACAAGGCTTCCATCCATTGCAGTAACAAAAATCTCGACAACAGACTACATTCCATAATGACAAGTGTACCATCCATTGGAGTAACAAAAATATCCATAAGTGACAACCTTCCATAATGACAAGGCTACCATCTATTGGAGTAACAAAAATATCGACAACAGACTACCTTCCATAATGACTAGGCTACCATCCATTGGAGTAACAAAGATATCGACAACGAACTACCTTTCATAATGACATGGATACCATCCATTGGAATAACAAAAATCTCGACAACAGACTACCTTCCATAATGACAAGGCTACCATCCATTGGAGTAACAAAAATCACAACAACAGACTACCTTCCATAATGACAAGGCTACCATCCGTTGGAGTAACAAAAATATCCACAAGAGACAACATTCCATAATGACAAAGCTACCATCCATTGGAGTAACAAAAATCTCGACAACAGACTACCTTCCATAATGACAAGGCTACCATCTATTGGAGTAACAAAAATCATAACAACAGACTACATTCCATAATGACAAGGTTACCATCCATTGCAGTAACAAAAATCTCAACAACAAACTACCTTCTATAATGACAAGGAAACCATCCATTGGAATAACAAATATCTCGGCAACAGACTACCTTCCAAAATGACAAGGCTTCCATCCATTGCAGTAACAAAAATCTCGACAACAGACTACATTCCATAATGACAAGTGTACCATCCATTGGAGTAACAAAAATTTCCATAAGTGACAACATTCCATAATGACAAGGCTACCATCTATTGGAGTAACAAAAATCTTGACAACAGACTACCTTCCATAATGACTAGGCTACCATCCATTGGAGTAACAAAGATATCGACAATGAACTACCTTTCATAATGACATGGATACCATCCATTGGAATAACAAAAATCTCGACAACAGACTACCTTCCATAATGACAAGGCTACCATCCATTGGAGTAACAAAAATCACAACAACAGACTACCTTCCATAATGACAAGGCTACCATCCATTGGAATAACAAAAATCTCGACAACAGACTACCTCCCATAATGACAAGGCTTCCATCCAATGGAGTAATAAAAATATCGACAATAGACTATCTTCCATAATGATAAGGCTACCATCCATTGGAGTAAGAAAAATCTCGACAACAGACTACCTTCCATAATGACAAGGGTATCATCCATTGGAGTAACAAAAATATCCACAAGAGACAACCTTCCATAATGACAAGGCTACCATCCATTTTAGTAACAAAAATGTCAACAACAGACTACCTTCCATAATGACAAGGCTACCATCCATTGTAGTAACAAAAATTTTGACAACAGACTACCTTCCCTAATGACAAGGGTACCATCATTGGAGTAACAAAAATCTCGACAATAGACTACCTTCCATAATCACAAGGCTACCATCCATTGGAGTAACAAAAAATTCGACAATAGAATACCTTCCATAATGACAAGGCTACCATCCATTGGAATAAATAAATTATCGACAACACACTACCTTCCATAATGACAAGGCTACAATCCATTGGAATAACAAAAATCTCGACACTAGACTACCTTCCAGAATGACAAGGCTACCATCCATTGGAGTAACAAAAATCTCGACAACAGACTTCCTTCCATAATGACAAGTGTACCATCCATTGGAGTAACAAAAATATCCACAAGAGACAACCTTCCATAATGACAAGGCTACCATCCATTGGAGTAACAAAAATCTCGACAACAGACTATCTTCCATAATGACAAGGCTTCCATCCATTGTAGTAACAAAAATCTCGACAACAGACTACCTTCCATAATGACAAGGCTACCGTCCATTGTAGTAACAAAGATATCGACAACAGACTACCTTCCATAATGACAAGGCTACCATCCTTTGGAGTAACAAAGATATCGACAACATACTACCTTCCATAATGACAAGGATACCATCCATTGTAGTAACAAAAATCTCGACAACAGACTACCTTCCATAATGACAAGGCTACCATCTATTGTAGTAACAAAAATCTCGACAACAGACTACCTTCCATAATGACAAGGCTACCATCTATTGGAGTAACAAAAATCATAACAACAGACTACATTCCATAATGACAAGGTTACCATCCATTGCAGTAACGAAAATCTCGAAAACAAACTACCTTCTATAATGACAAGGCAACTATCCATTGGAATAACAAAAATCTCGACAACAGACTACCTTCCATAATGACAAGGCTTCCATCCATTGCAGTAACAAAAATCTCGACAACAGACTACATTCCATAATGACAAGTGTACCATCCATTGGAGTAACAAAAGTATCCATAAGTGGCAACCTTCCATATTGACAAGGCTACCATCTATTGGAGTAACAAAAATCTCGACAACAGACTACCTTCCATAATGACTAGGCTACCATCCATTGGAGTAATAAAGATATCGACAACGAACTACCTTTCATAATGACATGGATACCATCCATTGGAATAACAAAAATCTCGACAACAGACTACCTTCCATAATGACAAGGCTACCATCCAATGGAGTAACAAAAATCACAACAACAGACTACCTTCCATAATGACAAGGCTACCATCCATTGGAGTAACAAAAATATCCACAAGAGACAACATTCCATAATGACAAGGCTACCATCCATTGGAGTTACAAAAATCTCGACAACAGACTACCTTCCATAATGACAAGGCTACCATCTATTGGAGTAACAAAAATCATAACAACAGACTACATTCCATAATGACAAGGTTACCATCCATTGCAGTAACAAAAATCTCAACAACAAACTACCTTCGATAATGACAAGGAAACCATCCATTGGAATAACAAATATCTCGACAAATGACTACCTTCCATAATGACAAGGCTTCCATCCATTGCAGTAACAAAAATCTCGACAACAGACTACATTCCATAATGACAAGTGTACCATCCATTGGAGTAACAAAAATTTCCATAAGTGACAACATTCCATAATGACAAGGCTACCATCTATTGGAGTAACAAAAATCTCGACAACAGACTACCTTCCATAATGACTGGGCTACCATCCATTGGAGTAACAAAGATATCGACAACGAACTAACTTTCATAATGACATGGATACCATCCATTGGAATAACAAAAATCTCGACAACAGACTACCTTCCATAATGACAAGGCTACCATCCATTGGAGTAACAAAAATCACAACAACAGACTACCTTCCATAATGACAAGGCTACCATCCATTGGAATAACAAAAATCTCGACAACAGACTACCTCCCATAATGACAAGGCTTCCATCCAATGGAGTAATAAAAATATCGACAATAGACTATCTTCCATAATGATAAGGCTACCATCCATTGGAGTAAGAAATATCTCGACAACAGACTACCTTCCATAATGACAAGGGTACCATCCATTGGAGTAACAAAAATATCCACAAGAGACAACCTTCCATAATGACAAGGCTACCATCCATTTTAGTAACACAAATGTCAACAATAGACTACCTTCCATAATGACAAGGCTACCATCCATTGTAGTAACAAAAATTTTGACAACAGATTACCTTCCCTAATGACAAGGGTACCATCATTGGAGTAACAAAAATCTCGACAATAGACTACCTTCCATAATTACAAGGCTACCATCCATTGGAGTAACAAAAAATTCGACAATAGAATACCTTCCAGAATGACAAGGCTACCATCCATTGGAATAAATAAATTATCGACAACACACTACCTTCCATAATGACAAGGCTACAATCCATTGGAATAACAAAAATATCGACACTAGACTACCTTCCAGAATGACAAGGCTACAATCCATTGGAGTAACAAAAATCTCGACAACAGACTTCCTTCCATAATGACAAGTGTACCATCCATTGGAGTAACAAAAATATCCACAAGAGACAACCTTCCATAATGACAAGGCTACCATCCATTGGAGTAACAAAAATCTCGACAACAGACTATCTTCCATAATGACAAGGCTTCCATCCATTGTAGTAACAAAAATCTCGACAACAGACTACCTTCCATAATGACAAGGCTACCGTCCATTGTAGTAACAAAGATATCGACAACAGACTACCTTCCATAATGACAAGGCTACCATCCATTGTAATAACAAAATTTTTGACAATTGACTACCTTCCATAATGACAAGGCTTCCATCCATTGCAGTAACAAAAATCTCGACAACAGACTACATTCCATAATGACAAGTGTACCATCCATTGGAGTAACAAAAATATCCATAAGTGACAACCTTCCATAATGACAAGGCTACCATCTATTGGAGTAACAAAAATCTCGACAACAGACTACCTTCCATAATGACTAGGCTACCATCCATTGGAGTAACAAAGATATCGACAACGAACTACCTTTCATAATGACATGGATACCATCCATTGGAATAACAAAAATCTCGACAACAGACTACCTTCCATAATGACAAGGCTACCATCCATTGGAGTAACAAAAATCACAACAACAGACTACCTTCCATAATGACAAGGCTACCATCCGTTGGAGTAACAAAAATATCCACAAGAGACAACATTCCATAATGACAAGGCTACCATCCATTGGAGTAACAAAAATCTCGACAACAGACTACCTTCCATAATGACAAGGCTACCATCTATTGGAGTAACAAAAATCATAACAACAGACTACATTCCATAATGACAAGGTTACCATCCATTGCAGTAACAAAAATCTCAACAACAAACTACCTTCTATAATGACAAGGAAACCATCCATTGGAATAACAAATATCTCGGCAACAGACTACCTTCCATAATGACAAGGCTTCCATCCATTGCAGTAACAAAAATCTCGACAACAGACTACATTCCATAATGACAAGTGTACCATCCATTGGAGTAACAAAAATTTCCATAAGTGACAACATTCCATAATGACAAGGCTACCATCTATTGGAGTAACAAAAATCTTGACAACAGACTACCTTCCATAATGACTAGGCTACCATCCATTGGAGTAACAAAGATATCGACAACGAACTACCTTTCATAATGACATGGATACCATCCATTGGAATAACAAAAATCTCGACAACAGACTACCTTCCATAATGACAAGGCTACCATCCATTGGAGTAACAAAAATCACAACAACAGACTACCTTCCATAATGACAAGGCTACCATCCATTGGAATAACAAAAATCTCGACAACAGACTACCTCCCATAATGACAAGGCTTCCATCCAATGGAGTAATAAAAATATCGACAATAGACTATCTTCCATAATGATAAGGCTACCATCCATTGGAGTAAGAAAAATCTCGACAACAGACTACCTTCCATAATGACAAGGGTATCATCCATTGGAGTAACAAAAATATCCACAAGAGACAACCTTCCATAATGACAAGGCTACCATCCATTTTAGTAACAAAAATGTCAACAACAGACTACCTTCCATAATGACAAGGCTACCATCCATTGTAGTAACAAAAATTTTGACAACAGACTACCTTCCCTAATGACAAGGGTACCATCATTGGAGTAACAAAAATCTCGACAATAGACTACCTTCCATAATCACAAGGCTACCATCCATTGGAGTAACAAAAAATTCGACAATAGAATACCTTCCATAATGACAAGGCTACCATCCATTGGAATAAATAAATTATCGAAAACACACTACCTTCCATAATGACAAGGCTACAATCCATTGGAATAACAAAAATCTCGACACTAGACTACCTTCCAGGATGACAAGGCTACCATCCATTGGAGTAACAAAAATCTCGACAACAGACTTCCTTCCATAATGACAAGTGTACCATCCATTGGAGTAACAAAAGTATCCACAAGAGACAACCTTCCATAATGACAAGGCTACCATCCATTGGAGTAACAAAAATCTCGACAACAGACTATCTTCCATAATGACAAGGCTTCCATCCATTATAGTAACAAAAATCTCGACAACAGACTACCTTCCATAATGACAAGGCTACCGTCCATTGTAGTAACAAAGATATCGACAACAGACTACCTTCCATAATGACAAGGCTACCATCCATTGTAATAACAAAATTTTTGACAATTGACTACCTTCCATAATGACAAGGCTTCCATCCATTGCAGTAACAAAAATCTCGACAACAGACTACATTCCATAATGACAAGTGTACCATCCATTGGAGTAACAAAAATATCCACAAGTGACAACCTTCCATAATGACAAGGCTACCATCTATTGGAGTAACAAAAATCTCGACAACAGACTACCTTCCATAATGACTAGGCTACCATCCATTGGAGTAACAAAGATATCGACAACGAACTACCTTTCATAATGACATGGATACCATCCATTGGAATAACAAAAATCTCGACAACAGACTACCTTCCATAATGACAAGGCTACCATCCATTGTAGTAACAAAAATTTTGACAACAGATTACCTTCCCTAATGACAAGGGTACCATCATTGGAGTAACAAAAATCTCGACAATAGACTACCTTCCATAATCACAAGGCTACCATCCATTGGAGTAACAAAAAATTCGACAATAGAATACCTTCCAGAATGACAAGGCTACCATCCATTGGAATAAATAAATTATCGACAACACACTACCTTCCATAATGACAAGGCTACAATCCATTGGAATAACAAAAATCTCGACACTAGACTACCTTCCAGAATGACAAGGCTACAATCCATTGGAGTAACAAAAATCTCGACAACAGACTTCCTTCCATAATGACAAGTGTACCATCCATTGGAGTAACAAAAATATCCACAAGAGACAACCTTCCATAATGACAAGTCTACCATCCATTGGAGTAACAAAAATCTCGACAACAGACTATCTTCCATAATGACAAGGCTTCCATCCATTGTAGTAACAAAAATCTCGACAACAGACTACCTTCCATAATGACAAGGCTACCGTCCATTGTAGTAACAAAGATATCGACAACAGACTACCTTCCATAATGACAAGGCTACCATCCATTGTAATAACAAAATTTTTGACAATTGACTACCTTCCATAATGACAAGGCTTCCATCCATTGCAGTAACAAAAATCTCGACAACAGACTACATTCCATAATGACAAGTGTACCATCCATTGGAGTAACAAAAATATCCACAAGTGACAACCTTCCATAATGACAAGGCTACCATCTATTGGAGTAACAAAAATCTCGACAACAGACTACCTTCCATAATGACTAGGCTACCATCCATTGGAGTAACAAAGATATCGACAACGAACTACCTTTCATAATGACATGGATACCATCCATTGGAATAACAAAAATCTCGACAACACACTACCTTCCATAATGACAAGGCTACCATCCATTGGAGTAACAAAAATCACAACAACAGACTACCTTCCATATGACAAGGCTACCATCCGTTGGAGTAACAAAAATATCCACAAGAGACAACATTCCATAATGACAAGGCTATCATCCATTGGAGTAACAAAAATCTCGACAACAGACTACCTTCCATAATGACAAGGCTACCATCTATTGGAGTAACAAAAATCATAACAACAGACTACATTCCATAATGACAAGGTTACCATCCATTGCAGTAACAAAAATCTCGACAACAGACTACATTCCATAATGACAAGTGTACCATCCATTGGAGTAACAAAAATATCCATAAGTGACAACCTTCCATAATGACAAGGCTACCATCTATTGGAGTAACAAAAATCTCGACAACAGACTACCTTCCATAATGACTAGGCTACCATCCATTGGAGTAACAAAGATATCGACAACGAACTACCTTTCATAATGACATGGATACCATTCATTGGAATAACAAAAATCTCGACAACAGACTACCTTCCATAATGACAAGGCTACCATCCATTGGAGTAACAAAAATCACAACAACATACTACCTTCCATAATGACAAGGCTACCATCCATTGGAATAACAAAAATCTCGACAACAGACTACCTCCCATAATGACAAGGCTTCCATCCAATGGAGTAATAAAAATATCGACAATAGACTATCTTCCATAATGATAAGGCTACCATCCATTGGAGTAAGAAAAATCTCGACAACAGACTACCTTCCATAATGACAAGGGTACCATCCATTGGAGTAACAAAAATATCCACAAGAGACAACCTTCCATAATGACAAGGCTACCATCAATTTTAGTAACAAAAATGTCAACAACATACTACCTTCCATAATGACAAGGCTACCATCCATTGTAGTAACAAAAATTTTGACAACAGACTACCTTCCCTAATGACAAGGGTACCATCATTGGAGTAACAAAAATCTCGACAATAGACTACCTTCCATAATCACAAAGCTACCATCCATTGGATAAACAAAAAATTCGACAATAGAATACCTTCCATAATGACAAGGCTACCATCCATTGGAATAAATAAAATATCGACAACACACTACCTTCCATAATGACAAGGCTACAATCCATTGGAATAACAAAAATCTCGACACTAGACTACCTTCCAGAATGACAAGGCTACCATCCATTGGAGTAACAAAAATCTCGACAACAGACTTCCTTCCATAATGACAAGTGTACCATCCATTGGAGTAACAAAAATATCCACAAGAGACAACCTTCCATAATGACAAGACTACCATCCATTGGAGTAACAAAAATCTCGACAACAGACTATCTTCCATAATGACAAGGCTTCCATCCATTGTAGTAACAAAAATCTTGACAACAGACTACCTTCCATAATGACAAGGCTACCGTCCATTGTAGTAACAAAGATATCGACAACAGACTACCTTCCATAATGACAAGGCTACCATCCATTGTAATAACAAAAATTTTGACAATTGACTACATTCCATAATGACAAGGCTGCCAACCGTTGTAGTAACAAATATCTCGACAATAGACTACATTTCATAATGACAAGTCTACCATCTATTGGAGTAATAAAAATCTCGACAACAGACAATCTTCCATAATGACTAGGCTACCATCCATTGGAGTAACAAAGATATCGACAATGGACTACCTTTCATAATGACAAGGATGCCATCCATGGGAATAACAAAAATATCGACAACATACTACCTTCCATAATGACAAGGATACCATCCATTGGAGTAAACAAAATCTCGACAATAGACTACCTTCCATAATGACAAGGGTACCATCATTGGAGTAACAAAAATATGCACAAGAGACTACCTTGCATAATGACAAGGCTACAATCCCTTAGAGTATAAAAAATCTCGACAATAGACTACCTTCCTTTATGACGAGGCTACCATCCATTGGAGTAACAAAAATCTCGACAACAAACTACCTTCCATAATGACTAGGCTACCATCAAGTGGAGTAACTAAGATATCGACCACAGACTACCTTCCATAATGACAAGGCTATAATCCATTGTCGTAACAAAAATCTCGACAACAAAATACCTTCCAGAATGACAAGGCTACCATCCAATGTAGTAACAAAAATCTCGACAAAAGACCACCTTCTATAATGACAAGGCTTACATCCTTTGGAGTAACAAAAACCTCAACAACAGACTACCTTCCATAATGACAAGGCTACCATCCATTGGAATAATAAAAATATCGACAACACACTACCTTCCATAATGACAAGGCTACCATCCTTTGGAGTAACAAAGATATCGACAACATACTACCTTCCATAATGACAAGGATACCATCCATTGTAGTAACAAAAATCTCGACAACAGACTACCTTCCATAATGACAAGGCTACCATCTATTGTAGTAACAAAAATCTCGACAACAGACTACCTTCCATAATGACAAGGCTACCATCTATTGGAGTAACAAAAATCATAACAACAGAATACATTCCATAATGACAAGGTTACCATCCATTGCAGTAACGAAAATCTCGAAAACAAACTACCTTCTATAATGACAAGGCAACTATCCATTGGAATAACAAAAATCTCGACAACAGACTACCTTCCATAATGACAAGGCTTCCATCCATTGCAGTAACAAAAATCTCGACAACAGACTACATTCCATAATGACAAGTGTACCATCCATTGGAGTAACAAAAATATCCATAAGTGACAACCTTCCATATTGACAAGGCTACCATCTATTGGAGTAACAAAAATCTCGACAACAGACTACCTTCCATAATGACTAGGCTACCATCCATTGGAGTAACAAAGATATCGACAACGAACTACATTTCATAATGACATGGATACCATCCATTGGAATAACAAAAATCTCGACAACAGACTACCTTCCATAATGACAAGGCTACCATCCATTGGAGTAACAAAAATCACAACAACAGACTACCTTCCATAATGACAAGGCTACCATCCATTGGAGTAACAAAAATATCCACAAGAGACAACATTCCATAATAACAAGGCTACCATCCATTGGAGTAACAAAAATCTCGACAACAGACTACCTTCCATAATGACAAGGCTACCATCTATTGGAGTAACAAAAATCATAACAACAGACTACATTCCTTAATGACAAGGTTACCATCCATTGCAGTAACAAAAATCTCAACAACAAACTACCTTCTATAATGACAAGGAAACCATCCATTGGAATAACAAATATCTCGACAACAGACTACCTTCCATAATGACAAGGCTTCCATCCATTGCAGTAACAAAAATCTCGACAACAGACTACATTCCATAATGACAAGTGTACCATCCATTGGAGTAACAAAAATATCCATAAGTGACAACTTTCCATAATGACAAGGCTACCATCTATTGGAGTAACAAAAATCTCGACAACAGACTACCTTCCATAATGACTAGGCTACCATCCATTGGAGTAATAAAGATATCGACAACGAACTACCTTTCATAATGACATGGATACCATCCATTGGAATAACAAAAATCTCGACAACAGACTACCTTCCATAATGACAAGGCTACCATCCATTGGAGTAACAAAAATCACAACAACAGACTACCTTCCATAATGACAAGGCTACCATCCATTGGAATAACAAAAATCTCGACAACAGACTACCTCCCATAATGACAAGGCTTCCATCCAATGGAGTAATAAAAATATCGACAATAGACTATCTTCCATAATGATAAGGCTACCATCCATTGGAGTAAGAAAAATCTCGACAACAGACTACCTTCCATAATGACAAGGGTACCATCCATTGGAGTAACAAAAATATCCACAAGAGACAACCTTCCATAATGACAAGGCTACCATCCATTTTAGTAACAAAAATGTCAACAACAGACTACCTTCCATAATGACAAGGCTACCATCCATTGTAGTAACAAAAATTTTGACAACAGACTACCTTCCCTAATGACAAGGGTACCATCATTGGAGTAACAAAAATCTCGACAATAGACTACCTTCCATAATCACAAGGCTACCATCCATTGGAGTAACAAAAAATTCGACAATAGAATACCTTCCATAATGACAAGGCTACCATCCATTGGAATAAATAAATTATCGACAACACACTACCTTCCATAATGACAAGGCTACAATCCATTGGAATAACAAAAATCTCGACACTAGACTACCTTCCAGAATGACAAGGCTACCATCCATTGGAGTAACAAAAATCTCGACAACAGACTTCCTTCCATAGTGACAAGTGTACCATCCATTGGAGTAACAAAAATATCCACAACAGACAACCTTCCATAATGACAAGGCTACCATCCATTGGAGTAACAAAAATCTCGACAACAGACTATCTTCCATAATGACAAGGCTTCCATCCATTGTAGTAACAAAAATCTCGACAACAGACTACCTTCCATAATGACAAGGCTACCGTCCATTGTAGTAACAAAGATATCGACAACAGACTACCTTCCATAATGACAAGGCTACCATCCATTGTAATAACAAAATTTTTGACAATTGACTACCTTCCATAATGACAAGGCTTCCATCCATTGCAGTAACAAAAATCTGGACAACAGACTACATTTCATAATGACAAGTCTACCATCTATTGGAGTAACAAAAATCTCGACAACAGACAATCTTCCATAATGACTAGGCTACCATCCATTGGAGTAACAAAGATATCGACAATGGACTACCTTTCATAATGACAAGGATGCCATCCATGGGAATAACAAAAATATCGACAACATACTACGTTCCATAATGACAAGGATACCATCCATTGGAGTAAACAAAATCTCGACAATAGACTACCTTCCATAATGACAAGGGTACCATCATTGGAGTAACAAAAATATCCACAAGAGACTACCTTGCATAATGACAAGGCTACAATCCCTTAGAGTATAAAAAATCTCGACAATAGACTACCTTCCTTTATGACAAGCCTACCATCCATTGGAGTAACAAAAATCTCGACAACAGACTATCTTCCATAATGACTAGGCTACCATCAAGTAGAGTAACAAAGATATAGACCACAGACTACCTTCCATAATGACAAGGCTACAATCCATTTTCGTAACAAAACTCTCGACAACAAAATACCTTCCAGAATGACAACAAAAATCTCGACAAAAGACCACCTTCTATAATGACAAGGCTTACATCCTTTGGAGTAACAAAAACCTCGACAACAGACTACCTTCTATAATGACAAGGCTACCATCCATTGGAATAACAAAAATATCAACAACACGCTACCTTCCATAATGACAAGGCTACCATCCTTTGGAGTAACAAAGATATCGACAACATACTACCTTCCATAATGACAAGGCTACCATCCATTGGAGTAACAAAAATCACGACAACAGACTACCTTACATAATGACAAGGCTACCATTCATAGGAATAACAAAAATCTCGACAATAGACTACCTTCCATAATGACAAGGCTATAATCCATTGTAGTAACAAAAATCTCGACAACAGACTACCTTCCATAATGACAAGGCTACCATCCATTGGAGTAACAGAAATCATAACAACAGACTACCTTCCATAATGACAAGGTTACCATCAATTGCAGTAACAAAAATTTCGACAACATACTACCTTCTATAATGACAAGGCTACCATCCATTGGAATAACAAAAATCTCGACAACAGACTACCTTCCATAATGACAAGGCTTCCATCCAATGGAGTAATAAAAATATCGACAATCAACTCTCTTCCATAATGACAAGGCTACCATCCATTGGAGTAACAAAAATTTCTACAACGGACTACCTTCCATAATGAAAAGTGTACCATCCATTGGAGTAACAAAAATATCCACAAGAGACAACCTTCCATAATGACAAGGCTACCATCCATTAGAGTGACAAAAATGTCAACAACAGACTACCTTCCATAATGATAAGGCTACCATCCATTGTAGTAACAAAACTATCGACAACAGACTACCTTCCCTAATGACAAGGGTACCATCATTGGAGTAACAAAAATATCCACAAGAGACTACCTTCCATAATGACAAGGCTACAATCCATTGGAGTAACAAAAATCTCGACACTAGACTACCTTCCAGAATGACAAGGCTACCATCTGTTGGAGTAACAAAAATCTCGACAACAGACTTCCTTCCATAATGACAAGGATACCATCCATTGGAGTAACAAAAATATCCACAAGAGACAACATTCCATAATGACAAGCCTACCATCCATTGGAGTAACAAAAATCTCGACAACAGACTACCTTCCATAATGACAAGGCTACCATCCATTGTAGTAACAAAAATCTCGACAACTGACTACCTTCCATAATGACAAGGCTACCATCCATTGTAGTAACAAAAATCTCGACAACAGACTACCTTCCAGAAGAACAAGGCTATCATCCATTGGAGTAACAAAAATCATAACAACAGACTACGTTCCATAATGACAAGGTTACCATCCATTGCAGTAACAAAAATCTCGACAACAAACTACCTTCTATAATGACAAGGCAACCATCCATTGGAATAACAAAAATCTCGACAACAGACTACCTTCCATAATGACAAGGCTTCCATCCATTGCAGTAACAAAAATCTCGACAACAGACTACATTCCATAATGACAAGTGTACCATCCATTGGAGTAACAAAAATATCCATAAGTGACAACCTTCCATAATGACAAGGCTACCATCTATTGGAGTAACAAAAATCTTCGCAACAGACTACCTTCCATAATGACTAGGCTACCATCTATTGCAGTAACAAAGATATCGACAACGAACTACCTTTCATAATGACATGGATACCATCCATTGGAATAAAAAAAATCTCGACAACAGACTAACTTCCATAATGACAAGGCTATCATCCATTGGAGTAACAAAAATCACAACAACAGACTACCTTCCATAATGATAAGGCTACCATCCATTGGAATAACAAAAATCTCGACAACAGACTACCTCCCATAATGACAAGGCTTCCATCCAATGGAGTAATAAAATTATCGACAATAGACTATCTTCCATAATGAAAAGGCTACCATCCATTGGAGTAAGAAAAATCTCGACAACAGACTACCTTCCATAATGACAATGGTACCATCCATTGGAGTAACAAAAATATCCACAAGTGACAACCTTCCATAATGACAAGGCTACCATCCATTTTAGTAACAAAAATGTCAACAACAGACTACCTTCCATAATGACAAGGCTACCATCCATTGTAGTAACAAAAATTTTGACAACAGACTACCTTCCCTAATGACAAGGGTACCATCATTGGAGTAACAAAAATCTCGACAATAGAGTATCTTCCATAATCACAAGGCTACCATCCATTGGAGTAACAAAAATTTCGACAATAGAATACCTTCCATAATGACAAGGATATCATCCATTGGAATAAATAAAATATCGACAACACACTACCTTCCATAATGACAAGGCTACAATCCATTGGAATAACAAAAATCTCGACACTAGACTACCTTCCAGAATGACAAGGCTACCATCCATTGGAGTAACAAAAATCTCGGCAACAGACTTCCTTCCATAATGACAAGTGTACCATCCATTGGAGTAACAAAAATATCCACAAGAGACAACCTTCCATAATGACAAGGCTACCATCCATTGGAGTAACAAAAATCTCGACAACAGACTACCTTCCATAATGACAAGGCTTCCATCCATTGTAGTAACAAAAATCTCGATAACAGACTACCTTCCATAATGACAAGGCTACCGTCCATTGTAGTAACATAGATATCGACAACAGACTACCTTCCATAATGACAAGGCTACCATCCATTGTAATAACAAAAATTTTGACAATTGACTACCTTCCATAATGACAAGGCTACCATCTGTTGTAGTAACAAAAATCTCGAAAACAGACTACATTTCATAATGACAAGTTTACCATCTATTGGAGTAACAAAAATCTTGACAACAGACAATCTTCCATAATGACTAGGCTACCATCCATTGGAGTAACAAAGATATCGACAATGGACTACCTTTCATAATGACAAGGATGCCATCCATGGGAATAACAAAAATATCGACAACATACTACCTTCCATAATGACAATGATACCATCCATTGGAGTAAACAAAATCTCGACAATAGCCTACCTTCGATAATGACAAGGGTACCATCATTGGAGTAACAAAAATATCCACAAGAGACTACCTTGCATAATGACAAGGCTACAATCACTTAGAGTATAAAAAATCTCGATAATAGACTACCTTCCTTTATGACAAGCCTACCATCCCTTGGAGTAACAAAAATATCGACAACAGACTACCTTCCATAATGACTAGGCTACCATCAAGTAGAGTAACAAAGATATCGACCACAGACTACATTCCATAATGACAAGGCTACAATCCATTTTCGTAACAAAACTCTCGACAACAAAATACCTTCCAGAATGACAAGGCTACCATCCAATGTAGTAACAAAAATCTCGACAAAAGACCACCTTCTATAATGACAAGGCTTACATCCTTTGGAGTAACAAAAACCTCGACAACAGACTACCTTCCATAATGACAAGGCTACCATCCATTGGAATATCAAAAATATCGACAACACACTACCTTCCATAATGACAAGGCTACCATCCTTTGGAGTAACAAAGATATCGACAACATACTACCTTCCATAATGACAAGGCTACCATTTATTGGAGTAACAAAAATCACGACAACAGACGACCTTACATAATGACAAGGCTACCATTCATTGGAATAACAAAAATATTGACAATAGACTACCTTCCATAATGACAAGGCTATAATTCATTGTAGTAACAAAAATCTCGCCAACAGACTACCTACCATAATGACCAGGCTACCATCCATTGGAGTAACAAAAATCTCGACAACAGACTACCTTCCATAATGACAAGGCTACCATCCATTGGAGTAACAGAAATCATAACAACAGACTACCTTCCATAATGACAAGGTTACCATCAATTGCAGTAACAAAAATTTCGACAACATACTACCTTCTATAAAGACAAGGCTACCATCCATTGGAATAACAAAAATCTCGACAACAGACTACCTTCCATAATGACAAGGCTTCCATCCAATGGAGTAATAAAAATATCGACAATCGACTCTCTTCCATAATGACAAGACTACCATCCATTGGAGTAACAAAAATTTCGACAACGGACTACCTTCCATAGTGACAAGTGTACCATCCATTGGAGTAACAAAAATATCCACAAGAGACAACCTTCCATAATGACAAGGCTACCATCCATTAGAGTGACAAAAATGTCAACAACGGACTACCTTCCATAATGATAAGGCTACCATCCATTGTAGTAACAAAAATATCGACAACAGACTACCTTCCCTAATGACAAGGGTACCATCATTGGAGTAACTAAAATATCCACAAGAGACTACCTTCCATAATGACAAGGCTACAATCCATTGGAGTAACAAAAATCTCGACACTAGACAACCTTCTAGAATCACAAGGCTACCATCTATTAGAGTAACAAAAATCTCGACAACAGACTTCCTTCCATAATGACAAGGATACCATCCATTGGAGTAACAAAAATATCCACAAGAGACAACATTCCATAATGACAAGCCTACCATCCATTGGAGAAACAAAAATCTCGACAACAGACTATCTTCCATAATGACAAGGCTACCATCCATTGTAGTAACAAAAATCTCGACAACAGACTACCTTCCATAATGACAAGGCTACCATCCATTGTAGTAACAAAAATCTCGACAACAGACTACCTTCCATAAGAACAAGGCTATCATCCATTGGAGTAACAAAAATCATAACAACAGACTACATTCCATAATGACAAGGTTACCATCCATTGTAGTAACAAAAATCTCGACAACAAACTACCTTCTATAATGACAAGGCAACCATCTATTGGAATAACAAAAATCTCGACAACAGACTACATTCCATAATGACAAGGCTTCCATCCATTGCAATAACAAAAATATCGACAACAGACTACATTCCATAATGACAAGTGTACCATCCATTGGAGTAACAAAAATATCCATAAGTGACAACCTTCCATAATGACAAGGCTACCATCTATTGAAGTAACAAAAATCTCGACAACAGACTACCTTCCATAATGACTAGGCTACCATCCATTGCAGTAAAAAAGATATCGACAATGAACCACCTTTCATAATGACATGGATACCATCCATTGGAATAAAAAAAATCTCGACAACAGACTACCTTCCATAATGACAAGGCTACCATCCATTGGAGTAACAAAAATCACAACAACAGACTACCTTCCATAATGATAAGGCTACCATCCATTGGAATAACAAAAATCTCGACAACAGACTACCTCCCATAATGACAAGGCTTCCATTCAATGGAGTAATAAAAATATCGACAATAGACTATCTTCCATAATGACAAGGCTACCATCCATTGGAGTAAGAAAAATCTCGACAACAGACTACCTTCCATAATGACAAGGGTACCATCCATTGGAGTAACAAAAATATCCACAAGAGACAACCTTCCATAATGACAAGGCTACCATCCATTTTAGTAACAAAAATGTCAACAACAGACTACCTTCCATAATGACAAGGCTACCATCCATTGTAGTAACAAAAATTTTGACAACAGACTACCTTCCCTAATGACAAGGGTACCATCATTGGAGTAACAAAAATCTCGACAATAGACTACCTTCCATAATCACAAGGCTACCATCCATTGGAGTAATAAAAATTTCGACAATAGAATACCTTCCATAATGACAAGGATATCATCCATTGGAATAAATAAAATATCGACAACACACTACCTTCCATAATGACAAGGCTACAATCCATTGAAATAACAAAAATCTCGACACTAGACTACCTTCCAGAATGACAAGGCTACCATTCATTGGAGTAACAAAAATCTCGACAATAGACTTCCTTCCATAATGACAAGTGTACCATCCATTGGAGTAACAAAATTATCCATAAGAGACAACCTTACTTATAGCAAAAATACTCGGTGTTGACAAAACGTTTATTTGGACCCCCTATGTATAAATTGAAATTTTTATTTTATATATTGATTTATTTGCTTATTTTATTTTTATCCTTTATCTTTGTTTTATAACAAAAAACAATTTTTATAATTAAATACATATCTAATTTATAATTATTTTAACTATTTTCTTTTTTTAGAAATATGATAACTTGGTGCATAATTATTATTATCATCTAATTTACATTCTAAAATATTTTATAAACTACTAAATCTTATTTTTCAAAGATTAACTATTTTTCTAACCTCAAATACCATCATTTTATATATCTATTCAACTCTCAAAATTTAAATTAATTTAAAATAGCTAATCCATCAAATTATCTTTTTTCAGTAACTTATAAAAAATTCAATATTATTTTCAAAAAGAGGATTATGAACTTGCTTTAAAATTAAACTTTGAACCACGTCTATGACTATGCAACTTTCAAACACAGACGAATTTCAAAGGATTGTTCGAAAGCAATTACACAATCCTATAAAAAAACTAACCAAACACATAACGAACTACGAAATGGACTCTGATTTCTTTGCAAGAGGATACGTAGGCACGCGGTTAAAACCAAGGTGGGTCCCATAACTAAAAAATTAAACCTTTTCATATACACCTGATAATAACATACTTTAAGTAGAAAATCCCGTTAAGTCCTAAACCTAAATTGGGGTCCCCTTGAGAACAAGGGAGGTAAAGGGTGCCTAACACGTCCTCTTTGTCTAACCAACTCGCGAATCTAGAATCTCTAAAAATTTAGGGTTATCCGTTATTTTCCCCTCCTTAGGACAGAAAGTAGTGGTGGCAACTCGTATATTTTTGCCGGTTACGACACCGTTATTATTCAAATTTTGATCAATAAATTCATTTTTCCCGTTTCATATAATTTTGCGCATTTGATTTTAAAATGCAATGAAAATGAAATGATAGATAGTTAAAATTGTTTAACTAAAAAAGTTTATTATTTTTAAAACAGGGAATAAACTGGTGCCTATAATTTTTCCCTATATAAAAAATATTTGAATCAATAATATTTTTTTTTGGAGAATAAGAAATTATTTTATATATAAAAAAACTGTTAGGTACATATTCAACATATTCAAATGACTATTCTACTAACTATACCATATTCAAATGAGCAACATGCTCATGTAAATATTTCTTCCTTCAACATCTATTGACAACTTTATCTATAATGCTTCTATCTATATTTGTATCCTCCCAAATATCACTATCATCATTCTTGTACACCACTTTGTTCCTATATGACCAACAAGCATAAACCGTCTTTGCAAATGTTGTTTTGAGAAATCTTGCACGCCACCCTTTTTTCTTGTTGATTCCTATCATCCAATCAATCTCACTATCCCATCTTTTAGGACTATGGCTATTTTGCAGCCATTGTAAAACCTTTGTCCAAATACTCTTCATGACATTGCACTCAAACATAAGATGTTGAATATTCTCTTTTGCTTGACAAAACATAATTTTCCTCACTGATCATGCCTAACTTGCATAATATGTCCTTTGTCACCAACCTCTTTTGACATGCCATCCAGAGAACAAACAAGGATCTGAGATAAGCTTCAATATCATATAGCAATCTCCTCCAATGCACTTTAGGACTAGGCTCCATCAAATCATAATACATCTTCCTAGTAACAAACCTACCAGTTTCTTGAACCTGTTTCCAATACTGCAAGCTATCAATACCAGTTCTGGTTTGCAGAATGCCTCTCAAAATCCAAGAGCGCGAAGGTATAACTAGTACTTTCATAATTAGCTCACCCTTTACATAGTAAGTATTGACCCACTTTACCCACAGCTTGTCTGCTTTGCTACACGGGTTCCACAATAATTTTATCAGATAAGCCTTGTTCCATCTGGCCAGATCCACAATGTTCATTCCACCTTGGCACTTTGGTCGACAAACATTTCTCCAAGCAATTGGAGCCTTCTTGGAAACAATCCCTTTTCCAGACCAAAGAAAGGTCCTACACATAGCTCTGATCTTTTTAACGATTCCTTTGGGGAGAGGAATGCACTGAATCCAGTAATTTATAGTGCTGAATATAACACTATTAATTAGTTGATTCCTTTGATATTATTTACAAAACTAATTGAATCAATAATAAACTTGGTTTTATTATTATTTTTAAAAGAAAAATATATTTTTATTTATATATGGAGCATAAATATAGTTTTTCCAAATATACAAATATGTTTAATCAACAGTATATTTTCTCTTACGTAAATATTCAATTTATTTTAATATTATTTATAAAAATATTTATGAAATTATTTAGTTTTATAAATATCAACTAATAAAATAGTATTCTTAAAAATATTATTTTAATTATCGATCGTTAGTTGGTCCAGTGGTGATTGGTGTTGAATTTAGTATGGAGAATCATGGTTTGATCCTCCGCAACTGCGATCGGGAGGGGGTTGAAACCACATGATGCCATAACTTACCCCCAAATCGGACTAAACATGTGATGAAAAACCAATTTTTTTATTTTAATTATATAAATGGGTTGAAACCACATGCTGCCATAACTGACCCCAAATCAGACTAAACGTGTGATGAAAAACCAATTTTTTTATTTTAATTATATAAATAAATATTAGTAAGATAAATAATAGATAAATAAATTTCTTTAATTTATCATAAATAAAAATAGTATAAAATAATTTCTTTTAATTTATCATAAATTTAAATTTAAATATTATTAATTATGTTATAGTATTTATTGTCTTATTGGTTCCACTTTTTAATTCAAATTTTTTTTCGATTCCTTTTTTACACTTCTTATTTTATGTTGCATTCTATTATAAAATAGTATTGAAGTTTAAATAATTTATTTAATTTATAAAATATTTATTATTATAAAATTTACAAAATTAAAAATATATATTTATATAATAATTGTGTTTTAGTGATCATAAAATAATTAGGATTTGTTTATATTAATGTATAATTTTAATGTCATTTACACTACAAAAAAAAACTCTCATTTGCGACGTGAATTTCACGTCATAACTTACAAATTCACGTCACAATCAATTATTAGCGACGTGAATGATCACGTGGCTGGGGAGAGGGTGGCAAATTGTTTGCGATGTGATTTTCATGTCACTAAGTTGTGACGTGAAAATCACGTCGCAACATATTTTATAAGAATATTTGCTTTTGCAGGAAAAGCAGGTGGACAGTGAAAAGTGGCTTTATTTACCACGTGATTTTCACGTCACAAACTAGTGACGTGAAAGTCACGTCACTAAATCCTAAACGTATAATGTCACAAGTTGTGGCATGAAATTCACGTCGCTAATGTTTTTTTTAATTTAAATTTATTAACTAGATTTGTTTTTCTTTATATAATTAATTAAATTAATAATGTTAATTAATAAATAAAATATAATAAATTAAATTAATAACTTTAACATATAATAAATTCAATATATAATAAATTAAATTAATAAATTCAATATATAATAAATTAAATTAATAAATTCAATATATAATAAATTTAATATTTAATAAATTCGATATATTAAATTTAATATAATAAAATTAATAAACTAAAAATATAAATTTAAGAACTAATTAATTAGTATGGTACACAAATTCAAACGTGAATAAATAAATAAAAATTAAGTTTACGGGTCATCTTGGTTGATATAATTGTCAATGTCAAAATCATCCTCGCTTTCGTCATCCTCCGGCTCTTGACCACGAAAGTTTTGATGTCCACCAAACTCTTGCATAAATTGTCGCATTTGTTGCTCCATATCAGTCTGCCTCTTCGCCATGACCTCCATTTGTCGTTGTTGATCTTGTCTCATTGCTTCCATTTGGGCCTCCATTTGGACTTTCATTGCCGCCTCACGTTGCGCTGACTCGCGTCTCGCCTCATTTAACGCCAATTGTTTTACTGTTTCAAATTGTTCTGGTGTCAAATTTGGTTGACGTGACCCCCCTTCCCCATCTCTAACTCTTTGAAATAGAGTTCTATCCCCACTTCTCAAGGAGCCCGCCAAATTTTCACCACCAAAAAAACAATCGTTAGGGCCTTTTCCGCAAATGACTTGATCCCAAATATAAAGATTCACATCTGGATGAAGCGACTCTCCCTCTCCTGGAGTATATTGAGGATTATGAATCAGAAAATTTACGACAAATGTCTGATAATCCTCCTATACATTCAATAAAAAAATTAAGTTAAATATTTAATAAATTAAATTAAATTAAATTATATTAAAAAAGTTTTCACGTGATTTTCACGTCACGACTTGTCAATTGCCACATGATTTTCACGTCAAAGTTTATCAGTTGCCACGTGATAATCACGACACAAAATTGTCATTAAATAAAAAAATTTAAACAACAACTTAAATTAAATAACTTACGAAGGCTTTTAGAGTGCGTTCGTCAACAAAATCTCTGATTTTCTTTGTTCGAGTCTTTTTAACCAACTCAATCATCAATGGAGGTCTCCTCAAATTCTTGGTCTAATTAATAGTAAAATTAACATTACTTAAAAAATATATTATGAATCAAAATATAAATTTAAAAAGTGATAATATTTACCATGCGTTGAACATGCTCTACGATACTTATACTTCCAACTGCATTAACGCAGCCCTCCTTTTCAGATGCCCTCATCTTCTTAAAATTTTCAAATTTAGCCCGAAATTCGAGTGACTCCCAATATTTAAGAAGTTCCTCAAAAACCTCTTTCCCTATCCAATTGGGAAGGATACCCTGAAGTTCCCAACGCTCTCTAACACGCCGCATTATGTCAGAAAGTCGTCTTGAGGTTCTGCCATAATAAAAAAAATTATCATCTTCTCGTTCAATGGGTCCCACGCATATTTTTTATGCAAAATTATATGACATTAAAATGAATAGTTAGATAATTATAATGAAAAATTTATTTAAATAAAAATAACTAAAAAATAAATTAATTATACCTTAAATTTGTTAAACCAGACTTCTTTATTTTTTACATCTCTGAAGGTCTTCCAAAATTGTTTATACATCTGCTGAATTATATAATTTATAACCTTGACAGCAATCCGACTTGGCGAGAAACTAAACAACAATAATTTGAATTAGCAATATTAAATATACATTTATATTAAAAATGAAAATGTATTCTTAAATAAAAATTTATTAATAAGTAACTTACGAGTTTCCTTCGGGCCAAATCCAAAATCTTCCGTCAATGACATGAATCTCACTCGGATCATCATTCCCTCGAAGATCATTTCCATCTAACACATCATCATCCCCATCCACATGATCATCATCATCATCTGGCTGCGCATGATCATCCTCACGTGCAGGTACATGTGAGGGATGTGGGGTGCGGGATCCTCCAGTCTGTGTGGGATGTGGGATGCGGGATCCTCCAGTCTGTGTGGGATGTAGGGTGCTGGATCCTCTAGTCTGTATGGGATGTGGTGTGTTGGATCCTTCAGTCTGGTGGAAGGATGAGGACATCTGTGTGGAAGGATGAGGGCATCTATATCATTCTCATCATCTGATGTGATATTGTCCTCGGATCCAAAATCTTCATCATGCTCTTCGTCCATATTATTATCAACCAATAATAAAGACTCATCATGCTCTTCGTCCATGTTGATGCCTTGGGTTTTAATAATTTTCCATTCGGTTGAGGTTTCAACTACAACTCTTTCCGGTTACACCAAATTTTCATGTCTTGTCTAGCCTTCTCATTATCTTTTGTTTTGTCTTTAACATCCATCATTGTGTTAAATACATTATCAAAAAAATTCTTCTCAATATGCATAACATCAAGATTATGGCGCAACAAACTATCTTTCCAATACGGGAGGTCCCAAAATATACTTCTTTTTGTCCAATTGTGTGTGACTCCATATCCTTCAGTTCTACATGCTTTGCCAGTATCTGTAAATTTTGGTAGTTCACAAACTTGATTCCATATATCACCTGGTGACAATCGAGGCGGAGGTAGATCTGTTAATCGTTCGTATTTTTTAATTTTTTTCTTGTTTCTTCTGTAGGGATGATTTGTTGGTAGGAACCTGCGGTGACAGTCAAACCACGAGCTTTTCCCCCTTTTATCCAACGTAAACGCTTTGGTGTATGTCATGCAATGTGGACAAATCATTTTGTCATGTGTACCCCAACCAGACAACATGCCATATGCTGGAAAGTCATTAATGGTCCATATCAAGGCAGCTCGCAAAGTAAAGTTTTGTTTACAGGATATATCATAAGTCCATTCTCCAATCCACAACCTCTCCAAATCATCAATTAAAGGTTGTAAGTACACATTGACTCCGGCTTTTGGACTGGAAGGCCCTGGAATAACGCACGTCAAAAACATGTATGGTTTTGTCATGCACATCTCAGGAGGGAGATTGTAAGGAGTTACAATAACTGGCCAACAAGAATACGCACTTCCCGACGCTTGCGCATATGGGGCAAAACCATCAGAGCATAATCCAAGCCTAACATTTCTAAGTTCTGCGGAAAAATCAGGATGTGTCCGATCAAAGTACTTCCATGCCTCGCCATCAGATGGATGTTGCATTGTGCCTGAACTTGTTTGGTTTTTATGATGCCATGTCATTTAACTTGCATTGTGCATTGAAGCAAACATTCTTTTTAACCTTGGTATTATCGGAAGATAAAACATGGACTTTACTGCTACACGCTTATGTTTGCTGTTAATGGCTCTACTGCGAACTTGATATCTTGGGCTCTTATAAAACTTGCATTCCTCCAACAATCCATCTTGAGTACCAAACTCATTATCATAAAACAACATGCAACCACTAATGCAACAATCAATCTTTCTTACTTTTAAACTCAACTTTGACACCCACTTCTTTGCATCATAAAAACTTGTAGGCAAGTTGTCTTTTGTTGCGGTGGAGTCCAACGTCATTTTTGCGAAATGTTCCAAGCACTGATCAGGAACATTCCAATATGACTTGGCGGCCAATAATCTCACACACATTGATAACTTTGAGTATGACGACCCCTCAAACAACAGCGTATTCATATCATTCAACAACTGATAAAATCTCTTCACTTCCTCATTCGGCAACTCTTCCCCATCAAAATCTTCAGGTTAATCATATGTCACATTCACACTAAAAGCATCCTCAACCATTTCACCGATCAGATTAAAGTTTTTCTCAAATTCCATAGGCGGTCGACTACTTGAAACATATGTGTTGCTAGTCTCTGGTACGTTACTCGGCATTTCTTCACCATTATACGTCCAAACCCAATAATTTTCAATGAAACCCCTTCTATGCAAATGACGTGCTACTTCCTCTGGGTCACTAATTATTGGTCTACATTCACATTTAAGACAGGGACACCTAACTCCTCCTTCGCTTCGACAATATTCCTGAGTAAACGCCCACGTGATAAACTCATTAACTTCTGCTATAAAATGGGGTTTAAATGCACGTCTTCCTGAATACAATCTATCGTACATCCAACTACGACCATACTGATAATATTTCATACTGCACATTTATACAATCATTATCTTATTATTAACCATAAATAAATATATTAACCATAAATAATTATATTCTATTTATATTTATCCATAAATAAATATTTAACTATAGTAATTATAATTAAATTTTATAACCATTTTGAAATTATATATATATATATATATATATATATATATATATATATATATATATATATATATATATATATATATATATATATATATATATATATATTATATATATATATATATATATATATATATATATATATATATATATATATATATATATATATATATATATATATATATATATATATATATATATTCTAAACATTTTATAAACATATTGAATATATATATTTACCATAATTTTTTTAACAAAGATATTATTCTTTAAGAAATATAAAATATAATTATATTATATTTATATTTGAATCATAAATAAATATTTAACTATAGTAATTATGGTTAAATATATATATATATATAT